>JBAPLH010000115.1:0-1200000 GCA_037897445.1 Ceriops zippeliana
AAGATAATTCCATGGTCATTGCATGAAAATTGAGCTTGTAACTACGAAAGGAGCCAAATGTGCTTGAGGTGATGCGAAAGTCTCATTATTTAGGGATTAAACAACTTCACATTAGCAAGAAATGCAAACCAAGAAGAATGACTGCTTTCGCTGCTGGAAGTAAGTAGATTTAGAGTTTCAATGGAATTTAATTTTGTTTGGTTTAATTAACATACTATGTAGTTTAGCGACATTTGTTATTTTCATCATCAATGTAACAAAACTTGTGCTTGGAACCAAAAGAGGAGCCCTGCTAAGTAGAAATGATGGGAGGTACTCTTTCTTTTGGAATTCAACCAATTATTATCAATAACAAATGCAAATCAAGATGGAGGACTGCTTTGTTCGTTGGAATTGAATGAATTCAAGTTATAAAAGGTTGATGGCTATTGTTTTTATACCAAATATAGATGTTAATAAAGACGCGAAAGATAATTTCATGGTCATTGCATGAAAAATTGAACATGTAACGACAAGAGGAGACTAATGAGCTTGAGGTGATATGAAAGTCTCATTATTTAGGCATTAAACAACTTCACATTAGCAAGAAATGCAAACCAAGAAGAATGACTGCTTTCGCTGATCAAAGTAAGTAGATTTAGAGTTTCAACGAAGTTTAAATTTGTTTGATTTAATTAATATACTAGGTTGTTTAGCCACATTTGTTATTTTCATCATCAATGTATCAAAACGTGTGCTTGGAACCAAAAGAGGTGCGCTGCTAACTAGAAATGATGGAAGGTACTCTTTCTTTTGGAACTCAACCAATTATTATGAATAAGAAATGCAAATCAAGCCAGAGGACTCCATTGTTTGTGGGAATTGAATCATTTGAAGTTATAAAAGGTTCATGTGTACTGTTTTTGCACCAAATATATTAGTTAATAAAGACACAAAAGATAATTTCATGGTCATTACATGAAAAATTGACCTTGTAACGACGAAAGGAGGCAAATGAGCTTGCGGTGATGTGAAAGTCTCATTATTTAGGGATTAAACAACTTCACATTAGCAAGAAAAGCAAACCAAGAAGAATGACTGCTTTCGCTGATGGAAGTAAGTGGATTTAAAGTTTCAATGGAGTTTAAATTTGTTTGATTTAATTAATATACTATGTGGTGTAGCCACATTTGTTATTTTCATCATCAATGTATCAAAACGTGTCCTTGGAACCAAAAGAGGAGCCCTGCTAACTAGAAATGATGGGAGGTACTCTTTATTTTGGAATTCAACCAATTATTATAAATAAGAAATGCAAATCAAACTGAGGGACTCCATTGTTTGTGGGAATTGAATGATTTCAAGTTATAAAAGGTTCATGGGTATTGTTTTTTCACAAAATATATTAGTTAATAATGACACAAAAGGTAATTTCATGGTCATTGCATGAAAAATTGACCATGTAACGACGAGAGGAGACTAATCATCTTGAGGTGATATGAAAGTCTCAATATTTAGGGATTAACCAACTTCACATTAGCAAGAAATGCAAACCAAGAAGAATGATAGCTTTCGCTGATGAAAGTAAGTAGATTTAGAGTTTCAACGGAGTTTAAAGTTGTTTGATTTAATTAATATACTAGGTTGTTTAGCCACATTTGTTATTTTCATCATCAATGTATCAAAACGTGTGCTTGGAACCAAAAGAGGTGCGCTGCTAACTAGAAATGATGGAAGGTACTCTTTCTTTTGGAACTCAACCAATTATTATGAATAAGAAATGCAAATCAAGCCAGAGGACTCCATTGTTTGTGGGAATTGAATCATTTGAAGTTATAAAAGGTTCATGTGTACTGTTTTTGCACCAAATATATTAGTTAATAAAGACACAAAAGATAATTTCATGGTCATTACATGAAAAATTGACCTTGTAACGACGAAAGGAGGCAAATGAGCTTGCGGTGATGTGAAAGTCTCATTATTTAGGGATTAAACAACTTCACATTAGCAAGAAAAGCAAACCAAGAAGAATGACTGCTTTCGCTGATGGAAGTAAGTGGATTTAGAGTTTCAATGGAGTTTAAATTTGTTTGATTTAATTAATATACTATGTGGTGTAGCCACATTTGTTATTTTCATCATCAATGTATCAAAACGTGTCCTTGGAACCAAAAGAGGAGCCCTGCTAACTAGAAATGATGGGAGGTACTCTTTATTTTGGAATTCAAACAATTATTATAAATAAGAAATGCAAATCAAACTGGGGGACTCCATTGTTTGTGGGAATTAAATGATTTCAAGTTAGAAAAGGTTCATGGGTATTGTTTTTTCACCAAATATATTAGTTAATAATGACACAAAAGGTAATTTCATGGTCATTGCATGAAAAATTGACCATGTAACGACGAGAGGAGACTAATCATCTTGAGGTGATATGAAAGTCTCAATATTTAGGGATTAACCAACTTCACATTAGCAAGAAATGCAAACCAAGAAGAATGATAGCTTTCGCTGATGAAAGTAAGTAGATTTAGAGTTTCAACGGAGTTTAAAGTTGTTTGATTTAATTAATATACTAGGTTGTTTAGCCACATTTGTTATTTTCATCATCAATGTATCAAAACGTGTGCTTGGAACCAAAAGAGGAGCCCTGCTAACTAGAAATGATGGGAGGTAAATATTTTGGAACTCAACCAATTTATTATGCATAAGAAATGCAAATCAAGCTGTAGGACTCCATTGTTTGTGGGAATTGTATCATTTCAAGTTATAAAAGGTTCATGGGTATTGTTTTTACACCAAATATATTAGTTAATAAAGACACAAAAGATAATTTCATGGTCATTGCATCAAAAATTGACCTTGTAACGACGAAAGGAGCCAAATGTTCTTGAGGTCATGTGAATGTCTCATTATTTAGGGATTAAACAACTTCACATTAGCAAGAAATGCAAACCACGAAGAATGACTGCTTTCGCTAATGGAAGGAAGTAGATTTAGAGGTTCAATGGAGTTTAAATTTGTTTGATTTAATTAATATACTTGGTTGTTTACCCACATTTTACACCTAATATTTTAGTTAATAAAGACACGAAAGATAATTTCATGGTCATTGTATGAAAAATTGAACATGTAACGACGAGAGGAGACTAATGAGCTTGAGGTGATATGAAAGTCTCGATATTTAGGGATTAAACAACTTCACATTAGCAAGAAATGCAAACCAAGAAGAATGATAGCTTTCACTGATGAAAGTAAGTAGATTTAGAGTTTCAACGGAGTTTAAAGTTGTTTGATTTAATTAATATACTAGGTTGTTTAGCCACATTAGTTATTTTCATCATCAATGTATCAAAACGTGTGCTTGGAACTAAAAGAGGAGCCCTGCTAACTAGAAATGATGGGAGGTACTCTTTATTTTGGAACTCAACCAATTATTATGCATAAGAAATGAAAATCAAGCTGTAGAACTCCATTGTTTATGGGAATTGAATGATTTCAAGTTATATAAGGTTCATGGGTGTTGTTTTTACACCAAATATATTAGTTAATAAAGACACAAAAGATAATTCCATGGTCATTGCATGAAAAATTGAGCTTGTAACTACGAAAGGAGCCAAATGTGCTTGAGGTGATGTGAAAGTCTCATTATTTAGGGATTAAACAACTTCACATTAGCAAGAAATGCAAACCAAGAAGAATGACTGCTTTCGCTGATGGAAGTAAGTAGATTTAGAGTTTCAATGGAATTTAATTTTGTTTGATTTAATTAATATACTATGTGGTTTAGCGACATTTGTTATTTTCATCATCAATGTAACAAAACTTGTGCTTGGAACCAAAAGAGGAGCCCTGCTAAGTAGAAATGATGGGAGGTACTCTTTCTTTTGGAATTCAACCAATTATTATCAATAACAAATGTAAATCAAGATGGAGGACTGCTTTGTTCGTTGGAATTGAATGAATTCAAGTTATAAAAGGTTGATGGCTATTGTTTTTATACCAAATATAGAAGTTAATAAAGACGCGAAAGATAATTTCATGGTCATTGCATGAAAAATTGAACATGTAACGACAAGAGGAGACTAATGAGCTTGAGGTGATATGAAAGTCTCATTATTTAGGGATTAAACAACTTCACATTAGCAAGAAATGCAAACCAAGAAGAATGACTGCTTTCGCTGATGAAAGTAAGTAGATTTAGAGTTTCAACGAAGTTTAAATTTGTTTGATTTAATTAATATACTAGGTTGTTTAGCCACATTTGTTATTTTCATCATCAATGTATCAAAACGTGTGCTTGGAACCAAAAGAGGTGCGCTGCTAACTAGAAATGATGGAAGGTACTCTTTCTTTTGGAACTCAACCAATTATTATGAATAAGAAATGCAAATCAAGCCAGAGGACTCCATTGTTTGTGGGAATTGAATCATTTCAAGTTATAAAAGGTTCATGTGTACTGTTTTTGCACCAAATATATTAGTTAATAAAGACACAAAAGATAATTTTATAGTCATTACATGAAAAATTGACCTTGTAACGACGAAAGGAGGCAAATGAGCTTGCGGTGATGTGAAAGTCTCATTATTTAGGGATTAAACGACTTCACATTAGCAAGAAAAGCAAACCAAGAAGAATGACTGCTTTCGCTGATGGAAGTAAGTAGATTTAGAGTTTCAATGGAGTTTAAATTTGTTTGATTTAATTAATATACTATGTGGTTTTGCCACATTCGTTATTTTCATCATCAATGTATCAAAACGTGTCCTTGGAACCAAAAGTGGAGCCCTGCTAACTAGAAATGATGGGAGGTACTCTTTATTTTGGAATTCAACCAATTATTATGAATAAGAAATGCAAATCAAGCTAGGGGACTCCATTGTTTGTGGGAATTGAATGATTTCAAGTTATAAAAGGTTCATGGGTATTGTTTTTTCACCAAATATATTAGTTAATAAAGACACAAAAGGTAATTTCATGGTCATTCCATGAAAAATTAACCATGTAACGATGAAAGGAGCCAAATGAGCTTGAGGTGATGTGAAATTCTCATTATTTAGGGATTAAACAACTTCACATTAGCAAGAAATGCAAACCAATAAGAATGACTGCTTTCGCTGATGGAAGGAAGTAGATTTAGAGTTTCAATGGAGTTTAAATTTGTTTGATTTAATTAATATACTTTGTTGTTTAGAGACATTTTACACCAAATATATTAGTTAATAAAGACGCGAAAGATAATTTCATGGTCATTGCATGAAAAATTGAACATGTAATGACGAGAGGAGACTAATCATCTTGAGGTGATATGAAAGTCTCAATATTTAGGGATTAAACAACTTCACATTAGCAAGAAATGCAAACCAAGAAGAATGATAGCTTTCGCTGATGAAAGTAAGTAGATTTAGAGTTTCAACGGAGTTTAAAGTTGTTTGATTTAATTAATATACTAGGTTGTTTAGCCACATTTATTATTTTCATCATCAATGTATCAAAACGTGTGCTTGGAACCAAAAGAGGAGCCCTGCTAACTAGAAATGATGGGAGGTACTCTTTATTTTGGAACTCAACCAATTATTATGCATAAGAAATGCAAATCAAGCTGTAGGACTCCATTGTTTGTGGGAATTGTATCATTTCAAGTTATAAAAGGTTCATGGGTATTGTTTTTACACCAAATATATTAGTTAATAAAGACACAAAAGATAATTTCATGGTCATTGCATCAAAAATTGACCTTGTAACGACGAAAGGAGCCAAATGAGCTTGAGGTCATGTGAATGTCTCATTATTTAGGGATTAAACAACTTCACATTAGCAAGAAATGCAAACTAAGAAGAATGACTGCTTTCGCCGATGGAAGTAATTAGATTTCGAGTTTCAATGGAGTTTATATTTGTTTGAATTAATTAATATACTATGCGGTTTAGCCACATTTGACACCAAATATATTAGTTAATAAAGACGCAAAAGATAATTTCATGGTCATTGCATGAAAAATTGACCTTGTAACGACGAAAGCAGCGAAATGAGCTTGAGGTGATGTGAAAGTCTCATTATTTAGTGACTAAACAACTTCACATTAGCAAGAATTGCAAACCAAGAAGAATGACTGCTTTCGCTGATGGAAGTAAGTAGATTTAGAGTTTCAATGGAGTTTAAATTTGTTTGATTTAATTAATATACTATGTGGTTTAGCCACATTTGTTATTTTCATGATCAATGTATCAAAACGTGTGCTTGGAACCAAAAGAGGAGCCCTGCTAACTAGAAATGATGGGAGGTACTCTTTATTTTGGAACTCAACCAATTATTATCAATAAGAAATGCAAATCAAGCTGGGGGACTCCATTGTTTGTGGGAATTGAATGATTTCAAGTTATAAAAGGTTCATGGGTATTGTTTTTTCACCAAATATATTAGTTAATAATGACACAAAAGGTAATTTCATGGTCATTGCATGAAAAATTGACCATGTAACGACAAAAGGAGGCAAATGAGCTTGAGGTGATATGAAAGTCTCATTATTTAGGGATTAAACAACTTCACATTAGCAAGAAATGCAAACCAAGAAGAATGACTGCTTTCGCTGATGGAAGGAAGTAGATTTAGAGTTTCAATGGAGTTTAAATTTGTTTCATTTAAGTAATATACTTTGTTGTTTAGAGACATTTTACACCAAATATATTAGTTAATAAAGACGCGAAAGATAATTTCATGGTCATTGCATGAAAAATTGAACATGTAACGATGAGAGGAGACTAATCATCTTGAGGTGATATGAAAGTCTCAATATTTAGGGATTAAACAACTTCACATTAGCAAGAAATGTAAACCAAGAAGAATGATAGCTTTCGCTGACGAAAGTAAGTAGATTTAGAGTTTCAACGGAGTTTAAAGTTGTTTGATTTAATTAATATACTAGGTTGTTTAGCCACATTTGTTATTTTCATCATCAATGTATCAAAACGTGTGCTTGGAACCAAAAGAGGAGCCCTGCTAACTAGAAATGATGGGAGGTACTCTTTATTTTGGAACTCAACCAATTATTATGCATAAGAAAAGCAAACCAAGAAGAATGACTGCTTTCGCTGATGGAAGTAAGTAGATTTAGAGTTTCAATGGAGTTTAAATTTGTTTGGTTTAATTTATATACTTTGTGGTTTAGCCACATTTGTTATTTTCATTATCAATGTATCAAAACGTGTGCTTGGAACCAAAAGAGGAGCCCTCCTAACTAGAAATGATGGGAAGTACTCTTTCTTTTGGAACTCAACCAATTATTATCAATAACAAATGCAAATCAAGATGGAGGACTCCTTTGTTCGTTGGAATTGAATGAATTCAAGTTATAAAAGGTTTATGGGTGTTGTTTTTATACCAAATATAGAAGTTAATAAAGATGCAAAAAATAATTTGATGGTCATTGCATGAAAAATTGAAAACGTAACGACGAGAGGAGACTAATGAGCTTGAGGTGATATGAAAGTCTCATTATTTAGGGATTAAACAACTTCACATTAGCAAGAAATGCAAACGAAGAAGAATGAGAGCTTTCGCTGATGAAAGTAAGTAGATTTAGAGTTTCAACGGAGTTTAAAGTTGTTTGATTTAATTAATATACTAGGTTGTTTAGCCACATTTGTTATTTTCATCATCAAAGTATCAAAACGTGTGCTTGGAACCAAAAGAGGAGCCCTACTAACTAGAAATGATGGGAGGTACTCTTTATTTTGGAACTCAACCAATTATTATGCATAAGAAATGCAAATCAATCTGTAGGACTCCATTGATTGTGGGAATTGAATGATTTCAAGTTATAAAAGGTTCATGGGTATTGTTTTTACGCCAAATATATTGGTTAATAAAGACACAAAAGATAATATCATGGTCATTGCATGAAAAATTGACCTTGTAACGATGAAAGGAGCCAAATGAGCTTGAGGTGATGTGAAAGTCTCATTATTTAGGGATTAAACAACTTAACATTAGCAAGAAATGCAAACCAAGAAGAATGACTGCTTTCGCTGATGGAAGGAAATAGATTTAGAGTTCCAATGGAGTTTAAATTTGTTTGATTTAATTAATATACTTGGTTGTTTAGCCACATTTTACACCAAATATATTAGTTAATAAAGACGCGAAAGATAATTTCATGGTCATTGCATGAAAAATTGAACATGTAACGACGAGAGGAGACTAATGAGCTTGAGGTGATATGAAAGTCTCATTATTTAGGGATTAAACAACTTCACATTAGCAAGAAATGCAAACCAAGAAGAATGAGAGATTTCGCTGATGAAAGGAAGTAGATTTAGAGTTTCAACGGAGTTTAAAGTTGTTTGATTTAATTAATATACTAGGTTGTTTAGCCACATTTGTTATTTTCATCATCAAAGTATCAAAACGTGTGCTTGGAACCAAAAGAGGAGCCCTGCTAACTAGAAGTGATGGGAGGTACTCTTTATTTTGGAACTCAACCAATTATTATGCGTAAGAAATGCAAATCAAGCCATAGGACTCCATTGATTGTGGGAATTGAATGATTTCAAGTTATAAAAGGTTCATGGGTATTGTTTTTACGCCAAATATATTAGTTAATAAAGATACAAAAGATAATTTCGTGGTCATTGCATGAAAAATTAACCTTGTAACGACGAAAGGAGCCAAATGAGCTTGCGGTGAAGTGAAAGTCTCATTATTTAGGGATTAAACAACTTCACATTAGCTAGAAATGCAAACCAAGAAGAATGACTGCTTTCGCTGATGAAAGTAAAGATTTATAGTTTCAACGGAGTTTAAATTTGTTTGATCTAATTAATATTGTTTGTATGTGCACTCTATGCTTGCAATCTATGTGTGTTGTGCCTACTATCAGCACATGTTGTGCTTGCTATCTCCACGCGCTGTGCCCATCGACTGCGTGCTCTCCACCAGCTGTCCACTCATTACACCTACTGTTCGTGCTTTGTGCACCTGCTGTCCGCACACATTGTGGTTGCTGCCCACACTCTCTGCACCTGCTGTCCATGTGCACTATAGCTATTGTCTGCACTTTCTGCACCTACTATCCACGTGCACTACAAGTACTATCCACAGTCATTGCTCCTACTATCCATGCAGGCTATGTCTGCTATCTATGTGTGCTGTTGTTGCTATCTGCACACGTTGTTGCTTTCCTATGTGCTGTAGTAGTTTCCTCATGCCACTGTTGCTCTCCTCGCAAGTTGGAGCTATTTTCTCACGTTGTTGTTGCTCTCCTTATGCACTGTAGCAGATTTCACACGTTGCTACTGCTATCCTTGTGCATTAGTTGCTAGTGTAGGACACTTTTGCTACTACTCCACCACCTGTCAACTGCTGCTCCATCTCCTACTTGCAATTGCTCCTTTTTTTCTCTCCTTGTCCGGTAATCTCCTTGGTGGTTGTTGCACTCTCCATGGTTGGTTGCCTTGCCTTCTTTCCTTGGTGGCTGTTGCTATCTCCTTGGCTGGTTATCTTGCCTTCATTCCTTCTCTCCTTGGCTGGCTACCTCATCTTTGCTATTCACCTCTCTTTTTCCCTAGGTTTACCACTTACTCTTTTTGTTGTTCAGTCAATTTTCTGTAGCCCCTTTGTTCTTTTCTCTTTTTTCGCAAGACACCTAAGGGTATGTATAAAGCCTTGGGATTAGGGCTACAAGATCATCAACAATCATCATTATTTCCCACATGTTCCCCTACAATCAATAACCAAATTTGATTCCTAAAATTTAGGGTCAATAATCAACATTGACTCCTCAATGCCATGGTTGAACTATCATCACCATTTTCTCCCAATGACCTTACTACATTTCAATGGCATTCATACTATCAAATCAAAACATATAATTGTGTGAGATGGTATTGAGAACAAATCCAACATTAGCCATCAAAGATGGGCTCAACAATCTCCCCCTTTGTATTTGTTGGCAACACATTAAATCCAACCATACACAACATCCCCTGCACAAAGTCATATGGCTCACCTTGAAACTTGCATCACTTGCTACTCCCCTTATTTACATCTCCCTCTTGACAAGTTTTCCCCATTTATCCATCAAGCTACTCCTTATGTTTTATAAGTATTACACTTTCTTTGGATTTATGCAAAATATCTCCCCCTTTGACAATAAATCCAAAGAATAATAATAGAGGGAAGGGGAGAAGGGTTAGAAAATACCTCAACCTCTAGGGGTTGGGTGGACACAAAGGATCAGCTTTAGCTTTTGGAACATCTCTCTTGATAGTGGTTTAGTGAATATATCCGCCACTTGCTTCGCAGTCGGCACATAATCCAACTTTACTTCATTTTCTCTACCTTTTCTTTAATGAAGTGGTACTTGATTTCAATATGTTTAGTTTTGGAGTGTTGGACAAGATTCTTTGACAAATTGATGGCATTTTGGTTGTCATAGCCAATCAGTAGTGGTAGTTGTACATCCACCTTCATATCTTTAAGCTGTTGTTTCATCCATAGTAGTTGAGTACAAGCTTGAGTTGTAGCCATATATTCAGCCTCTGTAATACTTAGAGTTATTGAATTTTGCTTCTTCTTATGCCATGAAACACATCTACTATCCAAATAAAATGCACCACCAGACGTTGACCTCCTGTCATCACAATTTTTCGCCCAATTTGCATCTGTATATCCATACAAATTAAGTTGTCTACTCCTATCATAAAGTACCTCATAATTAGTTGTGGCCTTCATATACGTGAGAATTCTTTTAGCTGCCACGAGATGGGACTCCTTGGCCTCACTTTGAAATCTAGCACAAAGGGTTACAACAAAAACAATATCAAACCTTGATGTTGTCAAATAGAGTAAGCTTCTAATCATCATCCTATATTCCTTTTGATCAACCATGTTGCCTTCTTTATCCTTTCTTAACATTGTTCCAACCATGATGGGAATGCTCACTTTTTTAGAATTCTCCATCCCAAACCTTTTTAATAGCTCACAAGCATACTTTTCTTGGGGGAGAAAAATTCTAGCCTCACTTTGCAATACCTATAATCCTAAGAAGAATTTCATTTCACCAAGCATGGAAATCTCAAACTTCTTCATTTGTTCAACAAAGGCAATGCACAAGGCCTCCTTTTTTGTAGCAAAGATTATGTCATCAACGTAGACCACAACAACTAATTGGCCCTAGTTGTCTTCTTTGATATATAGGGTGCTATCCACATTCCCTTTTCTAAACATCATGTTCTTAGGGCATGTATCCAACTTTGAATACCATGCTCTTGGATCTTGCTTTAAGCCATATAAAGCCTTGTTCAATCTACACACACTTAAGCCATCATGATCAAGTATAAAACCATCAGGTTGTTTGATCAATACCTCTTCTTCAAGCTCTCCATTCAAGAATGCAGACTTCACATCTATCTGATAAACTTTATAGTTCCTATTAACAACAATGGTCATGAATATTCTAATTGCTTCAAGTCT
Source organism: Ceriops zippeliana (assembly GCA_037897445.1). Taxonomy (NCBI): domain Eukaryota; kingdom Viridiplantae; phylum Streptophyta; class Magnoliopsida; order Malpighiales; family Rhizophoraceae; genus Ceriops; species Ceriops zippeliana. The sequence continues at coordinate 11,452 of JBAPLH010000115.1, forward strand.
AGCCACTGGAGCAAAGGTTTCTTCAAAGTCAACACCTTCTACTTGTGAGTAGCCTTTGCAGACAAGTCTTGCTTTGTTCTTACCACCTCACCTATTTCATTAAGCTTATTTCTGAACACCCACTTGGTTCCAATGATGTTTTTCCCTTTAGGTTGAAGGATTAAACACCAAGTGTTATTCTTTTCAATTTGGTCAAACTCTTCATTCATAGCACACCCATTCCTTATGCTTTAATTCTTCTTCCACAAACTTGGGTTTAACCTTAGAAATCAATGAGGTTTGATCACCACCCCTTAGTTTTCTTTTGGTTTGATAGAGTCCTCTTTCCTGCTAATAATGTTTTTGGCCTTAATTTTAGCTCTAACTCTTTTATGAGTTTAAAAACTCCTTGATTCTTCTTCTTCATCACTTGTAACTTGAGAATCAACGTCTTCCTCATGCTAGATAGCCACAAATTCATCACTGCCAGACTCTCTTTGGTTGTCATACATGGCATTTTCAGCTTCCACATGCTATGATTGTATTATAACACCATCTTCAATCACTTTAACATCAAAGCTATCCACCATCCTTTTGTTATAGCATCTAAAGCCTCTTTCATTTGGTACATAGCCAAGAATATAACTTTATCAGCCTTCTCATCAAATTTTTCGAGATACTTACCTTTGACTTAAATGAGGCAAGGGCTCCAAAACACTTTGAAGTGTTTTAAAGTTGGCTTTTTACCATACCATAGCTCATAGGGTGTCTTCTCTATATGTGGTCTCATCAGGCATCTATTTTGAACCTGAGTTACAATGGTGATAGCCTCTCTCTAGAAGCCATGTGATGCACCATACTTAGCCAACATGGTTCTTGCATCTCTACTAGGCTTCTGTTTTCCTTTCGGACACTCCATTTTGTTGGGGTGTGTAGGGATTAGCATATTCATGCTTTACTCCATGCTTCTCCAAATAATCCTTAAATTCACAACATGTGTATTCTATCCCATTGTCTGTCTTGAGCCTTTTAATTTTTCCCCTCAACTAGTTTTCAACCAGTCTCTTGTAGCTCTTGAAATTATGGAGAGCCTTAGATTTATGTTTCAAGAACATAATGCAAGCCATTCTTGTAAAATCATCGATGAAGGAGATGAAGTGTCTATCACCCTTGGTTGATCTTTGTCTCATTGGCCCACAGATGTCCAAGTGGATGAGCTCCAATGGCTTCTTCATTTGGATCTCCACATTTTTATGTGAGGCATTCATCTTCCTCTTTTAACACATGCGGCAAATTACATCTCTTTCTCTTCTCAAATTAGGTACATCTTTCACAGCTTCATTTCTAGATAGCCTTTTCAGCCCCCTTTGTCTAAGATGTCCCAATCTTCTATGCCACAATAAGTTCTCATCTTTGGTGTTTACGTAGCATGTGTTTATACTTCTAGAAACTTAGTACAAGTTTCCATGTGTTCTTTAACCTTTAGTAAGGATGATAGCATCTTTTAGTCTCTTTATTGTGCATCCACTCTTGTTGAAAGTAACTTCATGTCCATCATCGCAAAGTTGGCTAACACTAATTAGATTTTGTTTTAGCCCTTCAACATAAAGCACTTTCTTCAATTTTAGCTTTTTTGCACTAATTTTAGCAATACCAATACCTTAAATCTTTAAGGCACCATTATTGCCAAATTTGATTGACTCTCCATCATATTTGGCTACTCCCTTCAACATCTTGGAGTCTTTTGTCATGTGTGAAGAGCAGCCATTGTCTAGGATCCATGGCTTTTCTTTCTTGGAAGCTTTTATGGCTACTTCCATAATCATAGACGTTTCTCTTCCTCTTCTTCTTCTTTGGCCAAATTGTGGAACTTGTGTAGGTGTTCTCCTTTGCATTCCTTGGCCAGGTAGCAATGGTTGTTGTGTTCTTCTTTGCAATATTTGACCGAGCTGCAATGTTAAGTAGTCCTTAGTAGTGTGTCCAACCCTTTCACATTTACAACAAATTTCTCCCAACAAATCAAACTTGTTTCTCAGTGGAATATGACTTCTGTCTTCTTGAGGCTACTTCCTTTCTTGATAAAGTCTCCCCTACACTTTTGCCTCATATTTCTCTTCATTCTCAGCCTATTACTCCAACACACATTCTTCTTGTGTCAATACTTAACATAGCTTCAGCAAAAGCCTTTGAACCTAGATATATTTCTTTTACCAAGTTCATGTTTCCTTTCTTTAGCAATTGGTATGGTAGCCTTCTCTACATCTTTGATAGCCTGTCTCCTTTGAATGGGAGTCTCCATTACGTCTTTCCTAACCCATTTTAACTTGGGTTGGTCTCTCTTCTTTATCATGTCATTGTGCTTGCTTTTGGGCATAAACATAATCTTCTTCTTTTCTTCTACCTTCTCATTCGGCTCTCAATGCAGATAAGCCCTTTCTTTCCTATGGAATGAGATCTTTGATTGCTTAGACACTCATCCAACTTTCTAGTAGTATCTTCCTTAATGTTACTTGTTGATGATGACTCTTCATTCACTTCCATGGCTTGCATATAGCTTTCTTCATGTTTCTTTGGCTCGAACTTGACCTTGTGAAGCTTCGCTTGCAAAATTAGCACCTCTTGCTCTTGTATAATCACCTTAGCATTAAGGTCTTCATGTATCTTGCCTTGCTCTTCCTCAACTACTATCAGCTCCTCAATTCTCTTCAAGTACTCTTTCTCTTTTGCTTCAAACTCCTCTGCCTTCACCTAAAGATTAAATTTATCAATAAAAGAATTTTCACATAGCTTCTTAAGATGAATTACCTCTTTTTCTAGCTTGCAAACAAGCTCTTAACTCATTCTCAAGTTGCTACAACCACTCTTCCTCTTTTATTGATTCCTCCTCACTTGATGATTCATGGTCATCATCTACTTGAGCGACAAGCACATCCTTTGCAAACTCATCATTGAAATCTTCATCAACTTCTTCTTTAAAATCCTCATCATATAGCTTGCTCAAATAATTTCTTCTTTTGGATATGAAGAATTGCTTTTTCCCTTTGACACTTGAATTTCCAACTTTAAGATAGCTATATTTCTTTGTTCTCCATCTTGGGGTAGGCTCATCATCATCATCATCATCATTGGCTTCTCTTCTTTTTGGACAATCCACAGCAAAGTTCCCAATTACTCCATACCTGAAGCACTTCAAGGGTAATTTTCCCTTGTAATTCCCTTTTCCTTTCCTCAGATTCCTAGTGATGTATGCCATGACTTCTTCAAGCTTAGTATCACCATCTTATTCTTTAGAACTGTTGTTGAACTCCTCTTCTTGGTCTTTAATCTATAATTTCTTCATTGCCTTGAAAGTCAGGTCCTTCTCCACCTTAGACTTCTTTTCTTTCTTCATTAGGGTTATTCTTATTTCATAAACCACCAATATGCTATGTAGGTTATCTAAGGGCAACCTATCCAAATCTCTATCTTCTATAAAAGAGACATTGGCGTTGTAGGCTTCTAGCAAGGTTCTAAGTATTTTCCTTATTACAGTGGCATCGTGGATCTCCTCTCCATAGCCTTTGATGGAGCACACAATTTCATTGACTCTTGTGAAGAATACATCCATAGTCTCATCATCCTGCATCTTTACGTCTTCAAATCTACTCTTCCAAATTTGCAGCTTGGCTTCCTCTACAACCTTGTCTCCTTTATAGATGTTCTTTAGTTTGTCCTAGATTTGTTTGGCTGTGTTGCACCCCATCACCTTGGTGAATTCTTTATCTGACAAGGAGGCGTATAAGGCATTTCTTGCCTTTCATCACACTCCAAGTTCTTCTTATTAGTTGGCATCATATGATCACTTTTAGCAACAGGGATGAAACCACTAACAGCATACTCAAACACATCAGACATTAGATATAGAAGCATCCTATTCTTCCATAACTGCTAATTCTGTCCATCAAACATAGGGATGCCCTTGCCATTAACATTATTCAGGCTATCCATGATCTCAAGTAGTAGTAGAGATAGAAACTCACATAGCAATGCACAACTTCACTTTAAAGTAGAAAAATTGGATCAACAGAGGAACCTTGCTCTGATACCACTTGATGAGGGCCGGTTTAAGTCTTACACTAAGAGGGGGGTGAATTAGTGTGAGATATCTTCTTTTTACAAATCAATTCGAATTTAACCTCTGTAACTTGTTAGAATCAATGATCCAATTTTTAATTTTCTCCTTTATGTGAGCACGACCATACAAATAAGAAACGATGTGCAAGCACTCAAGAGCACAAGAAAATTTTTATGTGGTTCACTCACAATGTGTGAGCTATGTCCACGATGTGATAGGATCACTCCTAAATCACATAATTCACTCTTGTTATCAAGGGATACACTAATGTTATGGAAGGATCACTCCTTCACTACTTACAGAAGGACTACTCCTTAACCACTTACAATGATCTCTCGATTAAGGAGTTGATCTCCCAATCACTCTAAGGGTATCCCACCCTATTTTTCAACAAATTTATGAAGAGTTTACAGAGAAACCTTTCCTAAAGAACAATCACTTAGTGTGTATAGTCTATTAAAGCAGAATATGGATCTTCTCCTTCCTTCACTACCGATGTTATCTCACCTGCTGCCCATGCACTACCGCTGTTGTTTGCACGTGCGGCTCCTACTTTCCGCACACTCTGCTAATGCTGTTCGTACATGCTAACGCTGCTATTTGCAAGTGCTGCTAATGCTATATGTATGTGCTCCCATGCCTATCTATTGCTATCTAGGTGTGTTATTAATGCTGTCTATACATGCTATTGCTGCTATCTTTGCACTCTATGCCTACTGTCTGCACGCGTTGTGCCCACTGCCTACACAAGCTGTGCTCGCCATCTACGTGCTCTGCTCCTGCTCTCCATGCATGCAGTGCGCCTGTGGGAAATGTGGCTACTGTTCTAATTCGCTGTGGCTGTTGTCTGCATGTTATGGCTGCTGCTTGCGTTCTTTGCAGCTGCTGTCCATCCTCGCTGCACCTGCTGTCCACATGCATTGTGGCTACTATTCACATTCTCTGCACCTGCTATCTGCACGAGTTGTGGCTGTTGTTCACATTCTCTACACCTTTTGTCTATGTGCGTTGTGGCTGCTGTTTGTGTTCTTTGCACCTGCTGTCTGTGTTCACTGTGGCTGTTGTCCGTGCTCTCTACACCTGCTGTCCACAGGCACTATGGCTACTGTCTACATCCACTGTTCCTACTATCCACACAAGTTGTGTCTGCTGTCCGTGTGTGCTACTGCTACTATCCGTGGGCACTACTACTTTCCTCACATGCTGCAGCAATTTTCTGGAGCCATTGCTGCCCTCCCCATGAGCTGCAACAGATTTCTCACCCCACTGCTGCTCTCCCTACACGTTGGTTACTGGTGCATGACCCTTCTGTTGCTGCTCCACCACCTGCTGGTTGCTGCTCCACCTTTTGCTAGTAGCTACTCCTTTTCTCCTTCTCCTTGGCTGGCTACCATACTACCTCTCCTTGGTTGTTGTTGCTCTTACCTTGGCTGGTTGCCTTGCCTTTTTTCCTTCTCTCCTTGGCTGGCTACCTTGCTTAGTGCCTGCCTCCTCTTTGCCATTCACATCTCTTTTTCCTTAGGCGTGTTGCTCACCTCTTTTTGTTGTTCACTCAATTTTCTGCAACTCCTTCATTCTTTTTTTTTTAGGCAAGACACCTAAGGGTATTTATAGAGTCTTGGGATTAGGGCTACATAATCATCAATAGCCATCATTAATTCCCACATGTGAATCAACGACAATATTTGATTCCTAAAATTTAGGTTTAATGGTTAACATTGACTTCCTAAAATTTAAGGTCAACGGTCAACATTGACTTCTTAACACAAAGGTTGACCAGTCATTACTATTTTCTCCCAATGACCTCAATACATCTCAAAGGCATTCATGACATCAAATCAACACTAGCCATCAAATATGGGCTCACACACACAAAGCTTATGGATACTTTGAACATTTGTCACCATCTTTGGCCAATAAAAATGTCCTCGCAACACAGCAAAAGTCTTGTTAACTCCAAAGTGACCAGCAATATCACGTACATGGAATTCTTGAACTTATGAGACTCTAAGCAATGTACAACTTGTTGTCCTTGAAGAGAAAACGATTTTGGGCATGTAAATAGTCCATTGCATCTTTCTTGCATCAGTAAATATAGAAGATAAGTCTATATCATCAAGATAGAGTTCATTAATTACCTCAAATCCCATTAGCTTAGAATCCATCAAGTTCAACAAGGAATGCCTCCATGAGAGAACATCGGCTACTACATTCTTATGCATAGAATTGTGTTTGATCACAAAAGAGTAGGATTGAACATACTCAACCCATTTAGCTTGCCTCTTGTTTAGCTATGTTCACCATTGATGAACTTAGGGCCTCATGGTTTGAATGAAGAACAAACTCCTTTGGTAGCAAGTAATGGCTCCAATGTTGTAATGCTTGATGATGGCATATAACTCCTTAACATAAGTTTAATAATTTGACTTAGAATTGTTGAACTCCTTTATTTAAGTTGTGGATTAAGATAATGATATTTTATAGTGATTTTGTTGGTAGCATGGTTAAACATGCACATTCTCTCCAAACCATCCTTCTCAGCCACCAAAATGGCTAATATAGAATATGGGCTCTTGCTCTCATGCATATAGCCTTTAGAGATCAACTCATTTATTGTCATTGCTACTCCTTAATCTCCTTGAGGTTGCATCTATATGCTAGTTTGTTCAGTAAAGGCTTGTTAGGTGGCAAATCAATTTGGTGTTGAATCTCCCTTATAAGAGGTAAACCAGGTGGCAACTCATTTAGGAAGATATCAGCAAACCTCTTAGGCAAGGTGATCACCAAAGGATGAGTTGAATCTTTATAGCTCACACATTGCTCTAGCAAAGTTAATGCATAAGTTTGCTTCCTTTCTATGAATGTTTGATGAAATTCTACTTTGCAAAGAAATTGGCCAACCACTCCTTTCTCATCATTTTAATCATGTTCTTTATGACTTGAAGATATGAAGGTAAAAGTGATTTGCTTCTACTCTAAGCAAATGGAATAAATATTCTTGAATCTATCATGCATTGCCTTATAGTTATATTGCCATGGTCTCCTAAGTAACAACTAACTTGTATCCATAGGAATCACATCATATGTAACCTCATCTTGATAATAGTTTCTAATTAAAATGAAATTAGTGCTTGTCCCCTTGTTTAGGCATTAGAGTTTGTAAGGTTGACAGTGAGACATCGTAAGCAACTTTAACTTTTCAATGATGTGGCATGCTTTCTCTTTAATGGTACATCTTTTTTGGAAGATGTTCTCTCTCTCTCTCTACTCTTTCTCCATAGTCACTATATTTGAATTCAAGGCCTTGCAAATCACTAGCAGGTATAGAGGCTTGTTGTGTTAAGTTTCTTTGTAATTTATTTAGAGAAGTTTTCATACTTGAAACCTAAGTTGTGTTGCTAAGATTTTTCCATTTTAGCAAAGAAGGTGTTGAGTCATAAATCATTAATAGTGATTCTATGAAAATCTTTAATGAATAGGTTACCCAAAAGTTGGTCTTTTAGTAGTAATAGGAAGAATGGTAGAATTGAAGAAATATTATTGATGAAAATATAGATAATAATTATTTACAAAATTAGCATCTTCCTTCATCTTCTTTTTCTTCTCATATTTATCAATTGAAGTAAGCATTTCCACTTAAAATAAAGTATGTGGTAAAAACCATTGATAAGCCTTACCCTTATCTCAGGGTCATAACAACTTCGCCATTTTATCATAAGAGCTTATTTAACTCTCATCAAAAGAAGTACAAATTCCTTCACATAGGAATGGTACATGTAGTGGTTAAACCAACTATAGGAATGGGGTTAAATAACTTAGTGATTATTTTCATAAGAGACAAAAAGCATAATTGTTTTGATGACTCCTTATTAGGAGTAATTAAGTATAGCCTAATTAATGGACCCATTTATTTCTCTTGTTATCTAAACATCACGCTTTTTTTAATTGATCCAAATTTTATCTAAACATCATTGCAAGGCAATGAATACCATTTATCTTGGAATTAAAGAAATTCCACATAGACTATTTGACAAAGGGGATAACTACTACCCTTTTTCTCACTAACGTATTTAAGACCAATGTAATAATCCTAAGAACTATCAGTTGGGATTAGGTTAAGTTACTCGAAAAGTGTATTTTAGAAAAGTAGTTGAGCCTATTAAGAACAAACAAAATAATTAAGTCATTAAATATAATGATGGAGATATGAAAATAAAGTTTTCACTTAATAGAATAGTTAAGTGAAACTTAAAAAATGAAGCGAGATACTTAACTTCTTCAAACTTCGATTATATGCAAACGGAATGTAACACCAATGTTGGTATAGGATCATTCTAACATAGGTTAGGATATGAGTTCTAACTTTATGATTATAAAACAACCAAAAACCTAAACTATACGATTTAGATGTCACTCTTAGCAACAACAATGTTGAAGAAGTTAATCTATTGAATCAATGCACTCAAGTACGAAAATTAAGAATTAGTTCTCCAAGAACTAAAGAAAATAGCTCATTTATTCATAAAAAGTTATCCCCCTGCCTAGCTATCCTTTTTCTCATTTTGTATGTTAACCACCAAAACCCTATATAATTAGTTGTTTTGAGTTAAATAACTTAGTAACATAAAAGCTACTAAGATGGACTGATTAATGAAATTCATCCAGCTCATTGCATAACAATAAGACCCATGAAAATAACCCATTCAAATGCCCAAACATGGGCTGCCAACTCTAACTTCCTTCCTAAGGCCATAGCTTTCATATTCCTTCATAAATGACACATTTGCAAGCTCTATAAGCAAATATCGTGCAACAAGTTATTAAGTGATTCCTTTCTTTTCTTTGGCCTTGCCTTTGTCATTGGCCCTCCAAGGTTTTGCAAAGTATCAACCCCTTTGTTGATTTAAGCTGGTATAGTATGGATTCCATCAATTAGGAGAACAAAAGAGCAAGTAACTCTACTGCAATACAAAGTTAAGTTCCCTTCATCTACCTTAGCCTCTATGGTTAATGAACCAATAGATACTTATTCTCCTTAGTCTCCTTTTCTTTTAGATATGGATATAAGGATGAAGATAATAGTATCTTCAGCTCTAGTCAAAGATAGATGAAACGGTCAAGGAATTATTTTATTCCTAAGAAAATACAATAAAGACAATTTTTTTATCACATTTTCTTAAGCGGGACTATTGGGTGATGGAAGTCAACTGTACTAGCTCAAATTGACAAGGGAGTTAATGGTTTGCAAAACCTTGGATGACCAATGATAAGTGAAAGGTCATAGAAAATAAAGGATGCACTCAACAACATGTTGTATGACATATACCTACAAGAAATTGCTCACGAATTAAGGATGATGGAGGTTTCACTAGGGCTTTCAAATGTGTCATCTATGGAGGAATATAAAAACCATGACCTTGGAAAGGAAGTTGGAGCTAGCAGCTCATGTTTAGGCATTTGAATGGATTATTTTCATGGGTCATATTGTTATGTAGTGGGTTGAATGAATTTCAGCATCTAAATGTGTCATTTTCATGGGTTTTAATTATTATGTAATGGGTTGGACGAATTTCGTTAATAAGCCCATCTTAGTAGCTAAAGTTTTTGGTGGTTTGCATATAAAAAGGGGGAAAAAGGATTATTAAAGGAGGTAGAACTTCTTTGAAAACTAATTTTGTACTTTCATACTTGAGTGTATTAGTTCAATAGACTTATCTTCTTCAATGTTGTTGTTGTTAAGAGTGACATTTGAATCCTATAGTTCTAGTTCTTATTTGTTTTATAATCATTGGGTTAAAACTCAAATCCTTTAACTTGTCTTAGAACAATCCTATACCAACATTGGTGTTGGGTTCAATTTACATATAATCAAAATTCGTATCATTTTGTATTAGAGCCCAGGTTTTAATGCAGGTTAGTTATCCCTATTTTAATTCATTTAATTGTTGTTCATCAATGTTTGGTTGTTAATCTATCAAAAAGAAAAAAAAAGTCAGATTATACCCTCTTTTTTCTTATGATGTTGGGACTCTTGTGTTAATTGGCATAGTGAATTACTAAACTGAATTGGCCTCTCACCATTCCTCCTCCTACTTATCACCAATTGGTCCCATCAAATACTTGCATTGAAAACTTTTAGAATAGTCTTGGAATCTTCGAAAGCACCCTTTTTGTCATGCATCTCCATGATTAAGCCTTGTAAAGCCTCTTTCATCCTCTTGGTGGACCATCAATTCTTGCAAAGTATCTAGGGAATGCTTGCTTTGATGCACTTAAATAGAACCTTGATCTCCATTAGTAGTCCAATGACTAAGGCAAGGACAAAGAGAATGAAAGAGGCTTTACAAGGCTTAATCATGGATCTGCATGACAAAGAGGGTGCTTCAGACGATTTCAAAATTATTCTAAAAGTTTTCAATGATACACAATCACTTGTCTTGATATGCAAGATGATGGACAAGGCTTAAAACATGAAGAACAAAACTTGGAGCCCATGATATAAGTCCAAGTTGCATGACCAAGCTGAGGAAAGGTTCAATTGCATGCTAAGTTGTATTAATAGGCCTAATTTTATGTTGGGTTTCTAGATTTGAAGTTAAGGCCGAATTACATATAAAAAGAAGGCTTAACTTCTTGGCCTATGTAAAACAAAATGAATAAGATTGAGATATTTTTCAATAAGCTTGCTAAACCTACAAGTCCAAATAAACCCAAAAAGTTAAGCCTTTTTACATATAATTCGGCCTTAACTTCAAATCCAGCAGCCCAAAACAAAATTAGCCCCATTAATATGATTTAGCATACAATTGAGCCTTTCCATAGATTGGTCATGCAACTTGAACTTATATCATGGGCTCCAAGTTTTTTTTATTAAGTCCTAACCCCTGTCCATCATCTAGCTCATAAAGATTAGTGATAATCCTTGGTGTAACATTGAAAACTTTTAGAACAGCTTAGGAATCTTATGTAGTACCCTCTTTGTCATGCAGCTCCATAATTAAGCCTTGTAAAGCCTTTTCATCCTCTTGGTCCTCGCCCTAGTCATTGGACCACCAATTCCTTGCAAAGGATCTAGGGAATGCTTGCTTTGTTGCACTTGAATAGCACATTGTTCTCCATCATCGAGATTGTATCTTTGTTGTGGTTGGCAGGTGTTCCAAGATGGCACACATCATTACTTGCCATAAAATGGATAATACTACACAAATTGCATATATATTTTTCAAGGAAATTGTTAGACTTCATAAAGTACCAAAGAGTAATATGTCTAATAGTGATACCAAATTTTTGAGTCATTTTTAGAGGACACTTTGGGGTAAGCTTGGTACAAAATTACTTTTCTCCACAACATGCCATCTGTAATCAAACTGAGGTAGTCAAGTACACTCTTGGTGTTTTACTACATATTGTAATCAATAAAAATTCTAACACTTGGGAAGAGTGTTTAACATTCATGGAGTTTGCTTACAATAGAGAGCTATGCAATGTGCCATTGTTTATTCACCGTTTGAATTAGTTTATGGTTTCATCCCTTTGAACCATTGTATCTAATGTCATTGCTTGTGTAAGAACAAGCCAATTTAGATGGAAAGAAAAAGGCTCAGGTGGTATGGCAACTTCATGAGAGGGCAAAACTAAATATTGAGAAAAGGACAAAGTAATATGCCACTCAAGTGAACAAGGGACGCAAATATGCCATCTTCTAGCTAGGAGATTGGGTTTGCGGAGCGGTTTCCAAAACACCAAAAGAACAAGTTACAACCTAGAGGAGATGGTCCTTTTCAAGTCATGGCCAGAGTCAATGACAATGCCTATCAACTTGACTTACCAAATGAGTATAGTGTGATTTCAACATTTAATGTTTCTCATCTTTCCCTATTTGATGATACAAGTTCTGATTTGAGAACAAATCTTATTGAGGAGACAGGAAATGATGAAGGTCCACTTGTACCAATATCAAACAACCAAGGAATTGATGCTTTACATAATTTTGGAGGTTCAATCAAAAGGCTTAAATCACAGAAGGCTTGAGAAGTGCTTAATAGTTTAATTTGTCAAGTCCAAAAGCAAGAAGTTTCTCAGAATGATTGGTTGAGGTCAAAAGCATCCCAAAGGCCTTTTAAAGTATTTTATGTGAGCAATGAGCAAGACAAAGGCTAGGATCTTGGAGTAGGGGAAGCTACAAGGCTATGGAACAAGTTTCAAACCAAAGCATGCAAGCATCAAGTTCGCAATAGCCTTGATAACATAGCAAGTCCAATGGCTTGACACCAATAAGCATTGGGACAAATTGATTCTTTAGGGTTTAAAAACCAATTGGGCTGGGCTTTCATTTATTTTGAACCCTACAACACATATAGACTTTAGTACTCTATATGGGCTATTATTTGGGAAATATTGCAGGCCTGTGTTGTATTTCATTAATAGGTCATAAGCCCATATGGTAACTAGGGTTTATGTATTGTATATGCTTATAAATACAATTGTAACTGGGGGTGTAGACAAACATTAGAATACAACTTTACAACTATAAGGGACATTGTTTTGTCTCATGTTTCGATACAAATGAGCATCTTTTCCATTGGTTATTTGTGAACTTGTTGATTTGCATGCTTGATTGTGTTTATCATAGATTTATCATCTTTAACCTTGTGTTGCATAGGAGTGGCATCTAATCCTTCTATAATTCTAGTTCATGGTTGCTTTATAATCATTAGGTCAGCATTGTTTATTTCATAACCTATCCTAGAACGATCATAGTGACATCGATTTTGGTGTTAGGTTCCTGTTTGTTATAATTAGAGTTCATATCACTACCCTAAGAACCATTTAATCAAATTGTTTTGCATGTCCTAGAAATGTAGGAAACAAATTAGATTGATCAAATTAGAACCTTAAGGAAACTAAGTCCTAAAAGCCTTAATTTTAAGATGCCATAAAGGTTGATCACTCCTTTGGTAAGTCAAGATAATGTATTCTTTCAAGAACATATGAAAGCAAAGCAAAGTTTGTTAAAAATACCTCATTAATGATTCTCATTTTACATAGTTGTAACCTTTATATAGGCATGTAAACATCATAATCTTATAAGAAAAAGGTGTTTCTTATCATACCTATATAGAAAAGACCTTAATTACAAGGGATCCTTTTAATTAAGGAATACAATCAATCTCAATGTAGGAATCTTTAAAAACTACAACTAATGTCAACTAAGCATAAAAGTCAAAGTAAAACTTTTAGCTAATGTATGTGAAAAACCCCAAAAAGACATGGCTTAGGAACCCAATGCACACAAGGAATCAAAGAACAACTAGGAAAGCGGAACCAGAGTTTAATAACACAAACCTTAGACCCTCCATTTGAAGGAACATGAACCTAGGGTATTTAAAAAGGATATGGACGTCACACTCGAAAAAAAAAAAAAGGAATTGGGAGATAAGTCAATTGGAATACCACAAGAAGAAGCACCTCTTAATAAGTTCTTTAGTCCTTAAAAAAATTGAGGGAGAAAAACCCTTGCTTTCTATTTCACTCAAAGATGTTTGATTTTCTAGAGCTTACAAGGGATGCCTATTTATAGACTAAGATAGCAATCCTAAAGAGGCACAAATTTCTACTTAGGATAAATCCTTATTTTTGAGACTATGGACAAATTCCAATATAACAATGGATTGCTATTTAAGAGTGAATGCTATTACTTAGTCTGACCATTAAGTATTCCAATTATATTAATTAGGCTTGGACTCCTTGTCAAACTTAAATTCGCACCATTTGAAGATTGGTTAGCCTGAATGTCCTCAATCAGCCCATTTAGTGCTTCTTCAATCTTTTTGGCTCTAACTCATGTTACTGGGTCTTTTGGAATATGCAATGGACCTCTTGTATCCATTGAAGCCTTCAACCCATCATCTCTATGGTTCTCATCATTTCCCCTCTCCTCAAAAGGATTCGTCCCCGAATCATCAAATATGCCAAAATGGGAAAGATTAGAAATGTTAAATGTTGCACTCACATTATACTCACCAAAAAGGTCCAACTTATAAGCCATTAATTCGTGCTATAACTTGAAAGGGACTATCTCCTCTAGGTTGTTGCTTTGAATGACTCTAAGCTAGAAATCGTTCCTTGCACATATACACCCAACCCAATCACCAAGTTCACACCACCTTCTTTCATCCCATGTTGACATGGGATGTGTATTGCTTAATTCATTTTTCAATATGTTGCTATACCTTCTCATGCAATTCTTTTATCATGTTAGCCTTGTGTTCACCATCTAAACTAGCATACTCATTGACAGGTATAGGTACCAAATCCAAAGGAGTTAATGGATTAAAACTATATAAAATTTCAAATGGAGAGTAACTAGTTGCAAAATGAACACTCCTATTATACTCAAACTCGACATGTGGTAAACAATCTTCCCATGTTTTCAAATTTGTTCAAATAATAGCATGCAAAAGAGTAGAAAGAGTTTGATTAACCACCTTAGTTTGCCCATCAGTTTGTAGATGTCAAGTAGTTGAAAACAATAGCTTATTACCTAACTTACCCCCATAAAGTCTTCCAGAAGTAGCTTAAGAACATTGTATCCTAGTTTAAAACAATGCTTCGTGGCATGCCATGCAAACGTACTACTTCTCTAAAGAATAAGTCAGCTATATTTTTTTCATCATCAATTTTATGGCATGGGATGAAGTGTGTCATCTGTGAAAATCTATCAACAACAAATGTAGAATCCTTACACCTTTTTGTTCGTGGAAATCCTAGTACGAAGTCCATAGATAAATCAATCTAGGGATGGCTAAATATGGGTATAGGGGTATACAAGCCATGGGGTAAAATTCTAGATCTAGCCTGTTTGCATGTTATGCATTTCTCACATATCCTTTGAACATCTCATTTCATGTGTGGGCAAAAGAAATGTTCATTTAGGACATCTAGTGTTTTTCTAACTCTAAAATGACCCATTAGACCATCCTCATGAGCTTCTTGTACAACCAACTCCCTCGAAGAACTCATAGGCATGCATAAATAATTTTCCCTAAATAAAAAACCCTTATGCCTATAAAACTTCTCAAAGGCTAACATCTCACATGCTCCATACACATTAGCAAAGTCAGGACTATTCACATATAAATCCTTAATATGTTCAAATCCTATTAAGTTTGTAGTAAGTGTAAAGATAAGGGCATACTTGTGAGATAATTCATCAACTACCACATTTTCCTCACCTTGTTTATATTTGATGATGTAGGGAAAGGTCTCAATGAATTCAATCCACTTGGAATGTCTTTTGCTCAACTTTCCTTGTCCCTTCAAGTGCTTCAATGATTCATGGTCGGTATGGATGCCAAACTCCTTGGGACAAACGTAATGTTGCCATGTCTCCAAAGCTTGTACCAATGCATACATCTCTTTATCATAAGTAGGATAATTAAGGCTTACTCCACTTAGCTTTTCACTAAAGTAAGGAATTGGACGCCTTTCCTACATCAAAACAGCTCTAATGCCAATACCTAAAGCATCACACTCAATCTTGAAAGCTTTTGCAAAGTTAGGTAAAACAAGTAAGGGTACAAAACTTAATTTTTCCTTGATGCAATTAAAAGCCTTGTCTTGGTCACTACCCCACCTAAAACTCATGTTCATTTTGATAAGCTCAGTGAATGGTGCAACAATGGTGCTAAATTCCTTAACAAAGCATCTATAGAAACTAGCTAGACCATGAAAGCTATGTACATCACTAATTGAATTACTTGTAGGCCAATCTCGAATTGCCTTAACTTTTTCCTCATCAACCTTAACACTTTTAGCACTGACAACATAGCCAAGATATGTGATATGATTAGTACAAAAGGAATATTTCTATAAGTTAGCATACAATTTCTCATAACATAAAACACTTACAATAGAATATAAATGATCAAGATGCTCTTATAGGTTTTATTATAGGCCAAAATATCATCAAAATACATAATTACAAATTTACCAATGAATGGATGCAAAACATGATTCATTAGTCGCATAAAAGTGCTTGGTGAATTAGTGAGACCAAATGGCATTACAAGCCATTCATACAAAACAAACTTATTTTTGAAAGCTATTTTCCACTCATCTCCCTCTCTCATCCTAATCTAATGATATCCACTATCCAAATCAATCTTAGAAAAGACATATGAACCATGCAATTCATCCAACATGTCATTTAATCTAGGTATAAGGTGATGATACTTTACAGTGATTTTGTTGATTGCTCAACAATCAACACATATCCTCCAAGTCCCATCTTTTTTGGGTACAAGTAGGACAAGAACAACACATGGAATCATACTTTCCCTCACATATCCTTTGGAAATAAGCTCCTCAACTAGCCTTTAAAGCTCCTTTGCCTCCTCAGGATTACTTTTATATGCTGTCTGGTTAGGGATAGATGCACCCAGGATGAAATCAACTTGATGCCTCTACTAGGTGGCTATCCACTTAGGACATTGTCAAGGAATACGTCTTTAAATTCTTGTAATAGAGCAACAACAACACTAGGCAAAAATGGGTCAAACTTGTTAGCATTAAAATAAGCATCCTTGTACAAAAATACGATCATAAGCTATTTGGCATATAATGCTCTTTTGACATCACTTTCTTTTACATAGAGACTTTCTCTTTTCTTCTCTTTCTCTTGTGTCCTCACGTTTTCTCCTCTCTTTTGTCTTTTATCAATCCCTTTTCTGTTCACTCTCATTTTTAATCCTTAACTGATCCTCATAAGCATGTTGAGGTGATAATGCTATAAGAGTGATAGGTTTTTCATTCATTACAAAGGAATATCGATTATTGAAGCCATCATGCATAAGTCACCTGTCAAATTGCCATGGTATTCCTAATAGCATATGGCTCGCATACATAGGTACAACATCACATAAAATATCATCATGGTCCCTTCCAATAGAAAATGATATGAGCACTTGCTTATTTACCTTGACTTCACCACTCTCATTCAACCATTAAAGCTTATATGGCATAGGATGCTTCATAGTAGGTAAATATAGCTTCTCAACCATAGTTGTGCTAGCAATATTAATGCAACTCCCACCATCAATAATCATACTACTTACCTTATCTTTGATGAGACACCTTGTTTAAAAGATGTTACCTTGTTGCACCTTATTTTCATCCATAACTTACACATTCAATGCTCGCTTTGTAACTAGAGCTTCTCCATTAACTAGACACTCCTTTCTATCACTTTCACCCTCTGATGATGTCATAGATTCATCATTTGATTAGCTTTTAGTTTCAACATCACCATTACTTCTCAAGATTATTGCACGCTTATTTGGACATTGAGATACAATGTGATCCCTACCCAAACACTTAAAACATTTAACATCTTTATTTCTACACTTAAAACATTGAGATCCAATTTGGTCCTATTTAGCCCTTGCTAAATTAGAGTAAAAGGGATGAGATAGCCAATTACATGTCTAAAGTCGAGCTACCCAAGCATAAAAATGTGGGTTCTAGCAAGGAGACAAGTAATTTTGAACGCCAACCAAGTAGAAATAAAGATGTTAAATGTTTTAAGTGTTTGGGCAGAGGTCACATTACATATCAATGTCCAAATAAGCGTGTAATAATCTTGAGAAGTAATGATGATGTTGAAATTGAAAGTGAATTAGATGATGATTCTGTGGTGAAAGTGATGGAAAGAAGTATCCAATTAACAAAGTAGCTCTCATTACAAGGCGAGCAATGAATGTGCAAGTAAAGGAAGAAAATGAGGTGTAGCAAGATAACATCTTTTAGACAAGATGTCTCATCAAAGATAAGGTATGTAGTATGATTATTGATGGTGGAAGTTGCACAAATGTTGATAGCATAACTATGGTTGAGAAGTTGGATTGACCTATTATGAAGCATCCTATGCCATATAAGTTTCAATGGTTGAATGAGAGTGGTGAAGTCAAGGTAAATAAGCAAGTGCTCATATCATTTTCTATTGGAAGGGACCATGATGATGTTTTATGTGATGTTGTATCTATGCATGCGGGCCATATGCTATTAGGAATACCATGGCAATTTGACAGGCAACTTATGCATGATGACTTCAATAATCGATATTCCTTTGTAATGAATGAAAAACCTATCACTCTTGTACCATTATCACATCAACATGCTTATGAGGATCAATTAAGGATTAAAAATGAGAGTGAACAGAAAAGAGAGATTGATAAAAGAAATGAGAGAGGAGAAAATGTGAGGACACAAGAGAAAGAGAAGAAAAGAGAAAGTCTCTATGTAAAAGAAAGTGATGTCAAAAGAGCATTATATGCCAAATAGCCTATGATCATACTTTTTATACAAGGAGGCTTATTTTAACATTAACAAGTTTCACCCATCCTTGCCTAGTGTTGTTGTTGCTTTATTATAGGAATTTAAAGATGTATTCCTTGACAATGTCCCAAGTGGATTGCCACCTAATAGAGGAATTGAGCATCAAACTGATTTTATTCCTGGTGAATCCATCCCTAACTGGCCAGCATATAAGAGTAATCCTGAGGAGATAAAGGAGGTTCAAAGGCTAGTTGAGGAGCTTATTTTCAAAGGATATGTGAGGGAAATTATGAGTTCATGTGTTTTTCCTATCCTACTTGTACCTAAAAAAGATGGGACTTGGAGTATGTATGTTGACTGTCGAGCAATTAACAAAATCACTATAAAGTATTGTCACCCCATACCTAGATTAGATGACATGTTGGATGAATTGCATGGTTCATGTGTCTTTTCTAAGATTGATTTGAAAAGTAAATATCATTAGATTATGATGAGAGAGGGGGATGAGTGGAAAATAGCTTTCAAAACTAAGTACAGTTTGTATGAATGACTTATCACTCCTCTGATAAGTTAAGATAATGTATTTTTCAATGAACACATGAAAGCAAATTAAAGCTTGCAAAAAATACCTCAATATTATACATGATTCTTATTTTACATGGTTGTAACCTTTTATACAGGCATGTAAACATCATAATCTTAAAGAAAAAGGGGGTTTTCTTTTATCATTTCTATGTAGGAAAAACCTTAATTATAGGGGCTCCCTTTAATTAAGGAGTACAAATATGCCTTGAGAATCCTTAAAAAACTATAACTAATGACAACTAGGCGTAAATGTCAAGGTAAAAACCCCAGCTAATGTGTCAAGACTCGGCCAAACTTGCAAGTAACTTAAAATCTAGCAACCGAAAAAAACAAAAAACAATAGGCTCTTTAATACAACTTAGCATTTGGATCAAGCCTCCTTAGCTTTGTCATGTAGTTTTGTTCTTCAAGTTCTAAGTCTTGTCCATCATTTTGCACAAAAAGATAAGTAATTATCCTTGGTGTAGCATTGGAATCTTCTAGAATAGCCTTAGAATTTTGTAAAGCACACCCTTCATCATGCATTTCCATGATAAGTGTTGTAAAGGCTTTTTCATCCTCTTTGTCCTTACCCTATTCATTGGACCACCAATTCCTTGAAAAGGATCTTAAGAATATTTGTTTTGTTACACTTTATAAGCCTTGTTCTCCTTTCATGGAAGCTATGTTTATCTAACGAACACCTTGATCTCCATCAATAATAAAACAACCACTCTAGGCAAAGAGGGGTTTAGGTCATCAGAAACATCCTTATACATTAGTACAAGTAGTTGCCATCTTGTGATTATAACATTCTTAACCTCATTTTCCCCAACATACACACTCACCCTTTTACTTTTCTCTCCTTTTTACACATTTTTCTCTCTATTTTTTCTCTTGACCTCACCCTTGTCATTTGAATTTTTTTTCCCATGGTCTCAACTTTCTTTCTTTTCCTTTGACCTCACTCTCTTTCTTTTCCTTTTCCTTTTGTTCTCTCATCCGTAGATTTCTCATTTTGCATTCTCTTGCTATCTTAATCTAATCTTCATATACTTTAAAAGACACAATACTCTTTGGCACTCCATAAAAGTGGACATCTTTGAAAAATAATTCTGCAATGTGTATGGCATCATATGTTTTGGCACAAGCAATGAAATGTGCCATCTTTGAAAACTTGTCAAGCACAACAAAAACACAATCATCGCCCTTCCTGAACCTAAGTAATCCAAGAATAAAATTCACAGAAATGTCAGTCCAAGATTTAGGAGGAATCTCTAGCACAAGTAACACATGGCCCTTCTTCATCAACTCCTCAACTTGTCCTCAAACTCTATATAGTGTTGCAGTTTTACCATATCAACTATGCTTTTATTCAACCCTTGGAGAAACTTAGCCATAGTTGCCTCCCTATCCTCCATTATATTTGCCCTAACCATAGTAATCTCCATCTTCTTATAGTACTCTTCCACACTTTTGGAACCTTGCGTAAGGTTCTACAACTTGTTATACAAATTCCTATAATAAGAGTTAGGAACAAATCTCCTTCTCATCATAATCTTAAACTCATTCCAAGTTTCTATTGGTCTTTTGAAATTCCTCCTTCTAGTAGTAATTTATTGGTCACCACACTACTGCATAATTAGTAAACTTAATCATAGCTATCTTGACCCTTTTTTTCCTAAAAAAAGTTATGACAATCAAAAAGTAACTCTTTCTCTCTCAATCCAAGTACACATCTAGTTTAGCTTTTCCTTGGAAAAAGGGAACCTTCATTTTAATGCTACTCAAATTTCTGTTTACTCCTACCTCTACTCTATTTTTATTATCTCGATCTCCATTGTACCTATCATATATATTTTTGTTGCCTCTTACTCCTCTACCATTCACATTTCCATATCCTCTACTAAATCTACTCTAAAGTTTCTACCAGCATTATCACTCTCATCATTATCATCATTGCCATCTTCACCAAAATCATGTTCACATTGCTCCTTCATAACCCTCCTAGCTAGCCTCTTATGATTCACACTTGATTCCCTTTTTATTTTATCCATCCTATCCTTGATTTCCTAAAACATTTGGTCAATCCTATGAAATTTCTACTCTAAGGATTTCATAAGCAATTTGAAGTCTTATATAACTATTTCCTCCTCTTCATGTGGGAAATTACACTCTTTAGATAGACATTGTATCTGCAAGATTGTTAGTAAATAAAGAATATACCTCACAAAACACACTCCCTTATGAGTTTGCTCTCCACTCAACTACAATAATCCCAATTATCATGTTTCAAAGAATGAAATGCAAGACTCCAAAAGCCCTTTCAATAGTTTTAGGCAAACTAAATTCAGAACAAATCAAAACATGAATAAGCTAGCCCTAAACCAAGCTTTTTCAAATAAGTGACATGATCAAGGAAAGCAATCAATAGAATTAGTGTTCAACCAAGGCCAATAGAAATAAGGAATGCAATTGATGTGATTATCTTGCTAAGACAGAAGAACTACCAATAGGAGTAAAGTTAAAATTGTGAATCACTTAGAAACAATTTAGGTTTTGTTTCTTTTTTCTTTTTTCTTTATGACATGAACCCAAAATTGTTAGAAATAATAACTCCATAATTGATACTTAGTAGTTCACTACACCAACCAACACAAGAGTCCTAACTACCTAAGAAAAAAAAAAAGGTGGAATCTAACTTCTTTTTTTGTTTTTTTTATTTTGATGGATTAACAACCAACCATTGATGAACAACAATAAAATGAATTAAAATAGGGATAACTAACCTAAGTTAGAACTTTGACTCTAATACCAAATGATATGGACTCCAATTATATATAAACAGAACCCAACACCAATGTTGATATAGGATCATTCAAACACAAGTTAAGGGATTGGAGTTCTAACCCAATGATTATAAAACAACTAAGAACCAGAACTATAGGATTCATACGTCAGTCCTAACAACAATAACATTGATGAAGATAAGTCTATTAAACTAACACATTAAAGTATGAAAGTTCATAATTAATTTTCAAAGAACTAGAGAAAAAAGCTCATTCACACATTAAAAAAGTTCTAGCTCCTCCAACCATCCTTTTCCCCTTTTTATATGATAACCCCCCAAAACCCTAGCTGCTAAGATGGACTTATTAATGAAAATTTTCCAACACACTTCATAATAAAACTCATGAAAATAACCCATTTAGATGCTGAAATTCGTCTAACCCACTACATAACAATATAACCCATGAAAATAACCCATTTAAATGCCCAAACACAAACTCCCACCTCCAACTTCTTTCCCAAGGCCATGGTTTTCATGTTCCTCCATAGACGATACATTTCCAAGTCTTGTTGAAGCCTGATCATTCTTAATTCATACCTAGCAATTTTCTATAAGTAAATGTTGCACAACAAGTTGTTGAGTGCTTCCTTTATCTTTAACCTTGCCCATGTCATTGGTGGTCCAAGGTTTTGCAAAGCATAAACCCCCTTGTTGATTTGAGCTAGTACAGAGTTGGTGGAGAAATTGAACTTGCCTACAACTAGACACCTTAAGCCATATAAATTGTAGTGGTTAAATGACAATGGAAGGTGAGAGTGACTAAGCAAGTGATTGTTCCATTTACTATTTGTATGTATAAGGATAAGGTTACTTGTGATGTTGTACCTATGTAGTCTGGTCATTTGCTATTAGGATGTTACAATTTGATAGGAGGGTAACATGTAATGGGTATAAAAATAGGTATACATTCACCATGGAGGGAAAACAATTACACTCATACTACTAACTCCTAAATAGGTTTATGAAGACCAATTGAAACCTTTTGAAAATGAACAAAAAAGAAAAGAAGTGAAAGAAAGAGAGACAAGAGAAAAATGAGAGAGACAAAGAGTGAAAATGCAAGAGCAAACACTTCATAGTGCCAAACACAAGAGTAGTAAGGCATAAAATAAAATTAAGCAACAACAAGTGAGCGTATTAAAGGAGCTAATGTGAGAGCTGCCTCCAACCTAGGCAACAAATGTATTTGATCCTTTATAAGGATGCCTACCTTCCTAACACTAAC
Source organism: Ceriops zippeliana (assembly GCA_037897445.1). Lineage (NCBI taxonomy): Eukaryota > Viridiplantae > Streptophyta > Magnoliopsida > Malpighiales > Rhizophoraceae > Ceriops > Ceriops zippeliana. Next base: position 34,519 of record JBAPLH010000115.1, read on the forward strand.
AGGACTTCTTATGTTCCTAGTGTTGTTTTGTCTTTGTTGCAAGAGTTTGATGGTGTATTCCCTGAGGATGTACCAAATGGATTGCAAACACAAAGGCAAATTAAGCATTGTATTGACCTAGTACTTGGAGCAGCTATTCCCAACAAGCTAGCATATCAAAGTAATCTGGAGGAGACAAAGAACTTCAAGGGCAAGTTGAAGAATTGATGAAAAAAGGGTATGTGTGAGAAAGTCCATGTGCAATGCCTGTGTTGCTAGTTTCAAAGAAAGATGGGTCTTAGAGAATGTGTGTTGATTGTTAAGTCATTAATAAATTACAGTTAAGTATTGGTACCCTATACCTAGACTTGATGATATGCTTGATGAATTGCACTGATCATGTCATTTTCTTAAGGTAAGTTGTGATTCCTAAAGGTATTAAGGTTGATATTGAAAAGGTTAAGGCTATCCACAAATGGCCTATGCCAAAATGTGTTGGTGATGTGAGGCATTTTCATGGTCTGACTAGTTTTTATAGGAGATTTCTTTGGGTTTTTAGCATTATAGCCACACCATTGATAGAGGTCATTAAAAAAAGTGTAGTGTTTAAATGGGGAGAAGAATAGCAAGTTGCCTTTGAACTATTAAAATTTAAGTTGTGTAATTCATCACTTCTTGCTTTGCTTGATGTTTCTAAAACTTTTGAAATTAAATGTGATGTATTAGGCATTGGGCTGGGGGGTATACTCATGCAAGAGAAATGTCCTATAGCGTTCTTTAGTGAAATGTTAAGTGGGGCTGTATTAAATTATCCAACTTATGATAAGGAATTATATGCACTTGTTAGAACTTTAGAAACTTGGAAGCACTACCTTTGGACAAAAGAATTTGTAATCCACACAAATCATGAGTCACTAAAACATTTGAAGGGTCAAGGTAAATTAAACAAAAGACATGCAAAGTGGATGGAATTCATAGAAACATTTCCATCTATCATTCAATACAAGGTGGGTAGGGAAAATGTGGTTGCTGATGCATTGTCTTGTAGGTATACCTTAATTAACACCTTAAGCACTAGGTTATTAGGTTTTGAGCACGTCATTGACCTGTATGCTATATAGATGCTGATTTTGGTAATGCTTATAGTGCTTATGAGAATACCGACTTTGGTAAATTCTATAGACATAAGGGTTACTTGTTTAGGGAAAATAAATTATGTATTCTTCAAAGGTCTATTAAACAATTGATTGTGCAAAAGACTCATGGGGGAGGTTTGATGGGTCATATTGGTATTCAAAAGACTTTAGATGGTTTGAGTGAACATTTCTTAATGTGATGTTGAATGAATTTGTGCAAAATGCATCATTTGCAAGCATGCTGAGTCTAAGGTATTACCTTATGGTAATTTCATGCCTTAAAAGGTCCCTAACAAACCTTGGATTGCTATTTTAATGGATTTTGTGCTTGGTTTACCACGGCCCAAAAAGGGTCAAGATTGTATCATTGTTGTGGTTGATAGGTTTTTTAAGATGACACAGCATTAGTAAAACTTCCACTATCGATAATCAAGCTACATACCTTGTTTTTAACATGGCATCTTGTATGAAAAATGTACTCATATTGCTCCTTATCATTATCTACTTGTACTAGTCCTCCACACTTATATACCCTTGAAGTAGCCTTAACAACTTTCTATGTAAGTCACTGTAGTAATGGCTAGGTATAAATCTCCTGTGCATTACTGATTTCATCTCTTCCCATGACTAAATTGGCCTCTCACCATTCTTACTCCTATAGATCACCAATTGGTCCTACCAAATACTTGCATAATTAGTGAAGTCATGACTACCAACTTTACTTTCTTCGCCTTAAAATAATTATGGCAATTAAATACATGTTTAACCTTTCTTTGCCACTCCAAATAAAGCTCAAGATCATTCTTCCCTTGAAATGTTGGGATCTTCATGTTTATGCTACTCAAATTGCTATCTCTTTCGGAAACAGCTTTTTTGCCTTTCCTACAATTTGATTCTTTATAATCTTCTTCCTCAATCACATGCCTTCATCCAAATATTCATGTCTATACATAGTTCTCCTTCACTACTCATGTTTATAACATACAGAAACACATTAGTAATGCAAAAGAAATTTATTCCTCACACATCATGTGTTTGCCCTTAAATCAGATTGTTATCACTCATGTTTCACTTTATTTTGGCCTTTCTCAATGATAATCTCATCACTCTTGCCTTTTTCCACTCAAGCCCCTTTATGTACTTAAAAGACTTAAGATCAATATATCACAAGCAGCAATTCATTAGATGGTGACAAATCTCAAAATAAGAACTTTTAAAAGAAAAAAGGAATTCAAGATATCCCTTTTAGGCTTAGAAAGAAAAAAAAATCAATTTTGCAACCTTATAGATGTACACAAGAGGTTGAAAGAATCGAGATACACTACTTAGCACAAACACCACTTCTTCATCTTCCTTTTCTTTTATCTTTTTGAACAACTTTTTTTTTTTAAATCAAATCAATCACCTAGATAATTAACACAAAGAAGTGGGATTAATCATTTTTAAGAGCAAGAAGATGATTAAAACAAACAAAAAGAACTAAACAAAGAAACATAAGGAGTGAATAAAGCACAAAGAAAAGTACTAAACAAAGATAGATAAGGGATATGTAACTTGTTTCTAGAACCAAGATTTTAATACCAACTGATAAAGAACCCACTAGGTGATCCACCTTAGGAACCCTTGAATCAAATTGTTATACACACTCTAAAAAGTGAGGAACCAAGTAGGATTTATCATATTAAAACCCTAAGAAAACTATGTCCTAAAAGCCTTAATCTTTAGATGCCATAAAGGTTGATCATTCCTATGATAAGTCAAAAAATTTATTCTTCCAAGAACATAAAATGTCAAAGCAAAGCTTGCTAAAAATACCTCAATCTTATTGATTCCCCTTTTACATAGTTGTAGCCTTTATATAGGCATGTAAATGTCACAAATTATAAGGGAAAGTGTTCTTAACATACCTATATACGAAAAACTTAATTGTAGGAGATTTGTTTAATTAAGAATATAAATTTGCCTTGATGTAGGAATTGTTAAAAAAAACTACAACTAATGATAGCTAGGCATAAGAGTTAAAGTAAATACCCTAATTAATGTATTAAGATTCAGTCGAACCTACAAGGTCAAATAAATCCAAAAAGTCAAGTCTTTGTTATTTGTAATTTGGCTTTAACTTAAAAACTAGCAACAGAAAACAAAAACAGGCCCTTTAATACATCTTAGCATGCAAATCGAGTCTTTACTTAGCTTGGTCATGCAACTTGGCTTATATCATGAGCTTTTAAATTTCTTGAAGTTCTAATTCTTGTTCATCATTTTGCACATAATGATAAATGATTATCCTTGGTGTAGCATTGGAAACTTTTAGAATAGCCTTAAAATCTTCTAGAGCAATCTTTATCATTCAGCTCTAATATGAACTACGGTTATAATGAACTAGAACCCAACTCTAAAATTGACATCCCTAGGATCATTTTTAGGCAAGTTATGAAATAAGCAATTCTAACCAAATCATTTTAAAGCAACCATGAGCCAGAATTATAAAAGAATTAAATGCCACTCTTATGCAACATAAGGTTGAAGAAGATAAGTCTATAAAAAACACAAACAAGCATGTAAATCAACAAGTTCACAATGAACCAATAAAAAAGATGCTCATTTGTATTGAAAATTGAGAGAAAATAATGTCTCTTGTAGTTGTAAAGTTGTATTCTGATCATTGTCTGCCCCTTTAGGTTGCAATTGTATTTATAAATATATACAATACACAAACCCTAGTTACTATATATAATAGCAGCCATATTGTACCAGTTCAAATTAATGAGTTGATGTTTTGTAAAAGCTTGGACCACTAATGACAAGGGCAAGGTCAAAGAAAATAAAGGAAGCACTCAACTTGTTGCATGACTTTTACTTATAGGAAGTTGCTAAGCATGAGTTAAGGATGATGGAGGCTTCATCAAGGCTTGCAAATGCGTCATCTGTGGAGGAATATGAAAACCAAGGCCTTAGGAAGAATGTTGGAGTGGGAGCCCATGTTTGGGTGTTTAAATGGGTTATTTTCATGGATTATATTGTTATGTAGTGGGTTAGACAAATTTCAACATCTTAATGAGTTATTTTAAAGGGTTTTTATTATTATTTAGTGGGCTAGACGAATTTCCTTAATAAGACCACCTTAGTAGCTAGTGTTTTTAGGGGTTAGCATATAAAAAGGGAAAAAAGGATGGCTTGGGGGAGGGGGGAAGACAGTTTTTATAAGGTAAGAGCTATTTTCTCTAATTCTTTAAGAACTGATTTTGAATTTTCATACTTGACTGTGTTGGTTCAATAGTCTTATCTTCTTCAATGTTGTCATTGTTAGAAGTGGCCTTTGAATCCTATAGTTCTAGTTCTTGGTTGTTTATAATCATTGGGTTGGAACTCTAATCCTTTAACCTATGTTAAAACAATCCTTTACCAACATTGGTATTAGGTTCCGTTTACATATAATCAAAGTTCATATTGTTTGATATTAGAGCTTTAGCTATAATTTAGGTTAGTTATCCTTTTGTTATCATCTTTTGGTGTATTCTTCTTTGTTGGCTGAATTATCAATAAAAAAATTTGTGTGTTTCTTGTATTTCACTGCTCTTCATTCTTTCTACAAAAATACCCATTAGTTAACTAAAAGAAAAAATTTTTGGGTTCTCGTGTTTCACTACTGCTATTCATTTATTCTGCAAAAATGCCCTTTAGATTTACTCAGCTTCATTGTTCAATTGGTCATTTACTCAATTAGATTTAATAATTGATTGTTGTCCAATCATACTACTAAATTCATTGAATTCCTTGTCATTTTGTTTGCTTTATTGCCCATCTTCCTTGATTGTGTCACTTCTTTGAAGAGGTAGGTCTATGATTGATATATTCAAGTTTTGTTTGATTGAATTTAGTTTACTTAGAACCTTTTGAAAAATCTCTTGAGTGTGAAATTATAATTGATTGTGTGAAACAAATTGAGTGGAGTGTAAAGACATAAGGGAGCTATTTGAGAGGATTACATTTTCTATTCTTTATCATTTTCTACTACTATAAACATGTCACGTGATAAAATTGATAGCTCTACTAAGGGGGAGGAGGAATTTACCTTACCTAACCTTAAATTTTTTTATGAATGCCTTAAAGGGGAAGTTTGAAAGAATGGAATTTATGTTTGGTGAAATGTAGGATAGAGTGGAGAGAATTGAAAGGGAGTCTAGCAGGAGACTTTAAAGGGTAGCTAAGAGAATGGTACATGCACAATTAGTCGGACCTTGGTAAAGAGGATGAAGATGAGTAGATAACATTAGTGGAAGTTATAGAGGGGGCTTTAAAAGGGGTTGAGGTAGTAGAATAGGTAGAGGAATTCGTGGTAGTGGAATTGAGAATGATAAATATATTAATAACCGTGAGCAAGGACATTGGGGGGAAAATGAGTAGACAAAAATCTTACTAGTATTAAAATGAACATACCTTTTTTCCAAGGGAAAGCTAACCCTAATGTCTATTTGAATTGGAAACAAAGGTTGGAAATAATGCCATAACTTTTCCAAGGAGAAGAAGGTGAAGTTAGTTGTGACAGATCTTACTAATTATACTGTAGTATGGTGGGACTAGCATGTTACTACTAGGAAAAGAAACTTTGAGAGAACCATAGAAACTTGGAATGAGTTGAAGATTATGATGAGAAGGAGATTTATTCCTAACTCTTATTATAGGGATTTATATAACAAGTTGTAGAGCCTTATGCAAGGTTTTAAGAGTGTGAAAGTGTACTGGAAGGAGATGGAGATTGCTATGGTTAAGCAAATGTAATGGATAGGGAGGCAACCATGGTTTGGTTCCTCCAAGGGTTAAATAGAAGCATAATTGATGTGGTAGAACTACAATACTATGTAGAGCTTGAGGACACGATACATATTGCCATGAAAGTTGAGAGGCAGCTTAAAGAAAGGAGTACTTATAGATATAATTAGAACTTGGGTTCATCTTTTTATAAGTTGAACTAAGGGAAGAAGGAAGAGAAGATGAATCCTAAGCTTAAAACCAATTCACATAGACCTAAGACTAATGGGAGCAGCATTTGGGAAATTTTGAGGAAAAACTTAAGGACACCCAATGAAAAACTAGGGACATCAAATGCTTTAGATGTTGTGGTTAGGGTCATATGGCTTCATAATGTCCTAACAAGAGAACTATATACCATAAAGAGAATGGTGACTATGTGTCTGGCAATGAAGTTAGTGATGAAGACCAACACCACTAAAGGATGCTCATGATGTTGATGAAGGAAGTTGTAATTCGATTATCTGTTGGTAGATATAAGGACGAGTTGTTTTGTGATATTGTAGCTATGTAGGTAGGGCATTTGTTGTTATTACGTTGTCCTTAGCAATTTGATAGATGGGTTTTGCATGATGGTTATAAGAACTATTATTCTTTCACCATGGATGGAAACTATTCACACTTGTTCCATTGACTCAAAAACAAGTGTATGAAGACTAAGTGAGACTTTATGAAAGTGAGCAAAAGAGAAGGAGTGAAACGAAAGAGAGAGTAAAGAGAAAAGAAAGTGAAGGAGAGAAAAATCAGGTGAAAGTACTTGAGAGTGCTAAGTATAAGAGTAGTCAAGATCAAAAGTGTGAATATGAGAGAAAATGAGTGTGTTTACAATAAGAGCAGATGTTAGGGTTGCCTTTTAAGCTAGACAACAAATGATCTTGACCATTTACAAGGATTCTTATTTCTCTAACATTGACATTGATTCATCTTTGCCTAGTGTTATTTCATCTTTGTTTAGTGTTATTTCATCTTTGTTGTAGGATTATAATGATGCTACCCTACAGAGATCCTAGATAGCTTACCACGAAGGAGGGTTTGAACATCACATTGATCTTATTCCTAGATCTCCCATTCCAAGCAAGTTGGCATATATAAGTAATCCTAAGGAGACAAAGGAGCTTTAAAGGTAAGTTGATGAATTGATGAAGATGGGACATGAAAGGGAGAGCATTTGCCCATTTATAGTGCCAATGTTGCTTGTGCCAAAGAAAAATTGATCTTAGAGGATGTGTGTCAATTGTAGAGCTATCAACAAAATAACGGTTAAGTATTGACATCCTATACTTGTTACTTCTCTAAAATTAACCTTAAGAGAGTGGGTATCATTGAATTAGGATGAGGGAAGGTGATGAATGAAAAACTGCATTCAAGACTAAGCATGGTTTATATGAATGGTTAGTTATGTCCTTCGATTTAACTAATACACCTAGCACTTTTATAAGACTAATGAATCATGTTTTGTGACCTTTCTTAGGAAAATATGTTGTGGCTTATTTTGATGATATATTAGTATATAGAATGAATTTAGAAGAGCATGTTGAACATTTGTGTTATATGCTTGATGTGTTGAGGAAAGAGAAATTGTTTACCAATTTAAAGAAATGTGATTTTTGCAAGGATCATGTCCCTTTCTCGGGTTATGTTGTGTCTGCTCATGGCATTGAGGTTGATAAAGAGAAGTTAAGGCTAGCCAAGAGTGTGAGCAATATAAGGAATTTCCATGGTTTGGCTAGCTTCTATAGAAAGGTTTATTAAGGATTTTAGTATTATAGCTACACCATTGATTGAGGTAATTAAAAAGAGTGTGAGTTTCAAGTGGGGTAAGGAACAACAAGATGCCTTTGATTTGCTTCTACTTCTTGCTTTGCTTGATTTTTCTAAAATCTTAGAAATTGAATGTGACGCATTAGGCATTAGGATTGGGGGACTTCTCATGCAAGAGGAATGACCTATTGCATTCTTTAGTGAGAAGTTGAGTGGGTCAACAATGAATTATCCAACTTATTATAAAGAAATGTATGCACTCGTTAGGACTTTAGAAATGTGGCAACATTACCTTTGTCCTAAGGAGTTTGTAATTCATATTGATCATGAGCCTTTAAAACACATGAAGGGATAAGGCAAGATGAATAGAAGACATGCAGAATGGGTTAAGTTTATTAAAGCTTTTTTGTATGTAATTCAATACAAATCAAGTAAGGAAAATATTGTTGCTAATATAGTGTCACATAGGCACACATTGATTAATAATTTGAGTGTTAAGTTGTTGGGGTTTGAGCACATTATTGATTTGTATGCTAATAATTCTAACTTTGGTAACATGTATGCTGCATGTTAAAAAGCTATTTTTGGTAAGTGTTATAGACATGAGGTGTATTTGTTTAGAGTAGATAAGCTTTGTATTCCTTAAAGGTCTATGAGAGCACTACTTGCAAAAGAAGCTCATGGGGGTGGTTTAATAGGACACTTTGGCCTTCAAAAGACTTTTATTGCTTTAAATGAGCATTTCTTTTGGTCACATATGAAAAGGGATGTTGAAAGAATCTGTGCCAAATGTATTACCTATAGACAAGCTAAGTCTAGGATTTTGCCCCATGGTAAGTATATGCTTTTAGAAATTCCTTGTGAACCTTGGAACAACATTTTTATGGATTTTATTCTGGGACTACCTAGACACAAGAAGGGCCAAGATTGTATTCTTGTTGCAGTTGACCGGTTTTCAAAGGTAGTGCATATTATTGCTTGCACCAAAATGGATGATGCCTTACACATTGCAAACTTTTTTTTAAAGAGATTGTTCACCTAAATGGAGTGCCAAAGAGTATTATGTTAGATTGTAATGCAAAATTTTTAAGCCACTTTTGGAAGACATTATGGAGGTAAGCTTAGAACAAACTAAGGTAGCAAATTGAACTCTTGGTATGTTTTTGCATGTTGTTATTGGTAAAAACTTTAGAACTTAGGAAGAATGTTTGCTTTTTGTGGAGTTTTCCTATAATCATGTTATTCATAGTACTATAGGTTTTTCTCCTTTTGATTTTTTTATGGTTTTAATCCATTACCTCCTTTGGATTTAGTAACATTGCCTATGTAGGATAGGGTTAATTTAGATGGAAAATTAAGGTTGAAGTGGTTAGGCAACTTCATGAGAAATCTAGGCTTAAAATTGAGAGAAAAACCAAACATTATGAAACACAAGCCAACAAAGGTCATAGGCATCTTACTTTTAAACCTGTTGATTGGGTTTGGGTACATTTGCAAAAAGACAGATTTCTTATGCAAAGAAAATCAAATTTGCAACCAAGAGGAGATGGTCCTTTTCAAGTGGTGGCAAGATCAATGATAACATATATAAACTTGACATGCTAGGTGAGTATAATGTGAGTGCAACATTTAATGTTTCTGACCTTTCTCCTTTTCTCTTTGATAATGTAGGTGCTAATTTGAGGACAATCATTTTGAGGATAGTGAGAATGATGGAAGCCATATTGTACCAACTCAAATCAATAAGGGAATTGATGCTTTGCAAAACCTTGGACAACCAATGACAAAGGTAAGGTCAAACAAAATAAACGAAGTACTCAACAACTTTGTTATGTGACATTTACTTATAGGAAGTTGCGAGACACGAGTAAGTATGATGAAGGCTTCACTAGGGCTTGTAAATGTGTCATTTGTGGAGAAATATGAAAACCATGGCCTTGGGAAGGAAGTTGGAGTTAGGGCCCCTGTTTGGGCATTTAAATAGGTTATTTTCATGGATTATATTGTTATGTAGTGAGTTAGACGAATTTAAGCATCTTAATGGGTTATTTTCATTGGTTTTTATTATTATTTAGTGGGCTAGATGAATTTCCTTAATAAGCCCACCTTAACAGTTAGGATTTTTGAGGGTTAGCATATAAAAAGGGCAAAAAGGATGACTAAAGGGGGAGAACAGTTTTTATGAGGTAGGAGCTAGTTTCTTTGGTTCTTTGAGAACTAATTCTGAACTTTCATACTTTAATGTGTTGGTTCAATAGACTTATCATCTTCAATGTTGTCATTGTTAGAAGTGGCCTCTGAATCCTATATTTCTAGTTTTTGGTTGTTTATAATCATTCAGTTAGAACTCTAATCTTTTAACTTGTGTTAGAACAATCTTATATCAATATTAGTATTAAGTTCTGTTTACATATAATCATAGTTCATATCAATATGGGCACAAGACCTATTGGTGAAATACAACACAAGCCTACAAAGTTTCTCAAATAAAAAGTCCATATAAAGTGCTAAACTTTATATGCATGAGATTCAAAATAAGTAAAAGCCCAGCCCAATAGGTACTTAAAACCCCAATGAATCAATTTGTCCCAATGCCTATTGGTGTCCAGTTGTCATATTTGCTGTGTTATAAAAGTTGCTATGATCGTGGCACTTGATGCTTGCTTGCCTTGGTCTAAAACTCATTCTGTAGCCCCATAGCTTCCCCTACAACAAGAATCCAACCTTTGTCTTGCTTATTCCTCACATAAAAAACATTAAAAGGCCTTTGGGCTGCTTCTGTCCTTAACAAATCATTCTGAACAACTTCTTGCTCTTGGACTTGACAAATTAAAGTATTAAGCTCTTTTTAGGCCTTTTATGATCTCACCTTGCCATTTAACCCTTAAGATTATGTAAAGCATCAATTCCTTTGTTATCAGGTACTGGTACAAGTGGACCTCCATCATTCCCACTCTCCTCAATAGAATTTGTCCTCAAATCTGAACCTATATTATCAAAAAGGTAAAGATTAGAAATCTTTAATGTTGAACTCATACCATGCTCTTTTAGTAAGTCAAGTTAATAGGTGTTGTCATTGACTTTGGCCATAACTTGAAAAGGACCATCTCCTTTAGGTTGTAACTTATTTTTTCTATGTTGTGGAAACTGCTTCTTCTACATATGCACCCAAACCCAATCTCTTAACTGAAAGATAACATATTTGCATTCCTTGTTGGCTTAATTGGCATATTGCTCTATCCCTTTCTCAATATTCAGTCGAGCCCTTTCATGAAGTTTTTGGACCACCTTAGCCTTCTTCTTTCCATCTATATTGGCTTGTTCCTACACAGGCAAGGGCATTAGATCCAATGGTGTCAAAGGGTTGAAACCATAAATTAATTTAAATGGTAAATAACCAATGGCACTATGCATAGCTCTATTATATGCAAACTCTATGAATGATAAATACTCTTTCCCAAGTGTTAGAATTTTTATTGATTATAGCACGTAGTAAAGTGTTAAGAATACGATTAACTACCTCAGTTTGACCATCAATCTGTGAATAACACGTTGTGGAGAAAAGCAATTTTGTACCAAGGTTACCCCAAAGTGTCCTCCAAAAATGACTCATAAACATGGTATCAAAATTAGATAGAATACTCCTTGGTACTCTATAAAGTTTGATAATTTCCTTAAAAAATAGGTCAACAATTTGTGTGGCATCATCCATGTTATGGGAAGTAACGAAGTGTGCCATCTTGGAAAACATATCTACCATAATAGAGATATAATCTTAACCCTTTTTGGAACTTGTTAAACCAAGAACAAAATCCATTGAAATAGCAATCCAAGGTTCATTAGGGACTTCTAAAGGCATGTACTTACCATAGGGTAATACTTTAATCTTAGCTTGTTTACAAGTGATACATTTTGAATAAATTCATTCAACATCACATTTCATATGTGGTTAAAAGAAATGTTACTCAAAACATCTAAAGTCTTTTGAATACCAAAATGACCCATCAAACCTCCCCCTAATGAGCTTCTCACACAAGCAATTCTCTAATAGACCCTTAAGGAATATATAATTTATTTTCCCTAAACAAGTAACCTTCATGTCTATAAAATTTACCTACGCTGTTATTCTTACAAGCAACAAAAACATTACCAAAATCAATAGTTGTATTATACAAATCAGTGATATGCTCAAAACCTAATCATTTAGTGCTTAAGGTGCTAATTAAGGTGTACCTACGAGACAATATGTCAACAACCACATTTTCCTTACTCACCTTGTATTGAATCACATAAGGAAATGTTTCTATAAATTTCATTCACTTTGCATGTCTTCTGTTTAATTTACTTTGACCTTTCAAATGTTTTAGTGACTCATGATCAGTATGAATTACAAATTCCTTAAGCCAAAGATAGTGCTACCAAGTTTCTAAAGTTCTAACAAGTGCATATAATTTCTTATCATAAGTTGGATAATTTAATGCAGCCACACTTAACGTTTCACTAAAGAATGCTATAAGATTCTTTTTCATGAGTACGCCCCATGCCCCCACCCCAATGCTTGATGCATCATATTCAATTTCAAAAGTTGTAGTAATCAAGCAAAGTAAAAAGTGGTGTATTACACAACTTAGATTTTAACAATGCAAATGCGACTTCTTGTTCATCACCCCATTTAAAACCTATAGTTTTCTTGATGAACTCTATCAACGATGTAGTTATAGTGCTAAAATCCCTAATAAATCTCCTATAAAAACTAGTCAAACCATGGAAACTCCTCACAGCACCTACACATTTTGGTATAGGCCATTCTTGGATAGTCTTAACCTTCTTAGTATCAACCTCAATGTCATTAGAAGTCACAACATACCCTAAGGAAATGACATGATCAGTGCAAAAGGTACATTTCTTCAAGTTAGTAGACAATTTTTGTTTCCTCAACACATTTAGCACACAATGCAAGTGTTCAACATAAGACTTTAAAGAACAACTATATACTAAAATATCATCAAAATAAACCACTGCGAATTTCCATAAGTCTAAAAAATGATTCATTAATCTCATAAATGTACTAGGTGCAATAGTTAATCTAAATGGCATAACTAACCACTCAAACAAAACATGCTTAGTTTTGAATGCAGTTTTCTATTCATCACCTACATTAATACTAATCTAGTGATATCCACTTTTAAGATCAATTTTTGAAAAGAAGCATGCACCAAGCAATTCATCAAGCATGTCATCAAGTCTAGGTATAGAGTGTCAATACTTACCTATAATTTTATTAATGACTCAACAATTGACATACATTCTCTAGGACCTATCTTTCTTTGGTACTAGTAACACAGGCACTGCATATAGACTCATGCTTTCTTGCACATACCCCTTTTTCATCAATTCCTCAACCTGCCTTTGAAGTTGTTTTGTCTCCTCTAGGCTACTCTAGTATGTTGGCTTGTTAGGAATAATTGCTCCAAGTATAAGGCCAATACAATGCTCAATTCCCTTTTGTGTTGCAATCCATTTGCTACATCCTCGGGCAATACATCGTCAAACTCTTGCAACAAAAAAAACAACACTAGGAATACAAGAAGTATTGTCAGTGTTAGCAAGGTAGGCATCCTTATAAAGGATCAAATACATTTGCAACCTAGCTTAGAAGGCAGCTCTCACAGGAGTACCTTTGGCATACATACTCACTTGTTGTCACTTCATTTTATTTTGTACCTCAACACTCTTATGTTTAGCACTCTCAAGTGTTTGCTCTCCCTTTTCTTTCTCTCACTCTCATTTTTCTCTCCTCTCTCTTTCTTTTCACTTTTATTCTTTTGTTAATTTTCAAAAAGTCTTAATTGGTCTTCATAAACCTATTTAGAAGTTAATGGTGCAAGTGTAATGGGTTTTCCCTCCATTGTGAATGTAGACCTATTTTTACCCATCATGTGTTAACCTCCTATCAAATTGCCACAACCATCCTAATCGTAAATGACTAGCCTACATAGGTACATCATCACAAATAACCTTATCCTTATACCTACCAATAGTATATGGAACAATCATTTGCTTAGTTACTCTCACCTCCCCACTATCATTTAACCACTATAGTTTACATGGCTTAGGGTGTTTAGTTATAGGCAAGTTCAATTTCTCCACCAACTCTGTACTAGCTACATTAGTGCAACTACTTCCATCTATGATCAAGCAATAGAGTCTATCCTGAACTAAACACCTAGTATGGAAAATATTTTCCTACTACATCTCAACATCATCCTCCTTAACCAACACACTGAGGGCTCTCCTTGGTACTAAAAGCCTTCCACCATGATCTAGATCCTCTATTCTTTCATCAACATCACTAACATCCTCTAATGGTGGCATTTGGTCTTCATCACTAGCTTCACTACTAGACTCATAGTCACCTTAGTACATAGTTCTATTATACTGTAAAGCCACATGATCCCTACCCAAACATCTAAAGCATATGATGTCCCTAGTTTTTCCCTTCTCTTGGCTTCCCTACTAGGTTTGGGTTTAGGTATCTCAAACTTATATTCAGGGGTTGGTTTCTCCTATCTTTTCCCCTAACTCGATTTCTCACTAAATGTAGAACCCTAGTCAAACCCTTCTTTTAAGTTATCTCCCCACATACATGGCAAGGTATACCGTGTCCTCTAATTTTACATAGTGCTATAACTCTATTAGATAAACTATGTTTTGATTTAGGCCCTAAAGGAATCTAGCCATGGTGGCTTCTTTATCCTCCACTACATTAGCCCTAGTCATAGCTATTTCCATTTCTTTATGGCACTCCTTTGCACTCTTAAAACCTTGAGTAAGGCCCTATAACCTATTATACAAGTCCCTACAGTAAGAGTTAGGGACAAATCTCTTCCTCATCAAATGTTTTAGCTCCTACCATGTTTCTATGATTCTCTCAAAGTTTCTTCTCCTAGTGGTAACTTATTGGTCACCATACTATAGCATAATTAATGAACCTGCCACAGCTAACTTCACTTTCTTCTCCTTGAGAAGTTGTGGCACTCATACATTAATTCTACTAGACGTTCCCAATCCAAATAGACATTAGGGTTAGCTTTTCCTTACAAAGAAGTTATTTTAATTTTAATATTATTAAGATTTTTGCCTACCCCTTCTTCCCCCCTAGTCCTCCACTCACAATTTTTAGTATCCTAATCATTCTTGATTCCCCTACCATAGATTCCCTTACTTGTTTTACTACCTTAACTCCCTCTAAAGCCGCCTAAGTTATCACCCTCATCATACTCATCTTCATCTTCTTTACCAAGTTATGACTCTAATGGTGCATGTACCATTCTCTCAGCTACCCTCCCATGTCTCCCGCTAAACTTCTTTTCAATTCTTTTAACTCTATCCCACATTTCACCAAATATAAACTCTAATCTCTCAAACTTCCCTTCTAGGGCTTTCATAAAAAATTTAAGGGATGGTACGTCTAATTCCTCCTTTCCCATAGTAGGGCTATTAGTTTTATCATGTGACATGTCTATAGTAGCAGAAAATGTGATCCTCTCAAATCACTTCCTAAAGTGTTTACACTCTACTCAATGTGCTTCACACAATCAAATGTAATTTCACACTCAAGAGCTTTCTCAAAAGGTTTAGGTAAACTAAATTTGATCAAACAAAACTTGAAGATATCAATCTTAGACCAACTTCTTCAAAGTGACTTAATCAAGGAAGGTGAGCAATAAAGCAAATAGAATGACAAGGAATTTGATGAAATAAGCAATGCAATCAGACAATAATTGATCATCGAATATAATCAAGTAAATGACCAATTGAACAATGAAGCCTTTTTTTTTTTTTTTTTTGGTTAACTAATGGGTATTTTTTGCAGAAGGAATGAATAGTAGTAGTGAAACATAAGAAACACATGAATTTTTCTTTTTTCTTTTTTCTATTTATAATTCAACCAATAATGAAGAACACACGAAAAAGATGATGACAAAATGGATAACTAACTTGAGTTAGAACCAAAAGTCTAATACCAAATGATGTGAACTCTGATTATAATGAACCAAAACCCAACACAAAAAATGATGTCATGAGGATCGTTCTAAGATAGGTTATGAAATAAACAATTCTAACCCAATGATTATAAAGCAAGCACAAACTAGAATTATAAAAGAATTAGATGCCACTCTTATGCAATACAAGGTTGAAGAAGATAAGTCTATGAAAAACATAATCACACATGTAAATCAATAAGTTCACCAAGAGCCAATGGCCAATGAAAATGATGCTTGTTTGTATTGAAATTTAAGAGAAAACGATGTCTTTTGTAGTTGTAAAGTTGTATTCTAATCTCTATTTGGCCCCCAAGTTACAACTATATATATATATATAATACACAAACCCAAGTTACCATCTAGGTCTATGACCTATTAGTGAAATGCAACATAAGTCTACAAAGTTTCCCAAATAACAAGCCCATATAAAGTACTAAACTCTATATACATCATGGGGCTCAAAATAAGTAAAATCCTAGCCCAATTGGTAGTTAAAATCCTACAGAATCAATTTGTCCTAATGCTTATTAGTGTCTAGCTGTCAGATTTGCTGTGTTATCAAGGCTGCTACAATTGGGGCACTTGATACATGCTCTTGGACTTGACAAATTAAACTATTAAGCACTTCTTGATCCTTCTATGATCTAGCCCTTGTCATTGGATCCCTAAGATTTTGTAAAGCATCAATTCCTTGGTTTTTTGGTACTAGTATAAGTGGACCTACATCAAGCTCCATGATTAAGTCTTGTAAAGTCTCTTTCATCCTTTTTGTCCTTACCCTAGTCATTAGAGTACTGATTCCTTATAAAGGATCTTGGAAATACTTGCTTTGTTTTACTTGATCAACACCTTGTTCTCTATCACCTTGGATTAGGGGTCTTTTGCTCATTTGTTCTAGCAAAATTTTTTAGTTAATAAGCTCAAATATTTTCTTTCTAATCTTAAAGTATTTTCATTTTTATACATTGATCTTTTGTAAGAAATTAAAAGCCAATAAGCTTTCCTTCAATTTCTGCATATTCCATCCTTAGAAATCTTTTGAATTAAATAAATTATATGCAAAAATGGATTTCTTATAATAATAATATGTTGGCAAAGATTTTTAACAACAACAAAAAGAATATGTGATGAGAATCATAGAGATGATGGGTGGAAAGTTTCAATGGATGCAAGAGGTCCATTGCACATTCCAAAAGGCCCAATAACATGAACTAGAGTCAAAAAGATTGAAGAAGCACTAAATAGGTTGATTGAGGACATTCAGGCTAACCAAGCTTCAAATGGTACAAATTTATGTTTAACAAAGAATCTAGGCCTAATTAATATAATTGAAATACTTAATGGTCAGATTAAGTAATAGCATTCACTCCTAAATAGGAGTTTATTGTCTATGTTGGAATTTGTCCATAGTTAGGAATTTCTCCAAAATAAGGATTTGTCCTCAGTAGGAATTTGTACCTCTTTAGGATTGCTATCTTAGCCTATTAATAGGCACCCCGTGTAAGCTTTGAAAAATCAGACAACTTTGAGTGAAATAGAAAGCAAGGGTTTTTCTCCCTTAGTTCTTTTGAGGACTAAATAACTTATCAAAAAGTACTTCTTGTGGCATTCCAATTGACTTATCAGTCCTAATTCCTTTTTTTTTCTAGAGTGTGGTGTCCATATCCGCCTTAAATACCTTAGGTTCGTGTTCCTTGAAATAATGGGTCTAGAGTTTGTGTTATTAAACTCTAGTTTAGCTTTCCTGGTTGTTCTTTGATTCCTTGTGTACATTGACATAAATATGGGTTTTTTGCATCAATATGTATTCATATCAGTAGACAAATCTAGTAGTGCTATAGTAAAGAAGTGTATTCCTTACTAATTATGATTGTAATCTTTATATACCAGTTATAGGCAATAACCTTGTTAATTATATTGACATACTAAAGATTATTTAAATCTTCTTCTTCCTTTAAGGAAGATTATATAATGTCTATATTTTCTTTAGATGTACCATGAAAGTCTAAAGCCAATCTAGGTGTATTTTTAAGAGTAATAACTCTTTTTCTTTAGTTCCTTGAGCTCTTTTGTTTAAATTCTTTGATTTCAAACTTGAGTTATTGGATCAAAGGTTCCCTATTCAAAGATTGCCTTCCTTTAATTCTTAGTATAATTGTATTAATGATATAAACTTGACTAAGCTTACTTATTTTATTCCTTCCTTACTTATTCTTAATCAAATGCAAGTAAGTTTCTAGCAATTTTATTCCTTACTTATTCTTTTTCAATTTGGATTTGGAATTTTATTAATAAGATCTAACATCATATTTTCTTCTTTTGTTAGGACTAATAAATTCTTCCTTTTACACAAAGTTTTATAATAATCAGTTTCTTCTTTAGAGTCTAATTTTAAATTAGATGTATTAGAGTGGTAATTTACCACATCAATCTCCATATATTTACCATCTAAGTCACCAAATAGGAAAATATGAAGAAATGACCTTTTATGGTCTTCATCAATAGAGAGCTGCTATATTTTTCTTTCCATATGGCATTCACTAAAGTAATGTCCTATTTTGCCATTATAACAAACCAATGCCTTTTGATTTTTCTTTACAACTTTAACTTGTCTTTTTTTTTTTTTTGGGTAAATAACCTTAACTTTTCTTTTTCTCATGCTTTTGTTAAAAAGCATCTAAGGGCCTTGATCTGAACTTCGATTATATGCAAATGGAACTCAACACCAATATTGGTATAGAATCATTCTAACAAAGGTTAAGCAATTAGAGTTCTGACACAATGATTATAAACAACCAAGAACTAGAACTATAGGATTTAGATGCCACTCCTAACAATGACAACATTGAAGAAGATAAGTCTATTAAACTAAAACACTAAAGTATGAAATTCAGAATTAGTTCTCAAAGAATCAGAGAAAATAGCTCATTCACTCATAAACAAAGTTCTACCTCCTCTAGCCATCCTCTTTCCCTTTTTATATGCTAACCCTTCAAAACCCTAGCTGCTAAGATGGACTTATTAATGAAATTCATCCAACCCATTACATAATAATAAAAAGCCATGAAAATAACCCATTTAGATGCTAAAATTCGTCTAACCCACTACATAACAATATAACCCATGAAAATAACCCATTCAAATGCCTGAACATGGTCTACCAGCTCCAACTTCCTTCCCAAGGCTATGGTATTCATATTCCTTCACAAATGACACATTTGCAAACCCTAATGAAGCCTCTATCATCCTTAATTTGTGCCTAGCAATTTCTTATGGGTGAATGTCACACAAGGTTTTGCAAAACATCAACTAATTGATTTGAGTTGGTACAATATGGCTTCCATCAAGCCTTCTTTTGAAAGGCATTCTCTTCTTACTATTTGTGAGGATAACGAATGGGTGGACAACTCATCTATTCATAGAAATTTCCCAACACTTTTTTACTATGAGATTTTTTTCTTTTGTAATTTTCTATGTAACTTTATATCATTACATAGATTTATGCCCTTTAAAATTACTCTAACTACTAACTCACCATAGGTGTATCAATCATATCTAATGATCCCTTGATGATAGGGTTTAAGCCTTATTTTGACTTCTTTTTCCAAATAATAACCCAAAAATAGATTTTTCTTTCCAAAAGTAATTTTGACTATCTTCACAAGTGAAGACTTTCAAAAAGAAAACATCCTTATACTAACTTAAAGTGGGCTAAAATAAGACATCTTAAATTGATCAACTGCTTATATGTTTTATCAAGTAACAATGTAGTCGTACCAAGAAAATGATTGGATATGGTATAAACTAAAGTATTAATACGAATAGATAACTACTCTCCTTGCTCTATCTTAATGGTATAGAGGATTTGACTCTTGGCTTAATGAGATAAGTAAAATCCCACCAACTCTTTACTTAGTCAATCAAGTCACTTACAATCATTTTAAGAATCTGAGGGTTAGAATTATCCTTCATTTTAGAGGTTTTCATAAACATCATCATATAGTGTAATAACATTAATATCTAATGTTTAGAAATATCATCTAAATTACCTTCTACTATATTGGACCCATCGTATTGTACAAAATTATACTCACCTTGTTCCTCCATTATGAGATTTAAAAGTGTGGGTCTATGATAGTACAATTTCTTTAAAACTTTATTGAAAGTCATTTTGTTGACATAATAAGGTCTTGTACAAGTATTGACTTAATTAGCTAGAACTAGCTTCTTCTGCATAAAGGAATTACCTCCTTATTTTAATAAGAATATGTTTTGAATCTTATCGATATTGCTATTAGTATCAAATTTAGATTGAATTTCAATTTAATCCTTAATCTATGTTTCAAATTAAGTTTTAGATTGTTCCTCATTCTGGTCTTTTTCACCTATGACAATAGTACCTTTATATTTTAGTCCTAGGCCTTTTAATATCTTGATGATTTTGTCAATAACTTCAGAACTTTTTGACCTATCATTTGACATATTATAATCAATTTAGTCTAATAATAGGGGTTTAAATAAAACACTTTTTTCTATCTTAAATTTCACCTAAGGATGAGGTGTTAAGTAAATAGCCATTTGCTTTACTCCTTTAAGCTTTTCTTTAATTCCAATTAGTTGCTTACCCATTGATTGGAAACTTAAGTTGATGTAGCTTTTTTGTGTTAAGCCCATCTTTGATGGTTAATGTTGGATTTGTTGTCAATAAAATCTCATAGATTTTTCCTTGTTGATTTGATGTTATGAGTGACTTTGAGATGTGTTTGTTGCATTTACAAAGTGTTGAAAGCACCAGCCAATGAGTAGCATGTTAAGACAAAAGCCAAGGACATTGCTTAGGATCTATCAATGTAGTTATGGCCTGCCCACAGGTATAATTTGACTTTGTCAAGGAGATTCAAGAAAGCATTGTTGGTCAAAATGGTTGATGGCAGGTCATCCCCAAATTCAATAAGTCAATGTTGACATTAATCCTAAATTTTAGGAGTCAATTGATGAGAACCGTAGAGATCATGGGTGGAAGGCTTCAATGGATGCAAGAGGTCCATTGCACATTCCAAAAGGCCCATAATACAAGCTAGAGATTCAATGGATGTAAGAGGTCTATTGTACATTCCAAAAGGCCCAATAACACGAACTAGAGCTTTAATGGATGGAAGAGGTCTATTGCACATTCCAGAAGGCCCAATAACATGAACTTGAAGTTCCTGACTTCACCCTAAGATCTACTAGTTTGTGATACTGAGAGAGAGGTGAATCAGTATTACCACAATTCGTAATTCACAAGTAAGTGAACAACTTTAACCTCTTCTTAAAAGCGAACTTTTTCTCAGATTTGACTAAGGTAGATTTATTGCTACCTACTAATAAAATAATCCCCAAAGTCACCATTCAGACACCTTTCTTAATAGACAATTTAGATGTTCTTGCTTAAGTCTTTGTTAGGTTATGGGTTGGCTGATACTTTATCTCCGTTCACAACTCAATTCAAAATATAGAATGTAAAGCAAATTAAGGAGACACGAGATTTACGTGGTTCCATCAATGTGACGTACATCCACGGTGTTAGGGACTCTCCCTTACCAAGACAATCCACTATACTTAGGAATTCTAGTTACAATGGATATCTTAATCCTCTACTCCTTTCACTATTACAATTACTAAGCAAGTACAATACAAAGAGTGTCTTACTATTTCTACCCTTCTTCTAGCTTGTCTTGCATCTGTTGAATTGAGTGGCTCCTTCATTACCACTTAGAAGTTCACCACAACACTCTCCAAGCTCTCTTGAAGAAATATGGAAATACGTTGAGTTCTTTCAATGCTTCGCTCTCTACGTTGTTTCACACAACTCTTGCTTTCACCATCTAATGGTCTCATCCATCTCCTAGTTCCACGATCTTACTGTTTCATGGCCTGCCCTCATGTTTCTGGTCTATCACACCGTCGCATGTTTTGGTCTCACGCCGTCTCCTGACATACACCCACGCTTCTTCTGTGCTCCCATCACAGCTTTGCTGGTCTCACATTTCAGCTTTGCTGGTCTCTCATTTCACTGGTCTCCCGTTTCAGCTTTGCTGAACTCGCATTTTAGGTCACTAGTTTCTGGTCTCCCTTTTCTGGTCACCTGTTACTGGTCTCATGGCCTGGTCACCCATCCGTTTCTGGTTTTCTTCCAGCCAGTGGTCTCATGCCTCACTTGTCTCCTATTTCACATCTCACGGCCTGCCTACGTTTCTGGTTTTGTGTTACATGTCTCATGCACATTTCTGGTTTGCACCCTTTGCTGGTCACACACCTTATGCACGCTTTTGGTTTGGTGTTTCACGTCTCACATATGTTTTTGGTTTGCATGCCTTGCTGGTCACATGCCTTCCCACCATTTCTGGTTTGCACTTGTCTGTTTCACACCTTTGGACAGCTTGGCATGCTCTCCCAGTGGTCTCCTCTTTTAAGGTTTCTCCTCTCTTCACTTACGGATGGTGTGCTGTCTTCTCTCTTACATGAGTCACATGGTTTGCTCCAGCCGTCACACCTCTTTTCCGTGTGTTCTCCCTTGCCATCCAGCCTTGCTTTGGCCATTCCCCTCCTTGCTTGGCCATCCACCCCTTTGCTATTTGTTGTGTTTGGCTGTATAGGTTGGTTTGGTCGTTCACCTTTGGTTGGCCAGTTGTGCCGTTCAGCTCTTGCTGTCCAGCCATTCCTCTCTTGTTTTCTCTCTTTGGCCAGTCACCCTTTGTGTTTTGCCATCAGCACCTTTTGATTTGTGATTTTCCGTTCACCTTTGGTTGCTGTCCATCCATGTCTTCCCTTGTTTTCTCTCTTTGGCCAGTCACCCTTTGTGTTTTGCTGTCCAGCACCTTCTGATTTGTGATTTGTCATTCACCTTTCATTGCTATCCAGCTGTGTCTTCTCCTTTGCAGGTGGTGGTTTGCCGTTTGCTCCCTTGTGTTTGCCGAGTGGTTTGCTTTGGACATCTTTTTATTTGGCCAACTCCATCCTCACATTTTCTCTCTTTGGTCGACTGGTTGTCTAGGTTTTCTGTTCGTTTTGCTCGATTGTCGACCTCTTATTTTGTTGTCTTCCAATGGCCTTTATATACTCCTCCATGAAACCTTAATATGGCTAACTTGTAGTGAATTTACTGTCCTGCCCTTCCATGTGGCTTTTACATTCTTGCCCCTTCATGTGGTTTTTACCTTCTTGCCCTTCTATGTGGCTTTTACCTTCTTGCCCTTCCATATGGTTTTACTTTCTTGCACACTTAAACCTAGTTGACAACAATTACAACCCATACAAGGGTGTAGGTACAATAATCTCTGCCTTTGTCATTCTTGGCAACACTCATAACATAAACCATTATGCAATAATTTCAACTCCCCCTTTCTTAATAGCTCCCCTTGCACTATTGCTTCTCTCCCCCCCTACCAACCAATTACAAATCTGAAAAACTCGCAAAGTAGAGATGGAGGATTCACCTAAACTTTATGCTTGAGGAGGCATTCGCACAAATAGAATCATTCTGTACTTTTCAAATAGCTCTATGGACAGAGATTTAATTAGATCTTGTGTAGCCTCTTCAACAAATTTAGGTTCAACTTGTGAGAGTAAAGTAGTAGCACCCACAATTCTTCTTATTATAACTCTTGCTGATGGGTCACCTATGATATGATTTTCTTAATGAGCACTGGTCCATGTTTTCTTTGGCTTTCTTTCTTGCATAGTCTTAGTTACAAGAGGATCTCTTTCTTCATCTTTAGACTCACTCTTCTTTGAGTGTGAACTTACTTCTTGTTCCTTTGCTTCAGGTTGGTCTAATTCTCCATCTACATTGAAGTCATCTTCTTCATTGTCCTTAGCTTCTCCATTCTGCATTGTTTTCTAGTTCTCATCTATTTTCCCATCAATGGACATGACCACTTTTCCTAGCTTATGTAGAAAAACTTTGTAGCCTTTTGTCTTTGCTGAGTATCCCATAAAGATGCCTTCATCAGAGCTAGTGTTGAATTTTCCCAAGTTTTGCTCCATGTTCTTCACAAAACATGGGCTACCAAAGATTCTGAGATCCTTAGCTGTTGTCTTCTTCCCACTCCATAGCTCATATGGAGTTTTATTAGTATTGGGCCTTAGTAAAACTCTATTCAATAGGTGCATAGTTATAAACATTATTTCTATCCAAAATCTTGTGTGAAGCTTGGATTCCAACATTAAAGTTCTCACCATTTCGACCATAGCTCTATTTTTCCTCTCTACCACCCTGTTCTGTTAAGGTGTTCTTGCTGCTGCCAATTGGTGATGAATTCTATACCTCTCAAGATAATCTTTAAAAGATTTATTTGTAAATTTTGTGTTGCCTTGATCTGACCTCAATACTTTGATCTTCCTTCCACTTTCATTTTCAGCCAATCTTCTATATCTCTTGAAGCAATTTAGAACTTTTGACTTGTGTTTGAGGTGCATGATATAGGTCCTTCTTGAATTATCATCAACAAACAAGATGAAGTACCTCTCACCATTCAACCCTTTTGTTCTCATTGGCCCACACAAATCAATATGCACAATGTCAAGCACTGATTTAGAACTAAACTCTTTGGTCTTATACTACTTTATGGCATGTTTTCCCTTAGAGCATGCTAAGCAAACATACTCTCTCTACTGAGGTCGGGAATGTCTCTGATTGCATGAGTTTTGGTCAACTTCCTCATGTTCTTCTATGTTAAGTGTCCCAACCTCCTATGCTATAGTTGATTTTCTTCTTCTTTGGTAAGTAAATAGATGTTTGTCTTGTCCTCATCAATCATATGCAAATTTCTAGCTGTTCTCTTCCCGGCTATAATAGTAATGCCTTTTTTACTCTGGTTTAGCTTTCTTGGTTGTTCTTTGATTCCCTGTGTGCGTTGAGTTCCTAAGCCACGTCTTTTGGGGTTTTTCACATCAATTGATGAACAACAATAAAAAAAATTGAAACAGGGATAACTAACCTACGTTAGAACTTGGACTCTAATACCAAATGATATGGACTCCAATTATATATAAATAGAACCCAACACCATTGTCGATATAGGATCATTCAAACACAAGTTAAGGGATTAGAGTTCTGAACCAATGATTATAAAACAACCTTGAACTAAAACTATAAGATTCAGATGCCACTCCTAACAACAACATTGAAGAAGATAAGTCTATTAAACCAACACATTCAAGTATGAAAGTTCAGAATTAATTATCAAAGAACCAGAGAAAATAGCTCATTCACTCATTAAAAAGGTTCTAGCTCCTCTAACCATCCTTTTCCCCTTTTTATATGCAAAGCCCCAAAAACCCTAGCTACTAAGATGGACTTATTAATGAAATTTGTACAGTGCACTACATAATAAAACCCATGAAAATAACCCATTTAAATGCCCAAACGTAGGCTCCCAGCTCCAACTTCCGTCTCAAGCCCATGGTTTTCATATTCCTCCATAGATGATACATTTGCAAGCTTTAGTGAAGCCTGATCATCCTTAATTCATCCTAGCAAATTTCTATAAGTAAAAGTTGCACAACAGGGTATTGAGTGCTTCCTTTATCCCTTGCCAATGTCATTGGTGGTCCAAGTTTTGTAGAGCATCAACTCCCTTGTTGATTTGAGCTGGTACAAAGTTGGTGGAGAAATTGAACTTACTAATAACTAGAAACCCTAAGCCATATAAACTATAGGGGTTAAATGACAATGGGAAGGTAAGAGTGACTAAGCAAGTGATTGTTTCATTTACTATTTGTATGTAGAAGGATGAGGTTACTTGTGATGTTGTACCTATGCAGTTTGGTCATTTGCTATTAGGATGGTTGTGGCAATTTAATAGGAGGGTAACATGTAATAGGTAAGAAAATAGGTATTCATTCACTAAGGAAAAAAAAAAACCCATTACACTCACACCACTAACTCCTAAATAGGTTTATGAAGACCAATTGAACTCTTTGAAAATAAACAAAAGAAAAGAAGTGAAAGAAAGAGAGAGGAGAGAAAAATGAGAGAGATAGAGAGTGAAAATGTGAGAGCAAACACTTCAAGGTGCTAAACACAAGAGTAGTGAGGCACAAAATAAAATTGAGCAACAACAAATGAGTGTGTATGCTAAAGGAGCTGATGTGAGAGCTACCTCCCAACCTAGGTGACAAATGTATTTGATCCTTTATAAGGATGCCTACCTTGCTAAAACTGACAATACTTTTTATGTTCCTAGTGTTGTTTCTTCTTTATTGCAAGAGTTTGATGATGTATTCCCCGAGGATGTACCAGATAGATTGCCACCACAAAAGCGAATTGAGCATTGTATCGACCTAGTACCTAGAGCAACTATTCCAACAAGCTAGCATACCAAAGTAACGCAGAGGAGTCAAAAGAACTTTAAAGGAAAGTTGAAAAATTGATGAAAAAAGGGTATGTGTGAGAAAGTATGAGTCCATGTGCAATGCCTATGTGCCAAAGAAAGATGGGTCTTGGATAAAGTGTGTCAATTATCAAGTCGTTAATAAAATTACAGTTATGTATTGGCACCTTATACCTAGATTTGATGACATGCTTGATGAACTGCATGGTACACGCTTCTTTTAAAAAATTTATCTTAAATTAGATGTCATCAAATTAGAATTAAGGTAGGTGATGAATGGAAAGCTGTATTCAAAACTAAGCATGGTTTGTGTGAGTGGTTAGTTATGCCATTTGGATTAATTAATGCACCTAGCATGTTCATGAGATTAATGAATCATGTTTTGAGAACTTTCCTAGGGAAATTCATAGTGGACTATTTTGATGATAAGCATATAGCTATTCTTTAGAGTCTCATGTAGAACACTTGTGTTGTGTGCTAAATGTGTTGAGAAAAGAAAAATTGTATGCTAACTTATAGAAATGTACATTTTGCATTAATCATGTCATTTTCTTAAGGCTATCCATATATGGCTTATACCAAAATGTGTAGGTGATGTGAGGAGTTTTCATGGTTTGACTAGTTTTTATAGGAGGTTTATTAGAGATTTTAGCACTATAGCCACACCATTGATAGAGGTCATTAAGATAAGTGTAGCATTTAAATGCCATGAAGAATAGCAAGTTGCCTTTAAACTATTAAAATCCATGTTGTGTAATGCGTCACTTCTTGCTTTATGTTTCTAAAAATTTTGAAATTGAATGTGATGCATTAGGCATTCGGGTGGGGGGCATTCACATGCAAGAGAAATGTCCTATAGCATTCTTTAGTGAAAAGTTAAGTGGGGCTGCGTTAAATTATCCAACTTATGATAAGGAATTATATACACTTGTTAGAACTTTAGAAACATGGAATCACTACTTTTGGACTAAGAAATTTGTAATCCACATTGATCATGAGTGACTCAAACATTTGAAGGGTCAAGATAAATTAAACAGAAGACTTACAAAGTGGATGGAATTCATAGAAATGTTTCCTTATATGATTCAATACAAGGTAGGTAAGGAAAATATGGTTGCTGATGCATTGTCTTGTAGGTACACCTTAATTAGCACCTTAAGCACTATATTATTAGGTTTTCAGCACATCATTGACCTGTAAGGTATAGATGCTGATCTTGGTAATGTTTATACTGCTTGTGAGAATACTAACTTTAATAAATTCAATAGACATAAGAGTTACTTGTTTAGGGAAAATAAATTATGTATTCCTCAATAGTCTATTAAAGAATTGATTGTGCAAGAGGCTCATGGGGTAGGTTTAATGGGTCATTTTGGTATTCAAAAGACTTTAGATAGTTTGAGTGAACATTTCTTTTGGCCACATATGAAATGTGATGTTGAATGAATTTGTGCAAAATGTATCACTTGCAAGCAGGCTAAGTCTAAGGTATTACCCCATGATAATTTCACGCCTTTAAAAGTCCCTAGCGAACCTTAGATTGCTATTTTAATGAATTTTATGTTTGGTTTACCATATTCTAAAAAGGTCAAGAATGTATCTTTGTTATGGTTGATAGGTTTTCTAAGATGATGCAACATTAGTACAACTTCCACTATTGATAATCATGCTACATGCCTTGTTTTTAATGTGGCATCTTGTATGAAAAATGTTCTCACATTGCTCCTTCTCATTATCTACTTGTATTAGTCCTCCACACTCATATACCCTTAAAGCAGCCCTAGCAACTTTCTATACAACTCTCTATAGTAGTGACTATGTATAAATCACTCGTGTATTATCAATTCCATCTCTTCCCATGACTAAATTGGCCTCTTACCATTCCTACTCCTATATATCACCAATTGGTCCTACCAAATACTTGCATAATCAGTGAATTCTCTAACTACCAACTTTACTTTCTTCACCTTGAAATAATTATTGCAATCAAATACATGTTTAACCTTTCTTTGCCACTCTAAACAAAGCTCAAGATCATTCTTCCCTTGAAATGCTGGAATCTTCATGTTTATGGTACTCAACTTGCTATCTCTTTCAGAAACAGCCTTCTTGCCTTTCTTGGAGTTTGATTCATCATAATCTTCTTCCTTAATAACATGCCTTCTAAATGATTTGGATTTGCTAGGTGATTGTAAATCATTAGCCTTTATCCAAATATTCATGTCTCACTACTCATGTATATAACATAAAAAACACATTAATAATTTAAAGAAATTTATTCCTCACACACTCTCTCACATGTATGCCCTCAAATCAGATTGTTATCACTCATGTTTCACTCTATTTTGCCTTTCTCAATAATGATCTCATCACTCTTGCCTTTTTCCTCTCAAGCCCCTTTATGTTCTTAAAAGACTCAAGATCAATATATCACAAGGAGCAATTCATTAGATAATGGCAAATCTCAAAATTAGAACTTTTGAAAGAAAAAAAAAATTCAAGATATCCCTTTTAGGCTTGGAAAGAAAAAAAAATATTAGATTTGCAACCTTATAGATGTACACAATAGGTTAAAAGAATCAAGATACACTACTTAGCTCAAACACAACTTCGTCTTCCTTTTTTTAATCTTTTTTCTCAACTTTTTTTTTATTTTTTTCTCAACTTTTTTAAACTTTTTGTTCAACTTTTTTTTAATCATATCAATCACCTACATAATTACCACAAACAAGTGGGATTAATCATCTTTAAGAGCAACAAGATGATCAAAACAAACAAAGAAACATAAGGAATGAAGAAAGCACAAAGAAAAGTACTAAACAAAGATAGATAAGAGATATGCAACTTATTTCTAAAACCAAGGTTTCGATACTAACTGATAAAGAACCCGCTGGGTGATCTACCCTAAGAACCCTTAAATCAAATTGTTATACACACTTCAAAAAGTGAAGAAACAAGTAGGATTTATCAGAACAAAACCCTAAGAAAACTATGTCCTAAAAACCTCAAGCTTTAGATGCCATAAAGGTTGATCACTCCTTGAACATAAAAAGACAAATCAAAGCTTGCTGAAAATACCTCAATCTTATTGATTTACCTTTTACATAGTTATAGCCTTTATATAGGCATGCAAATGTCATTATCTTATAAGGAAAAAGTGTTTTTAACATACCTATATAGGAAAAACCTTAATTATAGCAAATCCATTTAATTAAGAATGTAAATTTTCCTTGATGTAGGAATTCTTAAAAAGACTAAAACTAATGATAGCTAGGCATAAAAGTAAAAGTAAGCACCCTAATTAATGTATTAAGACTCAGTTGAACCTACAAGCTAAAATAAATCCAAAATGTTAAGTCTTTTTATATGTAATTTGGTAAGTTCTATAGACATGAGGGGTATTTGTTTAGAGTAAATAAGCTTTGTATTCCTTAAGGGTCTATGAGAGCATTACTTGTGATAGAAGCTCATAGGGGTAGTTTAGTGGGACACTTTGGCATTCAAAAGACTTGTGATGTTTTAAATGAACATTTCTTTTGGTGACATATGAAAAGGGATGTTAAATGAGTATGTACCAAGTGTATCACCTGTAAACAAGCTAAGTCTAGGGTTTTGCCCCTTGGTAAGTATATGCCCTTTGAAATTCCTTGTAAACCTTGGAGCAACATTTCTATGGATTTTATTCTTGGGTTACCTAGGTCCAAGAAGGGCCGAGATTGTATTCTTGTTGTAGTTACACGTTTTCAAAGATGGCACATTTCATATTGCTTGAACCAAAATAGATGATGCCACACGCATTGTAGACTTATTATTTAGAGAGATTGTTTGCCTACATAAAGTGCCGAAGAGTATTGTGTCAAATTGTGATGCAAAATTTTGGAGCCATTTATGGAAGACATTGTGGCTTAAGCTTGGAACAAAGTTGTTGTTTTCTACAACTTGCCATCCATAAACTGATGGATAAATTAAGGTAGTAAATCAAACTTTTGGTACATTGTTGCATGCTATTATTGGTAAGAACTCTAGAACCTAAGAAGAATGCTTTCCTTTTGTAGAGTTTGCTTATAATTGTGTTGTTCATAGTGCTACAGGTTATTCTTCTTTCAAGCTTGTTATGGTTTTAATCCATTATCTCCTTTGGATTTAGTACCATTGCCTATACAAGCCAAGGTTAATTTAGATAGGAAAAAGAAGGCTGAAGTGTTTTGGCAACTTCATGAGAAAACTAGGCTTAACATTGAGAGAAAAACCAAACATTATCAAACATAAGCCAACAAAGGTCATAAACATATCACTTTTGAACCTGGTGATTGGGTTTGCGTACATTTATAGAAGGATAAATTTCCTATGCAAAGGAAATCAAAGTTGCAACAAAGGGGAGATGGTCTTTTTGAAGTGGTGGCAAGAGTGAACGATAATGCATATAAACTTGACTTGCCAGGTGAGTATAATGTGAGTGCAACATTTAATGTTTCTAACCTTTCTCATTTTCTCTTTAATGATGTAAGTGCTGATTTGAGGACAAATCATTTTGAGGAGAGCGAGAATGATGGAAGCCATATTGTACTAGCTTAAATCAACAATGGAATTGATACTTTGCAAAACCTTGAAGGACTAATTACATGGGCAAGGTGAAAGAAAATAATGAAAGCTCTCAACAACCTGTTGTGCGACATTTATTATCAGGAAGTTTCTAGGTACAAGTTAAGGATGATGGAGGCTTCACCAAGGCTTACAAATGTGTCATCTATGGAGGAATTTGAGAACCATGGCCTTGTGAAGGAAGTTGGAATTGGGAGCCCATGTTTAGGCATTTAAATGGATTGTTTTCATGGGTTATATTGTTATGTAGTGGGTTGAACGAATTTCAATATCTTAATGGCTTATTTTCATGGGTTTTTATTATTATTTAGTGGGTTAGACAAATTTCCTTAATAAGCCCATCTTATTAGTTAGGGTTTTTGGCAGTTAGCTTATAAAAAAAGAAAAATGGGTGACTGAAGGAGGCAGTCCCATTTTCATGAGTGTATGAGCCATTCTAAACTTTCATACTTAAGTATGTTGGTTTAATAGTGATGAGAACCATAGAGATGATGGGTGGAAGGCTTCAATGGATGCAAAAGGTCCATTGCACATTCCAAAAGGCCTAATAACACGAGTTAGAGCTTCAATGGATGCAAGAGGTCCATTACACATTCCAGAAGACCCAATAACATGAGTTAGAGCTTTAATGGATGCAAGAGATTCATTGCACACTCCAAAAGGTCCAATAACATGAGCTAGAGCCAAAAAGATTAAAGAAGAACTAAATGGACTGATTCAAGACATTTAGGCCAACCAAGCTTCAAATGGTGCGAATTTAAGTTTGACAAAGAGTCTAGGCTTAATTAATATAATTAGAATACTTAAATAGGTCAATTGGTATCAAAGCCTAGTTCTAAATCAGGTTGAATCCACTCACTCTTCAA
Organism: Ceriops zippeliana; assembly: GCA_037897445.1. Classification (NCBI taxonomy): domain Eukaryota; kingdom Viridiplantae; phylum Streptophyta; class Magnoliopsida; order Malpighiales; family Rhizophoraceae; genus Ceriops; species Ceriops zippeliana. Next base: position 66,099 of record JBAPLH010000115.1, read on the forward strand.
TTTTCTACCTTGTGATTTATTTATTTTTGTTTAGTTTGTCTATTATGTGCATTATCATTCAAATGAACAAATTTGTTTGTTTGCAATCCTTCTCTCCTTGCTTGTTTGTTTAAGCTCATAAACATGCTAATTTCAATTCCAATTGCTGTGTCAAGTATTTGACTATTGTTTTGTGTTGAGAAAAAAAAAAGAAAAAAAAGAAAAAGAAAGAAAGAAAGAAGAACAAAAGAAAGAAAACATCAAATTCAAAGTTTTTTATAAGGTTAACAGTTTAGTCATATTGGCCACAATAATAATAAAGTGTTCTCAACTCCAATTCTACCATTTGTTTTCCTATTTTTTTACCCACGTTTGTCCTGTAGGTTACACTACCCCTATCCTGATTTTGTGATTTTAGTTTATTAAATCCATTTGTAATGACATCCTTTTTTGTTTTTAATTCCTTGTTCTCTAATTTGTTCAATTCTACGCCATTTATCTTATTCTGTTCAAAATCAATACCTTTGATTTATGTTATTTAGTTCTTATAGAGCTAAAAGGGAAAATCCATGTGGTAAAGGGTAAAAGTGAAAGTCCATGTAAAGAAAAAGCCATAAATAGTGTAAACATGAGGGAGTGTGACACAATCTTTTGAGTGACACATGTGAGGGAGTGTTCTATAAGGTATCCTATTTGTTTTGTGTAGAAGTAATACTATGACATTCAAAGTCAAAGGTGTAGCTTAAGAGGGAGTTGGTGATGTGTCCTTTATGATCAAAGCTATAAACAACAATTTGAGCACATGAATACTAGATTTGATAATACGAGGGAGAGGATGGAGGAGCAAGCTAATATAATAGCAAAGTTGCAAAGGAGACATGGGGAACATAAGGCTCCTAAAGCAAGAAGGCAGTTGAGCTTATGACCATGAAGATGATGTAGAAGATGACGAATTTGACGATCAAACTACTATGGTTAGAACTGTTAACAATAGAAAGGATCGAAGAGAAATTGGGAGGCAAGGCACCTACAACCATAATTTGGGCAGTATTAAAATGACAATTCCTCCATTCCAAGGTAAGAATGATCTTGATGCATAACTAGAACGGGAGAAGAAGGTACAATTGGTTTTTGATTGCCACAACTAATTCGAGGAGAAAAAGGTAAAGTTTGCTATAGTTAAATTTATTGATTATGCTATTATTTGGTAGGATCAACTTGTTTTTACTAGGAGAAGGAATCATAAGCGGCCTATTGATACATGGGAGAAGATAAAGGTTATCATGAAGAGGAGGTTTGTTCATAATCACTATTACAAGGAATTGTACCAAAGGCTTCAAGGGCTCACTCAGAGCACCAAAAGCATGGAGGACTACCATAAGAAGATGGAGATTACCATGATTAGGGCAAATGTAGAAGAAAATAGAGAGGCAACCATGGCTTGATTTCTGTAAGGGCTAAATAAGGACATAGCAAATGTGGTTGAATTGTAGTACTATGTGGAATTAAAAGACATGGTGCATATGGCAATGAAAGTTGAAAGGCAACTTAAATGTAAGGGCTCCACACAGTTTGGGTAGAATTCAGGTTCTAACTCATTGTGGAAGCCAAATTGGAGTAAAAGGAACGAGATGGCCAATTACAAGTCCAAATCCAAGCTATCCAACCACAAGAATATGGGTTATAGCAAGGAGACAGGTAAATTTGAACCCCAACCGAGTAGAAATAGAGATGTTAAATGTTTTAAGTGTTTAGGCAGGGGTCACATTGCATCTTAATATCCAAATAAGCATGTAATGATCTTGAGAAGTAACAGTGATGTTGAAACTGAAAGTCAATCAGAAGATGATTCTATGCCATCATCAGGGGGTGAAAGTGATGGAGAGGAGTATCTAGTTAACAAAGTAGCTCTCGTTACAAGGCGAGCATTGAATGTGCAAGTAAAACAAGAATGAGGTGCAACGAGATAACATCTTTTAGACAAGGTGTCTCATCAAAGATAAGGTATGTAGTGTAATTATTGATGGTGGTAGTTGCACTAACATTGCTAGCACAACCATGGTTAAGAAGCTAGATTTACCTACTATGAAGCATCCTAGACCATATAAGCTTCAGTGGTTGAATGAGAGTGGTGAAGTGAAAGCAAATAAGCAAGTGCTCATATTATTTTCTATTGGAAGGTACCATGATGAAGTTTTATGTGATGTTGTACCTATGCATACGGGACATATTCTATTAGGAAGACCATGGCAATTTGATAGGCGAGTTATGCATGATGGTTTCAAGAATCAATATTCCTTTGTAATGAATGAAAAACCTGTCACTCTTGTACCATTATCACCTTAACAAGCATATGAGGATCAATTAAGGTTTAAAAATGACATTGAATAGAAAAAAGATATTGATAAAAGAGAAATGAGAGAAGAAAACATGAGGACACAAGAGAAAGAGAAGAAAAGAGAAAGTCTCTATGCAAAAGGAAGTGATGTCAAAAGAGCATTTGAAAAGTGGATATCATCAAATTAGGATGAGAGAGGGAGACGAGTGGAAAATAGCTTTCAAACTAAGTATGGGTTATATAAGTGGCTAGTTATGCCATTTGGTCTCACTAATGCACCAAGAACTTTTATGCGACTAATGAATCATGTTTTACGTGCATTCATTGGTAAATTTGTAGTTGTGTATTTTGATGATATTTTGGTCTATAGTAAAATCCTAGAAGATCATCTTGATCATTTATGTTCTGTTGTAAGTATTTTACGTTTTGAGAAATTGTATGTTAACTTACATAAATGTTTCTTTTGTACTAATCAGATCACATTTCTTGGCTATGTTGTTAGTGCTAAAGGTGTTGAGGTTGATGAGGAAAAGGTTAAGGTAATTCGTGATTTGCCTACACCTAGGTCAACTAGTGACATGCATAGCTTTTATGCTCTAGCTAGTTTCTATAGATGCTTTGTTAAAAACTTTAGTACCATTGTCAAACCAATCACTAAGCTTATCAAAAAGAACATGAGTTTTAGGTGGGGTAGTGACCAAGACAAGGCTTTTAATTGCATCAAGGAAAAATTAAGTTCTGCACCCTTACTTGCTTTACCTAACTTTGCAAAAGCTTTCAAGATTGAGTGTGATACTTTAGGTATTGGCATTGGAGCTGTTTTCATGCAGGAAAGGTGCCTAATTGCTTACTTTAGTGAAAAGCTAAGTAGAGCAAGCCTTAATTATCCTACTTATGATAAAGAGATGTATATATTGGTACAGGCTTTTGAGACATGGCAACATTACCTTTGGCCCAAGGAGTTTGTCATCTATACTGACCATGGATATTTGAAGCACTTGAAGGACAAGGAAAGTTGAACAAGAGACATGCCAAGTGGGTTGAATTCATTAAGACCTTTCCCTACATCATCCAATATAAAAAAGTTAAGGAAAATGTGGTAGTTGATGCATTATCTCGTAGGTATGCCCTTATCTCTACACTTACTGAAAACTTATTAGGATTTGAACACATTAAGGATTTATATGTGAATGATCCTAACTTTACTAATGTGTATGGAGCATGTGAGGTGTCAGCCTTTAAGAAGTTTTATAGGCATAAGGGTTTCTTATTTAGGGAAAATCATTTTATGCATACCTATGAGTTCTTTGAGGGAATTGGTCGTACGAGAAGCTTATGAGGGTGGTCTAATGGGTCATTGTAGAGTTAGGAAAACCCTAGATGTCCTAAATGAACATTTCTTTTGGCCACGAATGAAATGAGATGTTGAGAGGATATGTGTGAAATGCATAACATGAAAATAAGCTAAATCTAGAGTTTTACCTCATGGCTTGTATACCCCTTTACCCATACTTAACCATCCCTGGGTTGATTTATCTATGGACTTTGTACTAGGATTGCCACGAACAAAAAGGGGTAGGGATTTTTGTATTTGTTATTGTTGATAGATTTTCAAAGATGGTACACTTCATCCCATATCATAAAACTGATGATGTAAACAATGTGGTTGACTTATTCTTCAAAGAAGTAGCATGTTTGCATGGCATGCAAGGAAGCACTGTTTCAGACTTTGTGGGGTAAGTTAGGTACTAAGCTATTTTTTCCAACTACTTGTCATCCATAAACTGATGGGAAAACTAGGGTAGTTAATCGAACTCTTTCTTCTCTTTTGCGTGCTATTATTCGAACAAATTTAAAAACATGGGAAGAATGTTTACCACATGTCAAGTTTGCGTATAATAGGAGTGTTCATTCTACTACTAGTTACTCTCCATTTAAAATCGTATATGGTTTTAATCCATTGACTCCTTTGGATTTGGTACCTATACCTGTCAATGAGTATGCTAGCTTAGATGGTGAACAAAAGGCTAACATGATAAAAAAATTGCATGAAAAGGTGCGACAACATATAAAACAAACTGAGCGACATGCATCCCATGTCAACAAGGGATGAAAAAAAGGTGGTGTTTGAACCTGGTGATTGGGTTTGGGTGCATATGCGCAAGGAATGGTTCCCAACATAGAGACATTTGAAGCTACAACCTCGAGGAGATAGTCCCTTGTACATTCCAGAAGGCCCAATAACATGAGCTAGAGCTTCAATGGATGCAAGAGATCCATTGCACATTCCAAAAGGCCCAATAACATGAGTTAGAGCCAAAAAGATTAAAGAAGTAATATTGGGCTGATTCAGGACATTCAGGCCAACCAAGCTTCAAATGGTGCGAATTCAAGTTTGACAAAGAGTCTAGGCCTAAGAATTAGAATACTTAAATAGGTTAGACTAAGTAATAGCATTCCCTCCTAAATAGGAGTTTATTGTCTATGTTGGAATTTGTCCATATTTAGGAATTCCTTTAAAATAAGGATTTCTCCTAAGTAGGAATTTGTGCCTCTTTAGGATTGCTATCTTAATCGATAAATAGGCACCCCTAGTAAGCTCTGGAAAATTAGACAACTTTAAGTGAAATAGAAAGCAAGGTTTTTTTTCTCTTGCTTCTTTTAAGGACTAAAGAACTTATCAAGAGGTACTTCTTCTTGTGGCATTACAATCGACTTATCACTCCCAAACCCTTTCTTTTCTAGAGTGTGGCATCCATATCCTTCCTAAATACCCTAGGTTCGTGTTCCCTTGATGGGTGGTGGGTCTTGGGTTTGTGATATTAAACTTTGGTTTAGCTTTCTTGGTTGTTATTTGATTCCTTGTGTGTGTTGGGTCCCTAAGCCACGTCTTTTTGGGGTTTTCTGCATCAAATAGACTTATCCTCTTTAACATTATTGTTGTTAGGAGTGGCATCTAAATCTTATAGTTCTCGTTTTTGGTTGTTTATAATCATTATTATAGGGAGTTATACCAAAGGCTGCAAGGGCTCACTCATGGTACCAAAAGTGTGGAGGACTACTATAAGAAGATGAGGATTACCATGATTAAGGCAAATGTAGAAGAAGATAGAGAGGTGATCATGGCTTGATTTTTGTAAGGGCTAAATAGGGACATAGCAAATGTGGTTAAATTGCAACACTATGTGGAATTAGAAGACATGGTGTACATGGCAATGAAAGTTGGATGGCAACTTAAACGAAAGGGCTCCACACAATTTGGGCAGAATTCAGGTTCTATGTTATCTTAGAAGCCAAATTGGAGTAAAAGGGACGAGATGGCCAATTACAAGTCCAAAGCTGAGCTATCCAAGCACAAGAATATGGGTTCTAGCAAGGAGATAGGTAAGTTTGTACTCCAACCAAGTAGAAATAGAGATGTTAAATGTTTTAAGTGTTTGGGCAGGGGTCACATTACATCTTAATGTCCAAATAAGTGTGCAATGATCTTGAGAAGTAATGGTGATGTTGAAACTAAAAGTGAATAAGATGATGATTCTATGCCATCATCAAAGGGTGAAAGTAATGGAAAGGAGTATCCAATTAATAGAGTAGCTCTCGTTACAAGGTAAGCATTGAATATGCAAGTAAAGGAAGAAAATGAGGAACGAGATAACATCTTTCAGAAAGGGTGTCTCATTTAAGGCATTAAGTATGATTATGAATGATGGGAGTTGCACTAATGTTGCTTGCACAATAATGGTTGAGAAGCTAGATTTATTTACTGTGAAGCATCCTAGGCCATATAAGCTTCAATGGTTGAATGAGAGGGGTGAAGTCAAGGTAAATAAGCAAGTGCTCATATCATTTTTTATTGGAAGGTACCATGATGAAGTAATATGTGATGTTGTACCTATGCATGCAGGCCATATGCTATTAGGAAGACCATGACAATTTGACAAGCGAGTTATGCATGATGGCTTTAAGAATCGATATTCCTTTGCAATGAATGAAAAACTTGTCACTCTTGTACCATTATCACCTCAACAAGCTTATAAGGATCAATTAACAATTAAATATGAGAGTGAACAGAAAAGAGTGATTGATAAAAAAGAAAAAAAGAGGAGATAATGTAAGGATACAAGATAAAGAGAAGAAAGAGAAAGTCTCTATGCAAAAGAGAGTGATGTCAAAAGAGGATTCTATACCAAATAGCCTATAATCGTACTTTTGTACAAGGAGGCTTATTTTAACACTAACAAGTTTGACCCATCTTTGCCTAGTGTTGTTATTGCTTTATTGTAGGAATCTGAAGATGTATTCCCTAACAATGTCCTAAGTGGATTGCCACCTAATAGAGGAATTGAGCATCAAATTGATTTCATCCTGGGTGCATTCATCCCCAAATGGCCAGCATATAAGAGTAATCTTTAGGAGACAAAGGAGCTTCAAAGGCAAGTTGAGGAGCTTATTTCCAAAGGATATGTGAGGGAAAACTTAAGTCTATGTGTTGTTCCTGTCCTACTTATACCTTAAAAAGATAGGACTTGAAGGATGTGTGTTGATTGTCAAGCAATCAACAAAATCACTGTAAAGTATCATCACCCCATACCTAGATTAGATGACATGTTCGATGAATTGCATGGTTCATGTGTCTTTTCTAAGATTGATTTAAAAAGTGGATATCATTAGATTAGGATGAAAGAGGGAGATGATTAGAAAACAGCTTTCAAAACTATGTATGGTTTGTATGAATGGCTTGTTATGCCATTTGGTCTCACTAATGCACCAAGCACTTTTATGGGACTAATGAATCATGTTTTACATCCATTCATTGGTAAATTTTTAGTTGTGTATTTTTATGATATTTTGGTTTATACTAAAATCGTAGGAGAGCATCTTGATCATTTATGTTTTATTATAAGTGTTGTACATTCTGAGAAATTGTATGCTAACTTATAGAAATGTTCGTATTGTACTAATCAGATCACATTTCTTGGCTATGTCGTCAGTGCTAAAGGTGTTGAGGTTGACAAGGAAAAACTTAAGGCAATTCAAGATTGGCCTACAACTAAGTCAACTAGTGATGTGTGTAGCTTTCATGGTCTAGCTAGTTTCCATCAATGCTTTGTTAAGCACTTTAGCACCATTGCTACACCACTCACTGTGCTTATAAAAGAGAACATGAGTTTTAGGTAGGGTAGAAACCAAGATAAGGCTTTTCATTGTATTAAGGGAAAATTAAGTTCTACACCCTTACTTGCTTTACCTAACTTTGCAAAAGATTTTGAGATTGAGTGTGATGCTTTAGATATTGGCATTGGAGCTATTTTGATGCAAGAAAGGCATCCAATTGATTACTTTAGTGAAAAGATAAGTGGAGCAAGCCTTAATTATCTTATTTATGATAAACAGATGTATGCATTGGTACGGACTTTGGTGATATGGCAACATTACCTTTGGCCCAAGGAGTTTGTCATCCATACTGACCATGAATCTTTGAAGCACTTAAAGGGACAATGAAATTTGAACAAAAGACATGCCAAGTGGATTGAATTCATTAAGCCCTTTCCTTACATCATCAAATATAAACAAGGTAAGGAAAATGTGGTAGCTGATGCATTATCTCGTAGGTATGCCCTTATCTCTACATTTACTATAAACTTATCAGGATTTGAACACATTAAGGATTTATATGTGAATGCTCCTAACTTTGCTAATGTGTGTGGAACATGTGAGACGTCAACCTTTGAGAAGTTTTATAGGCATAAGGGTTTCTTATTTAGGAAAAACCATTTATGCATGCTTATGAGTTCTTTAAGGGAGTTGGTTGTAAGAGAAGATCATGAGGGTGTCTAATAGGTCATTTCAGAGTTAGGAAAATCCTAGATGCCCTAAATGAACATTTCTTTTGGCAACAAATGAAATGAGATGTTGAAAGGATATGTGAGAAATGCATAATATGCAAATAGGCTGAATCTAGAGTTTTACCCCATTGCTTGTATACCTCTTTACCCATACAGTAGAAGCAGTGGAAAAAAGGAGAGACAGTAACAATAATAGAAAGAAAAGAGAAAACTTACAAGGGAAAGAAGCTATAGAGGAGAGAGCTAGTAGGGAGTTGAGAACCTATAAAGGAGAGAATTGATAAAGAGTTAAGAACCTACAGAGGAGAGGAGTTGTAGTGAGAAAGTTGAGATCGATAGTAAGGAAGAAGAGACTAGCAAAGAGTTAAGAACTACGGAGAGAAAGTAGAAACTAGTAGTGAGGAAGGTGAGACTGGTAGAATGAGGGCAGAGACTTATAATGAGAAAGCAAAGACTAAAAGTGAAGAAGGAAAGAATAGCAGAAAGAAAAAAGAAGATTTGTTTTTTACCACAGTAGCGTTCACATGAAAAGATCTTTCTTTAGGGAGTTTTTATCATAATCTTTTTCTATACTTCATTATAAAAGGGTGGGAAACCCTTAGACTGATCAAGAGATCATTATAAGTGGTTAAGGAGTGATCCTTCCATAACATCAGTTGTATCCATTGATAGCAAAAGTGGATCATGTGATCTAGGAGTGATCTTATCACACTGTGGACGTAACTTACATATTGTGGGTGAACCACATAAAAATTTTGTGTTCTCGGGTGCTTTTGCTTGCTTGATATTCATATGGTCGTTCTCACATAAAGAAGCAAGATAAAAATTGGATCATAGACTTTAACAAGTCATAGAGGTTTAATTTAGATAGATTTGTAAAAACTGAGCATATTAGACTGATTCACCTCTTCTTCCTCTCAGTATGAGACCCAAGAAGGTCCTTATTCTATAAAGTGTAGAAAATAAGAGTTTAGTTCCCAATTTATTCTATAAAGTGTAGCAAAAATAACTTAAGAACTTAACATCCTTATTATTAACAATGGTTCTTGGCAATCCATGCAAATGCACCACTTCCTTAAAGAATAACTCAACAATGTGTGTTTTGCACACCAAAGTGCCCTATCAAACCACCTTCGTGAGTTTTCCTAACAAGTAACTTATGCATAGAACAAATAGGCACACATAATTTATCCCATTTAAATAGAAACCCTTTATACCTATAAAAGTCACCAAGCACACACTTATCACATGCATTCCTTACTTGGAAAAATTAGAATCATTCACTTACAACCTATTAAGCAATTCAAAACCAAGTAACTTAGTTTGAAAATAAGTAAGTAATATGCACCTCATACACAATGCATCAACAACAATGTTTTCCTTTCCATGTTTGTACTTGATCACATAAGGAAATGTTTCTATGAACTCCAACCACTTAGCATGTCTTTTATTAAGCTGACCTTGGGATTTCAAGAACTTTAAGCTCTCTTGATCAAAATGAATCTTAATCAGAATGAATGATGAATTCTCTTGGCCACAAATAATGTTGCTCTTTTTTTAAGAGTTCGTACCAATGCGTAAAGTTCCTTGTCATTCTTTAAATCAATTTTTGAAAACAAACACGAACCATGCAACTTATCAAGCATATCATCTAAGTTAGGGATAAGATGTTTATACTTTACATTGATCTTATTGATGACTTAACAATCCATACACATGCGCCATATTCCATCTTTCTTTAGGATGAAGATGACAAGGACCAAGGATAGGCTAAGACTCCCCCTTGGTATGCTAGTATCAGGTATAAAGTCTATTTGGTGCTCAATTTCTGTTAAAAGAGGTAATCCCTAGGGAATTTCTTTGGGAAATAAATCTTCAAACTCCTATAATAATGGAACAACCACACTAGGCAAAGAAGAATTAAAGTTATTAGATAGAAAATAAACATCCTTGTATGTAAGTACAAGTGGTTGTTGCCTTGTGAGTCTATTAATGAAGGTCTTAAACAATCATTATTACATATATTCTTATTAGATAGTGATTAACAAGAAAGGTATAGAAATTGATGTAATAAAGATAGACAATCCAAGTAATTCTGATTCTACTTTTGAATTAAATTGCCAAGGGCAATGTGATTATTACAAAACCTTAGGTAAAAGTCAAACTTATTAGTCCTAACAAAAAAAGATGACATGATATTAGATCTTATAGATAAAATTCAAGATTTAAATGATATAAATAAGCAATTAAAGAAATATTTGCATATGACTAGAAAAGAGAAAATAGTTAAACCAACTCTAGTTATCCATAAGGAAGGATATAGTCTAGACAAAGTCATTCAAAAAATTAAAGGTGAGATGTAAAGCTCTTCTCCTTCTACCTAAAGAATCCTCTTTGTAGGATTTAAAAGCAAATATTAAGGGGCTTAAAGGGGAAAAAATTAAAAGAAAGAGTTATTAACCTAGAAGATATATTTACAATAAAAGAAGTTCTAGAAACTTCCTTAAAGTGAGAAGAAATAGAAAATTTTCAATATTTTAATCTTATATATAAGGTTATTACCTATAAATGACATACAAAGATAAAAAATTATTTTTAATAAAAAATACATATTCTTGACTTTAACTCTTATGGATTCAAGTGTTGATACGACTTGTATTAATTAAGGATAAGTATTTTTTATATACTTTTCAAAAACAATTGAAGGGTTAAACACTGCAAATAAAAGTAAACTTGTTACAACAACTAAATTGTATTAATGATGGCTTATTGCTCTTGTTTTCCCTTTTTACCATGTGTGAATCATTTGTTGCTTTAAACTTAATATTGTAATTGATGTGATGAGAACCATAGAGATGATGGGTTAAAGGCTTCAATGGATGCAAGAGGTCCATTGCACATTCCAGAAGGCCTAATAACATGAGTTAGAACTTCAATGGATACAAGAGATCCATTGCACATTCCAGAAGGCCCAATAACTTGAGCTAGAGCCAAAAAGATTAAAGAAGCACTAAATGGGCTGACTGAGGACATTTAGACCAATCAAGCTTTAAATGGTGTGAATTTAAGTTTGACAAGGAGTCTACACCTAATTAATATAATTGGAATACTTAATGGTCAGACTAAGTAATAGGATTCACTCCTAAATATGAGTTTATTATTTGTATTGGAGTTTGTCCATAGTTAGGAATTCCTCCAAAATAAGGATTTGTCTTAAGTAGGAATTTGTGCCTCTTTAGGATTGCTATCTTAGCCTATAAATAGGTGCCACTTGTAAGCTTTGGAAAAAAAATCAAACAACTTTGAGTAAAATAGAATGTAAGGGTTTTACTCCCTCGGTTCTTTTGAGGACTAAAGAACTTATCAAGAGTACTTCTTCTTATGGCATTCCAATCGACAATCGACTTATCACTCCTAACTCCTTTCTTTTTTGGAGTATGACATCTATATCCATTCTAAATACCCTAGGTTCATGTTCTTTTGAATGGTAGGTCTAGGGTTTTTGTTATTAAACTCTTGTTTAGCTTTCCTAGTTGTTCTTTGATTCTTTGTGTGCATTAGGTCCCTAAGCCACATCTTTTTGGGATTTTTTGCATCATAATGTCATCTCAATAAAAGCTTTTTATTTTGTTGGAAGCAATTTTTCACACAAAATGATCATGTAATTAACATGCACATTAACATTGAACATTAATTTCATTGCAAGGTGCTCATCAATACACCTTTGGTTGTCTCAATCTATTAATTCCATCAAACAAAAGAGTTACTTATCTTGATTAGCTTTTCCTACATGAATTAAAAGGTTCAATGCCTAAAAGATGAGACCATCATTATATTTATAGCTAATCAAGCTTATCCTTTCATTTCAATGAATCCCTTATGTGTGGGAATTCGAGTTGGTATAGTACGGCTTCCATCATTCCTACTTTACTCAAAATGATTTATCCTCAAATTAACACCTAAATCATCAAAGAAAAAAGGAGAAAGGGCATAAATATTAAATGTTACACTCACATTATACTCACTTAGCAAGTTAAGTTTATATGCATGAGCCACCATTTGGAAAGGGCCAACTCCCCTTGGTTGAAATTTTGATTTCTTTTACATAGGGAATTTGTCCTTCTGTAAGTGTACCCAAAATCTATCACCAAGTTCAAAAGTAATATGCCTACAACCTTTGTTGGCATGCATTGCATAGTGTTTGGTTTTTCTCTCAATCTTAAGCCTAGCTTTTTCATGAAGTTGCTTAACCACTTCAACCTTCTTTTTCCTATCTAAATTAACCCTATCCTATTAGGCAATGGTACTAAATCCAAAGGAGATGATGGATTACCATATATAAACTTGAAAGGAGAATAACTTGTAGCACTATAAACATCATGATTATAGACAAACTCCACAAAAACAAACATTCTTCCTAAGTTCTAGAGTTCTTACTAATAATAGCTCATAACATACAAAGAGTTCGATTTACTACCTTAGTTTGTCCATCTATTTGTGGATGGCTAGTTGTAGTGAATAACAACTTTGTTCCAAGATTACCCCCACAAAGTCATCCAAAAGTGAATCAAAAATTTTGTATCACAGTCTAACACAATACTCTTTGGCACTCCATGTAGGCGAACAATCTTTTTAAAAAATAAGTTTGCAATATGTATGGCATCCTCCATTTTGGTGCAAGCAATGAAATGTGCCATCTTTGAAAACTTGTCAATTACAACAAGAATACAATCTTGACCCTTCTTTAACTTAGGTAATCCAAGAATAAAATCCATAGAAATGTTAGTCCAAGGTTCCTAAAGAATTTTTAATGGCATATATTTATTATAAGACAAAACCCTAAACTTAACTTATCTATAGGTAATACACTTGGCACAGACTATTTCAATATCCCTTTTCATATGTGGCCAAAAGAGATGCTTATTTAAAACATAAAAAATCTTTTGAATGCCAAAGTATCCCATTAAACTACCCTTATGAGCTTCTCTTACAAGTAGTGCTCTCATAAACTCCTGAGAAATACAAAGTTTATTCACTCTAAACAAATACCCATTATGTTTATAAAACTTACCAAAAGTAGTTTGCTCACATGCAGCATACAGGTTACCAAAGTTAGCATCATTAACATACAAATCAATAATATGCTCAAACCCTAACAACTTAATGCTCAAAATGCTAATCAATGTGTACCTACGTGACAATGCATCAACAACAACATTTTCTTTACCTAATTTTTATTGAATTACATAAGGAAACATTTCAATAAACTCAAGCTATTTTGCATATCTCTTATTCAACTTTCCTTGCCCTTTCAAGTATTTTAAAGACTCATGATCAATATGAATTACAAACTCTTTAGGCCAAAGGACATTTCTTTAACATAAGTTGGATAACTCAATGTTGCCTTACTTAACTTCTCACTAAAGAATGCAATAAGTTGTTTCTCTTACATGATAACTCCCCCAATTCCAATATCTAATGTGTCACATTCAATTTCAAAGATCTTAGAAAAAGTAGGCAAAGCAAAAAGTGATGCATTACACAACTTGGACTTAAGAAAATAAAAGACATCTTATTTTCCTTATTCCACTTTTAACCCATACTCTTTTTAATCACCTCAATCAATGGTATAACTATGGTACTAAAATCCTTAATAAACCTCTTATAAAAGCTAGGCAAACTATAGAAACTTCTTATATCTCTCACTCTTAGGTGTAAGCCATTCTTGAATAGCCTTAATCTTCTTTTTATCAACCTTTATGTTATGAGTGGACACAACATAACCCAAGAAAATGACATGAACTTTGCAAAAAATCACATTTTTTTTTTCAAATTGACATACAATTTCTCTTTTCTCAACACATCAAGTACATAATGCAAATGTTCAACAAAACATGATTCATTAATCTCATAAAAGTGCTAAGTGCATTAGTCAAACCAAGGGGCATAACTAACCATTCATACAAACCATGCTTATTCTTGAATGTAGTTTTCCACTCATCACCTTTGCTTATCTTAATTTGATAATACCCACTCTTAAGGTCAATTTTAGAGAAGTAACAAGCACCATGCAATTCATCAAGCATATCATCAAGCTTAGGTATAGGATGTTGATACTTAATTGTTATTTTGTTGATAACTTTCCAATTGACACACATTTTCCAAGATCTTCTTGGCACAAGCAACACTAACATTGCTCATGGGCTTATGCTCTCCCTTACATGTCCCTTCTTAGGATTATTTCTATATGATGGCTTGTTGGGAATGGGAGCTCCAAGAATAAGATCAATGTGATGTTTAATCCCACTCCTTAGTAATAAGCCATCTAGGATTTCCTTAAGGAATACATCATTATAATCCTACAACAAAGATGAAACAACACTAGGTAAAAATAAATCAAGGTTAGTGTTAAAGAAATAAGAATCCTTGTAAGGAATCAAGATCATTTGTTACCTAACTTGGAAATCAACCCTAACATCTACTTCTTTTGTAAACACACTCACTTGTTTCTCTCATCTTCACTTTTTTGAACTAACCAGTCTTGTACTTATCACTCTCAAGTGCTTTCACCTTGTTTTTCTTTACTTCACTTTCTATTCTTTCTACTCTCTCTTTCTTTTCAACAAACTTTGCTTTGCTTTCTTGTGTTCTTGGAAGAATATATTGTCTTAACATATTAAAGAAGCGATCAGCCTTTGTGACATTTAAAAATTGGGGATTTTAGGACTTAGTTTCCTTAGGATTCTAATTTGATCAATCACACTCATTTCCTAGCTTTTTGGGGTGTGCACAACTGAAGTTCCTAACTTAACCCTAGGATCTACTAGTTTGTGATACTGAGAAGGGGGGTAAATCAATATCACACCCCTTAAAAAAACTCTAATAATTTAAGCCAAAAATGAATTCTTTCCCAGATTCAACTAAAGTAGATCTATTGTTACCTACTAATCACAATAGTCCCCAAAGTTACCTTTCAAACACCTTGCCTATTAGACGAATCAATTGTTCTTGACTAGGTCTTCTTTTAGGTTATGGGTTTGATGATTCTTTAACTGTGTTCACAACTTAATTTAAAACATAGAATGTAAATTCAAAGTAAGGACATGAGAGATTGACGTGGTTCTGTCAATGTGACGTACTCCACGGTGGTAGGGATTCATCTTCTACCGAGACAATCCACTATACTTGAGAACACCAATGTGGTATTATCCCTTATGATTACAATGGATGTCTTAATCTTCTACTCCTTTCACTATTGCAAATACAAAGCAATCACAATACAAAGAGTGTTACTTACTGTGTCCACCATTCTTTTATCTTGTGTTGCCTTTGTTTGATTTGAATAGGCTACTTCACCATCACTTGGAAGATCACCAAAACTCTCTCTAACCTCTCTTGAAAATGTCTGGAAATTCGTTGAGTTCTCTCAAATGCTACACCGAATTTCTTCTCTAGGTTGTTTCACTTAACTCTTGGTCTCACCATCTCACAGCCTGCACTCATTCTTTAGGCCTACAGTTTCATGTCTCACGGCGTGCCTCATGCTACTGGTTTGCCATTTCACGTCTCTTGGCCTGCCCCACACTCCTGGTCATATTTCTGGTTTTTCTGGTTCATGCCTCTCCCATTTCTGATCTGCTCTAACACCACGTTGCATGTTCTAGTCTGTCACGCCCCATCGCACGTTCTGCTTTGTCACCCCCCATCATACGTTCTGGTCTGTCGCCCCCCGTCACACATTCTGGTCTGTCACCCTTGGTGGGACATTCTGGTCTGTCATGCCTGGTGCAATGTTCTGGTCTCTCACATGGGTCATTCTAGTCTATCGTCTTCTCTTCCGCGTGGTCTCATGGATACCAGGTATGCTGTCTTCTCTTCCAGGTGGTCTCACGGATACCAAGTTTACTGTCTTCTCTTATGGGTGGTCTCATAGATACCAGGTCTGCTGTCTACTCTATCTTCCAATGGCTCCAGCAATTCTGGTTTGCTTTGTTTCACTATTTTCCTGGTGGTACTCCAAAAGGAGATAAGTCTTGATTTATATATGCAAACCCTAGTAAGATTTACTAGAGCTGCGGTGAATTTCCTTTCTTACCTCTCCATGTGGCTTCATATTAATGTTCCAGTCAAAATTCCGCATTATTCTCCTTCTTAGTTTATTTTTCTTACTCTTTTCTTTCGACTGAAAAGTCATCCCTTGAATGCTTGAATGAGCCACTTCTACTTGCACACTTAAATGTAGTTGACAACAATTACAACCCATACAAGGTTGTGGGAACAATAATCTCCCCCTTTATAATTGTTAGCAACACTCACAACAAGAACCATTATGTAGTAGTCCTTCATAATCTTCTTAGAGTAATAATCTAGAAGCAGATGGTTTACAACTCCCCCTAAATATGCACTCCCCCTTCCTTAATAGCTCCCCTTGCACTGTTGCATCTCTCCCCCTTTGCCAAACAATTACAAATTTGAAAAAGCCCCAAAGTAGAGATGAAGGATTCACCTGAACTTCAGGCTTGAGGAGGCATTTGCACAGACAAAATCATTCTGTGCTTTTCACAAGTAGCCATATACTTAACCTTAGCTGTGCTCAAAGCAACACTATTTTGCTTTCTACTTAACCATGCAACACAAGTAAAAGCTGTAGCCACTAGTTAATTTTCTATCATCTGTACTACTTACCTAGTCTGCATTAGTGTATGCTCATAGTTTTACAAAATCCATGGCAGGATATCATAAACCCATTTCCAGTGTCCCTTTAAGGTATCTTAGGATTCTTTTCACTGCCAACACATAAGATTCCATAGTCTTAGCTTGGAATCTGATAGTAATGCACAACATGCATGAGATCAAGCTTTGATGCTGTAGGATACAGAAGGCTCCCTATCATCTTCCTGTATTCTGTAGGGCTTGTACTCTTTCCTTCCTGATCTTTTGTTAACTTGCAGCCCACTGACATAGGGGTACTAACAGGTCTGCTATCATCCATGCCAAACATTTTTAGCATCTCCTTGGCATATTTTGTTTAAGAAATAAAAATACCTTCTTTACACTATTTTTATTTGTAATCCAAGAAACTAAGACATTTCTCCAATCAATGACATCTCAAATTCCTCACTCATCTTCTATGCAAATTCTAGCATAGCTCAGAGTGATCCCCTCTAAAGATGATGTCATCTACATATATTATGGTTATTAGCTAGTCTTTCTCTGAGTTGAACACATATAGGTTATTATCAACTATTCCTCTTCTAAAGTTCAACCTTCTCAAATACACATTCAACCTGCTGTACCATGCTCTTGGGGCTTGTTTAAGGCCATACAAGGCTTTCTTCAGCTTGCACCTGTGTGACTCATCCTCTGTTTTATAGTCCATCAGGTTTTTCAATATACACTTCTTCTTTCAGGAGCCCATTCAGAAAGGCTAAGACACTTGGCTGTTGTCTTCTTCCCATTTTATAACTCATATGGAGCCTTATCAGTATTAGGCCTTAGTAAAACTCTGTTCAGTAGGTGCACAACTGTAAATGTTGCTTCTGTCCAAAATCTTGTGTGAAGTTTGGATTCCAGCAGTAAAGTTCTTGCCATTTCAAACACAGCTCTATTTTTCCTCTTTACTACCCTGTTTTCTTGAGGTGTTCTTGCTGCTACCATTTGATGTTGAATGCCATGCTTCTCAAAATAATCTTCACAAGCTTCATTTGTAAATTCAATGCTTTGATCTAAACTCAGTACTTTGATCTTCTTTCCACTCTCATTTTCAGCCAATCTTATATATCTCTTGAAGCATTTCAAAACTTTTGACTTGTGTTTGAGGAGTATGATGTAGGTCCTTCTAGAATAATCATTAAAAAACAAGATGAAGTACCTTTCACCATTTAACCCTTTTGTTCTCATTCGCCCACATAAATCAGTATGTACAATGTCTAACACTACTTTAGAACTAAAATATTTGGTCTTATACTACTTTTTGACCTATTTTCCTTTAGAGCATGCTGAACAGACATACTCCCTCTCTCTCTTAAGGTCTAGAATGTCTTTGATTGCATAAGTAGTGGTGAGCTTCCTCATGTTCTTCTGTGTTCATTGCATAGTTGGCTAACAAATGCTAGATTATACCTGAGTCCTTCAACATGCATAATATCTTTTAGGTTTCCTTTTCCAATATTTACTAACCCTTGACCATTGTCCTCACCATAAAATTAAGACTAAGCTAAAAAAAGCAACACAAACAGCTATTCACTTAATGCCTTAACCTTAGGTTAAACTTAAGATAGAAAAAAGGTTTTATTTAAGCCCCTATTTTCAAACAAATTTTATTATAAATTATGAAATGATAGGTCTAACAAGTCTAAAGTTATTAACAAAATTGTTAGAAGATTGAAAGTTCTAGGACTAAAGGTTAAAGGAGTTACTGTCATAGGCGATGCAATCTAGAATGAGGTACAAATTGAGACATAGTTTGATATACAAATTGAGGATTAAATTGAAACTCATTTTGAATTTGATGTCAGTAACTGATGAGGACCTTCTTAGGTCTCACACTAAGAGAAGGAGTGAATCAATGTGAGATACTCACTTTTTACAAATCTATCTAGATCAACCTTTATGACTTATTAGAGTTGATGATCCAATTATTTATCTTGCTTTTTTCTGTGAGCGCGGTCGTATGGATATCAATCAAGCATGAGCAACAGAGAATGCATAATAATTTTTACATGGTTTACCCACAATGTGAAAGCTATGTCCATGGTATGATTGGATCTCTCTTAAGTCACACAATCCACTCTTGTTATTGAGGGATATAGTTATGTTGTGAAAGGATCACTCCTTAACCACTTACGATGATCTCTCGATCACTCCAAAGGTATCTCACCCTTTTCATCAAATTTATCAAAAGGTTTATGACTAACAATTTCCTGATAAGGGTCACTCAATGTGAATAGGCTATAAATGTAGAAAGTGGATCTTCTCCTTCCTCATTGTCGTCCTTTGCTTAAGCTTTACCATTCTCTTCTCTACAGGTTCTCTATGTTTGCAAGTAATCTTTGCTGCAGGTTCTTTTCCTCTACTGCTAGTGCTACTTCACCTACTGCCTTAGTAGGTTTTTTTTCCTCTCTTATTGTTGTTGCCTCATATGTTACCTTGGCAGGTTTCTTCCCCCTATTGTCAATGCTACTTAACCTACTGCCTTGGCAGGTTTCTTTGCCTATTGCCTTGGTAGGTTGTGTTCCCTCTTACTAGTCTTGCCTAACCTACTATCAGGGCACATTTTCTCCCCTACTACTAATGCTACTTGCCTTGCTACTAGGGGAAGTTTTCTCCTCTATTGCTTGTGCTACCTACCTTGCTTAATGGTTGGCTTTAACCCCAAAAATTTGGGGTCAATGGTCAATAATAACTCCTTGACTTCAAGGTTGACCTGCCACAAAGGTTTTAACCAATGACTTCTTTGCATCTCAACAACA
Source organism: Ceriops zippeliana (assembly GCA_037897445.1). Taxonomy (NCBI): domain Eukaryota; kingdom Viridiplantae; phylum Streptophyta; class Magnoliopsida; order Malpighiales; family Rhizophoraceae; genus Ceriops; species Ceriops zippeliana. The sequence goes on from JBAPLH010000115.1 coordinate 85,733, forward strand.
TTCAAAACATGAAATCAGTATGAACAACCATGTAAGATGCTATTGACAATAAATCTTACATTAGTCATCGAAGATGGGCTTAACAATAACAATATTGAAAAGATTTAAAATATGTTTTTAATAGAACAAAGAGGTAATTCCACCTTTGCATAAAAAGAAGCAACTCTAGCAAAACAAGTTTGTACTTATATAAGACCTTATTATGTCAATAAGATGACTTTCAATAAAATCCTCAAAAAATTTATCCTATCTTGTACTAACTTTTATTGATCTCATAATAGAGGAATAAGAAAAGTATAATTTTATACAATATAATGGGTCTAATATAGTGAAATGAAATTTAAATGGTATGTTTGAATATCATATTTTAGTATTATTACATTATATGATGATGTTTGTAACTGTTACTAAATTAAGAGGCAATTCTAGCCATTAAACTATTAAGATGATCACAAGTGACTTCATTAGCTAGTTAAAGGGTTGGTAGGATTTTTATTTATCCTAATAAGCCAAGAATCAAATCCTCTTTGCCATTAAGAAAGAGGAAGGAGTATATTTATCTATGTTAATACTTAGTTTACATTATAACCAATCATTTTATTAGCACTGATATGTTGTTACTTGATAAAACATACAAGTAGTTGATTAATTTGAAATATCCCAATTGAGCACACTTTAAGTGGTACAAGGATATTTTCTTTTCAAAAGTCTTTACTATAGAAGATACTCAAAATTATTTTCAAGAAAAATTTATTTTTTGGCTACCTACCTAGTTTTCTAAATGAGTTAAAATGAGGCTCAAAAGCCTATCGCTAAGGGATTATCAAGTATGATCAATATACTTATGGTGAGTTGGTAACCAAAGTGGTTGCATAAGGCATAAAAAGCTATGTGATGACATATAGATACATAGGAAAACTACAAAAAGAAAAATCTAAGGGTAAAAAAGCCTTAGGAGATTTTTGTGAATAGATGGTGATAAAGAACCCACTAGGCGACTTACTTGGATAACCCTTGAATCAATTTGTTATGCACACCCCAGAAAGTTAGGACACAAGTTGGGTTGATCAGATCAAAACCCTAAGAAAACTATGTCCTAAAAGCCCCAATCTTAAGATGCCACAAAGGTTGATCACTTCTTTAATAAGTCAAAACAATGAATTCTTTAAAGAACATAAAAAAGCAAAGCAAAACTTGCTAAAAAATACCTCAATCTTGTACCATTTTAAATAATTATAGCCTTTAGATAAGCATGTTTCTTTGTGGAATATGACTTCTTTCCACTTAAGATTGTCTCTTTTCTTGACAAAGTCTCCCCCTAAACTCTTGCCTCACAATCCTCTTTATCATAAGCCAAATATTCTAATAACTATTAGCCTTATGCCTATACTTACTACAGTTCTAGCAAAATCCTTTGAACCTAGATTTACTTTTCTTACCAAGTCCATGTCTTTTTTCTTTAGCAGCTACTATGGTAACCTTCTCTCCATCTTTGACAGTTTGTCTCTTATGGATAGGAGTTTCCACCATATCTTTCTTAACCCATTTTAACATGGGTTGGTCTTGTTTCTCCATCACATCATTGTGCTTGCTTTCGGGCACAAACACAATTTTCTTCTTTTCTTCTACCTTCTCACTCAGCTTCTTAATATAGGCAAGTCCTTTCTTTCCCATAGAATGAGGTCTTTGATTGCTTAAACACATATCCAACTTTCTAGAAGTATCCTCCTTAATGGCACTTGTTAATGATGACTCTCCTTTCATTTCCATGGCTGTATAAAGCTTTCTTCATGCTTCTTTAACTTGGACTTGGCCTTATAAAGCTTAGCTTGCAAAATCAGCACCTCTTGCTCTTGTGCAATCAACTCAGCACAAAGATCTTCATATAGCCTTGCTTAGCCTCAAGTACAATCAGCTCCTCAATCCTCTTAAATTAATCCTCCCCTTTTGTTTCAAACTCCTTTTCTTTTGCTTGGAGGTTAGATTCATCAACAATAGAATTTTCATACAGCTTCTTGAGATGTTTTACCTTTTTTTCCATCTTTTTGTATTTTCATAAACAAGCTCTTAACTCATTCTCAAGTTGCTGCAACAACTCATCCTCTTCCTCTTCTATTGATTCCTCCTCACTTAAAGATTCTTTGTCATCATCTGCTTAAGTGACCAACACATCCTTCCCAGCATCATCATCAAAATCATCATCAACTTCTTTTTCAGAATCCTCTTTATCCAGCTTGCTCAAATAATTTCTTCTTTTGGATTTAAAGAATTGCTTTTTCCCTTTGGCACTTGAATTTCTAGCTTTAGGATAGCCGGATTTCTTTATTTTCAACCTTGGGGTAGGCTCATCATCATCATCATTGCTTGCTTTTATTCTCTTTGGGCAGTCCACAGCAAAGTGCCCTATGTCTCCACAGCTAAAGCACTAAGGGTAGTTTTTCCTTGTACTTCCCTTTTCCTTTCCTCATATTGTTGGTGATGTACACCAAAACTTTATCCAATTGAGGATCACCATCTTCTTCTCTAGAGCTACTATCAGATTCTTCTACTCAATTTTTAATCTTTAACTTCTTCATTGCCTTAAAGGCCAACTCCTTCTCTACCTTAAACTTATTTTCTTTCTTCATTGGGGCTATTCTCATTTCATAAGCCACCAATATGCTATGCAAGTTATCTAAGGACAGCCTATCCAAACCTCTATCTTTTATGGGAGACATTGACATTGTAAGCTTCTAGCAAGGTTTTGATTATTTTCCTTACGATAGTGGCGTTGTCGATCTTTTCTCTATAGCCTTTGATGGAGCACATTATCTCGTTGACTCTTATAAAGAATGCATTCACAGTCTCATCACTCTACATCTTTATGTCTTCGAATCTGCTCCTGCAAATTTGTAGCTTGGCTTCTTATACAACCCTGTCTCCTTCATAGATGCTCTTCCATTTGTCCCAAATTTGCTTTGCTATGTTAGACCCCATCACCTTGGTGAATTCTTATCTGACAAGGAGGTGTATAAGGCATTTCTCACCTTTCCATCACACTTCAAGTTCTTATCAATTGGCATCATAAAATCACCTTCCGCAATAGGGATGAAGCCACTAACAGCAAATTCAAACACATCAAGACTAAGGGACATCAAATATGGGAGCATTTTATTCTTCCATAATTGATAATTTTGTCCATCAAACATAGGGATGCCCTTACTGTTAACACTTTTTATACTATCCATAATCTCGAGCAGCAGCAAAGATAAAAGCTCACACAGTAATGTATAACTTCACTTCAAAGTAGAAAAATTAAATCAACGAAGGAACCTTGCTCTAATACCACTTGATGAGGATTGTTACAGGTCTTACACTGAGAAGGGAGATGAATTAGTGTGAGATATCCACTTTTTACAAATCGAAATGAATTTAACCTTTGTGTCTTCTTAAAGCCGATGATCTAATTTTTAATTCTCCTTTATATGAGCTCAACCCTACAAAAAAAAATCAATACGCATGCAACTAATGTGTGATAGGATTCCTCCTAAATCACACAATCCACTCTTGTTATCAAAGGATCCAATTTGGTTGTGGAAGGATCACTTCTTAAACACTTGTGAAAGGATCACTCATTAACCACTTATAATCATCTCTTAATCAAGGAGTTAAGCTTCGATCACTCCAAGTGTATCCCACCCTATTGTTCAACAAATTAGCAAAAGTTTATGGAAAAACCATTCCTAGAGAATGATCACTCAATGTGTATAAACTATTAGAGGAGAATATAGATCTTCTCCTTCCTTTACTACTGGTGTTCTCTCACCCACTACTGGTGCTGCCTCACTTGCTGCCTTGGCAGGATTTCTCCTTTGCTACCAAGCACGTTTACTCCTCGGCTACTACAAGCTATTGGACTCACTATCGGACACGCTTTCCCCTCTTGCTACTACAACCTACTAGACCTGCTGCCAGGCACGCTTCTCCTTAGTTGCTACAAGTTTCTAGACTCGTTGCTAGGTACTCTTTCTTCTTTGCTGCTACAAGCTACCAAACTTGCTGCCAAGTACATTTCCTCCTCTATTGCTGCAAGTTGCCAGACATTCTACCAAGCATGCTTTCTCCTCTTCTTGCAAAAAGCTACCAGATTACTACTTGCATGCATTGTTGTTGCTGCTTGCATGTTTTGCTATCGCTGCTAGCATGTGCTGCTATTGTTATCCACACACGCTGCTATTGCTATCCACACAATTGCAAGTGCTATCCGTACTCACTATCACTGTTGTTCACATGTTCTGCCATTGTTGTCTGCAAGCCCTACTAATGTTGTCTGTATGAGCTGTCGCGGCTGTCCACACGTGCTACTGATGTTGTCCATACGTGGTGCTGCTATCGTTCGTGTTGTCTACACGTGCTATTAATGTTGTCTGTGTCTGCTGCCATTACTATCTATGCATGCTGTTAATGTTGTCCATATGCACTGCCACGACTGTCTGCATGCACTGCTGTTGTTGTCTATATGTGGTGCTGCTATTGTCTGCGTTGCTTGCATGTGCTGTTAATGTTGTCTGTGTGTGATAATGGCCCCATGACATGCTGCTACTATCCATGCATGTTGTTATTGCTGTTCGTATGCGTGGTCGCTGCTGCCTGCTGTCTGCGCATGCTACGCTTGCTGTGTGCAGTGCTCCTGCTATTCGCGAGTGTTACGCCTGCTGTCTGCTCACATTGCTACTGCTGTCCGCACACACTACACTTTTGTCAGTGAGTGCTACACCTGTTGTCTATACAAACTATCCCTACTATCCATGCATGTTGCTCCTGTAGTATGCATGCGCCACTACTATTCACACGTGATATAGCTTATGTCTGCATGTGCTGCACTTGTATCCGTTCACAGTGTTGCTCGTGCTGTTGCTGTCTGTACGCACTATGACTGCTGTTTGAACAAACTGCAGCAATTGTTATCTGTGCATGCTGCAACTGTCTACACGTGCTACTACTGCTATCTACATGAACTACAGTTGTCGTCTTAGCCACTGTTGCTCTCCCCATGCTATAGTAGTTTTGTCGTGTTGCTGCTATTCTCCCCACACATTGTAACTATTTTCTCGTGCCACTACTGCTCTGCTCACATGTTGCAACAGTTTTCTCATGGCTCTGCTGCTCTCCATACATGTTGCAGTTGTTTTCTTGCACCTCTGCTGCTCTACCACCTACCAACTGCTGCTTCACCTCCTGTCGGTTGCTACTCCCTCCTTGGCCAGCTACCTTTCCTTCCTTCTCTCCTTAATGGCTACTACACTCTATTTGGCTAGTTGCCTTGCCTTCTTTCTTTGGTGGTTGCTGCCCTCACCTCGGTTGGCTCCTTTACTCTCTTTCTCTCCTTCTTGGGTAGTTGCACCTTGCTTGGTGGCTGCCTCCTCTTTGCCATTCACCTCTCTTTTTCCCTAGGTTTGCCACTCACCTCTCTCTTTGGCCAGCTCTCTCAATTTTTTTGCAACACACACCCTTCTTGCAAGACTTATAAGGGTATATATAGAGCCTTAAGATTAGGGTTACACGATCATCAACGGTCATCATTAATTCCCACATGTTGCCTTAAAATCAACGATCAGATTTGATTCCTAAAATTTATGTTCAATGGTCAGCGTTAAGTTCCTAAAATTTAAGGTCAACAGTTAATCTTGAGCCCTAAAATTTAAGGTCATAGTCAACGTTGACTCCTTAATACCAAGGTTAACCTATCATCACTAGTTTCTCTCAATGACCTCAATAACATTCATAATATCAAATCAATACATATAACTATGTGAAATGGTGTTGACAACAAATCTAACATTAACCATTAAAGATGGGTTTAACATGACCACCGATTCCTTGTGAAGCATTTAGGGAATACTTGCTTTGTTGCATTTGATAACACCTTGTTCTCCATGGCTATTCACCCATTTAGTATCCTCACAAAGAGGATAAGAAAAGAGTACCTTTCCAAGGAAGGCCACATGATGCTTTTTATATCTATAAGTACTCTTTTCCTTAAGTTGCCTCTTAACTTTCATGCCAATGTGTACCATATCCTCAACTCTACATAGTTTTGTAATTTTACCATATCAACTATGTTTCTATTTGACCCTTGAAGGAAGCCACGATTGCTTCCTTATCTTTCATTATATTTTCCTTAACCAATCTTCATCTCTTTATGATAGGTACCCTTCCACTCTCTTTGAACCTTATGTAAAGCTCTACAACATGTTATACAAATCCTTACATAAGAACTACAATCAATCCTCCTTTTCATTGTAGTCTTCAACTCTTTCCAAGTATCAATTAATCTTTCAAAATTCCTCCTCCTAGTAGTAATTTACTGGTCCCACCATACTACTACATAATCAATAAATTTAATCATAGCTATCTTAACCATTTTTTTCTTAGAGAAGTTATGACAATCAAACAATAGCTCTACCCTTCTCTTCTAATCCAATCTAGGATAGCTTTTCCTTGAAAAGAGGGAACTTTAATTTCAATAATACTCATATTTCTATATACTCCTTCTTCCATTCTATTTCTATTATCCCAACATCCATTGTAACTATCACAAGCATTCCAATTTTATACTATTTACCATTCTTAATATCACGTCCTCCTTTAAATCTACCTTGTTTTACTATCATTATTACCTTTATCATAATCATCATCGTCGTCTTCACCTAAATCATTTTCTAATTACTCCTTCATGACCCTTCCAACTGGCCTCTTAGGATTTATACTTGATTTCCCTTTTATTTCTCCATCCTATCCTTAACTTCCCAAAACATTTGATTAATTCTATCAAACTTCTACTTTAAGGATTTCATAAGCAATTTGAAGTCTAGAATAACTACTTTCTCCTCTCTGTGTGGGAATGCCTTCTTTACCATTACACATTATACTTATGAGATTGCTAGTAAATAAAGAATAGTTCTCACAAAACTCATTCTCTTACGTGTTCGTATAATTTGCGAAAACAAAGAGGCCAAGGATAAAGCATTACCTTTTGCAAGGTTATATCATGTGCCTTGGATTGTTAAATGGGACAATGTTATCTTAGTCAAATAGACAAAACTAATGGTAGTAAAATTAATCGATGTACCATCGATAAGCAGGCTTATATTTATTGACTTTATGACAAAGAACCTACTAAGTGACCTATCCTAAGAACTCTTGAATTAAATTGTTATGCACATCTCAAAAAGTTAAGAAATAAGTTAGATTAATCAAATTAGAACCTTAAGGAAACTAAGTCCTAGAAACCCCAATGTTAAGATACCACAAAGTTTAATCACTCCTTTGATAAGTCAATATAATATATGCTTCCAAGAACATAAGAAAGCAAAATAAAACTTGTTGAAAATACCTTAATATTATTCATGATCCTCATTTTGTATAGTTGTGGTCTTTAGATAGGCATGTAAACATTATTCTCCTATAAGGAAAAAGCATTTCTTATCATATTTATATAAGAAAGGCCTTTTTAATTAAGGAATATAATCTACATGATGTAGGAATCCTTAAGGTGCAAATTCGGGCCAAGACTCAAACCTCTAAGGGCTGTCCAGCCCATTTGCTATGGAAGGTCTGAGAAGCCCACAATTGCTTAAAGAATTTTGGAAGGAACCTTATCTAGAATAATCCATGTATCGTATCTACCTAGAATATTTCTTATCTAGAATAGTCATTGCATATGCCAAGAATATTCCTTTCTGGGTCCTTCTTTTAAGTTTTATAAATAGGCTACTCATTTCATTTGTAAAGCACGCATCCTTTCATTCAATACAAGTTCACTTGACAAAGCTCTCTCGTGCTCTCTCTCTCTCTCTCTTTCTCAAGCTCTTCCAAGTTGTTCACTTGCCTTTCACTCGTCTTTTGCTGATTTTCTCAAACTCTCCAAGGCTTACTTAGCATCTTCTCTCATAAGATTGATTAAGTGTCATGTGGGTTAGCACGTTTGAAGCACATCTAAAGCCTAACTCCATGACAAGTGGTATCAGAGCAAGGTAATCCTAGTCCCTACTTTGTTCTTGTTTGAGTTGTGAGTATGGCAGGTGAGGAAGGATTTGTTGAGACCACTTTCGATGAGCAACAAATAGAGCAAGAAGCTTATGGGTGTGAGGAGCAACGTGCTCCAGCCAAACGTGGCAAGTCCAAGATTCCAGAAAAGGAAACCATGGACTCACGTGTTGGGAGCTTGGAAAGGAGCGTCATCAACATAAACTCCCTTGTGGGAGAGCTCATGGATCAAGTCGACAACTTGATCCATGAGAATGCGAAGATCACGCGGGTTGCCAAAGTCATGATCAAAGAATTTGGCCACTCGTTTAGGGGAGAAATACGCTCCCTGAATCAAGGTATGTCTAACCTTGGTGAGTTTGTTGAAGGAGAGATTCATGACCTTCGCAGGGAGATGGAGTCTCTGCACCGAAACAACTCATTTACTAGTACGGCTGCCACTACTAGCGCCATTGTGATGCATCGCTTGAAGGTCCCGAAGCTTGCCATGTGCAACGGCACACAAAATGCCACTACCATGGAGAACTTCTTGTTCGGCCTTGAGCAATACTTCGAGGTCATGAGGCTTGTCGATGATCTAGCCAGGATAGACAACGCCCCAATCTTTCTAAAAGATGCTAACCAACTCTGGTGGAGACGGAAGCACTCTGAATGGGAGAAAGGCTTATGCATCATCGACACTTGGGAACAATTCAAGGCTGAAGTGTGTAGGTACTTCACACCTCACAATGCAAATAGTGAAGCGAGAGGGAAGTTGAGATGCCTATACCAGACAGGTAGTATTTCTGACTACATTAAAGAATTTACTACCCTCATGCTAGAAATCGAAATGTCCGATAGGGAGCTACTCTTCTACTTCAAAGACAGCTTGAATGATTGGGCAAGAGTCAAGCTGGAGAGGTGTAATGTACAGACCCTAGATGCTGCCATTGCCACTGCTGAAACCTTCGTTGACTACTCAGCTCACTCTAAAGCCAAAAAGCCAAGTGCTGGCAAAAGTGGGGGAGAGAAGATCAGGCAAAAGAAGCAAGATTTGGGTCGCAACGAGGGTGGAAAGCAAAGGCCCTCAAATGATCTCCCCAAGCATGAGAAGAAGTCTAGAGGTAAGCATGACTCGATTAATCCTCCTAAACCCTATTTTATTTGTAATGGACCACACTGGGTGAAGGATTGCCCCAAACGCAAAGCCATGAATGCTATTATGGTGGCCCTTGACCCAGAAAAGGCTGACAAAGAAGCCCAAGCTGACATGGGATCTATCTAATGATTAGGTAATCTCTCGAAGTGTCTCTCTCCAATAGTCGCCAAGGAAAAGGGACTATTGTATGCTGATCTTACATCGAAGGTAAATCAGCTTGTGTGATGCTGGACACGGGGGCAATGCACAACTTTATGGACGAGCAAGAGGCCAAACGTCTAGGCCTGAAACCAACAAAGGGAAATGGCACCATCAAAGTGGTAAACTCGAAAGCAAGGCCTGTCTAAGGCGTAGCACACAGAGTTGCTGTCCAAATTGGCGAATGAACTAGTAAGTTAGACTTTACCGTTGTTCCTATGGATGATTTTAAAGTGGTGTTAGGTCTTGCATTCTTTTGCAAAGCTTTGGCTTTCCCTGTGCCTGCTTCACGTTCTCTTTTGGTTATTGACAACCATAAGATCCACGCAGTTTCCTTGAAGTGCAAGGAGAGATCTCAACCATCAATGATCTCGGCCTTGCAATTCAAATGGGGTCTCAAGTCGGGTCCTGGCTATGTCGCTACCATACAAGAGCTAAGCAATGGGGAAGATGTAGCAACACCAACTCCCACACTATTACAACCCATTCAGGTTGTCCTTAACAAGTTCAAGGATGTCATGCCATCCAAATTGCCGAAGAAGCTTCCACTAAAGCGAGATGTGGATCACCACATTGAGCTGGAACCCGGTGCCAAACCCCCTACCATGACTCCTTATCGCATGGTACCTTTGGAGCTCGTTGAACTGAGGAAGCAGCTCCACGATCTGATCAATTTGAGCTACATTCAACCATCAAAAGCCCCATTCAGTGCCCTATTCCTCTTTCAGAAAAAGAAGGACGGATCGTTGTGCATGTGTATCGAGTACTGAGCCTTGAACAAAGTCACTATCAAGAACAAGTATCTCGACCAACTTGGGAAGGCGAGATATTTCACCAAGCTGGACTTACGATCAGGTTACTACCAGGTTCGTATAGCACAAGGTGACAAGCCAAAGACAACCTGTGTGACGCGCTACGGAGCGTTCGTGTTCTTGGTCATGTTGTTTGCCCTCACCAATGCACCAGCCACCTTCTGCACACATATGAACAAGGTATTACATCCTTTCCAGGACAAATTAGTGGTAGTTTATTTGGATGACATCGTGGTGTACAGCAACACACATGAGGAGCACGTTAAGCACCTCAAGCAAGTCTTCCAAGCTCTACAGGAGAACGAGTTGTTTGTCAAGAAGGAGAAGTGCTCATTTACGAAGCAAGAGGTGGACATACATGCTCCCTCTCACTAAGAAACCCTAAAATATATATAATGCATACAATTGTAATAAAATTATGAAAATACTATTTTATAAAATTTAATTAAAATTACAAAAAAGTCCATCGTAGCTTCTTATCCTTTTTCTCGCTTGTCCACATACTCTTCGGCTATCTGGTCTACATTACTTTCCTAGGGCTTGTCAACTACTATTGTTGGTTCATCAAGGGATACTCTACTGTAGTTGCACCCTTGACCGACTTGCTCAAGAAGAACCGCACTTGGCATTGGACAGAGGAATGCCAAGCTTCCTTCAAGAGATTGAAGCAAACAGTCTCCGAAGAACCCGTTGTGGCATTACCGAACTACAAAAAGCCTTTCAAAATCCATACTGATGCATCTGACTTCACGATTGGAGGAGTCTTGATGCAGGATACACATCCCATTGCCTATGAGAGTCACAAGCTAAATGATACGGAGAGACGGTATACCATCCAAGACAAGGAGATGACCGCTGTCATCCATTGCTTGCGTACTTGGAGACATTACCTCCTCAGATGCAAGTCCGTGATCATGACCGACAATGTTGCTACAAGCTACTTCCAGACCCAAAAGAAACTCAGCCCCAAGCACGCTTGTTGGCAAGACTTCCTAGCAGAATTCGATTACACACTGCAATATAAGTCGGGTCAAGCCAATGTTGTTGCTGATGCGTTGAGTCAGAAGGTAGAACTAGCAGCTCTTGCTACTAGTATTCCTACAAGCAACCTCCTTGAATGGATCAAGGAAGGTACTAGACAAGAAAAACTGGCCAACAATCTACTGAGGTTGGCTAGTTGGGTGAACGATGGAGTCTTAACGACGATCGAAAATCGTGCCTTCATGCCAAAGTGGGGAAACTTGCAGAAGGAGATCCTCAAGAAATGCCACGATTCTTTATGGGCTGGTCACCCAGGTATGGCATGAACCCTTGCTCTTGTCCAACAACATTACTTTTGGTCGCATATGCATATGAATGTTGAGGCCTATGTGTGGACTTGCTTAGTTTGCCAACAAGACAAGGTGGAACAGAAGTCACCAGTCGGCCTACTCGAGCCACTACGCACTCCCGAAAGGCCTTGGGAAAGTGTCTTGATGGATTTTATTGTGGCTCTACCAAAGTCCAAAGGATGCAAAAGCATCATGGTTGTAGTTGATAGGTTCAGCAAGTATGACACCTTCATTCTAGCACCTGCTAATTGCAAGGTGGATGAAGCTACTCGCTTGTTCTTTTAGAACGTAGTAAAGCTATGGGGTATGCCAAAGAGCATAATTAGTGACAGAGATCCCCACTTTATAAGTAAATTCTGACACGAGCTATTCAAATTGTTGGGAATTGAGTTGAACTTCTCGACAACCTTCCACCCCCAAACCAATGGGCAAACCGAGCGAGTCAATGCCTTGGTCGAACAATACTTGAGGCACTATGTCAGTGCTCACCAACGAGATTGGACAAAGCTACTCAATGCTGCCCAATTCTCATACAACCTTTAAAGGAGTGAGGCCACAACCAAAAGCCCATTTGAAGTTGTCTTAGGACAACAACCGCTAACTCCAAATGTTGTTGCTTCTCCCTACATTGGCAATAACCCTTCTGCCTTCAAGTTTGCAAAGGAGTGGCATGAGGAAGTGGACATAACAAGGGCTTGCCTTGACAAAGTGGCCAAGAAGATGAAGAGATGGGCTGACGCTAAGCAATGCCCAAAGGACTACACTGCGAGAGACATGGTGATGGTGAAGTTGCTGCCCAACCAATTCAAGTCTCTACGCAAGGTACACAAGGGCTTGGTACAGAAGTACGAAGGGCCATTTCCTATCATCAAACGTGTGGAAAAGGCTGCTTATCAAGTCCAACTCCCACCAAAGCTGAAGATCCACAATGTTTTCCATGTAAGTCTTCTGAAGCCTTTCCATGGAGACGAAGAGGATCCAAGTCGAAATGAGTCAAAGCGCACACCAACAACTGTGGTCACCGAATTCAATAAGGAGGTGGAATGCATCCTTGCTAACCAAGTGATCCGGAGAAGAGGAGTTTCCAACTATACTGAATATTTAGTGAAATGGAAAGCTTTGCCAAACCACGAGGTTAGTTGGGAACGAGAAGACCAGCTTTGACAATTTGCCGATCACATCCGACAATTTAAGGCTGAAAATGCGATGAGGATGTCATAGAATTAAGTGGGGGAGGATGTCACCAGGATACATTGATCCGACCCATTCATGTATCCTTAAGGTGCAAATTTGGGCCAAGACCCAAGCTTCTAAGGGCTATCCAACCCATTTGCTACGGAAGGTCCGAGAAGCCCACAATTACGTAGAAAATTCTGGAAGAGACCTTATCTAGAATAATCCATGTATATACCTAGAATATTCCTTATCTAGAATAGTCATTGCATATGACACAAATATTCCTTTCTAGGTCCTTCTTTTGAGTTGTACAATAAGCTACTCATTTCATTTGTAAAGCACGCATCCTTTCTTTCAATACAAGTTCACTTGCAAAGCTCTCTCTTGTGTCTCTCTCTCTCTCTCTCTCTCTCTCTCTCTCTCTCTCTCTCTCTTTCTCTCAAGCTCTTCCAATTCTCTCTCATTTGCCTTTCACTCATCTTCTACTAATTCTCTCAAACTCTTCAAGGCTTGCTTAGCATCTTCTCTCGCAAGATCGACTAAGTGCTGCTCACGTTAGCACGTTTGAAGCACGTCTAAAGCCTAACTTTGTGACAATTCACTTTCTTATGCATCTCTATGATTAAGCCTTGTAAAGATAAAATATCCTTGTTTCATCCTTTTTGTCCTTACCCGCGTCATTAGACTACTAATTCCTTGCAAAGAATATTTCGAATACTTACTTTACTACACTTTATTAGCATTTTTTTCCTCCTTTCATGGAAGTTTTATTCATTTGATCAACACCTTGATCTCCATCATTCCTACCTTTTCAAAAGGATTTGTCCTTAAATCACCTAGATACAAAGCTAAGTTAGCAACATTAAAAGTGGCATTAATATTACCATAATTGCTTGGTAAATCTAGCTTGTAAGCATTATCATTAATCCTCTCAAAGACTTGAAAAAGTCCATCTCCTCAAGGTTGCAATTTGGACTTTCTTTGTGGGGGTAATCATACCCTCACTGGTTTCAAAGATAGCCATCACACAACCCTTATTAGCTTTCTTAGCATATTGCTTATTCTTCCTTTCAATGTTAGCCCTAGCCCTAGCATGTAAATCCTTCACAAATTCTACCTTTTTCTTACTATTAATATTAGTATGTTTATTAGTAGGCAAAGATAAAATATCCAAGGCAGTTAAAGGATTAAAACCATAAGCAACTTTAAAAGGTGACAAGTAAGTAGTAGAATGAATAGGTCTATTATAAGCAAAACTTAACATGTGGCAAATACTTTTCCCATTACGTTAAGTTCTTTTGCATCATAGCACATAACAAAGTAGTGAATGCCCTATTGATTACTTCAATTTGTCCATCTATTTGAGGAAGCATAATAGTAAAAAATAAGAATTTAGTTCCCAATTTATTCCATAAAGTGTGCCAAAAATGACTTAAGAACTTAACATCCCTATCACTAATAATGGTTCTTAGAAAAACATGCAAACACACTTCTTTAAAGAACTCAACAATATGTGTTGCATCATTGGTTTTAAACACATGCAAAAAATCAACCATTTTGCTAACCTTATCAATAACAAATATGCTGTTCATACCACTATGAGACCTTAGTAATCCAGATAAAGTGTATAGAAATATTAGTCCAAGGTTGTTTAAGCATAGGTAAAGATGTATACAAGCCATGCAATTAACCTTTACTTGTCTACTTCTAATGCACTTATCACAAATAGATTAGGCATCATGCATCATATTAGGCTAATAAAAATGCTCATGCAATATATCTAAACTTTTCTACACATTATAGGGAGTCATTAAACCAACCCCATGAGTTTCCCTAACAAGCAACTCATGAATAGAACATACAAGCACACATAATTTCTCTCTCTTAAGCAAAAATCTTTCATAGTTATAAAAATCACTAAACAAACACTTATCACATGCATTAGATACTTGGTCAAAATCAAAATCATTAGCATACAAGTCCTTAAGTAATTCAAAACAAAGTAACTTAGTTTGTAAAGAAGTAAGCAATGCCTTTATATCTCCTTGGTTTCCTTAGGATTAGCTTTACAGGCAGGTCGGTTTGGTATGTGAATACTGAGCATGAAGTCTATTTGGTACTCAATTCCTCTTCAAGGAGGTAATTTGTTAAGCTCATCTTTAATAGCTAATGTTAAATTTGTTGTTAACACTATCTCACACAGTTATATATGTTGATTTAAGGTTATGAATGTTGTTATGATGTAGAGAGATCATTGGGAAAAACTGGTGATGATAGGTCAACCCTGATGTTGACGAGTTAATATTGACCATGACCCCAAATTTTAGAGGTCAAGACTGACTGTTGACTATTGACCATATATTTTAAGAAGTCAATGTTGATCATTGACCCTAAATTTTACGACTCAAATTAGGTCATTGATTGTAGGGCAACCTTCAGGAATCAACGATGACTGTTGATGATCATGTAGCTCTAATCTTAAGGCTTTATAAATACCCTTATGCATCTTGCAAAAAGGGGGTGTGCTGTAGAAAATTGAGAGAGTCGGCCAAAGAGAGGTGAAAGGCAAAACTAAAGGCAAAAGGAGAGGTGAACTGCAAGAGAGGAGGTAGCCACCAAAGGAGGTGCAGCCGGGCAAGAGGGAGAGCATGTTAGTCGGCCAAGGGGAAGAGTAAGGCAGCTGGCCAAAAGGGAGAGAAAGAAGCAGCAAAGCAGCTGGCCATCACCAACAAACCAGCAGTCTGCCCTCACGCAGGTGATACAGTAGCTGGCCCTCACGAAGGTTATAGCAGCAGCCAGCCCTTGCAAAGGTGACAGCAGTAGCTGGCCACTACATTAGCACATCCAAGAGGTTTTCCAGCAGACCAGTAGCACCTGAAGAGGCTTCCCAGTAGCAAAAGCACACTTGGGAATCAAGCAAAAAATCAGAACATGCAATAGCAAGTCTGGGAATCAGCAGCTGGCCATCACACTAGTAGACCACCAAGTTGCAACAGCCGGCCCTCACGAAGTTGTAGCAACCATACTCTCACCAAGTTACAGCAACCTGTGAACCCTATAACAAGGAAGACTAACCAGTAGGTCCTATAGTAAGGGAGACAAACCAGGAGGTCCTGCAGTAAGGGAGACACACCAAAAGGTCTTGCAGCAAGGGAGATAATTCAGGAGCCTTGACCAGTAGCCACCAACAAATCCTACAGGAGGTGTTAAAGAACCAGGAACTAAACAAGGAGAGGTGCAGATTGCAGGTATGGCAGAAGGTGGTGCAGCAGAAGGAGGTCCTTGTACCAGCAAACCAGCAGCCCTACACCAGCAAACCAGCATCCCTGCACCAGCAGCACAAGCAGGAGGTCTCTGCACCAATGAACCAGCAGCCCTGCACCAACAGCACTAGTAAGAGGTCCCTACACCAGCAAACGTGCACCAGCAAACCAGCAGGCATGCACCAGCAGCACTAGTAGGAGGTCCCTTCTCCAGCAAACCAACAGGCATGTACTAACAGCACCAGCAGGAGTTTCCTGCACCAGCATCACATCTAGGAGTCATCCCTGCACCAGTAGCATGTCTAGGAGGGATTACCAGCACCAACAGCCAAATCAATAAGTGCAGCACACCTAGCAGCGAAATCAGCAATAGTAGCACATGCAGATAGCAATACCAACCTGTGCATGTGCAGATAGCAGTAGTCGTAGTGCATGGAGATAGCAGCAATGCATGCGAACAAAAGTAGCAGTAAGCACGGATAGTAGGCGCGATGCATACAAACAGTAGGAGCAGCACATGCAGACAGCAGGCGCAGCATATGCAGATAGCAGCAGCACATTCAGGAGGCTATACCAGTAAGTGCAGCATGCCCAATAACCAAAATAGCAAGAGCAACACGTGTAGACATCAGAAGTAGTGCGCGGACAAAAGCAGTAGCGTGTGCAGACAGCAACAACAGCGTGTGAGATAGTAGCCAAAGTGTGTGCAAACAGCAGCAGCAATGTGAGCAAATAGCAAATAGTAGTAGCAACAGTGCGTGCAGACAACAATAGCAGTGCATGCAAGCAGCACTAATAGTGGGTGAGACAATACTGACAGCAAAGAAAGGACAAGATCCATATTCTATACTAGCAATTTGTACACATTGAATGATCATTCTCTAAGAAAGGTTCACTATAAACTCTTGATAACCTAGCTAAATAAGGGTGAGATACCCTTAGAGTGATTAGGAGATCAACTCCTTGATTAGGGGATCGTTATAAGTAGTTAAGAAGTAATCCTTCCACAAGTAGTTAAGGAGTGATCCTTCCATAACATTATTGCATCCCTTGAAAACAAGAGTGGATTGTGTGATTTAAGAGTGATCCTATCACATCATAGACATAATTCTATTGTATGAGTTGTAATTGTTGTCAACTAGATTTAAGTGTGCAAGTAATTTGACATGAAGGAGCAAGAAAGTAAAGACAAGAGAGAAAACCTACAAAGAAGAAAAGAAAATATGGGACGACAAAATAGGGAAGATGATTGTCGGTAGAACATGAAAAAAAGAGAGAAAAATTGAGATAGCCGTTGGAAGAGAGAGAAAAAGAAAACACAGCCAAAGAAGAGTGAATGATTGGACTGTAGAAAGAGAGAAAACGAAAGACGACCAAAAATAGGGGGTCGGCAAAGGAAAGGAGACACGGTCAAACAACCTACATGAAAAAGGGTGTGAACGGCAGAACCCTATTTGGCTAACCAAGTGAGCATGGCAAAACACACCACCTGTGGAAAGACAGAGAAACCTGATGGCCAAACAGGGGAAGGAGAGAAAAGCCTGATACAGCCAAAATTGGGGTAAATGGCAAAGAGGGAAATGACCAAATAGAGTGACTTACTAAAAGAGAGAAAACAACATATGACTGAAGAATAACAGACCAAAACATGCGTCGGCGTTAGACCAAAACGTGCATCGGCATGCATTCCTTTCTATTATTCGTTCCTTCTATAGAAATATCCATTAGTTAACCAAAAAAAAAAGGCTTCATTTCTTAATTGGTCATTTACTCAATTATATTCAATAATTGGTTGTTGTTCGATTGCACTACTCATATCATTGAATTCCTTGTCATTTTGTTTGCTTTATTGCCCATCTTCTTGAACGGGTCACATCTTTGAAGAGGTAGGTCTATAATTGATATATTTAAGTTTTGTTTGTTCTAAATTTAGTTTGCTTGGAAATATTGAAAGTGCTCTTAAAGTTTTGCAATTCATTGTGCGAAACACGAGAGTTGAGGCCTACTATAGTTGAGTGGAGAGCAAAAATGCAAGGGAGTGAATTTTGTGAGATATATTTTTTATTTACCAACAGTCATGCATATTCAATGTCTAATGCTAAAAAAGGTAGTTTTCTACATGAAGAGGAGGAAGTAGTTGTTCTAGATTTCAAATTGTTTATGAAATCCTGAGAGCAGAAGTTTCATAGGATTAAACAAATGTTTTGGAAAGTTTGAGCTAGGATGGAAAAAATAGAAGGGAAATTGAGTGCCAACCCTATGAGGCCAGTTGGTAGGGTCATGAAAGAGCAATTTGAACATGACTTTGGTGAAGATGGTAATGATTATTATAATGACGTGATAATGGTAGTAAAAACTTTAGAGGTGGATTTAGAGGAGGACATGGTAATAGGAATGGTAGAGGAGTAAGTGGCAATGGAAATGTTTATGATAGGTATAATGGAGGTTAGGACAATAGAAATAGAGTGGAGGAAGGAGTACACAAAAATCTTAGTAGTATTAAAATGAACATACCTTCTTTCCAAGGGAAAGTTGACCCTAATGTTTATTTGGATTGGGAATGAAGGGTAGAATTAATATATGAGTGCCATAACTTCTCTGAGGAGAATAAAGTGAAGTTAGTTGTGAAAAAGTTCACTGATTATGCTGTAGTATGGTGGGACTAGCAAGTTACCACTAGGAGAAGAAATTTTGAGAGAACCATAGAAACATGGAATGAGATGAAGACTGTGATGAGAAGGAGATTTGTTCCTAGCTCTTATTGTAGGGATTTGTATAATAAGTTGCAATGCCTTACACAAGGTTCCAAAAGTGTGGAAGACTACCATAAGGAGATGGAAATTGCTATGGTTAGGGAAAATGTAATGGAGGATAAGGAAGCAACCATTGCTAGGTTCCTCCAAGGATTGAATAAAAGCATAGTTAATGTGGTAGAACTGCAACACTATGTAGAGCTTGAAGACATGGTACACATTGCCATGAAAGTTGAGAGGCAACTTATGAGAAGGAGCACTTCTAGATATAATCAGAACTTAGGTTCATCCTTTTGGAAGTCGAACAAGGGGAAGAAGGAAGAGAAGATAACTTCTAAGCTTAAAACCATTTCATATAGACCCAAGACTAGTGGGGGCAGCTTGGAAGGGGGCAAATTTAAAGAAAAACTTGAGGGTACCCAAGGAAAAACTAGAGACAATGTACCTTAAGGAGAATGGTAAATATATGTCTAGCAGTGATGCTAGTGATGATGACCAAATGCTGCCACTAAAAGATGCTAATGATGTTGATGAAGGGATAAAGTATCCAGAGCATGGTAGAAGGCTTTTAGTAGCAAAGAGAGCCCTTAGTGTGTAGGTTAAGGAGGATGATGTTGAGATACAGTGGGAAAATATTTCCATACTCGATGTTTAGTTCAAGATAGACTTTGTTGCATGATCATCGATGGAGGTAGTTGCACTAATGTAGCAAGTACACAGTTGGTGGAAAAATTGAACTTGCCTACAACCAAACATCCTAGGCCATATAATTTGCAATGGTTGAATGATAATGGAGTGGTTAAAGTGACTAAACAAGTTGTGGTTCCATTTTCCATTGGAAGATATAAGGATGAGTTGTTTTGTGATGTTGTACCTATGTAGGCTAGGCATTTGTTATTAGGTCATCCTTGGCCATTTGATAGAAAAGCTTTGCATGATGGTTACAAGAACTACTATTCTTTCACCATGGATGGAAAACCATTCACACTTGTTCCATTGACTCCAAAACAAGTGTATGAAGACCAAGTGAGACTTTATGAAAGTGAGCAAAAGAGGAGGAGTGAAAAAAAAAAAAGAGTCGAGAGAAAAGATAGTGAAGGAGAAAAACATAAGGTGAAAGCATTTAAGAGTGGTAAGTACAAGAGTAGTCAGGTTCACAAGAGTTAAGATGAAAGAAAACAAGTGAGTGTGTTTGCAAAAGGAGCAGATGTTAGGGTTACCTTCCAAGCTAGGCAACAAGTAATCCTGATCCTTTACAAGGATTCTTATTTCTCTAACACTAACCTTGATTCATCTTTGACTAATGCTATTTCATCTTTGTCGCAAGATTATAATGATGTATTCCCTGAGGAGATCCCAGATGGTTCTGGATTGAACATCACATTGATCTTATTCCTGGAGCTCCCATTCCCAATAAGCCAGCATATAGAAGTAAGCAAGTTGATGAGTTGAAGAAGACGGGCCATGTAAGGGAGAGCATGAGTCCATGTGTAGTGCCAGTGTTGCTTGTGCCAAAGAAAGATGGATCTTGGAGGATGTGTATCAATTGTAGAGCTATCAACAAAATAATAGTTAAGTATTGACATCCTATACTCAGACTTGATGATATGCTAAATGAATTACATAGTGCTTGTTTCTTTTTTAAAATTGACCTTAAGAGTGGGTATCATCAAATTAGGATGAGGGAAGGAGATGAATTCAGGATCAAGCATGGTTTGTATGAATGGTTAGTTATGCCCTTTGGTCTGACTAATACACCTAGTACTTTTATGAGATTAATGAATCATGTTTTGAGACCTTTTTTTAGGAAAGTTTGTTGTGGCTTATTTTGATGACATATTAGTATATAGTAGGAATTTAAAAGAGCATGTTGAACATTTGAATTGTGTGCTTGATGTTTGAGGAAAGAGAAATTGTATGCCAATTTGAAGAAATTTGATTTTTGCAAGGATCATGTTAATTTCTTGGGTTATGTTGTGTCTACTCTTGGAATAAAGGTTGATAAAGAGAAGATTAAGGCAATTCAAGAATGGCCTACACCTATGAGTGTGAGTGATGTGAGGAGTTTCCATGGTTTGACTAGCTTTTATAAGAGGTTTCATTAAGGATTTTAGTACCATAACTGCACCATTGATTGAGGTGATTAAAAAGAGTATGGGTTCCAAGTGGAGTAAGGAACAACAAGATGCCTTTGATTTGCTTAAGTCTAAGTTGTGTAATGCACCACTTCTTGCTTTGCCTTGAAAACTTGAAGCTTGGCCTCCTTCATTCTGCCATCACCTTCATAGACCTTTTGCAATCTGTCCCATATCTCTTAGCAGATTTGTAGTCTATAACTTTAGCATATTCAGAATCTATCAATGCTGAAATGATGACATTTAAGGTCTTCCCATTGACCTTAAACTATCTTAATTCCTCTAGGGTTGGATCTTTACCTTTTTTTAAAGGCTCAAAACCCTCCTGTACAAATTTCACCACCTTCATGCTCATGGTTGCAAATACCACTTGCATTCTCGCTCTCCTCATATGTTAGTTGGTTCCATTAAAGATTGGAACCTTCTTGCTGTAAGTAGTGCTGATGTTGGTACTGGCATCCATTTGTCAGTATGCTGAACAAGTTGAAACTTTTGAAACCCTTCAAATTAGTACACCAAGTTGTTATGCTTCAAACTAGTGAACCAACTACCCTAGGATCTACTAGTCTGTGATACTGAGACGGGGTGAATTAGTATCACACCCCTTAAAAAAAAACTTTGATAATTTATGCCAAATTATTCTACTTATTTAATGCTCTAGCTCTTATCAATATGCAGGTATGTGAACAACTTCAAACTCTTCTCAAAAGCAAACTTTTTCTTAAATTTGACTAAGGTAGATCTATTGCTACCTACTAATCATAATAGTCCCTAAAGTCACCTTTCAGACACCTTGCCTATTTGACAGATTGGATGTCCTTAATTATATCTTCTTTATGTTATGGGTTTGATGATTCTTTAGCTGTATTCACAACTCAATTCAAAATACGGAACATAAATTCAAAGTAAGGACACAAGAGATTTACGTAGTTTCATCAATGTGATGTATGTCCACAGTGGTAGGGATTCTTCCTCTACCAAGACAATCCACTATACTTGAGAATACCAATATGGTACTCCCTATGTCCGCAATGTAGTTACAATGGATGTCTTAATCCTTTGCTCTTTTCACTATTGCAAATACAATAATACAAAGAGTGTCACTTACTATGTCTACTCTTTTTCTAGCTTGTCTTGTCTCTATTGAATTGAATCGACTGCTTCACTACAGTCTATAAGTTAACCACAACTCTCTCTAACCTCTCTTGAAGAAATATAGAAATACGTTGAGTTCTTTCCAATGCTTCACTAAATTCCTTCTCTAGGTTGTTTTACACAACTCCTGCTTTCACCATCTCAAGGTCTCACCCGTCTCCTAATCTCATGGTCTCACTATCTCATGGCCTTCCTCACGTTTCTAGTTTGGCATTCTATGTCTCACTCATGTTTCTGGTTTGCATCCACTTTGCTGCACAGTTCTGCTGCACTCTCATCCATTTCATGGTTTTGTTACACTCCTCCATCCATTTCACATTTTTGCTGTACTCTACCATCCATTTCACGTCTCATATATCTGCTTTCACTGTCACACACTTTCTAGGGGTTTGCTGTTTCAATCACATGTTTCATACCTTCGGGATACTCTCATTCGTTTCACACCTTCGGGATGCTTGGTTTGCTCACTAGGCCGTTTCATGCCTTTGGGATGCTCTTGTATGTTGGTGTGTCATCTCTTCCCTTACCGTTGGTGTGTTGTCTCTTCCCCTACAGTTGGTTTGTCAGCTCTTCTCTCACCAATGGTGTGTAGTCTCTTCTCTCACTAATGGTGCACCGTCTCTTCCCTCACCATGAGTGTTCTCTCATCGTGTGTTTTCTCTTGCTGTTGGTCACTCTTTTTTTCTAGCCAGTGGTGTCCTCTCTATTATAGGGTTTTCTCTCTCAAGGTCTCTTATTGTGCTCTCCTTTTTGTTGTGTGTTGTGTTTTGCCATGTACACCACACCTTCTATCTTCCAAGGTTTTGGTTTATTTACTCTCTTCCATGAAAACCCTAGTAGGGCTTACTATGTTGTGATTTACTTTCTTGCCCCTCCATGTGGCTTTGCTTTCTTGTCTCTCCATGTAGCTTCAAATTACTTGCACACTTAAATCTAGTTGACAACAATTACAATCCATACAAGGCTATGGAAACAACAAACAGAATAAGATAAATGGTATAGAATTGAACAAATTGGAGAACAAGGAATAAAAAATGAAAAAGGATATCAAGACAAACGAATTTAATGAACTAAACTCACAAACATTAGGACAGGGGTAGTACAACCTAAAGGACAAACTTGGGTAACAAAATAAGAAAATAGATGGTATAATTGGAGTTGAGTAAGAAAAAATTTATTATTATTGTTGCCAATATGACTAAACTATTAACCTTATCAATAACTTGAATTTGATATTCTCTTTCTTTTGTTCTTCTTCCTTCTTTTTTTTCATTTTCTTTTTGTTTTCAACACGAAACAACAATATAATACTTAGATACAACAATTGGAATTGAAATTAGCACGTTCTTAAACAAACAAGCAAAGAGAGAAGGATTGCAAACAAATAGATTTGTGTATTTGAATGGTAATGCACATAATAGACAAACTAAATAGAAAAAAATAAATCACAAGGTAGAAAATTGAAGAGTTAGTGGAATCAACCTGATTTAGAACCTAACTCTAATATCAACTGATGCAGACAACCACAAAAAGACATGACTTAGGGACCCAATGCACACAAGAAATCATAGAATAACTAAGAAAGCTAAACCAGATTTTAATAACACAAACCTTAGACCCACCATTCAAAGGACATGAACCTAGGGTATTTAAGAAGGATATGGACACCACACTTAAGAAAAGAATGGAATTGGGAGTTATAAGTCGATTAGAATACCACAAGAATAAGTACCTCTTGATAAGTTCTTTAGTCCTTAAAAGAACTGAGGGAGAAAAACCCTTACTTTCTATTTCACTTAGTTGTCTGATTTCCTAGAGCTTACAAGGAGTGCCTATTTATAAGCTAAGATAGCAATCCTAAAGAGGCACAAATTCCTACTTTGAACAAATCCTTATTTTGGAGGAATTTCTAACTATGGACAAATTCCAAAACAAACAATAAACTCTTATTTATGAGTGAATGCTATTTCTTAGTCTAACCCATTAAGTATTCCAATTATATTAATTAGGTATGGACTCTTTGTCAAACTTAAATTCACACCATTTAAAGTTTGGTTGGTCTAAATGTCCTCAATCAGCCCATTTAGTGCTTCTTAAATCTTTTTTGGCCTAGCTCATGTTATTGGGCCTTTTGAAATGTGCGATGGACCTCTTGCATCCATTTAAGCCTTCCACCCATCATCTCTATGGTTCTCATGTGTTTATCCAATGAACACCTTGATCTCTATCAATAATAAAACAACCACTCTAGGCAAATTGGGGTTAAGGTCGTTAGAAACATCCTTACACATCAATACAAGTAGCTACTATCTTGTGATGATAACATTCTTAACCTCATTTTTCCTAGCATACACACACACCCTTTTACTTTTCTCTCCTTTTTGCACATTTTTCTCTCTATTTTTTCTCTTGACCTCACCCTTGTCATTTGAATTTTTTTCCACAGCCTCACTCTCTTTCTTTTCCTTTGACCTCTCACTCTCTTTCTTTTCCTTTTCCTCTTGTTCTCTCATTTGTTGTTTTCTCATTTTGCACTCTCTTGCTATCTTAATCTTATCTCCACATACTCTAAAAGACACAATATTCTTTGGCACTCCATATAGATGGACATCTCTAAAAAAAACATTCTACAATGTGTATGGCATCATATGTTTTGGTACAAGTAATGAAATGTGTCATCTTTGAAAACTTGTCAACTACAATCAAAATACAATCTTGGCCCTGCTTGGACCAAAGTAATCCAAGAATAATTCATAGAAATGCCAGTATAAGATTCAGGAGGAATCTCTAGCACTATGCATGGGATTCTATACGCACAAGTAACATATGGCCCTTTTTCATCAACTCTTTAACTTGTCTTCAAACTCTACGTAGTGTTGCAGTTTTACCACATCAGCATTGCTGTTATTCAACCCTTGGAGAAACCTAGCCATGGTTGCCTCCTTATCCTCCATTACATTTGCCCTAACCATAGTAATCTCTATCTCCTTATGGTGTTCTTCCACACTTTTGGAACCATGCATAAGCCTTTACAACTTGTTATACAAATCGCTATAATAAAAGTTAAGAACAAATCTCCTTCTCATCATAATCTTTAACTCATTCCAAATTTCTATTGGTCTTTAGAAATTCCTCCTTTTTGTAGTGATATGTTGGTCCAACCACACTACTGCATAATTAGTAAGCTTAGTCACAAATATCTTGACCTTTTTTCCTCAGAGAAGTTATGAAAATCAAAGAGTAACTCTACCCTTCTCTCTCAATCTAAAAACACATCTGGGTCAGCTTTTCCTTGGAAAGAGGCAACGTTCATTTTAATGCTACTCAAATTTCTGTTTCCTCCTACCTCCACTCCATTTTTGTTATCTCAGCCTCCATTGTACTTATCATAAACATTTCCATTGCCTCCTACTCCTCTACCATTCCTATTTCCACATCCTCATCTAATTCGCCTTTGAAGTTTCTTCTAACATTATCACTCTCATCATAATAATCATCACCATCTTCACCAAAATTATGTTCACATTGCTCCATCATGACCCTCCCAGCTAGCCTCTTATGATTCACACTCAATTCCCTTTTTATTTTATCCATCCTGACCTTAACTTCTTAAAACATTTGGTCAATCCTATCAAATTTCTACTCTAAGGATTTCATAATCAATTTGATGTCTTATATAACTACTTCATCCTCTCCATGTGGGAAATTGCACTCTTTAGTATTAGACATTGTATCTATGAGATTATTAGTAAATAAAGAATATACCTCAAAAAACACACTCCCTTAGGAGTTTGCTCTCCATTAAACTACAGTAGTACTCAACTATCGTGTTTCAAACAATGAAATACAAGACTCCAAGAGCTCTTTCAATAGTTCTAGACAAACTAAATTCAGAACAAATCAAAACATGAATATACCAGCCCTAAACCAATCTTTTTCAAATAAGTGCATGATCAAGGAAAGCAATCAATAGAATTAGGGTTCAACCAAGGCCAATAGAAATAAGGAAATGCAATTGATGTGATTAGCTTGCTAGGACAAAAGAATAGTCAATAAGAGTAAAGTTGAAATTATGAATCACTCATAAACTATTTAGGGTTTTTTTTTTATGACATGAACCCAAAATTGCTAGAACCAATAGCCCACAATTGATAGTTAGTAGTTCACTACACCAACCAACACAAGAGTCCTAATTGCCCAAGAAAGAAAAAGGGTAGAATTTGACTTTCTTTTTTTTTTTTTTTTTTTTGTTTTGATGGATTAACAGCCAAATATTGATGAACACCAATAAAACGAATTAAAATAGGGATAACTAACCCATGTTAGAACTTGGACTCTAATTATATATAAATTGAACCCAATACCAATATTGATATAGGATCATTCAAACACAGATTAAGGGATTAGAGTTCTGACCAATGATTATAAAACAACCAAGAACCAAAACTATAGGATTCAGACATCACTCCTAACAACAAAAACATCAAATAAGATAAGTCTATTGAACCAACACATTCAAGTATGAAAGTTCAGAATTAATTATCCAAGAACTAGAGAAAATAGCTCATTCACTCATTAAAAAAGTTCTAGCTCCTCCAACCATCCTTTTCCCCTTTTTATATGCTAAGCCCCAAAAACCCTAGCTATTAAGATGGACTTATTAATGAAATCTGTCTAGCACACTACATAATAAAACCCACGAAAATAACCTTTTTAGATGCTAAAATTCACCCATGAAAATAACCCATTTAAATGCCCAAAAACAAGCTCCTAGCTCCAACTTCCTTCCCAAGGCCATGGTTTTCATAATCTTCCATAGATAAAACATTTGCAAGCCTTGGTGAAGCCTGATCATCCTTAATTCATGTCTAGCAATTTTCTATAAGTAAATGTTGCACAACAAGTTATTGAGTGCTTCCTTTATCCCTTGCCAATGTCATTGGCGGTCCAAGTTTTGCAAAGCATCAACTCCCTTGTTGATTTAAGATGGTATAGAGTTGGTGGAGAAATTGAACTTGCCGACAACTAGACACCCTAAGCCATATAAACTATAGGGGTTAAATGACAATGGGAAGGTAAGAGTGACTAAGCTAGTGATTGTTCCATTTACTACTTATATGTATAAGGATGAGGTTACTTGTGATGTTGTACCTATGTAGTCTGGTCATTTGCTATTAGGATGGTTGTGGCAATTTGATAGTAGGGTAACATGTAATGGGTAAAAGAATAGGCATACATTCACCAAGGAGGGAAAACCCATTACACTCACACCACTAACTACTAAGCAGGTTACATGAAGACCAATTGAACTTTTTGAAAATGAACAAAAGAAAAGAAGTGAAAGAAAGAGAGAGGAGAGAAAAATGAGAGAAGAGATAGAGAGTGAAAATGTGAGAGCAAACACTTCAAAGTGCTAAACACAAGAGTAGTGAGGCACAAAATAAAATTGAGCAACAACAAATTAGTGTGTATGCTAAAGGAGTTGATGTGATAGCTACCTCCCAGCCTAGGAGACAAATGTATTTGATCCTTTATAAGGATGCCTACCTTGCTAACATTGACAATACTTTTTATGTTCCTGGTGTTGTTTCTTCTTTGTTGTAAGGGTTTGATGATGTATTCCTCGAGGATGTACCAAATGGATTGCCACCACAAAAGTGAATTGAGCATTTCATTGACCTAGTACCTGGAGCAGCTATTCCAACAAGCTAGCATACTGAAGTAACCTAGAGGAGTCAAAAGCACTTCAAATCAAGTTGAAAATTTGATGAAAAAAAGGTATGTGTGAGAAAGCATGAGTCCATGTGTAATGCCTGTGTGCCAAAGAAAGATGGGTCTTGGATAATGTGTGTCAATTGTCAAGTCATTGATAAAATTATAGTTATGTATTAGCACCACCTTATACCTAGATTTGATGACATGCTTGATGAATTGCATGGTACATCCTTCTTTTAAAAAATTTTATCTTAAAGGGGGATATCACCAAATTAGAATTAGGGTAGGTAATGAATAGAAAACTATATTAAAAAATAAGCATGGTTTGTGTGAGTAGTTGGTTATGCCATTTGGATTAACTAATGCACCTATCACATTCATGAGATTAATGAATCATGTTTTGAGAACTTTCCTAGGGAAATTCGTGGTGGACTATTTTGATGATAAGTATACAGCTATTCTTTAGAGTCTCATGTCGAAAACTTGCGTTGTGTGCTAAATGTGTTGAGAAAAGAAAAATTGTATGCTAACTTGTAGAAATGTACATTTTGCACTAATCATGTCATTTTCTTAAGGTAAGTTGTGACTCCTAATAGCATTGAGGTTGCTATTGAAAAGGTTAAGGCTATCCATATATGGCTTATACCAAAATGTGTAGGTGATGTGAAGAGTTTTCATGGTTTGACTAGTTTTTAGAGGAGATTTATTAAGGATTTTAGCGCTATAGCCACACCATTGATAGAGGTCATTAAGATAAGTGTAGCATTTAAATGGGGTGAAGAATAGCAAGTTGCCTTTGAATTATTAAAATCTAAGTTGTGTAATGCATCATTTCTTGCTTTATGTTTCTAAAACTTTTGAAATTGAATGTGATGCACTGGATGCAAGTGAAATGTCCTATAGCATTCTTTAGTGAAAAGTTAAGTGGGGCTGCATTAAATTATCCAACTTATGATAAGGAATTATATGCACTTGTTAGAACTTTAGAAACTTGGAAGCACTACCTTTGGACTAAGAAATTTGTAATCCACACTGATCATGAGTCACTCAAACATTTGAAGGGTCAAGGTAAATTAAACAGAAGACATGCAAAGTAGATGGAATTCATAGAAATGTTTCCTTATATGATTCAATATAAGGCAGGTAAGGAAAATATGGTTGCTGATGCATTGTCTTGTAGGCACACCTTAATTAGCACTTTAAGCACTAGATTATTGGGTTTTGAGCACATCATTGACCTATATGCTATAGATGCTGATTTTGGTAATGTTTATATTGCTTGTGAGAATACCGACTTTGGTAAATTCTATAGACATGAGGGTTACTTGTTTAGGGAAAATAAATTATGTATTCCTCAATAGTCTATTAAAGAATTGATTGTGCAAGAGGCTCATGGGGTAGGTTTTATGGGTCATTTTGGTATTCAAAACACTTTAGATGGTTTGGGTGAACATGTTATGTTGAATGAATTTGTGCATAATGTATCACTTGCAAGCAAGCTAAGTCTAAGGCCCTATGGTAATTTCATGCCTTTTGAAGTCCCTAACGAACCTTGGATTGCTATTTTAATGGATTATGTGCTTGGTTTACCACAGTCTAAAAAGGGTTGAGATTGTATCTTTGTTGTGGTTGATAGGTTTCTAAGATGACATAACATTAGTACAACTTCCACTATTGATAATCATGCTACATACCTTGTTTTTAACATGGCACCTTGTATGAAAAATGTGCTCACATTGCTTCTTATCATTATCTACTTGTACTAGTCCTCCACACTCATATACCCTTAAAGCAGCCCTAGCAACTTTTTGTTCAAGTCTCTATAGTAGTGGCTATGTATAAATCTCTCATGCATTACCAATTTCATCTCTTCCCATGACTAAATTGGCCTCTTACCATTCCTACTGCTATATATCACCAATTGGTCCTACCAAATACTTGCATAATCAGTGAATTCTAGGTCTACCAACTTTACTTTTTTCACCTCAAAATAATTATGGCAATCAATTGCATGTTTAACCTTTCTTTACCACTCTAAAAAAAGCTCAAGATCATTCTTTCCTTAAAATGATGGAATCTTCATGTTTATGCTACTCAAATTGCTATCTCTTTCGGAAACAACCTTCTTGCCTTTCTTGGAGTTTGATTCTTCATAATCTTCTTCCTTAATCACATGTGTTCTAGATGATTTGGATTTGCTAAGTGATTGTAAATCATTAGCCTTTATTCAAATATTCATGTCTCAATACTCATGTTTATAACATACAAAAAACACATTAATAATTTAAAGAAATTTATTCCTCACACACTCTCTCACGTGTTTGCCCTCAAATCAGATTGTTATTACTCATGTTTCACTCTATTTTTGTGTTTCTCAATGATGATCTCATCATTATTGTCTTTTTCCACTCAAACCCTTTATGTTCTTAAAAGACTTGAGATCAATATATAATAAGGAGCAATTCATTAGATAGTGGCAAATCTCAAAATCAGAACTTTTAAAAGAAAAAAAAAATCAAGATATCCCTTTTAGGCTTGGAAAGAAAAAAAACATCAGATTTGCAACCTCACAGATGTACACAATAGGTTGAAAGAATCAATATACACTACTTAGCTCAAACACAACTTTGACTTCCTTTTTTTAATCTTTTTTCTCTACTTATTTTTAACTTTTTGTTCAACTTTCTTTTTTAATCATATCAATCACCTACATAATTAACACAAACAAGTGGGATTAATCATCTTTAAGAGCAAGATGATGATAAAAACAACAATTGGAATTGAAATTAGCTTTTTGTTCAACTTTCTTTTTTTCTTTTTTTTTTCAACACAAAACAACAGTAGAATACTTCAATACAACAATTGGAATTGAAATTAGCACATTTTTAACTTAAACAAATAACCAAAGAGAGAAGGATTACAAACAAATAGATTTGTGCATTTGAATGCACATGATAGACAAACTAAATGGAAATAAATAAATCACAAGGTAGAAAATTAAAGAGTGAGTGGAATCAACCTGTTTTAAAACTAATATCAACTAATATGGAAAACCCCAAAAAGATGTGGCTTAAGGACCTAATGCATACAAGGAATCAAAGAACAACCAAAAAAGCTAAAATAGAGTTTAATAGCATGAACCCACCTTTTGAAGGAACATGAACCTAGGGTATTTAAGAAGGATATGGATGCCACACTCCAAAAAAGAATGAAATTGGTAGTGATAAGTCAATTGGAATGCCATAAGAAGTACCTCTTGATAAGTTCTTTAGTCCTCAAAAGAACTGAGGGAGAAAAACCCTTGCTTTCTATCTCACTCAAAGTTATTTAATTTTCTAGAGCTTATAAGGGGTGCTTATTTATATGCTAAGATAGCAATCCTAAAGAGGCACAAATTTCTACTTAGGACCAATCCTTATTTTGGAGGAATTCCTAACTATGGACAAATTCCAACACAGACAATAAACTTCTATTTAGGAGTGAACGCTATTACTTAGTCTAACCCATTAAGTATTCCAATTATATCAATTGGCCTTGGACTCTTTGTCAAACTTGAATTCGCACCATTTAAAGCTTGGTTGGCCTAAATGTCCTCAATCAGCCCATTTAGTGCTTCTTTAATCGTTTTGGTTTTAATTCATGTTATTGGGCCTTCTGGAACATGTAATGGATCTCTTGCATCCATTGAAGTTCTAGCTCATGTTCTTGCATCCACTAAAGCCTTCCACCTATCATCTCTATGATTCTCATCATTCACCTCTATGATTCTCATCATTCACGGTGTGATAGGATCACTCTTAAATCACAAAATCTGCCCTTTTTATCAAGGCATATAGTTATGGTGTGGAAGGATCACTCTTTAACTAATTGTGGAAGGATCACTCCTTAACCACTTATAATGATCTCCTAGTCACTCAAAAGTTTGATCTCCTGATCACTAGATAAGATGATCTCCCTATCACTCAATAGAATGATCTCCCAATCACTCCAAGGGTATCCTACCCTTTTTCAAAAAGTTTATTAAAAGGTTTGTGACTAACACTTTCTTGAGGAAGATCATTCAATGTGCATAGGTTGCTAGTGTAAAACATAGATCTTCTCCTTCCTTATTGTCAGTCTTTGCTCAAGCTTTCCTGGTCTCTTCTCTATAGGTTATCTCTATTGTAGGTTATCTTTGTTGCAAGTTCTCTCCCCTTATTGGTTCTCTCTACTACTGGTTATCTTTGTTGCAAGTTCTCTCCCCTTGTTGCCAATGTTGCCTCACTTGCTGCCTTGGCAGGATTTCTCCTCTGCTATTGGTGCTACCTCCCCTGTTGCCTTGGCAAGTTCTCTCCTTTTGCTACTAGGATTACCTACTTTTGCCTTGGGAGATTCCTCTTCTTGCTATTGGGGCATATTTTCTCCTCTGATACTGCAAGCTGTTGGACTTGCTATCAAGACATGTTTCTCCTCTACTACTGGTCATGCATAGTAGTTGTGCCTACACTTGCTGCCTGCTGCTGGTTGTGCTTGCATTTGCTGCCTACTATTGGTTGTGCCTACTGTAATTTACCTAGTTGTGATTCACCTGCTACAAGTTCTACATGTTGTTATTACTGCTGGTTGTGCCTGCACTTGCTACCTTTACTGGTTGTGCTTGCACTTACTGCACGTGCTGGTTGTGCCTGCACTTGCTTCACCTACTGGTTGTGCCAGCCCTTAATGTTATTGCTGCT
Organism: Ceriops zippeliana; assembly: GCA_037897445.1. NCBI lineage: Eukaryota > Viridiplantae > Streptophyta > Magnoliopsida > Malpighiales > Rhizophoraceae > Ceriops > Ceriops zippeliana. The sequence continues at coordinate 118,152 of JBAPLH010000115.1, forward strand.
TGTTGCAATCTACTTGATGTGTTATTGCAGGTTGTGTTGCTACTAGTCATGCTTTCTAGTTGTTGGTTTCTCCTTGTTTTGCTGCTTGCCTTTGAAACTATTGCTGCCTACTCTTGCAACTATTGCTTGTTATTGGTTTGCTGCCTACTCTTGCAACTATTGCTTGTTATTGGTTTGCTGCCTACTCTTGCAACTATTGCTTGTTGTTGGTGCTACAATTGCTGTTACTGGTTATGCTTGTTGCTGCACTTGCTAGTATTACTGCTATTGTTTATTGCTGGTGCTACAATTGCTGCTATTGGTTATGCTTGCTATTGCACTTGCTGATATTGTTGCTATTGCTTGTTGCTGGTGTTCCAATTGCTGGCATTGGTTATGCTTCTTGTTGCACTTGCTGGTATTGATGCTATTGCTACTAGCTACTACAGCTTTCCTTGAATGGCTACTGTAACTTCTTCCTTGGGTGGCTACTACAACTCATTCTCCCTTTGTTTTGGCCAACTACTGCCTTTTTGTTCTCCCTTTGTTTTGGCTGGCTATTGCCTTCTTCTTTCTTTGGTGTGGTTGTTACATACCTTCTTCTTTAGTTTGGTGTGACTGCTGCACACCTTCTTTTCTAGTTTGGTGTGGCTACTACATGCACTCTTCTCTGGTTTGGTGTGGCTACTACACCCCTTCTTCTTTAGTTTGGTGTGGCTACTACATGCCCATTCCTCTGGTTTGGTATAGCTACTACACATCTCCTTTGCTGGTTTGGTGTGGTTGCTAACTGTTGCACCTTGTTCTCCCTTTAGTAGGACTGCCTTTTTCTTCTCCTTTTAGTGTGGTTGCCAATTGCTGCAACTCCTTCTTCAGTTGGTGTGGCTGCCTTCTTCTTTGGTGGTTACTAGCTACTGCACCTTCCTTGGTCAGCTTCTCTTTCCTTGGTGCTACACCTCTCTTAGCTAATTATTGCTGTAACTCCCTTAGTTGGCTACTGCTACAACTCCCTTGGCCAGTTATTGCTATAACTCCCTTTGTCAGCTGTTGTGGTAAGTCCTTTAGTAGCTGCCTCCTTTGCCTTGGTCAATCATTCTTTTCTTTGGTGGTTGTCTCTTTCTTTACTACTCAACCTCTCTTTGCCATTCTCTCTCAAAATTCTGCAACCCACACACTTATCTTGTAAGGTGTATGGGGTTATTTATAGAGCCTTAAGATTAGGGTTGTACACTCATCAACAACCAACATTGATTTCCAAAGGTTGCCCTACAATCAACAGCCATATTTGATTCTTAAAATTTAGGGTTAATAGTCAAGTGTCAACAATTAGCCTAAATCCCTAAAATTTAGGGTCGACAGTCAATATTGACTCATCAATTTGAGGGTTGTCTTGCCATCAATGATTTTTTCCAATGACCTCTATACATTTCAATGACATTCATAACATCAAATCAACTATGTGAGATGGTGTTGGCAACAAATCCATCATTAGCCATCAAAGATGCTCAACAATATTGTTGGTTTTGCTTGCCTTATTGTTGGGGCAAGTTTTCTCCTCCTACTGCTAGTGCTGCTTGCCCTGTTGTTGCCTGCTGCCTTGATAGGTTGTTTTCTTGCTACTGGTTCCGCCTAACTTATTGTTGGGGCAAGTTTTCTCCTCTTACTTTTGGTGTTGCTTACCCTATTATTGCCTACTACCTTGGTAAGTTGTTTTTCTGTTACTGGTTCTACCTGCCTTACTATGAGGGCAAGTTTTCTCCTTCTACTATGGGTGCTGCCTACTGCTAGTTGTGCTGTAAGCTGTTGGTTGTGCTGCAAGCTACTGGTTGTGATTCACCTGCTACTGATTCAGCAAGCTGCAAGTTGCTGCTATTGGTCATGCTTGCACTTGCTGGTTGTGCCTACACTTACTGGTTGTACCTGCACTTGTTGTGCCTACACTTACTAGTTGTACCTGCACTTGTTGTGCCTACACTTGCAGCTATTATTTCTTGTACTTATTGCTATTATTGCTTGCCCTTGCTTGGCTTGCTAGTTACTGCACCTCTCCTTGATTGGTTTGCTAGCTACTGCACCTCTCCTTGAGTGGCTGTTGTAACTTCTTCCTTGGGTGGTTGCTGCAATTTCTTCCTTTGATGGTTGCTATAACTTCTTCCTTGGGTGGCTGCTGCAACTTCTTCCATGGGTGGCTGCTGCAACTTCTTTCTTTGATTTGGTCGACTGCTACCTTCTTCTTCCTTTGGTGTGGCTACTGTACGCCTTGTTCTTTGATTTGGTGTGGCTACTACACACCTTCTTCTTTCTTTAGTGTGGTTATTGCGTGCCTTCTTTGGTTTAGTGTGGCTGTTGCACCTCTCCTCTGGTTTGGTGTGGCTACTATAGGTCCTCCTCTAATTAAGTTGTTTTGTTGCTTGCTGCTACACCTTGTTTGGCCAACTACACTTCTCTTTGGTGGCTGCCTCCTTTGCCTTGGCTAGTCACTCTCTCTTTAGTGGCTACCTCTCTCTTTGTTGCTCAACCTATCTTTGACTTTAGGTTTGCCATTCACCTCTCCTTGGCTTTAGGTTTGCCGTTCACCTTTGCAGCCCTTACTTAGATTACTTAAACCTACTAATTTGCTTGAGTAAAAAAGAGTAGTACCATCTTGTGACCCATAACTTACAATTGGTCTAAAGTCCTCTAATTGTGTGAGAAACAGTTGAGATCCCACATCTATGAAGGTTACTCGGCCCACATTTTTTCCTACATTAGCATTTATCCTAGTATCCCATTTATTTTTGGCTATAAGCTTATGCCACCCTTTTAGATATGCATATAACTTAAAGCATAATTATTTATTATGCTTTGAATTTCTATCTAGCAAGTGCAACCTCCACTATCTCCTTGAGATTGTCTTTACCATAACAGTAAATTTTCCATTGAGCATTAGTTATAGGATCAACTACTTTTGTCCCCCTTTTCTCAACATGGCTTTTCTACATGTTGTACTCCTTCACCTTTTGTTATCATAATTGCTTGTTCAAGATCTTCTCTATGAACAAATGCTTAAGCGTACTATGGCATCAAAAATCAATCTCCCTCCAATGACATTAAGGCTATTGTTGTATATTTTAAGCTAATCTTACATTTGCTACAAGTAGCTTTTTTCTTTATACTTTTTTCATTAGCATTCTTTGGAGTTCTTATCAAATGCATACTTATGTTTATGAATGCCAAACACATGTCTAGAATAAAAATTGAAGAATACATTTAGAACACAATTCAAAAAAAAAAAAAAGCACATTACTTAGAAAATGATTAAATGTTAGATAATTGAAAACAACAAAGAAAATGGAACCTCATGTCTAGGTAACAAACAATCATTTGTGAAATTGTTTAAGCAATTTAGCGATTTTCAAAACTTTAGGAATCTTATAATGTGAGCAATTTCAAAAACCAATTTAGCAATGAAGCAACTGTCAAAATTATGGGAATCTTATAACTAGAGTAGTTTGGATATGTATAGGCATAACACACATGTGCTTGATGTATTTATCCTTAAATTAAGAAGTTAGTTGATTTTCTTTTAAGAAAATACATTCATGTTCCTTATCCTAAAACAACCTTCATTTCTCATTACTTTGTCCTTTCACCAGCATAGTAGAAAAACTATTGAATGAGAATAAACTAGTGCATACAACTTAAGCACATTTTGACCCTTTGGTTTAAGAAAAATCTAATGAGATTCTTTATCTTGAATTCTCACAATTTGGAAAGATAACCAAAAAAAAAAAAAGGGGGTAAAGAAATGAATCACTAATTTGGTAATTGATGTTTGATGAATAAAACCAAATTTGATAAGCAAGTTTCATGAAACTAAATGACATCTATTAAAGGAAGAGTAAAAAGGAAATAGATGATAGGAGCATTAATGCTTGTTTTTTACTGCATCCATGATTTCTATAAATTTTAAGGAGATAAGAATATTTTACCGTAGTATTCTTTTGATGAATGAAACCATATTAATTTAAACTTTAAGAAGAGGTAAGAATCCAATATTTTGATTTTAATGAAGCCAAAAGTTAAAAAGTCAATGTTATTAAGAAAGAGAAATTATAAGGATTTTCTATTATCATTCAAATTCGAAGTTTGTTATTTAGTTCTCATATAATACAAGGTACTCTTTTATTATGATTATAACAACTGTTGCTTATAGATGTTATATATTTAGTCACTTATGTATGGAAAGGAATAATACAAAATTCATAAGATATATAAATTTTTTTCCCCCAAAAGTGTAGTTCATCATTTTCTCTTAAAACATTATAGTATTAGCGCAAAATTCCTAAGACATTATGAACCCACCCAAAAATATCCATAAGGCATTCTTAAGGAAAGGATTCAATCTTTGCATAATTATCCTCTAAAATATCACAAATATTGAATTACACATTAATTCGAGTGATTCATGATTTTGACTCAATAAACATTGACGTAACTATGAAATCTAGTCTCAAGTTGTCAAGATATACATCTTTGATAAAGACAAATTAGGATACATTAATAAAGATTCCTTAACCTAATAAGGCTAATGTGTCATATAAGAAATGGTGGACTCAAAATGTGATTATCAAAAGTAAGTCAATTCTATGGATGCATAATTGACTAGTAATTATATTCAATTTCCAACAACAAAGTAGTGTGGGATTCTAATTTTGGCCAAGTATGGAATACATGTGATAAGTGTGCATTTGGTGATTTTTATAGGTATGAAGCGTTTTTGTTTAAGATTGATAAATTATATATGTCTACCTATTTGTTCTATTCTTGAGTTGCTTGTTAGGAAAACTCATAGGGGTTGTTTGATGGGGCACTTTTGACATGAACTCTGATTATTTATAAACGGAACCTAACACCAATGTAGGTATAGAATCGCTCTAACAAAGGTTAAGGGATTTGGAGTTCTAACCCAATGATTATAAATAACCAAGAACCAGAACTATAAGATTCAGACACCACTCCTAACAACAATGTTGAAGAAGATAAGTCTATTGAACCAACAAACTCAAGTATGAAAGTTCAAAATTAGTTCTCAAAGAACAAGAGAAATAACTCACACACTCATGAAAATAGGTCTGCCTCTTCCAGCCACCCTTCTTGCCCTTATATGCTAACCCCCAAAAACCCTAGCTAATAAGATGAACTTATTAAGGAAATTCGTCCAACCCATTAAATAATAAAAAAAACCTATGAAAATAACCCATTAAGATGCTGAAACCCACTACCTAACAATATAACCCATGAAAATAATCCATTTAAATGCCCAAACATGGGCTCCCAAATCCAACTTCCTTCCCAAGCCCTGGTGAAGCCTCCATCATCCTTAACTCGTACCTAGCAACTTCCTAATAATAAATGTCACATAACAAGTTATTGAGAGTTTCCTTTATTTTCTTTGACCTTGCCCTTGTCATTGGTCCTCCAAGGTTTTGCAAAGCATCAACTCCCTTGTTGATTTGAGCTAGTACAATATGGCTTCCATCATTCCCACTCTCCTTAAAATGATTTGTCCTTAAATCAGCACCTACATCATCAAAGAGAAAAGGAGAAAGGTCAGAAACATTAAATGTTGCACTCACATTATATTCACTTGGCAAGTCAAGTTTATATGCATTATCATTGACTCTTGCCACCACGTGAAAAGGACCATCTCCCTTTGGTTACAACTTTGATTTCCTTTGCATAAGAAATCTCCTTCTGCAAATTTACCCAAACTCAATCACCAGGTTCAAAATTGATATGCCTACGACCTTTGTTGGCTTGTGTTTCATATTGTTTGGTTTTTGTCTCAATGTTAAGCCTAGCTTTCTCATGAAGTTGCTTAATCATTTCAGCCTTCTTTTTCCTATCTAAATTAACCCTGTCCTGTATAGGCAATGGTACTAAATCCAAAGGAGATAATGGATTAAAACTATAAACAAGCTCAAAAGGAGAATAACCTGTAGCACTATGAACAACATGATTATAGGCAAACTCCACAAAAGGCAAACATTCTTCTCATGTTCTAGTGTTCTTACCAATAACAGCGCGTAACAATGTACCAAAAGTTCGATTTACTACCTCAGTCTGTCCATCGGTTTGTGGATGGCAAGTTGTAGAAAACAACAACTTTGTTCCAAGCTTACCCCAATTTCTTCCAAAAATGGCTCAAAACTTTTGCATCACGGTCTAACACAATACTCTTTGGCACTCCATGTAGGTGAACAATCTCTCTAAAAAATAAGTTTGCAATGTGTGTGGCATCCTCCATTTTGGTGCAAGCAATGAAATGCGCCATCTTTGAAAACCTATCAACCACAACAAGAATACAATCTCGGCACTTCTTGGGCCTAGGTAACCCAAGAATAAAATCCATTAAAATGTTAGTCCAAGGTTCATAAGGGATTTCTAAAGGTATATACTTACCATTGGGCAAAATCATAGACTTAGCTTGTCTACAAGTAATACACTTGGCATAGATTCTTTCAACATCCCTTTTCATATGTGGCCAAAAGAAATGTTCATTTAAAACATCAAAAGTCTTTTGAATGCCAAAGTATCCCATTAAACCACCCCCATGAGCTTCTCTCACAAGTAATGCTCTCATAGACCCTTGAGGAATACAAAGCTTATTTACTCTAAACAAATACCCCTCATGTCTATAGAACTTACCAAAGGCAACTTTCCACATGCAGCATATACATTACTAAAGTCAGAATCATTAGCATACAAATCTATAATGTGCTCAAACCCCAGCAACTTAACACTCAATGTGCTAATCAATGTATACCTACGTGACAATGCATTAGCAACAACATTTTCCTTACCTGATTTGTATTGAATTACATAAGGAAATGTTTCAATAAACTCAACCCATTTTGCATGTCTCCTATTCAACTTACCTTGCCACTTTAAGTAGTTTAAAGACTCATGATCAATATGAATTACAAACTCCTTGGGCCAAAGGTAATGCTGCCATGTTTCTAAAGTCCTAACAAGTGCATACATTTCTTTATCATAAGTTGGATAATTCAATGTTGCCCCACTCAACTTCTCACTAAAGAATGCAATAGGTCGTTTCTCTTGCATGAGAACTCCCCCAATCCCAATGCCCAATGCATCACATTCAATTTTAAAGATCTTAGAAAAATCAGGCAAAGTAAGAAATGGTGCATTACATAACTTAGACTTAAGCAAATCAAAGGCAACTTATTGTTCCTTACTCCACTTGAAACCCACACTCTTTTTAATCACCTCAATCAATGGTGCAGCTATGATACTAAAATCCTTAATGAACCTTCTATAAAAGCTAGCCAAACCATGGAAACTCCTCATATCACTAATACTCTTAGGTGTAGGCCATTCTTGAATTGCCTTAATCTCCTCTTTATCAACCTCTATGCCATGACCAGACATAACATAACCCAAGAAAATAGCATGATCCTTGCAAAAATCACATTTCTTCAAATTGGCATACAATTTCTCTTTCCTCAAAACATCAAACACACAATGCAAAATGTTCAACATGCTCTTTTAAATTCCTGTTGTATACTAATATATCATCAAAATAAGCCATAACAAACTTTCCTAAAAAAGGTCTCAAAACATGATTCATTAATCTCATAAAAGTACTAGGTGCTTCAGTCAAACCAAAGGGCATAACTAACCATTCATACAAACCATGCTTGGTGTTGAATGCAGTTTTCCATTCATCTCCTTTCCTCATCCTAATTTGATGATACCAACTCTTAAGGTCAATTTTAGAGAAGTAACAAGCAAGAAGTAACAAGCACCAGTAATTCATCTAGCATATCAAACCTAGGTATAGGATATCGATACTTAATTGTTATTTTGTTGATAGCTCTACAATCGACACATATCCTTCAAGATCCATCTTTCTTTGGCACAAGCAACACTGGCACTACACATGGACTCATGCTCTCCCTTATATGCTCTTTCTTCATCAACTCCTTAACTTGCCTCTAAAGCTCCTTTTTCTCCTCAGCATTACTTCTATACGCTAGCTTATTGGGAATGGGAGCTCCAGGATTATCAATGTGATGTTCAATCCCTCTCCTTGGTGGTAAACCATTTGGGGTCTCCTCATGGAATACATCATTATAATCCTGCAACAAAGATGAAATAGCACTAGTCAAAGATGAATCAAGGTTAGTGTTAGAGAAATAAGAATCCTTGTAAAGGATCAAGATCATTTGTTGCCTAGCTTGGAAGGCAACTTTAACATCTTGTCCTTTTGCAAACACACTCACTTGTTTTCTTTCATATTCACTCTTGTGAACCTAACCACTCTTATACTTAGCACTCTCAAATGCTTTCACCTTGTTTTTCATTCCTTCACTTTCTTTTCTCTTGACTCTCTCTTTTTTTTTGCTCCTCCTCTTTTGCTTACTTTCATAAAGCCTCATTTGGTCTTCATAAACCTGTTTTGGAGTCAATGGAACAAGTGTGAATGGTTTTCCATCCATGGTGAAAGAATAACAGTTCTTGTAACCATCATGCAAAGCTTTACTATCAAATTTCCAAGGACGACCCAATAATAAATGTCCAGCCTACATAGGTACAACATCACAAAACAACTTGTCCTTGCATCTACCAATAGAAAATGGAACCATAACTTGTTTAGTCACTTTCACCACTCCACTGTCATTAAACCATTGCAAATTACATGGCCTAGTATGTTTGGTTGTAGGCAAGTTCAATTTTTCCACCAACTTTATATTTGCTACATTAGTGCAACTACCTCCATCGATGATCATGCAACAAAGTCTATCTTGAACTAAACATCGAGTATGAAAAATATTTTCCCACTATATCTCAACATCATCCTCCTCCTTAACTTGCACACTAAGGGCTCTCCTTGCTACTAAAAGCCTTCCACCATGCTTTGGATACTCTATCCCTTTAGCAACATCATTAGCATCCTCTATTAGCGGCATTTGGTCTTCATCACTAGCATCATTACTAGACATATTGTCACCATTCTCCTTAAGGTACATGGTTATCTTGGTAGGACATTGTGAAGCCATATGACCCCTACCTAGACATCTAAAGCATTTGATGTCTCTAATTTTTCCTTAGGTGCCCTCAAGTTTTTCTTCAAATTTGCCACTTTCCAAGCTACCCCCACTAGTCTTGGGCATATGTGAATTGGTTTTAAACTTAGAAGTCATCTTCTCTTCCTTCTTCCCCCAGTTCGACTTCCAAAAATATGAATCTATGTTCTAATTATATCTAGAAGTGCTCCTTCCCTTAAGTTGCCTCTCAACTCTGATGGCAATATGTGTCATGTCTTCAATCTCTACATATTGTTGCAAGTCTACCACATCAGCTATGCTTCTATTCAATCCTTGGAGGAACCTAGCCATGGTTGCCTCCCTATCCTCCATCACATTTGCCCTAACCATAGCAATTTCAATCTCCTTATGGTACTCTTCCACACTCTTGGAACCTTGCGTAAGGCTTTACAACTTGTTATACAAATCCCTACAATAAGAGTTGGGAACAAATCTCCTTCTCATCACAGTTTTCAACTCATTCCATGTTTCTATGGTTCTCTCAAAATTTCATCTCCTAGTGGTAACCTACTAGTCCCACCATACTATCGCATAATCAGTGAACTCTGCCATAGCTAACTTCACTTTCTGGCACTCATATATTAATTTTACCTTTCGTTCCCAATCCAAATAAACATCAAGGTCAACTTTTCCTTGGAAAGAAGGTATTTTCATTTTAATACTACTAAGATTTTTGTCTACTCCTTCCTCCACTCTATTTCTGTTGTCCCAACCTCCATTATACCTATCATAAACATTTTTGTTGCCTCTTACTCCTCTACCATTTCTATTACCACATCCTCCTCTAAATCCCCCTCTAAAGTTTCTACTAGCATTATCATTGTCATCATAATAATCATCACCATCTTTACCAAAGTCATGTTCAAATTGCTCCTTCATGACCCTACCAGCTGGCCTCTTAGGATTGACACTCGATTCCCCTTCTATTTTATCCATCCTATCTTGAACTTCCCAAAACATTTGGTTAATCCTATCAAACTTCTGCTATAAGGATTTCATAAACAATTTGAAATTTGGAACAACTACTTCTTCCTTTTCATGTGGGAAACTGCTTTCTTTAGCATTAGACATTAAATATGTAAGATTATTAGTAAATAAAGAATATACCTCACAAAACTCACTCCCTTGCATGTTTGCTCTCCACTCAACTATAATAGTCCTCAACTCTCGTGTTTCACATAATGAATTTCAAAACTTTAAGAGCTTTTTCAATAGTTCCAAGCAAACTAAATTTAGAACAAACAAAACTTGAATATATGAATCCTAGACCTACCTCTTTAGAGAAGAGACACGATCAATAAGATGGGCAATAAAGAAAACAAAATGATAAGGAATTCAATGATATAAGTAGTGCAATTGGACAACAACCAATTATCGAATATAATTGAGTAAATGACCAATTGAGCAATCAAGCTATTTTTTTTTTGGGTTAACTAATAGGTATTTTTATAGAAGAAACGAATAACAGAAAGGCAACCCAAGAAATACACGATTTTTTTTTTTTGGTTATCTAATGGGTATTTCTATAGAATGAACAAATAACAGAAAGGCAACCCATGAAATACACAATTTTTTTCTTTTTTTTTATTATCCAACCAATAATAAAGAATACACGAAAGAGATGATAATAAAAGTATAACTAACCTGAGTTAAAGCCAATGCTCTAATACCAAATGATATGAACTCCGATTATATGTTAACGGAACCCAACACCAATGTTGGTATAAGATCGTTCTAACAAAGGTTAAGGGATTTGGAGTTCTGACCCAATGATTATAAATAACCAAGAACCAGAACTATAAGATTCATATGCCACTTCTAACAACAAAAATGTTGAAGAAGATAAGTCTATTGAACCAACATACTCAAGTATGAAAGTTTAAAATTAGTTCTCAAAGAACAAGAGAAATAGCTCATACACTCATGAAAATAGGTCTGCCTCTTCCAACCACCCTTCTTGCCCTTTTTATATGCTAACCCCCAAAAACCCTAGCTAATAAGATGGACTTATTAAGGAAATTCGTCCAACCCATTAAATAATAATAAAAACCTATGAAAATAACTCATTAAGATGTTGAAATTCGTTCAACCCACTACATAACAATATATCCCATGAAAATAATCCATTTAAATGCCTAAACATGGGCTCCCAAATCCAACTTCCTTCCTAAGCCCATGGTTCTCAAATTCCTCCACGTATGACACATTTGCAAGCCCTGGTGAAGCCTTCATCATCCTTAACTTGTACCTAGCAACTTCCTGATAGTAAATGTTGCACAACAAGTTATTAAGAGCTTCTTTTATTTTCTTTCACCTTGCCCTTATCATTGGTCCTCCAATGTTTTGCAAAGCATCAACTCCCTTGTTGATTTGAACGTGTACAATATGGCTTCCATCAACTTTGGTGTGCAAAAATACTTTAAATATATTGCATGAGCATTTCTATTGGCCTAATATAAAGCATAAAGTGCATTCCATTTGTAATAAGTGCATTACGTAGGGGCAAGCAAAGGCTAAAGTTAAACGACATGGCTTGTATAAACCTTTACTTATACTTAACCTTGGATTAATATTTTTATGGAGTTTTTCTTAAGATTACCAAGGTCTTAAAGTGATAAGGACAATATATTTGTTGTTGTTGATAGGTTTAACAAAATGACTCATTTTGTTACATATTGTAAAACCAATAATACAACACATATTATTGAGTTATTTTTTAAGTAAGTAATTCATTTGTATGGATTGCCAAAAACCATTGTTAGTGATAGGGATGTTAAGTTCTTAAGTCATTTCTGGTGCACTTTATGGAATAAATTAAGAACTAAACTCTTATTTTCTACTATTGCACATCCTCAAATAGATGGTCAAATTGAAGTAATTAATAGGACACTTATTACTTTGTTGAGTGCTATCATTTAAAAAAATTTAAGGTAATGGGAAAAGTGTTTGCCACATTTTGAGCTTGCTTATAATAGATCTATTCATTCTACTACTACTTTGTCACCTTTTGATGTCATTTATGGTTTTAATCCTTTAACTCCTTTAGACATTTTATCTTTGCCTACTAAAGAATGTGCTAACATTGATGGTATGAAAAAGGTAGAATTTGTGAAAAAATTTACATGCCAAGGTTTAAATAAACATTAAAAGGAAGAATGAATAATATGCTAAGTAAGTTAATAAGGGGTGTGTGAAGGTTGTCTTTGAACTTGGTGATTGAGTGTGGGTGTATATGAGGAAGGAATGATTTCCTATATAAGGAAAGTCCATATTGCAATTTTGAGGAGATAGACCTTTTTAAGTCTTAGGGAGGATTAACGACAATGCTTGTAAGTTAGATTTACCATGCAACTAGGTTAATGTTAATGCTACTTTTAACATTGCTAACTTATTTTTGTTTAACGTTGGTGATTTAAGGATGAATCCTTTCAAGGAAGGGAGGAATGATGGAGAACAAGGTGCTGTTTAAGTGCAACAAAGCAAGTATTCCTGAGATTTTTTTGTGAATAATCTATGGTCCAATGATTAAGGAAGGACAAAGAGGATGAAAGAGACTTTACAAGGCTTGATCATGGAGTTGTATGACAAAAAGGGTGCTTTAGAAGATTCCTAGGTTTTAAAAATTTCCAATGATACACCAAAGACAATCACTTATTTTATGTACAAGATGATAGACAAGACTTAGAATTTAAAGAACAAAACTAGGAGCCCATAATATAAGTCCAAGCTATATGACCAAGCTAAAGAAAGGCTCAATTTGCATGTTAGGTTGTGTAAAAGGGTTTATTTTTGTTTTGGGTTGCTAAATTTTAAATTAAGACCAAATTACATGTAAGAAAAGCCTAATTTCTTGGTTTTATTTGGGCTAGTGGGTTTAGTTGAATATTGATGCATTAGTCAGGGTTTTTACTTTAACTTTTATGCCTAACTATTATTAGTTGTAGTCTTTCTAAGGATTTCTAATCAAGGCAAATTTGTATTTCTTAATTAGAAATATTTCCAATAATTAAAGTTTTTCCTATAAGAAACACCTTTTCCTTAGTCAAGTCTCCATATGACCTTACAACAATCCTATCTAAACAGAACTTGCAAAAAAAAAAAAACAAAACAAAAAAAAAAAACCATAGCTCTTCAAGATCTCTAATATGAAATCAAAATTATCAAAACTATCAAATCAAAGTTTAGGGAATTCTAAACCTAACAACAAAAGGACCAAAAGTTTTACAACTCCTCCTTGCCAAACATGTAAAAAAAAACAAAGAACATGAAGAAACTAACCTTAAGGAACTAGATCCACAAGAATTATAAACCTTGAAAAAATTCCACTAGATTTCTTTCTTTTTTTAACTTAAACAAGTAACTTTCAAGAAGTACTTGGTTAAAGTTACTCTTGTTTTTTTTTCAAATGATTTCAAAATTGATATTATTGCCTTACTCAAAAATTTTTGGAAAAACTAAATGAAAACTTTTGATTGCAAATGATTCCAAAATGACAATTATATACAAAACCACTCCTTTTGTTCGAAATCAAAATTTTCAAATCAAAACCACTTTTGTATTGGTTGAAAACATTAAATTTATGAAAATAAGATTCATTCAATGATTTCTACATAACAATTTCATCTTTTCCAATTACACATAATTTGCCAAATTCAAACACTTCCATATTGATAAGCTTATTATACAACATTAGTTGAAAAAGACCTAACATCAATTTTAAAATCCTTTTAATAGCAACATACAAACACTATCTCTTTGGCCCAAAAATACAATGCAACGACCTTCCTTGCAAAAGCCCAAACTAAAAAGAATATATTACAATAACGTAACAATTATTGCAATCTTAAACATTAAAGAGTTTAGGATTATTATGTAATAAGGTTGGCCTTTTGTAAGGTCTATGGGTTTATTTCATTATCTAGTGGAAAAGGTTTTGGTGATTGCAAAAAAGGAATTTGATCATGAAATCCTTATTTTACTAACAAAAACATTTTAAAAATAAGGCTTAATAAAGTATATTAAAGCCTTTTTATTGGTGTGTGGTTGTGTTAAAATAATTTGAGAAGAATTTGGAGAATTTTTTGTAATTCATTTTGAGATAGGGATTTTGATTAAGATAAGTCTTTTATCCATTTTTAAATTTGTAACTATTTTTTTATAGTATTAGGTCTCCTTTCTAGTTTTGATTGAGTTAGTTCATGATTTTATGGGTTTTGCATAAGCGGATTGGGTTGGAGTGATAGGCTAAGGTTTTATAGTTTTAAGAAAGGTTTTGGACTTTTCTTCTTTTGGGCAATGCACATAAAAAATGAAAAAATTTCTTTTTTGGTCATAGAATAATTCTTTTCATAATCATTATAGTGTGTAGAGGTCAATCGCATTATTTCTTCTTTTCCATTTTCTAATTATTTGAAGGTACTACCATAGTCAAGGTCAAAGGCATCTATTTCTATGATTATTAGAAGTGATAGATTTGTGATATGTAGATAAGGCATATTTTTGACTTATGACTGAATTTGTTAAATAAGGGTAGTGTGTTGTGATGTCCAAGAAACTAGGTTCTTCCTAAGTCTATTATGAAGTGGTTGTACAATTATAATAATATTTGGAATGGAGTCTAGGATTTAGTTAAGACTTATTAGAAAATGTTAAAGTTGAGTTTTGCCAATGATTTTGTTAGAAAATTTCTTAATAAATACTAAAGATCTTTTTATGAAAGTGATAGTTTCTTAAGGAATAAAGCAACCAAGAAATCTAATCTTAATTTGGAAGAGAGAGATCTTTGTCTGTGAAATTATAAGACCTTTTTATTTTGTAATAATGAAAAAATTTTGTAAATGTTTGAAATATTGATTAATTAAGTCAAAAAATAAGAACATCATCAATATAAACAATGTAAAAATTTAAATAAAGATGAAAAATAGCATTCACGATTCTTTGAAATTTAAAAGGATTATTTTTTAAATTAAATGATATAACATTCCATTCATATTAGCAAAATGGAATAGTAAATATAGTTTTGTAACAATCCTTTAGATGAATATGAATTTGTCAAAATACAAATTTTATGTAAAACTTTGAAAAAAAATGAATGTAGAATGAAGTTTTTATAACAAATCTTTTTTGTTAGGTATAGAGTACTTAATCCTTTTGAGAACTTTGTTAATAGGTTTGTAATTGATGACTAATTTTGATATGCCTTATTCAATTTCAAAATTTTTACTCAAGAATGATGGTTTGCTCTTTTATTCCTTTTTGATATAAAATTCTTTGTACCTTGAACTTTAGTTTGGTATTTCAAGTATCAAACTCAAGAAAATACTCTTATCATCACCAAAAGATTCAAAATAAAATGTTAGGATTCGTTCAATTTCTCTAAAAATATATACAAGCCTACTAATAAAGAAGTACAAATCTAATAGACAAAAATAAGTACAATATAATAAATAAAAAAAACAATATCATTAATGAATAAAGTACATACAAAATTATTATGGTATGTGGCATTGTTAAACCAAAAGTTACTTGAGCAAGATATTTAAACAAGTAGTTACTAGTTTCTAAGCGATATACCACTAATAATTATAGATGAAAATACACTACAAGGTTTTGTAAGGATTTATAGAGTTTTATAATACAAAAAATCGCAAAATTTTGAGAGGAAGGAAGGTTTTTATGATGAAGGAGAAGGATTTTGATTACAAGGAAAAAAAAAAGGATTTTAAAAAAAGATTAATGCCTTCTATTGATTTGTTGGCTCTAATTTATAGTTTCAAGGGAGATTTCATGAACTAATCTTAGGCATTAAATTTATTGAAATCCATCAAAAGTTGTTTTATCTTTTGTGAAGCTAGTAGTCACTTAGGTTTGTCTACACTAAAAGTTGTTTTGTCTTATTTTTATTTGATAAGAGGGAGGATAGCAACACTTTGTTATCATTTCTAACATCAATAATTGGCTTATTAGATTCGTAAGCTTGGGAATTGTGGTTTCTTCAAACCCTAAAACTCACAAAAATCCTTTTTTCAAATCATAACAATTTCAAAGTTACCTTTAAACAAAGCAATGAATAGTTAACTTAGACCTTAGAAACTTACCTTACAAACTTAAAACCATCATCTTTAAAAATAGATCAAAGAAAGTCATACGATAGTATAAAACTTAAACAATTTAGCCTTTATAACAAATAAACCCCAAATAAATTGATTGTCTTAGCCTAAACCAATAATTGAACTTATAGCCCCAGATTTAGATGTTAAAAACAAATCAGATGTCCTAGCATAATGCAAATACAATGTCTCTTCCATTTATGAATGGAACATAGATGACACATTTGAATATAACATTTTTACCTTATTACAACAATTGACCATGCCTGTACATGCCTACAAAACATAATACCAAACCTTTGACAAAATTGTTGATGAATTTCTAATTGCTAGATTGTTAAGGTAGCTGAAAGTATGGTAAGATTATCATTTTACAAATGAACAATGATTACAAATTACGAAATCAATCAAAATTATAAACGATAAAATTCCTATCCTTAATTCCTTATGAAATCCTATCAAGGATGTTATAATGTGTCTCATTTTGACAACTTCCTTACATTTTATAGGAGACCCCACTCACTTTAAGGATAAGAATGCTAAATTACTCAATAACCTTAGGTGTAGAAAAGTTAGTGATTTCTAAAATTACAAAACTACCTTTCTTACTGGAATTATGTTATGAAAAGATTCAAATCAACCTTTTGGAAAGAAAAATTTCTTGCAAGTCTTTTGATGCTTCTAAGAGAAAAGATTAGAAACACCTTAATAATTATATACAAAAAACCTATTATATACTCCTTTCCTATCTTAATAATTAATAATTAAGCTACAAAAACATCTGAAATGGGAAATGCAATAGTCTTGTCTTGTGGTAGGAATTTTCTATTAGCTAACTTTGTTTTTCCAAAACTTAGGGATTCCACAAACAAAACTAAAAAACCTAATATTAAAAAATCTACCAACTATAAGACACCTTATAAACCAAACAAACAATGTTATTACAATAAACCAAAAAAATCCTAATCCAAACTATATAACTAGAAAACTCTTTCCATAAAAAAATAAAAAAAAGAAAGATGTTACCTGTTATCAGTGTGGAAAAAAGGACATATTTTCAAATATTATAAAATTAACCCTAAGATATAAGAACCATGATTAGAAGAGGAAAACATTACAAAATTAGAAGCCCTTCTTTAAACTTTTAGTTCTAAATCCAACCTTCCCAAACTTTCAAACATAAAGTCATTTTAAATAGATAAATTTCAAATTTCTACATAAAAAATTGAATCATAATCAAGGCAAATTGGTATACTTAATGATAGGAATTTATTCTTAATATTATAAAGAACATTTCTAATCCTGCCTTGCAAAAGGTCTACTTAAACAAACTTCTAAAAACCTTTTTATGTATCTCACTACCATATGTCAAAGTGCTGGTCTATCTTAGGTCCTTACCAATATTATCAAAGCTTTACATTAGCCAAAATATAGTAATTGAGTGCTATATAATGGGAGTCACTTCTTCAAGCCTTTGGGGCCAAAATGCTATATGGTGAGAGCCACATTTTAAACCTATAAGTGCTAACTCTAGAGTCATGCCTAGATGGTGGAGTGATTTTGTGTTATGTGCCTTGTGGCACAAGGACATTGCCTATCTAAAAGAGGTAAAATGTGACATCCTCCTAAATAAGATAGGAAAGGAGTAGGAAAATGATTTATAAGTTGGATATTGGGTACTAATTAGTTATCTTTTGGACTATGTGGCCCAAATTAATGGTGGGAGACCCCTTGTCCATTTCATTGCCACATTAAGAAACATAATGGTGCAAGCTTATTTGTTTTGCCATACTATGGTATTATGTGCTATTCCTTGGTCAATGCTTAATATCATTTTTGATAGCTAACTTATTTCAAATGTGACCTAATCTTATTCATAATGCTATAGTGCCATTTATAGAAGTGTGTGTTCAAGTCAAGGGGTCCTATTTTTCAAACTTTGAGTGCACAAATTGACAAAAAGGAATATGCTACAAAAATGAAAAAATTATAGAAATTTAAGTGAATAGATGTAGTTACCCATTCATATATTCATTAGTTGCATGAGATCTTTGAGCTTGGTAGCTAACACTTTTTTTAGCAAATTTTATTTGCTAGTTTTGAGCTTATCTTTGATGACTAATGTTGGATTTGTTGTCAATGACATCTTATATATTTGTCCTTGGTGATTTGATATTATGAGTGCCGTTGAGATATGTTTATTGCATTTACAAAGTGTTGACAATTGATTTATTTAAGGGCTAAGGAAGACGGTGTTGGTGGAATGTGACGAGAATGAGGAGTGAAAGCAAGGCCAAAATCAAAATACTACTAGCCTACCTTGCGCTACCAAAAACAACAAGTTGATTCAAATTGCTGGTGGTGTTTTGGCTGTAAAGAAAGCACTAGTTGCTATCTCTAACATTAAGTTTAGTTTAGTCAATGTTGACCATTGACTTTAAATTCAAGGAGTCAATGCTAATTGTTGACCTTAAATTCAAGGAATTAATGTTGACCATTGACCCTAACTTATAGGAATTAATGTTGACAGTTGATTTTAGGGCAACCTTTGGGAATCAATGCTGACCATTGGTTGTAGGGCAATCTTAAACTCAAGGCTTATAAATACCTATGCTGCTACTAAAAGAGAGTTATGGCATAATTGAGAGAGATAGAAAAAGTGCAAAGAACGTGAGAGGTAAAGAGAATAGTAGTTGGAGAAAAACAACTAAGTGAGTTGTGCTCGAAAAGTAGAACATAAGATCCTTCAACAGTAGAAAAGAAAAAGTAGTAGCAACAGAATGAAGGAGAAACAATATTAGTGGCAAAAAGGAGGAAAGAACCTATAAAGGAGAGATAGCAACAGTGGTAAAAAGAAAAGGAGAGAAACGGTAGAGTAGAGTAGAACCTGAAAAGGAGAAACTTGCAGAGAAGAAAACCTGCAAAGATAGGAGAGAATTAGTAGCAGAGAAGAGATCTTGCAGAAGGAGGAACCTATAGAGATAGGTGAGAATTGGTAGCAGAGAAGAGAACCTGTAGAAGGAGTAACCTATAAAGGTAGAAGGAGGAACCTATAGAGATAGTAGAGAATCGGTAGCAAAGAAGAGAATCTATAGAAGGAGGAACCTGTAGAGACAAGAGAGAACCTGTAGCAGAAAAGAGAACTTGCAGAAGGAGAAACCTATAAGAGATAATTGAGAACTGGTAGTAAAGAAGAGAACTTGTAGAAGGAGGAACCTATAAGATACAAGTGAGAACCAGTAACAAAGAAGAGAACTTGCAAAAAGAGGAACCTGCAAAGGCAGGAGGAGAGAACTTACAAAAAAAGGAACCTGCAAAGGCAAAAGGAGAAACCTACAAAGGCAAAAGAAGGAATTTCTAGAGAAGAGAACCTACAGAGGAGAGAACTTGGAAAGGAGAGTGTTGTTCCCATAACCTTGTATAAGTTCTAATTGTTGTCAACTAGATTTAAGTGTGCAAGTAAGTAAAGCCACATGGAAGGGCAAGAAGGTAAAAGCCATATGGAGGGACAAGAAAGTAAAAGCCGGAAGGGCAAGACAGTGAATTCGCCGCAAGTAAGCCCTATTAGGGTTTCATGGAAGATAGTATATAAAGACCTTGGAAGACTAAATTAGGGTAAGGCCAACACAATTGAATATACAAAACACAAGGCATCTCTCTAGGCAAACGAAGGAACAAAGAACGACCGAGTGAAAAAGAGAGAGAAAACATGATATGAAGAAAGAGGTCGATCGGCCAAAACACGAGAGAAAAAGGTAAAGCTGTTGTTGGAAATAGGAGAGGTCGGCAAATTGAGCAAATTGGAGCAGACTGGCAAATGAAGAGAGAGAACACCGATGGCAAGAGAACAACAGAATAGGGGTTTGTAAAAGAGAAGAAATAGTCGACAAAAATAGACAATTAGCAGAAACTCAAGAACAGTACAATAGGGGCTGGACACCAAAACAGACCAGTCGTTGGAAAAAGGAAAAAAATGATATGTGGCCAGATCGGAGACCGTTGGCAGAAAGAGGAGTTGACAGCAGAACAAAGAGTGGACAGCAAGGAGACAACACAACAAAGAGGTGGATGGCAAAACGAGTCGACAGCAAAATCAAGTAGACGGTGAGAGAGATCCGGTTGGATGAAAAGAGAGACCATCAACAGAACACGAGAGAAAGAAAGAAAAATTGAGACAACCATTGAAAGAGAGAGAAAAAAGGTATATGGCCAAAACAGAGGAGTCAACAGGAATGAGAGAAAAGGAAACTTGACGGCCAACCAAGTGAGCACGGCAAAGCACCCCACCGGTGGAAGGAGAGAGAAACCTGATTGCCAGATAGGGAAGCAAAGAAAACCCAATATGGCTAGAACAAAGGGTGGACGGTAGATGAACAGTGACTAGTAAAAAATGGAGAAAATCTGATATGGCCAAAGGAGGTGTGAAACGGACAAGGGAAAACTCAAAACGTAGGTGAGACAAGCTATGAGATAGTGAGATCATGAACTAGGAGATGGGTGAGATAAGACATCCATTGTAACAAGAATTCTTAAGTATAATGGATAGTCTCGATAAGGGAGAGTCCCTAACGCCGTGGATGTACATCACATTGATGAAACCACGTAAATCTAGTGTGTCTTTAATTCACTTTACGTTCTATGTTTTGAATTAAGTTGTGAATGCAGCTAAAGTATCAGCCAACCCATAACCTAACGAAGACCTAAACAAGAACATCCAAATTGTCTATTAGGCAAGGTATCTGAAAGGTGACCTTGGGGACTATTGTGATTAGTAGGTAGCAATACATCCACCTTACTCGAGTTTGAAAAAGAGTTTCCTTTTAAGAAGAGGTTGAAGTTGTTCACTTACTCACAAATTACAAATTCTGGTGATACTGATTCACCCCCCTCTTAGTATCACAAACTAGAAGATCCTAGGGAGAAGTTAGGAACTTCAATTGGTATCAAAGCACTGGTTCACTAGTTTAAAGCTTAACAGCTTGGTGTACTAATTTGAAGGGATCTAGAAGTTTGACTTTTTCAGCATACTGAGAAATGGAAGCTGATGCCAGCACTAGCACCACTTACAGTAAGAAGATTCCAATCTTCAACGAAACAAACTACCATATATGGAGAGCAAGAATGCAAGTTGTATTTGCAACCATGGTCACAAACATGGCGAAATGCATAAAGGAGGGTTTTGTGGCTCCGGAAGAAGGTAGAGACCCAACCCCAGAGGAGTTAAGGCAATTTGAGATAAATGGGAAGTCCTCAAATGTCATCATTTCAGCGTTGATAGATGCCGAATATGCTAAAGTTATGGACTGTAAAACTGCCAAAGAGATATGGGATAAATTGTAGAAAGCTATGAAGGTGATGGCAGAATGAAGAAGGCTAAGCTTCAAGTTTTCAAGGCGAGATATGAATCTCTCAGAATGCAGAAGAATGAGATAGTTCAAGAGTTCTTTACCAAGGTTATTGACACTATAAATGACTTGAGAAGTCATGGGAAGACAAAAAGGACTCATCGATTATGAAGAAAATTTTGAGAATTCTACTTGAGAGGTTTGCCTCAAAGGTAGCAGCCATAAAGGAGAGTAGAGATCTCAATTCTATGTCTCTGGATGATCTCTAGTGCAATCTCATTGCATATGAGATGAAGATAAAGTCAGCTGAAAACTCTGCAACAACGAAGGTATCAAAGGAGGCAACTTTCAAAGCTATGAAGCACTTAAAGATAAATGAAGAGGAAGAATCATCCAATGAGGATGATGATGATGATGATGATGATGATGAAAGTGAAGGTGAAGTATTGGCATACTTCACAAGGAAGTTCAAAAAGGGGTCTAAGAAGGGAAAAGGATAGTTCTCCTTAAGATGTTATCATTATGGGCAGACTAGACACTTTGCTTCTCAGTGCAAAGTGAAACTTGATGATGAAGATAAGGATGGTGATGATGAGCAGAATTCAAGATGGAGAAGATCATCATTCAAATCAAAAAAGACTAACAAGAATACTACCAACCCATAAAAGAAGAAGAGAGGCTCATTTAAGAGTTATATGAGTTAGATAAAAGAAGTTGATGAGGAGGAAGATTAAGACTCATCAAATGAGCATGCCTTTATGGCATCAACTCAAGGTGGTAGCTCAACCTCTAAAGACGAAAAGGAGGTTGATGAAGAAGAGCTAGATCTTGAAGCTGAGTTGGAAGTAGCTTCAAAGGAGATCAGAAGGGGCAGAACCATAAGAAGGTTGGAGGCCTATATAAAACATGTTGAAGCAAAGTTTGAGGAAGCTGAAAGTCAAAAGGATGAAATAAAGGCTGAGCATATTGACTTGAAGAGAAGGTTTGAGGAACAAATCAAAATATGTGAAGACCATACTGTAGAGCTTGGCTCAAGGGCATCAAAAATTGAAGAATTGGAGAAAGAGTTGCTGAGACTTCAGCAACAACTCAAAAGTAGCAAAGAGAACTTACAGAAGCTTGAAATGATAAGTGAAACAAGTTCTACAAAATGAGAGAAGAATGTAGAGAAAGTGCAGCAACCTGAGACTACATTGGCTAAAGAAAATAAGAATGTGTCATAGAAGTTGAAAGAGAAGGTTGTGACTCAAAAGAAGATAGATGAGAATAAAGAAGATTTGAAGAAGCAACCTAGGGTGGCAACAAGAAGGAAGAAAAGAAAGTCAGCTAGCAGAGGGCTACGACTGAACAGAAGAAGGAGAAGAAGGTGACTGAGATGAAAGTCACACAAGCAAAGAAGCCGACTACGTTGCCTACATAGCAAGTGATCAACAGAAGAAGACAAGCTGTGATCAGACCCAAAAAGAGGCAGTTTCAAGGTTATTTCCTTTATTGTGGAGTTTGATGTCTTAAGTCGAGTAACTGTTGGTGGAGAAGGCTAGTATATGTCTCCAACTTGTGAAGATATGACATTGTATATAGGGGGAGACAATACAAAACTCAGAGGAGAACACCTGTCATGAGTTCTTGCACATACTGTAAAAGGCAAGGACACATTGATGAGGATTGTTGGTGGAAGCCCACACCAGTAGCTTCAAAGGACAAGTTTGATATATTAGTAGACATAGAATAGTGTGAAAGGTATGGGTAGGATGGCCATAATGCCAAGAGATGCATGACACTTCTCCCTGAGCAAGAGAAGGCACTCAATGGCACAATGAAAACAAGCGGTGTAGTCAAAGGTGAGAAAAAGGAGAAAGCTATCTTTCAGCCAATTCAAAAGAAGGAATATAGAGCAAAAAAGGAGGTGGCTAATATAGCTAAAATTGCACTAAAAGTTGATTGCAAGGATAAGTAGTGGATCCTTGATAATGGATGCACTTCGTACCTGACATAAGACTAGATTCAATTATCAAAGCTAAAAAAATCAAGAGAAGGTAGAGTCAAGTTTGGTAATGATGATTGACTCAACATTAGTTATTAGGGGTTAGTGAATATTGGAAAAGGAAAGTTGAAAGATGTTCTGCACGTTGAAGGACTCATATATAATCTAGCATCTATCAGCCAACTATACAACAATAAACACAAAGTGATATTCACAAAAATAGGTTTCCAAGTAAAGAGTAAAGAAGGCAATATTGTTTCAGTCGGGAAGAGAACGGTTGGAAATTTCTATGTGATTGATGAAGAAAGAGATCCTCTTGCAACTAAGACTGTGCAAGAAAAAAAGCCAAAAAAATCGTGGACTAGTGCTCATCAAGAAAATCAAATTATAGGTGACCCATTAGCAAGAGTTACAACAAGAAGAAGAATTATGGAAGCTATTGCATTAGTCTCACAAGTTGAACCTAAATTTGTTGAAGAGGTGACATAAGATCTAACTAAATCTCTATCAACATAGTTGTCTAAAAAGCATAGAATGAGTTTGTCTATGTGAATCCCTCCTCAAGCCTGATAATCAAGTGAATCCTCTATCTCTACTTTATGTGTTTTTTAGATTTGTAATTGGTTGGCAAAGGTAGAGAGAAGCAACAATGTAGGGGGAGCTGTTAAGAAAGAGGGACTGCATATTTAAGGGGAGTTAAAACTACTGTTAGTGGCTTTTGTTATGAGTGTTGCCAACAATTACAAAGGGGGAGATTGTTGTTCCCACAGGTTATAATTGTTGTCAACTGGGTTTAACAAGAAAGTAAAGCCACATGGAAGGACAAGAAGGTAAAAGCCATATGGAGGGACAAGAACGTAAAAGCCACATGGAAGGGCAAGATAGTAAATTTGCCATGAGTAAGCCCTATTAGGGTTTCATGAAATAGAGTATATAAAGACCTTGGAAGACAAAATTAGGGTAAGGCCAACACAATTGAATGCACGGCAAAACACAAGGCATCTCTCTCAGCAAAACAGGGAACGAAGAACGAAAAAGTGAAAAAGAGAGAGAAAACCCGATACGGAGAAAGAGGTTGATTGGCCAAAACACAAGAGATAGAAAAAGGTATAGCCGTCGTCTGAAATAAGAGAGGTTGGAAAATTGAGCAAATTGGAGCAGACTGGCAGATGAAGAGAGAGAACACTGATAGCAAGAGAATGACAAAATAGGGGTTTGCATGAGAGAAGAAACGGTTGACAAAAATAGAAAATTGGCAAAAACTCAAGAACGACAGAATAGGGGCTGGATGCCAAAACAAACCAGCCATTGGAAGAAGGAGAAAAATCATATACTACCAAATTGGAGACCATCGACAAAAGGAGGAGTTGATGTCAGAATGATACAAAAGAAAAGGGAGCTGGACGACAGAACGAAGAGTGGATGACAAGGAGACAACACTGCAAATAGGTGGATGACAAAACAAGTCGACAGCAAAATAGAGTGAATGGTGAGACAGATTTCATTGGATAGTAAGAGAGAGACCGTTGGCAAAACACGAGAGAAAGAGAGAAAAATTGAGACAGCCATTGGAAGAGAGAGAAAAGAGGTATATGGCCAGAACAAAGGAATTGACGGGAAAGAGAGAAAAAGTAACCTCACGGCCAACCAAGTAAGCACGACAAAGCACCCCATAAGTGGAAGGAGAGAGAAACCCGACGACCAAACAGTGAAGGAGAGAAAAACCAAATACGACAAGAACAGAGGGTGGACGACCGATGAACAGTGACCAGCAAGAAGGGGAGAAAATCTAATACGGCGAAAGGAGGTGTGAAATGGACAAGGAAAGACCTGAAATGTACGTAAGGCGAGCCATGAGACAGTGAGATCATGAAATAGAAGATGGGTGAGACCGTGAGATGGTGAAGGTAGGAGCTATGTGAAACCATGTAGAGAAGGAATTCGGCAAAGCATTGAAGAACTCAACGTATTTCCAAATTTCTTCAAGAAAGGTTAGAGAGCATTGCAGTGAACTTCTAAGTGACAGTAGAGCAGCCTTTCAATTCAATAAAGGCAAGACAAGCTAGTAGAGGGGTAGACACAGTAAGTGACACTTTTTGTATTGTACTTTCTTAGTAAATGCAACAGTGAACAGAGCAGAGGATTAAGGCATCCACTGTAATAAGAATTCTTAAGTATAGTGGATAGTTTCAGTAAGGGAGAGTCCCTACCCCCATGGATGTATGTCACATTGACGAAACCACGTAAATCTCGTATGTCTTTAATTTGCTTTATATTTTATGTTTTGAATTGAGTTGTGAATGTAGCTAAAGTATCAGCAAACCCATAACCTAACGAAGACCTAAACAAGAACATCTGAATTGTCTATTAGGTAAGGTGTCTAAAAGGTGACTTTGGGGACTATTGTGATTAGTAGGTAGCAATAGATCCATCTTGGTCGAGTCTGAGAAAGAGTTCGCTTTTAAAAAGAGGTTGAACTTGTTTACTTACTAGCAAATTGTGAATTGTGGTGATACTAATTCACCCCCCTCTTAGTATCACAAACTTGTAGATCCTAAGGAGAAGTTGGGAACTTTAATTGGTATTAGAGCATTGGTTCACCAATTTGAAGCTCAACAGCTTGGTGTATTAGTTTGAAGGGATCTAGAAGTTTGACTTGTTTAGCATACTGAGAAATAGAAGCTAATAACAGCACTAGCACCACTTACAGCAAGAATGTTCCAATCTTCAACAGGACTAACTACCATATGTGGAG
The DNA here is from genome assembly GCA_037897445.1 of Ceriops zippeliana. Lineage (NCBI taxonomy): Eukaryota > Viridiplantae > Streptophyta > Magnoliopsida > Malpighiales > Rhizophoraceae > Ceriops > Ceriops zippeliana. Next base: position 144,437 of record JBAPLH010000115.1, read on the forward strand.
AGCAAGAATGCAAGTGGTATTTGCTACCATGGCCATGAATGTGGTGAAATGCGTATAGTAGGGTTTTCTTGCTCTGGAAGAAGGTAAAGACCCAACCCTAGAGGAGTTAAGGCAATTTGAGATAAATGGGAAGTCCTCAAACATCATCATTTCAACATTGACAGATGTCGAGTATGCTAAAGTTATGGACTGCAAATCTGCCAAGGAGATATGAGATAGATTGCAGAAAGTCTATGAAGGTGATGGCAGAATGAAGGAGGCTAAGCTTCAAGTGTTCAAGGAGTGATATGAATCTCTCAGAATGCAGAAGAATGAGATAGTTCAAGAGTTCTTCAGCAGGGTTATTGACGCTATAAACGATCTCAGAAGTCATGGGAAGAACAAGAAGGACTCATCGATTATGAAGAAAATTCTGAGAATTCTACCTGAAAGGTTTGCCTCAAGGTAGTAGTCATAAAGGAGAGTAGAGATCTCAATTCTATTTCTCTACATGATCTCTAGTGCAATCTCATTGCATAGGAGATGAGGATAAAGTCTGTTGAAAGCTCTGCAACAATGAAGGTATCAAAAGAGGAAACTTTCAAAGCTATGAGGCACTTAAAGATAAATGAAGAGGAAGAATCATCCAGTGAGGATGATTATGATGATGATGATGAAGAAAATGAAGGTGAAGTATTGGCATACTTTACAAGGAAGTTCAAGAATGGGTTTAAGAAGGGAAAAGGATAGTTGTGTTTAAGATGTTATCATTGTGGGCAGACTAGACACTTTACTTCTCAGTGCAAAATGAAACTTGATGATGAAGATGACAATGGTGATGATGATCAAAGATGGAGAAGATCATCATTCAAATCAAAGAAGTCTAACAAGAAGACTGTCAACCCAAAAAAGAAGAAGAGAGGCTCATTCAAGATTTATGTGAGTTAGATAAAAGAAGCAGATGAGGAGGAAGATGAAGACTCACCAGATGAGCATGCCTTTATGGCATCAGCTCAAGGTGGTAGCTCAACCTTTGAAGAGGAAAAGGAGGTTGATAAAGTGGAGCCAGATCTTGAAGCTGAACTAGAAGTAGCTTTAAAGGAGATAATGAGAAGGGCAGAACCATAAGAAGGTTGAAGGCCTATATAAAACATGTTAAAGAAAAGTCTAAGGAAGCTGAATGTCAAAAGGATGAAATAAGGGTTGAGCATATTGACTTAAAGAGAAGATTTAAGGAATGTGAAGACCTTACAGTAGAGCTTAGCTTAAGGGTTTCAAAAATTGAAGAAATGGGGAAAGAGTTGCTGAGACTTCAGCAACAACTTAAAAGTAGCAAAAAGAACTTATAGAAGCTTGAAATGATAGGAGAAACAAGTTCTACAAAAGGAGAGAAGAATGTAGAGAAAGTGCAGCAATCTGAGACTGCATTGGCTAAAGAAAATAAGAATGTGCCACAGAAGTTGAAAAAGAAGGTTATGACTCAAAAGAAGATAGCTGAGAATAAAGAAGATCTAAAGAAGCAAGCTAGGTTGGCAAACAAGAAGGAAGAAAAGAAAGTCAGCCAGTAGAAGGTTACGGCTGAACAAAAGAAGGAGAAGAAGGTGGTTAAAATAAAAGTCACACAAGTAATGAAGTCAGCTACATTTACCACATAGCAAGTGATGAACAAAAGAAGACAAGCTATGATCAAACCCAAGAAGAGGCAGTTTCAAGGTCATTCCCTTTGTTGTGGAGTTTGGGGTCACAAGGTGAGTAATTGCTGGTGGAGAAGGCTAGTATATGTCTCCAACTTGAGAAGATACGGTGTTGCATACAAGGGGAGACAATACAAAACTCAAAGGAGAACACCTGTCATGAGTTCTTGCACATACTGTAAAAGGCAAGGACACAATGACGAAGATTGTTTGTGGAAGCCCAAACCAGTAGCTTTAAAGAACAAGTTTACTATATTAGCAGACTTGGAACAGTGTGAAAGGTGTGGGTAGGATGGCCATAATGCCAAGAGATGCATGACACTTCTCCCTGAGCAAGAAAAGGCACTCAATGGCATAGTGAAAACAAGTAGTGCAGTCAAAGTTGAGAAAAAGGAGAAAGCTATCATCCAGCCAGTTCAAAAGAAGGAATATAAAGAAAAAAGGGAGGTGGTTATTATAATTGAAATTTCACTAAAATCTGATTGCAAGGATAAGCATTCGATCCTTGATAGTGGATGTACTTCGCACCTGACGTAAGACTATAGTCAATTATCAAAGCTAAAAAACTAAAGAGAAGGTAGAGTCAAGTTTGGCAATGATGATTCACTCAACATTAGTGGTTAGGGGTTAGTGAAAGATGTTTTGCACGTTGAAGGACTTAGATATAATCTAGCATCTATTAGCCAATTATACAACGATGAACATATAGTGATATTCACAATAACAGGTTGCCAAGTAAAAAAGGCAATACTGTTGTAACTGGGAAGAGAAGTTGGAAATTTGTACGTGATTGATGAAGAAAGAAATCCTCTTGCAACTAAGACTGTGCAAGAAAAAAAGCCAAAGAAAACATGGACCAGTGCTCATCAAGCAAATGAAATCATAGGTGACCCATCAACTGGAGTTACAACAAGAAGTATTATGACAACTATTGTGTTACTCTCACAAGTTGAACCTAAATCTATTAAAGAGGCTACATAAGATCTAACTAAATCTCTGTCTATAAAGTTGCTTGAAAAGTACAGAATGAGTCTGTCTGTGCAAATGTCTCCTCAAGCGTAAAAATCAGGTGAATCCTCCATCTTTACTTTGCAAGTTTTTTAGATTTGTAATTGGTTGGCAAAGGGGGAGAGAAGCAACAGTGCAATGAGAGCTGTCAAGAAAGGGGCAGTGCATATTTAGGGGGAGTTGAAACTGTTGTATAGTAACTTTTGTTATAAGTGTTGCCAATAATTACAAAGGGAGATATTGTTGTTCCCATAGTCTTGTATGGGTTGTAATTATTGTCAACTAGGTTTCAATGTGTAAGAAAGTAAAGCCACATAGAAGGGTAAGAATGTAAAAGCTACATAGAAGGACAAGAACGTAAAAGCCACATGGAAGTAAGACAATAAATTCGTCGCAAGTAAGCCCTATTAGGGTTTCATGGAAGAGATTATATAAAGACATTGGAAGACAAAATTAGGGTAAGGCCAATACAATTGAATACATGGCAAAACATAAGGCATCTCTCTCAACAAAACAGGGAACAAAGAACAGCTGAGTGAAAAAGAGAGAGAAAACCCAATACAGAGAAAGAGGCTGATCGACCAAAACACAAGAGAGAGAAAAATGTAAAGTCGTCGTCAAAAATAGAAAAGGTTGGAAAATTGAGTAAATCAAAGCAGACCGATAAATGAAGAGAGAGAACACCAATAGCAAGAGAATGATAGAATAAGAGTTTGGAAATGACAAGAAACAATCGAAAAAAATAGGCAACTAGCAAAAACTTAAGAATGATAGAACAGGGGCTAGACGCCAAAACAGACCAGCCATTAGAAGAAGGAGAAAAATCATATACGGCTTGATTGGAGATGGTCAACAGAAAGAGGAGTTGACGGCAGAACGATACAAAAGAAAAGGGAGTCGGATGACAAAACGAAGAGTGGACAACAAGGAGACAACATGACAAAGAGGTGGACGACAAAACGAGTCAACGACAAAACAGAATGGACGGTAAGATAGATCTAGTTGGACGGTGAGAGAGATCCAACTAGATGAATAGAGAGAGATTGTTAGCAGAACATGAGAGAAAGAGAAAAATTGAGATAGCAGTTGGAAGAGAGAGAAAAGAGGTATATGGCCAAAACAGAGGAGTAGAAGGGAAAGAGACAAAAGAAACCTGCGGCTATCCAAGTGAGCACGGCAAAGCACACCACCAGTGGAAGGAGAGAGAAACCTGATGGCCAAACAGGGAAGGAGAGAAAGTATCAACCAACCCATAACCTAACGAAAACTTAAAAAAGAACATCCGAATTATCTATTAGGCAAGGTGTCTGAAAGGTGACTTTTGGGACTATTGTGATTAATAGGTAGCAATAGATCCACCTTAGTTGAGTCTGAGAAAGAGTTCACTTTTAAGAAGAGGTTAAAGTTGTTCACTTACCTGCGAATTGCAAATTGTGGTGATACTGATTTATCCCCCCCTAGTATCACAAACTAGCAGATCCTAAGGAGAAGTTGGGAACTTTAGAGAGAACCTGCAAAGGAGAGAACCTACCGACGAGAAAACCAACAGAGGAGTGAACTTGCAGAGGAGAGAAATTGTAGAAGGAAAAAGTGGCATTGTAGAAAACAATAGGTAGCATCACAATAGAAAACAATATGAAGTGGCAAAACAAAAAACAACAAATAGTGACACAACAAAAAATAAGAGGTAGCAGTAAAGCAAGAAAAAACAAGCAATAGGAAGTTGTGAGTAGTAGAAACAAAAGAGAAAAAGGAGACAAAAATAGGAAGTTGTGATCGACAATTCAAAAGATAGAGACCCGCAATGTAAATGGTAAAGACCTATAGTGCAAACGGTAGAATCCAATAGTTCAAAAGGTAGAGATTAGTAGTGCAAAAGGTAAAGATTGGTAGGGCAGAAGGCAAAGACTAATAGTGAGGAATGAGAGAATAGTAAAGAGAAAGGAGAATATTAGTTTGCTGCTATAGTAGCTTGTGCACATAGAGAGATCTTTCTTAGGAATGTTTTTGTCATAAATGTTTTGTGAACTTCTTTGAAAAAGGGTGGGAAACCCTTGGAGTGATTAGGAGATCATTGTAAGTGGTTAAGAAGTGATTCTTCCATAACATTAGCTATATCCCTTAATAACAAGAGTGGATCATGTGATCTAGGAGTAATCCTATTACACTGTGGACATAGCTCACACATTATGGGTGAACCACATAAAAATTTTGTGTGTTTTTGGGTGCTTGCACTTGCTTGATATCCATATAACCATTCTCACATTAAGAAGTGAGATAAAAACGAATCATAGACTTTAACAAGTCATAGAGGTTTTATTTAAATAGATTTGTAAAAAGTATAAACATCTTACATTGATTTACTCCTACCCTCTCTCTGTGTAAGACCCAAGAAGATCCTTATCAATTGGTATTAAAGCTTGCTTCCTCTATTGATCCATTCTTCTTAAATCTAAAAGTTTTGTTATTGCGATGAATCTTTCCATCTATTGCTAGTCAATATCATGAAGAGTATAAATCGTGTTAATAGTAAGGGTATTCCCACGTTTGATGAACAAAATTATCAATTATCGAAGAATATAATGCTCTCATATCTGCTGTCACTTGGTCTAGGTGTGATTGAATCTACTGTTAGAAGCTTTACTCTTGTTACTAAAGGTGTTGGTATGATGCATACTGATAAGAAGAATTTAAAGTATGATGAAAAGGCTAAAAATGCCTTATATGCCTCTTGATCAAACAAAAAGTTTACCAAAGTGATGAGGTGCAACACATCCAAACAAATTTGGGACAAATTGAAGATTATTTATGAAAGAGTGAAGGTTATAAAGGAAGTCAAGCTACAAATCTATAGTACATTTGAAGATATAAAGATGTTGAATGATGGGTGGGAGGCTTCAATGGATGCAAGAGGTCCATTGCACATTCCAAAAGGCCCAATAACACGAGCTAGAGCTTCAATGGATGCAAGAGATCCATTGCACATTCCAAAAGGCCCAATAACACGAGTTAGACCAAAAAGTTTAAAGAAGCACTAAATGGGCTGATGCAAGACATTCAGGCCAACCAAGTTCAAATGGTGCAAATTCAAGTTTGACAAAGAGTCCAGGCCTAATTAATATGATTAGAATACTTAAATAGGTCAGATTAAGTAATAGCATTCCCTCCTAAATAGGAGTTTATTGTCTATGTTGGAATTTGTCCATATTTAGGAATTCCTCCAAAATAAGAATTTCTCCTAAGTAGGAATTGTGTCTCTTTAAGATTGCTATCTTAGCCTATCAATAGGCACCCTTTGTAAGTTCTAAAAAATCAGACAACTTTGAGTGAAAAAGAAATCAAGGGTTTTTCTCTCTCAGTTCTTTTAAGGGCTAAATAACTTATCAAGAGGTACTTCTTCTTATGGCGTTCCAATCAACTTATCACTCCTAATTCCTTTTTTTTTTTTGGAGTGTGGTGTCCATATCCTTTTTAAATACCCTAGGTTCATGTTCCTTCGAAAGGTGGGTCTAGGGTTTGTGATATTAAACTCTGGTTTAGCTTTGATAGTTATTTTTGATTCCTTATGTGCATTGGGTCCCTAAGCAACATCTTTTTGGGGTTTTTTTTGCATTAGTTAGTATCAAAGCCTAGTTCTAAATCAAGTTGAATCCACTCCTCAATTTTCTATCTTGTGATTCATTTATTTCTATTTAGTTTATCTATTATGTGCATTACCATTCAAATGCACAAATTTGTTTGTTTGCAATCCTTCTCTCTTTGCTTGTTTGTTTAAGCTCATAAACATGCTAACTTCAATTCCAATTGTTGTGTCTAATTATTTTTTTATGTTGAGAAAAAAAAAAGAAAAAAAAAAGAAGAAAAACGAAGGAAGAAGAACGAAAGAAAGAAAACATCAAATTCAAAGTTATTGATAAGGTTAACAGTTTCGTCATATTGGTCACAATAATAATAAAGTTTTCTTGCTCAACTCCAATTCTACCATCTATTTTCCTATTTGGTTACCCAAGTTTGTCCTCTAGGTTATATTGCCCCTATCTTGATTTTGTGAGTTTAGTTCATTAAATCCATTTGTCTTGACATCCTTTTTCATTTTTGATTCCTTGTTCTCCAATTTGTTCAATTCTACGCTATTTATCTTATTCTATTCAAAATCAATACCCTTGATCTACGTTGTTTAATTCCTTATAGAGCTGAAAGGGAAAATCTGAGTGGTAAAAGGTAAGAGTGAAAGTTCATATAAAGAAAAAGCTATAAAGAGTGTAAACATGAGGGAGTGTGACACAATTTTTTGAGTGACATACGTGATGGAGTATTCTGTGAGGTATCCTATTTGTTTGTGCAGAAGTAATACTATGATGTCCAAAGACAAAGGTGTAGCTCAAGAGGGAGTTGGTGATGTGTCCTTCATGATCAAAGCTATGCAACAACAATTTGAGCACATGAATACCAAATATGATGATATGAGGGAGAGGATGGAGGAGCAAGCTAATATAATAGTAGAGTTGCAAAGGAGACATAGGAAATATGAGGCTCCCAAAGCAAGAAGGCAGTTGAGACGTACCTATGACCATGAAGATGATGAATTTAACAATAGAAGGGATCGAAGAGAATTTGGGAGGCAAGTCACCTATGACCATAATTTGGGCAATATTAAAATGACAATTCCTCCATTCCAAGGTAAGAATGATCCTGATGCATTCCTAAAATGGGAGAAGAAGGTTGAATTGGTTTTTGACTACCACAACTATTCCGAGGAGAAAAAGGTAAAGCTTGCTACAGTTGAATTTACTGATTATGCTATTATTTGGTGGGATCAACTTGTTTTGACTCGGAGAAGGAATCATAAGCAGCCTATTGATACATGGGAGGAGATAAAGGCTATAATAAGGAGGAGGTTTGTCCTTAATCACTATTATAGGGAGTTGTACCAAAGGCTACAAGGGCTCACTCAGTGCACCAAAAGTGTGGAGGACTACCACAAAGAGATGGAGATTACCATGATTAAGGCAAATGTAGAAGAAGATAAAGAGGCAGCCATGGCTCGATTTCTACAAAGGCTAAATAAGGACATAACAAACGTGGTTGAATTGCAACACTATGTGGAATTAGAAGACATGGTGCACATGGCAATGAAAGTTGAAAGGGAACTTAAACAAGAGGGCTCCACACAGTTTGGGCAGAATTCAAGTTCTACCTCATCTTTGAAGCCAAATTGGATTAAACAGGATGACATGACCAATTACAAGTCCAAAGCCTTCAAGCACAAGAATGTGGGTTCTAACAAGGAGACAGATAAATTTGAACCCCAACAAAGTAGAAATAAAGATGTTAAATGTTTTAAGTGTTTAGGTAGGGGTTATATTGCATCTTAATGTCCAAATAAGCATGCAATGGTCTTGAGATGTAATGGTGATGTTGAAACTGAAAGTGAATTGGATGATGATTCTGTGCCATCATCAGAGGGTGAAAGTGTTGGAGAGGAGTATCCGGTTAACGGAGTAGCTCTCGTTACAAGGTGAGCATTGAATGTGCAAGTAAAGGAAGAAAATAAGGTGCAATGAGATAACGTTATTCAGACAAGGTGTCTCATCAAAGATAAGGTATGTAGTATGATTATTGATGGTAGGAGTTGCACTAACATTACTAGCACAACTATGGTTAAGAAGTTGGATTTACCTACTATGAAGCATCCTAGACCATATAAGCTTTAGTGGTTGAATGAGAATGGTGAAGTAAAGGTAAAAAAGCAAGTGCTCGTATCATTTTCTATCGGAAGGTACCATGATGAAGTTTTATGTGATGTTGTACATATGCATGCAAGACATATTCTATTAGGAAGACCATGGCAATTTGATAGGCAAGTTATGCATGATGCTTTTAAGAATCGATATTCTTTTGTAATGAATGAAGAACTTGTCACTCTTGTACCAATATTACCTCAACAAGGATATGAGGATCAATTGAGGATTAAAAATGAGAGTGAACAGAAAAGAGAAAGTCTCTATGCAAAGAGAAGTAATGTCAAAAGAGCATTCTATACCAAACAGCCTATGATTGTACTTTTGTACAAGGAGACTTATTTTAACACTAACAAGTTTGACCCATCTTTGCTTAATGTTGTTGCTCTATTGTAAGATCTACTAGTTTGTGATACTGAGAGGGAAGGTGAATCTATATCACCACAATTCGTAATTTGCAAGTAAGTGAACAACTTCAACCTCTTCTTAAAAGCAAACTCTTTCTCAAACTCGATTAAGGTAGATCTATTGCTACCTACTAATCATAATAGTCCCCAAAGTCACCTTTCAGATACCTTACCTAATAGACAATTTGGATGTTCTTGTTTAGGTCTTCGTTAGGTTATGGGTTGGCTGATACTTTAGCTACATTCACAACTCAATTCAAAACACAGAATGTAAATCAAATTAAGGACACACAAGATTTACGTGGTTCCATCAACGTGATGTAAATCCACAGTGGTAGGGACTCTCCCTTACCAAAACTATCCACTATACTTGAGAATTCTAGTTACAATGGATGTCTTAACTCTCTGCTCCTTTCAATATTGTAATTATTAAGCAAGTACAATACATAGAGTGTCACTTACTATGTCTACCCTTCTTCTAACTTGTCTTGCCTCTGTTGAATTGAAAGGCTGCTCCACTGCCGCTTAGAAGTTCACCGCAACGCTCTCTAACCTCTCTTGAAGAAATCTAGAAATATGTTGAGTTCTTTCAATGCCAAATTTCTTTTTTACGTTGTTTCACACAACTCCTACTTTCACCGTCTCCCTGTCTCCCCCGTCTCCTTGTCTCATAACTCGCCTCGTGTTTCTGCTTTGTCATTTACATTTCTCTCTTTCTTGCTATCCCGCCGAATTTCTCTCTCCTACCGCCAAATTTCTCTCTCTTACCATCTAGTCGGGTGCTTTTTTTTTTTTTTTTTTTTTTGTGTGTTCTTTTGTTCTACTAGCTTTTGTTGAGAGATCGTTTGGCTGTATATTCCCTATTTTGCTGTTTACTACTTTGGCTGATTCCTCTGTTCCATGTACCACCCTTCACCGAGTATTATGTTTTTCTGGGTGCTGTCTTTTATCGGGTACTATTTGGCCTTCTGCTCTCTCTTCTCCTTGAACATTCTCTTTTGTTTTTCAACAATGGCTACTATGTTAGGCCTTTATATACTCCTCCATAAAACCCTAATAAGGAGGGCGAATTTATTGTCTTGCCCTTCATGTGGCTTTTACCTTTTTGCCCTTCCATGTGGCTTTACTTTCTTGCACACTTAAACCTATTTGACAACAATTACAACCCATACAAGGTTGTGGGAACAACAAACTCCCCCTTTTTTAACAGCTCCCCCGTCACTGTTGCTTCTATCCCCTTTTGCCAACCAATTACAAATTTGAATGACTCACAAAGTAAAGATGGAGGATTCACCTAATTTTCAGACTTGAGGAGGCATTCTCACAGACAAACTGATTCTGTGCTTTTCAAACAGCTCTATGGACAAAGATTTAGTTAGATCTTATGTAGCCTCTTCAACAGATTTAGGTTCAACTTATGAGAGTAAAGCAGTAGCTCCCACAACTCTTCTTGTTGTAACTCCTTCTGATGGGTCACCTATGATCTGATTTTTCTTGGTGAGCACTAGTCCATGTTTCTTTGGCTTTCTTTCTTGCATAAGTGACCCATATAAATTTCTTCTTGCAAGAGGATCTCTTTCTTCATCAATCACATATAAATTTCTAGCTATTCTCTTCCCAAATGCAATAGTATTACCTTCTTTACTCTTTAGCTGGCAACCTATTTTTGTGAATATTACCTTATAGTCTTCATTGCATAGTTTGCTAATAGATGCTAGATTGTATTTGAGTCCTTCAACGTGCAGAATATCTTTTAGCTTTCCTCTTCCAATGTTTACTGACCTCTGACCATTGATGTTGAGTGAATCATCATTGTCAAACTTAATTCTATCTTCTCTTGACTTTTTTTAGCTTTGACAATTTACTCTTGTCTCCCGTCATATGTGAAGTGCATCCACTATCAAGGATCCATTGCTTATTCTTGTAGTCAGCTTTGAGTGCAATTTTAGCTTATTAGCTGCCTCCCTTTTTACTCTATATTCCTTCTTTTGTACTGGCTAGAAGTTAGCTTTCTCCTTTTTCTCAACTTTGATTGCACCGCTTATTTTCACTGTGCCATTGAGTGCCTTCTCTTGCTCAGAGAGAAGTGTCATGCATCTCTTGGCATTATGGCCATCTTACCCACACCTTTTACATTGTTCCAAGTCTGCCAATACAGCAAACTTGTTCTTTGAAACCATTGGTTTAGGCTTCCACCAACACTCCTTGTCAGTGCGTCCTTGCTTTTTACAGTATGTGTAAGAACTCATGACAGGTGTTCTCCTCTAAATTTTGTATTGTCTCCCCCTTATATGTAACATCATATCTTTTTGAGTTGGAGACATATACTGACCTTCTTCACCAGCAATTACTCGTCTGATGACCCTAAACTCCACAATAAAGGCAATGACCTTGAAACTGCCTCTTCTTGGGTCTGATCACAGCTTGTCTTCTTCTGTTCATCATTTGTTGTGTAGGCAAAGCAGCTGGCTTCTTTGTTTGTGTGACTTTAATCTCAGTCACCTTCTTCTCCTTTTTATGTTTAGCCATAGCCCTCTGCTAGCTAACTTTCTTTTCTTCCTTCTTGTTTGCCACCTTAGGTTGCTTCTTCAGATCTTCTTTATTCTCAATTATCTTCTTCTGAGTCACAACCCTCTCTTATAACTTCTATGGCACATTCTTATTTTCTTTAGCCAATGCAGCCTCAGATTGCTGCACTTTCTCTACATTCTTCTCTCCTTCTGTAGAACTTGTTTCTCCTATCATTTCAAGCTTCTACAAGTTCTCTTTGCTACTTTTGAGTTGTTGCTGAAGTCTCAACAACTCTTTCTCTATTTCTTCAATTTTTGAAGCCCTTGAACTCTACTATAAGGTCTTCACATATTTTCATCTGTTCTTCAAATCTTCTCTTCAAGTCATTATGTTCAGCCCTTATTTCATCCTTTTAACTTTCAGCTTCCTTAGCCTTTGCTTCAACTTGTTTTATATGGGCCTCCAACCTTCTTATGGTTTTGCCCCTTCTGATTATCTCCTTTAAAGCTGCTTCCAACTCAGCTTCAAGATCTGGTTCTTCTTCATCAACCTCCTCTTCCTCTTCAGAGGTTGAACTACCACATTGAGCTGATGCCATAAAGGCAAGCTCATCTGATGATTCTTCATCTACCTCCTCATCAGCTTCTTTTATCTGACTCACATAGCTCTTGAATGAGCCTCTCTTCTTCTTTTATGGGTTAGCAGTCTTCTTGCTGGACTTCTTGGATTCTCCATCTTGAATTCTGCTCATCATTACCATCCTCATCTTCATCATCACCATCCTTATTTTCATCATCAAGTTTTACTTTGCATTAAGAAGCAAAGTGTCCAATCTTCCCACACCAATAACATCTCAAAGACAATTGTCCTTTTCCCTTCTTAGACCCCTTTTTGAATTTCCTTTTGAAGTAAGCCAACACTTCACCTTAACTTTCTTCCTTATCATCATCACCATCCTCACTAGATGATTCTTCCTCTTCTTTTATCTTCAAGTGCTTCATAGCTTTGAAAGCTGCCTCCTTTGATACTTCTGTTATTATAGAACTTTTCACTAACTTTATCCTTATTTCATATGCAATGAGATTGCACTGGAGATTATGTAGAGACATAGAATTGAGATCTCTACTCTCCTTTATAGTTTCTACCTTTGAGGCAAACCTCTCAGGCAGAATTCTCAAAATTTTCTTCACAATCGATGGATCCTTCTTATTCTCCCATGACTTCTAAGGTCATTTATAGCATCAATAACCCTAGTGAAGAATTCTTGGACTGTCTCATTTTTCTACATTTTGAGAGATTCATATCTCTCCTTGAACACTTGAAGCTTAGCCTCCTTCATTCTACCATCACCTTCATAGATTTTCTGCAATCTGTCCTATATTTCCTTGGCAAATTTGCAATCCATAATTTTAGCATACTTAACATCTGTCAACGCTGAAATGATGACGTTTGAGGCCTTCCCATTTATCTCAAACTGCCTTAACTCTTCTGGAGTTGGGTCATTATTTCTTCTGGAGCCACAAAACACTCCTATATGCATTTCACCACATTCATGCCCATGGTTGCAAATACCACTTGCATTCTTGCTCTCCACATTTGGTAGTTAGTTTTGTTGAAGATTGGAACCTTCTTGCTGTAAGTGGTGCTAGTGCTGGTACCAACTTCCATTTCTCAATATGCTGAACAAGTTAAACTTCTAGATCCCTTCAAACTAGTACATCAAGCTTTTAAGTTTCAAACTAGTGAACCTGTTCTCTGATACCAATTGAAGTTCTCGACTTCTCCCTAGGATCTACTAGTTTGTGATACTAAGCGAGGGGTTGATCAGTATCACCATAATTCATAATTGATAGGTAAGTGAATAACTTCAACCTCTTCTTAAAAGCAAACTCTTTCTTAGACTCAACTAAGGTAGATCTATTGCTACCTACTAATACAATAGTCCCCAAAGTCACCTTTCGGACACCTTGCCTAATAGATAATTCGGATGTTCTTGTTTAGGTCTTTGTTAGGTTATGGGTTGGCTGATACTTTAGCTGCATTCACAACTCAATTCAAAACATAGAACGTAAAGCAAATTAAGGACACACGAGATTTATGTGGTTCTATCAATGTGACGTACATCTACGGTGGTAAGGACTCTCCCTTACCGAGACTATCCACTATACTTAATAATTCCAGTTACAATGAATGTCTTAATTCTCTGCTCCTTTCAATATTGCAATTACTAAGCAAGTACAATACAAAGAGTGTCATTTACTGTGTCTACCTTTCTTCTAACTTGTCTTGAGTTTGTTAAGTTGAAAGGTTGCTCCACTGTCGCTTAAAAGTTCACTACAACGCTCTCTAACCTCTTTTGAAGAAATTTGGAAATACATTGAGTGCTTTCAATGCTTCGCCGTATTTCTTATCTACGTTGTTTCACACAACTCCTACTTTCACTGTCTCACTATCTCCCCCTTCTCCTTGTCTCATGGCTCGCCTCACGTTTTTGCTTTGCCATTCATGTTTCTCTCTCTCTTGCTATCCCATCGGATTTCTCTCTCTTACTATCCAGCCGGGTGCTATGTTTTTTTTCGTGTGTTTTTCTGTTATGTTGGTTTTTGTCGAGAGATCATTTGGCTGTATATCCCCTATTTTGTTGTTTACTACTTTGGTCGGTTCCTCTGTTCCGTGCTCTCTCTTGCTGTCTATTCTTCGTTTTTCCATGTTGGTTTTGGATGAATGTCTCCTTTGGCCAGTCACTCTTCTTTGCTGTCCACTATGTGTTCTGCTGTGTTGGTTTTGGCCGTTCCTTTGTTTTTTTGCCATCTAGCCCTTGTGTTTTGTCGTGCTCCTCTTCTTTTTGTCGTGTACCACCCTTTACTGAGTACTATGTTTTTCTGAGTGCTGTGTTTTGTCGGGTACTATTTGGCCGTCTACTTTCTCTTCTCCTTAAACGTTCTCTTTCATTTTTGGCCAGCACTCACCTTAGATGCTTTAGGTTTTGTGTTTCTCTCTTTTGGTCGACCGAATCGATGCATTGGGGTTGCTGTCCATTTTGCTCATTTACCGACTTCTCCTCTTTTCCTACAACGACTACTGTTTATTTAACGGCTACTGTACAGCTTTCTACAGTGTTAGGCCTTTATATATTCCTCTATAAAACCCTAATAAGGAGGGTGAATTTACTGGCTTGCCCTTCATGTGGGCTTTACCTTCTTGTCCTTCCATGTGGCTTTACTTTCTTGCACACTTAAACCTAGTTGACAACAATTACAACCCATACAAGGCTGTGGGAATAACAAAAACTAAGTATGGGTTGTATGAGTGGCTTGTTATGCCATTTGGTCTCACTAATGCACTAAGCACTTTTATGTGACTAATGAATCGAGTTTTGCATGCATTCATTAGTAAATTTGTAGTTGTGTATTTTGATGATATTTTGATCTATAGTAAAACCTTAGATGATCATCTTGATTATTTATGTTCTGTTGTAAGTAATTTATGTTATGAGAAATTGTATGCTAACTTACATAAATGTTCCCTTTGTACTAATCAGATCACATTTTTTGGCTATGTTGTTAGTGCTAAAGGTGTTGAGGTTGATGAGAAAAAAGTCAAGACAATTCGTGATTGGCCTACACCTAAGTCAACTAGTGACATGCATAGTTTTCATGGTCTAACTAGTTTCTATAGACACTTTGTTAAAGACTTTAGCACCATTGCCTCACCACTCATTGAGCTTATCAAAAAGAAGATGAGTTTTAGGTGGGATAGTGACCAAAACAAGGCTTTTAATTGTATCAAGGAAAAATTAAGTTCTGCACCCTTACTTGCTTTACCTAACTTTGCAAAAGCTTTCGAGATTGAGTGTGATGCTTTAGGTATTAGCATTGGAGCTGTTTTGATGCAGGAAAGGCACCCAATTGCTTACTTTAGTGAAAAGCTAAGTGGAGCAAGCCTTAATTATCCTACTTATGATAAAGAGATGTATGCATTAGTATGGGCTTTGGAGACGTGGCAACATTACCTTTGGCCCAAGGAGTTTGTCATCCATATTAACCATGAATCTTTAAAGCACTTGAAGGGACAAGGAAAGTTGAACAAAAGACATGCCAAGTGGGTTGAATTCATTGAGACCTTTCCCCTACATCATCCAATATAAACAAGGTAAGGAAAATGTGGTAGCTGATGCATTATCTCGCAAGTATGCCCTTATCTCTACACTTACTGCAAACTTATTAGGATTTGAACACATTAAGGATTTATATGTGAATGATCCTGACTTTGCTAATGTAATGTGTATGGAGCATGTGAGGCGTCAGCATTTGAGAAGTTTTATAGGCTTGGGAAAATCGTTTATGCATGCCTATGAGTTCTTCAAGGGAGTTGGTTGTAAGAAAAGCTCATAAGGGTGGTCTAATGAGTCATTTCGGAGTTAGGAAAACCTTAGATGCCCTAAATAAATAGTTCTTTTGGCCATGAATGAAACGAGATGTTGAGAGAATATGTGTGAAATGCATAACATACAAACAAGCTAAATGTAGAGTTTCACCTCATGGCGTGTATACCCATTTACCCATACTGTTGTTCCCACAACCTTGTATGGGTTGTAATTGTTGTCAACTAGGTTTAAGTGTGCAAGAAAGTAAAGCCACATGGAAGGGTAAGAAGGTAAATCCACATGAAGGGCAAGAACGTAAATCCGCATGGAGGGACAAGAAAGTAAATTCACCGCGTAAGCCCTATTAGGGTTTCATAGATATAATGGTCTTGGAAGACAAAAAACAAAGAGTCTGCAATATTAAGCATTCAGCAAAACCTAGACAACTGACTAACCAAAGAAAACATCAAACCCTACATAGAAGAACACCACCTGAACAGTAGTCGTCGATGGGAAGGAGAGAGACAGTCAATGACTGGGCTGAACAAAGAACAAAGGTAGATGGCCGAAACAATTGGAGAAGAAAATGCAGCCATCAATGGTCAGAAAATCGAGCAAAAACAGCAAATACATTAAGAGAGAAGGAGGCAGCTGAAGGGGGGCGGAACGTTGAATGTAAGATAGCCAAAAGGTGGCTGAGGAAGGTGACGAGAGCGTGAAAAATCAGACCATCGGAGTGAGAAACCCGACACAGCTGGACGATTGAAGGTGGGTGGGTGGCAAAGACCTATATGGCCAGATCGAGAAGAGAGAGAAACCTGATGGCCAAATCAGAGCAGACCGGAGGGAAGAGAGAGAAACTTGACGGTGAACGGAAAAGTGAAATCTAGTAAGAGAGAGAAATTCGACAGGACGGTAAGAGAAATCCGGTGGTAAGAGAGAGAAATCTAGCGAGAAGAGAGCAAAATCCAACTAGATAGTAAGAGCGAGAGAAATGGACAGGCGAGCTATGAGACAGTGAGATCGTGAGACAAGGAGACGAGTGAGACCGTAAGACGGTGAAAGCAAGAATTGTGTGATACAACGTAGAGAAGGAATCCAGCGAGGCATTAAACTCAACTTATTTCCAAACTTCTTCAAGAGAGGTTAGAGAGCGTTATGGTGAACTTCTAAGCGATAGTAAAGCAGTCTTTCAATTCAATAGAGGCAAGACAAGTTAGAGGAAGGGTAGACACAGTAAGTAACACTCTTTGTATTGTACTTGCTTAGTAATTGCAATAGTGAAAGGAGCAGAGAATTAAAGACATCCAATGTAACTTGTATACACAAGTATAGTGGATAGTCTTGGTAGAGAGAGAGTCCCTACCACCATGGATGTACGTCACATTGACGGAACCATGTAAATCTCATGTGTCCTTAATTTGCTTTACATTTTGTGTTTTGAATTGAGTTGTGAGCACAGCTAAAGTATTAGCCAACCCATAACCTAACGAAGACCTAAACAAGAACATCCAAATTGTCTATTAGGCAAGGTGTCTGAAAGGTGACTTTGGGGACTATTGTGATTAGTAGGTAGCAATAGATCGACCTTAGTCGAGTCTAAGAAAGAGTTTGGTTTTAAGAAAAGGTTGAAGTTATTCACTTACTTGCAAATTGCAAATTGTGGTAATACTAATTCACCCCCCTCTTAGTATCCTAAACTAGTAGATCTTAAGGAGAAGTCGGAAACTTCAATTGGTATCAGAGCACAGGTTCGCCAGTTTGAAACTTAACAACTTGGTGTACTAGTTTAAAGGGATCTAGAAGTTTGACTTGTTCATCATACTGAGAAATGGAAGCCGGTACCAGTACTAGCACCACTTACAGCAAGAAGGTTCCAATCTTTAACGGAACCAACTATCATATGTGGAGAGCAAGAATGCAGGTGGTATTTGCAACCATGGGCATAAGCGTGGTGAAATGTGTACAAGAGGGTTTTGTGGTTCTGGAAGAAAGTAAAGACCTAACCCTAGAGGAGTTAAGGCAATTTGAGATAAATGGGAAGGCCTCAAACATCATCATTTCAGCATTAACAGATGCTGAGTATGCTAAAGTTATGGACTGCAAATCTACCAAGGAGATATGGGACAGATTGCAAAAAATCTATGAAGGTGATGGCAGAATGAAGGAGGCTAAGCTTTAAGTGTTCAAGGAGAGATATGAATCTCTCAGAATGCAGAAAAATGAGACAATCCAAGAGTTCTTCACCAGGGTTATTGATGTTGTAAACGACCTTAGAAGTCATGGGAAGAACAAGGACTCATCAATTGTAAAGAAAATTCTGAGAATTCTACTCGAGAGATTTGCCTCAAAGGTAGCAGCCATAAAGGAGAGTAGAGATCTCAATTCTATGTCTTTGCATGATCTCCAGTGCAATCTTATTGCATATGAGATGAGGATAAAGTCAGCTGAAAGTTCTACAATAATAATGGTATTAAAGAAAGCAGCTTTTAAAGCTATGAAGCACTTGAAGATAAAAGAAGAAGAAGAATCATCTAGTAAGGAGGAGGAGGAGGAGGAAGAGGAAGCAAGTGAAGGTGAAGTATTGGCTTATTTCACAAGGAAATTCAAAAAGGGGTCTAAGAAGGGAAAAGGACAGTTGTCCTTGAGATTTTATCGTTATGGGCAGACTGGACACTTTGCTTCTAGGTGCAAAGTGATACTTGATGATGAAGATGAGAATGGTGACAATAAGCAGAATTCAAGATGGAGAAGATCATCATTCCAATCAAAGAAGTCCAATAAGAAGAGTGTCAACCCACAGAGGAAGAAAAGAGGCTCATTTAAGCGTTATGTGAGTCAGAAAAAAGAAGCTGATGAGAAGGAAGATGAAGACTCATCAGATGAGTATGTCTTTATGGCATCAGCACAAGGTGGTAGCTCAACATCTGAAGAGGAAGAAGAGGTTGATGAAGAAGAGCCAAATCTTGAAGCTAAGCTAGAATCAGCTTCAAAGGAAATAATCAGAAGGGGTAGAACCATAAAAAGGTTGGGGGCTCATTTAAAACAAGTTGAAGCAAAGTCTAAGGAAGTTGAAAGGAAAAATGATGAAATAAAGGCTAAACATATTGACTTGAAGAGAAGAATTGAAGAACATATCAAAATATGTGAAGACCTTATAATAAAGCTTGGCTCAAAGACTTCAACAATTGAAGAAATGGAGATAGAGTTGTTAAAACATTAGCAATAACTCAAAAAGAATAAGAAAAAATTGTAGATGTTTGAAGTGGTAGGAGAAACAAGCTCTGCAAGAGAAAAGAAGAATGAGACTTTGCCACAGAAGTTGAAAGAGAAGGTTGTGACTTAGGTGAAGATAACTGAAGAAGAGAAGACAGTTATCAAACCAAAGCCTATAGCTGCTACATCTTAGAAAGAAAAGAAAGTCAACCAGTAGAGGGCTATGGCTGAATAGAAGAAGGAGAAGAAGGTGACTGAAATGAAAGTCACACAAGCAAAGAAGCCAGCTACTTTGCCTACACAGCAAGTGATGAACAGAAGAATACAAGCTGTGATCAGACCCAAAAAGAGGCAGTTTCAAGGTCATTGTCTTTATTGTGGAGTTTGGTGTCATAAGGAGATTAACTATTGGTAGATAAGGCCAGTATATGTCTCTAAAAGATACGACGCTGCATATAGGGGGAGACAACACAAAACTCAGAGGAGAACACCTATCATGAGTTCTTGTGCATACTATAAAAGACAAGAACACACTAACAAAGAGTGTTGGTGGAAGCCTAAACCAGTGGTTTCAAAGAATAAGTTCGCTATATTGGCAGACTTTGAATAATGTGAAAGGTGTGGGCAGGATGGCCATAATGTCAAGAGAAGCATGACACTTCTCCCTAAGCAAGAGAAGGTACTCAATGGAACAGTGAAAATAAGCAGTGCAGTCAAAGCTGAGAAAAAAGAGAAAGCTATCTTCTAGCTAGTTCAAAAGATAGAGCAAAAAGGGAGGTGGCTAATATAACTGAAATTGCACTAAAGGCTAATTGCAAGGATAAGCAGTGGATCCTTGATAGTGGATGCACTTCACACATGACGAGAAACAAGAGTAAATTATCAAAGATAAACAAATCAAGAGAAGGTAGAGTCAAGTTTGGCAATGATAATTCACTCAACATCAATGGTCAGGGGTCAGTGAATATTGGAAAAGGAAAGCTGAAAGATGTTTTGCATGTTGACGGACTCAGATATAATCTAGCATTTGTCAGCCAATGATGTAACGATGACCACAAAGTGATATTCACAAAAATAGAGTGTCAGGTAAAGAGTAAAGAAGGCAATACTATTGTAGTCGATAAGAGAATAGCTGGAAATTTATATATGATTAATGAGGACAAGACAAGTAGTTGTTTACTCACCAAAGAAGAAGAAAATCAACTCTAGCATAGGAGGCTGGGACACTTATCATAAATGAACATAAGGAAGCTAACAACTACTCATGCAATCAGAGACATTCCCAACCTCAAGAGAGAGAGAGAGTATATTTGCTCAGCATGCTCTAAAGGAAAACATGCCAAAAAGCAGTATAAGACCAAAAAGTTCAGTTTTGAATCAGTGCTTGACATTATGCATACTGATTTGTGTGGACCGATGAGGACAAAAGGGTTGAAATGTGAGAAGTACTTCATTTTTTTTGTTGATGATTATTCAAGGACCTACCTCATGCACCTTAAAAACAAGTCAGAAGTTTTGAATTGCTTCAAGAGATACAGAAGATTGGCTGAAAATGAGAGTGGAAGGAAGATCAAAGTATTAAGGTTAGATCAAGGCACTGAATTTACAAATAAACTTTTGAAGACTATCTTGAGAAACATGAAATTCATCATCAAATGGTAGCAGTAAGAACACCTCAATAGAATGGGGTGGTAGAGAGGAAAAATAGAGCTGTGGTTGAAATGGCAAGAACTCTACTGCTGGAATCTAAGCTTCACACAAGATTTTGGACAGAAGCAACATTTACAGCCATGCATCTACTAAACAAAGTATTACTAAGGCCCAAAACTAATAAGACTCCATATGAGCTATGAAATGGGAAGAAGACAACAACCAAGTATTTCAGAGTCTTTGGCAGCCCATGTTTTGTGAAAAACAAGGAGCAAAACTTGGGAAAATTCAACGTTAGGTCTTATGAAGGCATCTTTATGGGATACTCAGAAAAGACAAAAGGTTATAGAGTTTTCTTGCATAAGCTAGGAAAAGTGATCACTTCCAGTGATGTGAGAATAGATGAGAACTAGAAAACAATGTATAATGGAGAAACTGAGGACAAAGAAGAAGATGAAGAATCAGACCAACCTGAAGAAAAAGAACAAAAAGTAAGTTCAGACTCGGAGAAGAGTGAGTCCAAAGATGAAGAAAGAGATCCTCTTACAACTAAAATGGTGCAAGGAAGAAGGACAAAGAAAACACGGATCAGTGCTCATCAAGGAGATTAGATCATAGGTGACCCATCAATAGGAGTTATAACAAGAAGAAGAATTGTGGGAGCTACTGCTTTACTCTCACAAGTTGAACCTAAATCCATTGAAGAGGCTATTTGAAACAAAGCCTGGTTCAAAGCTATCAATGAGGAGCTGGATCAAATTGAGAAGAATGATACATAGGAGCTGGTTCCAAGAGGCAAGGTGGTGATGAACAAGGTCAGGCTAGTTTGCAAAAGCTACACTCAGATAAAAGGGGTAAATGTTGATGAAACTTTTGTACCAGTGGCAAGGTTAGAAACTATCAGAATGTTCTTAGCTTTGGTAGCATATAAGAGGTATAAAGTTTATCAAATGGATGTGAAATCCACCTTTCTGAATGGGTTCCTAAAAGAAGAAGTGTATATTGAACAACCCAATGGAGTGCAAATCAGTAAGGATGAGACACATGTGTGCAAACTAAAGAAAGCCTTGTATGGTCTTAAGCAAGCTCCTAGAGCATGGTATAGTAGGTCGGATGCATACTTAAGAAGGTTGAATTTCAGAAGAGGAACGGTTGATAATAATCTGTATGTGTTCAACTCAAAGAAAGGTCAGCTAATAACCATAGTATATGTAGATGATATCATCTTTGGAGGGAATCACTCTGAGCTATGCCAAGAAATTGCAAAGAAGATGAGTGAGGAATTTGAGATGTCATTGATTGGAGAAATGATGAACTTTCTTGGATTACAGATAAAGTAGTGTGAAGAAGGTATCTTTATTTCTCAAACAAAATATGCCAAAGAGATGTTGAAAAGGTTTGGCATGGAGGATAGCAGACCTATCAATACTCCTATGATAGTGGGCTACAAGTTAACAAAAGATTAGGAAGGAAGGAGTACAAGTCCTATACAGTATAGGAAGATGATAAGAAGCCTTCTATACTTTACAGCATCAAGGCCTGATCTTATGCAAGCTGTGTGCACTGCCAGCAGATTCCAAGCTAATCCTAAGGAGTCTCATGTGTTAACAGTGAAAATAATCAGAAGGTACCTCGAAGGAACACTAGAAATGGGTTTGTGTTATCCAGTCATGGATTCTGTTAAACTACAAGCATACACTAATACAAACTGGGCAGGAAGTATAGATGATAAAAAATCAACCAATGGCTGCAGCTACTTCTTAGGTTCAAAGTGTGTTGCATGGTTAAGTAAAAAGCAAAATAGTGTTGCTTTGAGCATAGCTGAGGCTAAGTATATGACTGCTTGTGCAGCATGTACACAGGTGATATGGATGCTAAAACAATTGGCAGACTTGGGTATTGAAGTGAAGTTACCAATAAGTGTACTTTGTGATAATCAAAACACTATTGATCTCAGCAAGAATCTGGTTCAACATTTGAAGAGCAAGCATATTGACATCCGATATCACTTCATCAAAGATCAAGTGGAACAGGGTACAATTCAGTTGGAGTATGTTGGCACTAAAGATCAAATTTCAGATATTCTAACTAAACCTCTGGCCACAAAGTTGTTTGAGAAGCATAGATTGAGTCTATCTGTGCACATGCCTCCTTAAGCCTGAAGTTCAGGTGAATCCTCCATCTCTACTTTATGATTTTTTTCATATTAGTAATTGGTTGGCAAACGAGGAGAGAAGCAACAGTGCAAGGGGAGCTGTTAAGAAAAGGGGAGTGCATATTTAAGAGGAGTTGAAACTGCTGCATAGTAGCTTTTGTTAAAGGTATTGCCAACAATTACAAAAGGGGAGATTGTTGTTCCCATAGCCTTGTATAGTTTGTAATTATTGTCAACTTGGTTTAAGTATGCAAGAAAGTAAAGCCACATAGAAGGGTAAGAAGGTAAATTCACATGAACGGCAAGAACGTAAATCCGCATAACAGGGTAAGAAAGTAAAGTCACCGCATAAGCCCTATTAGTGTTTCATGGAAGACAAAGAACAGAGAGTCAGCAATATTAAGCATTCAGCAAAACCTAGACAATCGACCAACCAAAGAGAACACCAAACCTTACATAGAAGAACACCACCTGCAAAAGAAAAGGGTAGTCGTAGTGAACAGTTTTGTCGGAATTGAACAGTATTGTCACAATTGAATAATGTCGTTGAAAATTGAACAATGTATCCAACCGGGCAAAACCTAGAGAGAGAAACTGTCAAACACTTGGAAGAGAGAGAAAATGGTAGTCATCGATGGGAAGGAGAGAGACAGTTGACGGCCGGGCTAAACGAAGAACAAAGGTGGATGACCAAAATGGTTGAGTAGCCATCAACGAGAAGGAGAAGAAAATGCAGCCATCGATGGTCAAGCAAAAATGGAAAATATGTTGAGAGAGAAAGAGGCGGTGGAGGGGGGCTAAACGTTGAACGTAAGACAACCGAAAGGTGGTTGAGGAAGGTGACAAAAGAGTGAAAAACTAGACCATCGAAGTGAGAAACCCGACATGGCTGGATGGCCGAAGGTGGGTGGATGGCAAAGACCTATATGGCCAAATCGGGAAGAGAGAGAAACCCGACGGCCAAATTGGAGTAGACCGGCAGGAAGAGAGAGAAACCCGACGATGAACGGAAAAGTGAAATCCAATAAAAGAGAGAAATCCGACTGGACAGTAAGAGAGAGAGAAATGGACACACAAGCCATGAGACAGTGAGATCGTGAGACAAGGAGACGGGTGAGACTGTAAGATAGTGAAAGTAGGAATTGTGTGATACAACGTAGAGAAGGAATTCAGTGAAGCATTGAACTCAATGTATTTTCCAGACTTCTTTTAGAAAGGTTAGAGAGCGTTGCGGTGAACTTCTAAGCGGCAATGGAGCAGCCTTTCAATTCAATAGAGGCAAGACAAGTTAGAGGAAGGGTAGACACAGTAAGTGACATGCTTTATATTGTACTTGCTTAGTAAATGCAATAGACATCCGAATTATCTATTAGGCAAGGTGTCTAAAAGGTGACTTTGGGGACTATTGTGATTAGTAGGTAGCAATAAATCTACCTTAGTCGAGTCTGAGAAAGAATTTACTTTTAAGAAGAAGTTGAAGTTATTCACTTACTTGCGAATTACAAATTGTGGTGATACTAATTCACCCCCATCTCAGTATTACAAACTAGTAGATCCTAGGGAGAAGTCGGGAACTTCATATACCTAACCATTCCTAGGTTGATTTATCTATGGACTTTGTACTAGGATTGCCACAAACAAAAAGGGGTAAGGATTCTGTAATTGTTATTGTTGATAGATTTTCAAAGATGGTGCACTTCATCCCATGTCATAAAACTAATGATGCAAACAACATGGCTGACTTATTCTTTAGAGATGTAGTACATTTGCATGGCATGCCACAAAGCATTGTTTCAGATTGGGACACAAAGTTCTTAAGCTACTTCTAGAAGACTTTGTAGGGTAAGTTAGGTACTAAGCTATTGTTTTCAACTACTTGACATCTACAAACTGATGGGCAAACTAAGGTGGTTAATCAAACTCTTTCTACTCTTTTGTGTGCTATTATTCGAACAAATTTGAAAACATGGGAAGAGTGTTTACCACATGTCGAATTTGTGTATAATAGGAGTGTTCATTCTACTACTAGTTATTCTCAATTTGAAATTGTATATGGTTTTAATCTATTGACTCCTTTGGATTTGGTACCTATACTTGTCAATGAGTATGCCAGCTTAGATGGGGAACACAAGGCTGACATGATAAAAAAATTGCATGAGAAGGTGCGATAACATATTGAAAAATGAACTAACCAACACACATTCTATGTCAACAAGGGACAAAAAAAGGTGGTGTTTGAACCTAGTGATTGGGTTTGGGTGCATATGCGTAAGGAATAGTTCCAAGCTCGGAGGCATTCGAAGCTACAACCTAGAGGAGATGGTCCCTTTCAAGTTGTAGCCTGAATTAATGACAATGCTTATAAGTTGGACCTTCCTAGTGAGTATAATGTAAGTGCAACATTTAACATTTCTGATCTTTCCCCTTTTGATGTAGCTGATGATTCGGGGACGAATTCTTTTGAGAAGAGGGGGAATGATGAGAACCATAGAGATGATGGGTGGGAGTCTTCAATGGATGCAAGAGGTCCATTGCAAATTCCAGAAGGCCTAATAACACGAGTTAGAGCTTCAATGGATGCAAAAGATCCATTGCACATTCCAAAAGGCCTAATAACACGAGCTAGAGCTTCAATGGATGCAAGAGATCCATTGCACATTCCAAAAGGCCCAATAACACGAGCTAGAGCCAAAAAGATTAAAGAAGCATTAAATGGGCTGATTCAAGACATTCAAGCCAACCAAGCTTCAAATGGTGCGAATTCAAGTTTGACAAAGAGTCCAGCCTAATTAATATAATTAAAATACTTAAATAGGTCAGACTAAGTAATAGCATTTCCTCTTAAATAGGAGTTTATTGTCTATGTTGGAATTTGTCCATATTTAAGAATTCCTACAAAATAAGAATCTCCTAAGTAGGAATTTGTGCCTCTTTAGGATTGCTATCTTAGCCTATAAATAGGCACCCCTTGTAAGCTCTAGAAAATCAGACAACTTTGAGTGAAATAGAAAGCAAATGTTTTTCTCTCTTGGTTCTTTTAAGGACTAAAAAACTTATCAAGAGGTACTTCTTGTGGTGTTCCAATCGACTTATCACTTTCAATTCCTTTCTTTTCTGGTGTGTGGCATCCATATCCTTCTTAAATACCCTAGGTTCGTGTTCCTTCAAAGGGTGGGTCTAGGGTTTGTGATATTAAACTCTAGTTTAGCTTTCCTAGTTATTTTTGATTCTTTGTGTGCATTGAGTCCCTAAGCCACGTCATTTTGGGGTTTTCTGCATCACTAATCTTCATATGGCTGAAGTTTAATTGAAGAAGTATGAAGAAAGCTTTATATAGGCCGTGGAAGTGAGAGGAGAGTCCTCTTCAGCAAATGCTATCATTAAGGATGTTACCAAAAAGTTGGATGAGTGTCTAAACAAACAAAGACCTTATTCTATGGGGGAGAAAGGACTTGGTTATGTTGAAAAGCCAAATGAGAGGGTAGAAGAGAAGAAGAAAATTGTGTTTGTGTCTAAAAACAAGGAAAATGATGTTATGAAGAAGAAAAACCAACCCAAGCTAAAATGGATTAGGAAAGATGTGATGAAAACTCCTATCTAAAGGAGACAGGTTGTCAAAGATAGAAGAAATATTGCCATAACAAGTGCTAAAGATAAAAGACTTGAACTTGTTAAAAGAAGAAAATTCAAATTTGAACGATTTTGTTGGTGTTGTAGTAAGTACAGGCATAAGGCTAGTGTGTGCTGGAGTAATAGACCTATAATAAAGAGTAATATGGGGCAAGAGTCTAGGGGGAGACTCCATCAAAAAAAGAGATAGCTGTAATTGAAAAAAAAAAAGAGACAAATTCTATTAAAAAATATTTTTGATATATTGGAAGAAATCTATGGAAGATGTAAAAAGGTTGGACATATTGCTGAGGAATGCTTGACATTACTGCTTGGTCAAAGAATATGAAGGAGAACACCTACATATACTCTTATGTTTGACTAGAGAAGAAAAAGAGGAAGGGAAATGATTGTGGTTGTGGAAATGGCCTTAGAAGCTTCCAAGAAAGAAAAGTCATAAATCCTGGACAATGGCTACTCTTCACATATGATAGAAGATTCCAAGGTGCTAAAGGAAGTAGAAAAATATGATGGAGGGTCAATCACATTTGGCAAGATTTAAAGATTAAAAGTGTTGTTGCTATTAAAATTGGTGTAGAAAAGCTAAAATCAGAAGAAGTACTTTATGTTGAAGGGCTAAAACACAATATAATCAGTGTTTGCCAACTTTGTGATGATGGGCATGAAGTTACTTTCAATAAGAGTGGCTGCATGATAAAAAGACTAAGTGATGGTGCTATTCTTATAAAGGAGGAAATAATAAATGGAAACTTATACCAAGTTTCCTATAGTAAAAATACATACTATATGAGCATCAAAGATGAGAATTTGTTGTGGCATAGGAGATTGGGACATCTTGGACAAAAGGGGCTGAACTTATGTATTTAACCACCCCTTAGAGGTTGAGGTATGCCTCTAACCCCCTTCCCCTTTTCTCTTCTATTATTCTTTGAATTTGTTGTCAAAGAGGGAGATATTTTGCATAAATCCAAAGAGGGAGTTAAAAGGTTATTTCCAATTGGTATCATGCCCACATATAAAAAGGGAAATGTATGTCTCAAAGGGAGCTGTGAATGCCAAAAGTTGGCCAATGTTGGATTTATTATCAATAAATCCAAAGGGAGAGATTGTTGAGCCCATCTTTGATGGTCAATGTTGGATTTGTTATCAACGACATCTCACATATTTGTCCTTGGTGATTTGATGTTGTAAGTGCCATTGAGATGTGTTTGCTGCATTTACAAAGTGTTGATAACTGATTTATTCAAGGGTTAAGGAAGACGTCATTAGTGAAAGATGACAAGAATGAGGAGTGAAACATAGTTGAAATCAATATGCTGTTACTAGCCCAACCTTGCATTACCAAAAACAATGAGTTGATTCATATTGCTAGTGGTGTAAGAGTTAATGTTGACCATTGACCCTAAATTTTAAGAATCAATGCTGACCGTTGATTGTAGAGCAATCTTAAACTCAAGGCTTATAAATACCCATGGAACTGCCAAAAGAGTATGGGCATAATAAAGAGAGACAAAAAAAGTGCAGAGAACATGAGAGGTAGAGAGAATAGTAGCTGAGAAAAACAACAAAGAGAGTTGTGCCAAAAAGCAAAACAAAAGAGCCTCCAACAATAGAAAAGGAAAAGTAGTAATGGCAAAAAGTAAGAGAGAACCTATAGAGGAGAGATAACATTAGTGACAAAAAGAAAACAAAAGAACTTGCAAAGGAGAGAACTGATAGAGTACAATATAGACCAATTGTTAAATATGGAAAGAAAGTTGTCATAGTGTTGAAGATAAGGATATCCTATCCAAATATCTATCCTTTATGAAGGAAACTTTGGCATTAAAACTTCTGATAAGATTCTACGTATCTTCCTTGGCACAGTAGCATCATTGATCTCCTCTTCATAGCTTCTAATGGAGCATACAATTTCATTTACTCTTGTAAAGAGGGCATCCATTGATTCATCATTCAACATCTTTATATCTTCAAATATGCTCTTTTAGATTTATAGTTTGGTTTCCTTTACAACCTTGACTTTTTCATAAATATTCTTCAATTTGTCCCAAATTTGTTTAACTGTATTGCACCTCATCACTTTGGTGAATTCTTTGTTTGATAAGGAGGCATATAAGACATTTCTAGCCTTTTTATCATACTCTAAATTCTTCTTATTAGTAAGTGTCATAGCAGTATTTTTAGTAGTAAGAGTGAAGACACTAAGAACAGAGTCAAATATGTCTAGACCAAGAAAAAGCAAACATAAGAGCACTCTATTCTTTCATAATTAATAATTTTGTTCATAAAAAATAGGAATGCCCTTACTGTTAACATTGTTTATGCTCTCTATGATATTAACCAGGAGATAATATATCCATAGAAGTAGATGTAAAGATTTACATTAGCAAAAAAATTTAAATCTAAGTAGAATGGATCAATAGAAGAACCATAGGCTTTGATACCAATTGATAAGGAACTTTTTAGGTTTTATATTAAGAAGAGGTAGTGGTAAATCAGTGTGAGATGTTTACTTTTTACAAATCTATCTAAATTTGTTAAAGTCGATGATTTATTTTTATCTTCTTTATGTGAGAACGACCATATGAACATCAAGCAAGCACAAACATCCGAGAAAACACCAAATGTTTATGTGGTTGACTCACAATGTATGAGATACATCCAGAATGTGATATGATCTCTCTTAGATCACATGGTCCACTCTTGCAATCAAGGGATATAGATGATGTAATGGAAGGATCTTTCCTTCACCACTGTGAAAGGATCATTTTTTAACCATTTACAATGATCTCCCAATCACCCTAAGGGTTTTCCACCCTGTTTCAAAGAAGTACATAAAAAATTGTAACAAAAACTCCTCTGAAAAAGATCTCTCCATGTTATAGGTTGCTATGGCAAAACACTGATATTCTCCGTTCTTTTTGCTATTCTCTCCTCACCATCATTCTCTGCTCTCTTTGTTGTTCTCTCCTTAAGCATTATATTATTCTCCTTTTGCCCTCTTTCTGCTGATCTCTACGCTCTCTCTGTTCATGTCTGCCATCTTTTTTTCTACTGCATACCCTTTTTGCTACTCACCCTTTATGTTACTATCTCTTTTTTCTCTTTTGTTGTCTACTCTTTCAGTATTTATATGGGTATTTATATGCCTCGAGTTTAGGATTGCCCTACCATCAACGATCAACATTGATTTCATGAATTTAGGGTTGACCTACAATCAACGGTCAACATTGACTCCTTGAATTTAAGGTTGACTTACCATCAACAGTCATGTGTTCTAGCCTGGCTCCTTTCGAGATGTGATAATTGTTAATAAGGTAAACAGTAGTAGTTCAAAACAAAGAGAGATGTCATTCTCCAAAGCTCCAACTATGTTGCCTTTCTTTCCAATTATGCTCCCAGTTACACCATAGGAGCAGAGCAACCTAAATGACACTTCTTTTTGTGTAGTCTTTGGTGTCTAGTTAGAATTCATATCAACCTTACTTAGCAGTAAACATTTTTTTTGCATTTGTACTCAAGGTCGATAGCAACAAACTAAGATAAGGAAACAATTCTTCATACAGATTGGAGGAGCCCTTATCAGAGGCTTTTTCAACATGTCTTGCCAACATGCTGCTAGCAATATGAATCAACTTGTCATTTTTGGTAGTGCAAGGTGGGGTTGGCAGCATCTTGATTTCAACTCTGGTTTCTCTCTTCATTCTTATCACATTCCACTAATGCCATCTTCCTTAATGCTTGAATAAATTACCTACCAACACTTTGTAAATGCAACAAACATATCTTAAAGGCACTCATAACATCAAATCAACAAAGACAAATATATAAGATGCTATTGACAACAAATCCAACATTAACTATAAAGAATGGGCTCATCACAAATAAACCTAAGAAGTTAAGCCTTTTATGTGTATATTCTACTTTAACTTAAAATCTAGCATCCCAAAACAAAAACATGTCGTTTAATAAAACTTAACATGTGGATTGAGCCTTTCTTTAGCTTGGTCACATGGCTTGAATTTATATCATAGGCTCCAGACTTTCTTTTGGAAATTCTAAACCTTATTGATTATCTTACACAAAAAGATAAATGATTATCCTTGGTGTAGCTTGAAAACTTCTAGAACAGGTTTAGAATCTTCTAAAACAACATATTTGTCATGCATCTACATGATAAAGCCTTGTAAAGCTTCTTTCATCCTTTTTGTCCTAGCCCTAGTCATTGGACCATCGATTCCTTGCAAAGGATCTTGGGAATACTTACATCATTGCACTTGATCAACACCTTATCTTGATTATTCCTTATCCTTAGAATGATTTGTCCTTGAATTACTTATATCAAATAAAGATAAGTCAGTAACATTAAATATAGCACTAACATTAGCATAGGTACTTGATAGATTTGGCCTATAACATATGAGTAGTTGATCAATTTAAGATGTCCCAATTTAGCCTACTTTAAGTGGTACAAGAATGTTTTCTTTTTGAAAGTCTTCACTCATGAAGATAGTCAAAATGACTTTTGGAAAGAAAAATTTATTTTTAAGTTATCTATTCTATTTGTAGGAAGAGTCAAAATAAGGCTTAAATCCTATTATCAAGTGATCATCAGATATGATCAATACACCTATGGTGAGTTAGTAGCTGAAGTAGTTTTAGAGGACATAAAGATATGTAATGATATAAAGTTATATTAAAAATTGCAAAAGGAAAATTCTTAGGGTGGAAAAGCTTTTGAAGATTTTTCTGAACAAATGAGTTATTTATCTATTTGTTATCCTCACAAAGAGAATAAGGAGAGAATGCCTTTTAGAGAAAGGCCACTAGATGCCTTTTATCAAAAGCATGAGAAAAAGAAAAGTTTGGGTTATTTACCTAAAGAAAAAGAAAAAAAGGTAAGAAGGTGGACTCTGAAGAAGTGTAGTAAGATTGGACATTACTCTATGTCACGTGGAAAGAACAATATAGGCATTATTTACTAATGAGAGCCTTAAAAGGACATTACTTTATATTTTCCTATCACTTAGATGGTGAAGATATGTATATTAATATGGTTACTTACCACTCAAAATCAGTTTTTGACAAGTCTCATTTAGAATTAGACTCTAAAGAAGAAACTAATTATTATAAAGCTTTGTACAAAAACATAGGCTTATTAGTATTACCAAATGAAGAAAATATGATACTAAATCTTATTGGTAAAATTCCAAATCTATATGAGAAAAAAAGGTAGTTAGAAATTTACTTGTATTCAATTAAGAATAAGCAAGTAAGGAATGAAATAGCTAAGCCTAGTCAAGGCAATAATCTTGATACAATTATACAAAGAATTAAAGGAAGGTAATCTTTGAAAAGAGAAACTTGGATCCAAGAGCTCATGTTTGAAACTAAGAACTTAAAGAATAGCTTAAGGAACTAAAGAGAAGAGTTATTACTCTTAGAAGTACAATTAGATTAGCTTTATAGACTTTGCTAGTATATTTAAAGAAAAGATAGAAATTCTATAATCTTCTTTTAAGGAAGAAAAAGATGTAAATAATCTTCAATATGTCAATATGATTGATAAGGTTATTACCCATAAATGGTATATAAAGATAACAATATTAATTAGTAAGGAATACATATTCTTTACTACAACATTGGTATATATAAGTATTGATATGAACTGTATTAATGAAAAGTTAATACCTTCAAAGTATTTTGAAAAAAACTACCAGAGTGTTAAACACAACTGAAAGTAAGTTTGTTATAATGTGACAATATGCAACGAAGAAGTTTGTTTATAGATTCCTTTTGTTCTTATTAAAAATCTTTCCCAAGATGTTTTAAAAAATCTATTTTTGCGTATACTTTATCCAATTCAGAAGATTTCTAAGGATAGAATATATGTAGAAATTACAGGAAAGCTTATTAACTTTAAATTTCTTATAGAAGATCAATATATGAAAATAAGAATGCTTTAAGATAAGAAAAAGAAAATATTTGAGTTTATTAACTCAAAAATATTACAAGAACAAATAAGCAAAAAACCCTTAATCTAAGGAAAAAGTTCCCCAATAAAGTTGGTTATTTCACTAGCTATTAATGGAACTTAATCTTTGAAATCTAAAGACTTGGATTCATTCTTAAATGATGCTTATGAATGTGTCATAAATAAGGGATTAACTTATCCTTTTCTCTCAAAGTTTATTGAATTTTTATATCCTATTAAAAATAACTATGCTCATCTAAAACCTTACAAGGTTGCAAGATTTTATATGAAAGATTTTAAAATGAAGGATCAATATTACTATTAATAGATCTTAATTGAGATGGGCTAAGTGGTTATTGAACCAATTGAAAGAGTTTAGGGTTATTAAGGTACTCATGATTAGGCTTATGCTAAGTTTAAAATAAATGGGTTATTTATTTTAATGAATGGCAAGGAGACTTTGTTAAGCCAATCATTGATGGCTAATGTTGGATATGTTGTCAATAACAGCTCATTTATATGTCCTTGTTAATTTGATATTATGAGTGCCTTTGACATTTGCAAAGTGTTGCAACTAATTTATTCAAGGGTTAAGGAAGATGGCATACTCTCATTCCCAAAAAGGAGTATCAATGTAGAGAAGGAGAGAAGTAGTAGGATAGAATAACTTGGTAATGATTGATATTAAAGAGAAGCTAATGGTGGAGGAAGTGTTCAAGACAATGAAGGTGCCACCTTGGAACAAGAAAAAAATGTTTAAGGCAATAACAACCATTTTTTCTTGAGGATAGTATTAAACTTTATTATGTTCAAGCTCAATCTTACCACCGGCATTATTCCTTCTCTCAATGTGGCCATCAGCTTGCTAGGTTTCGTGATGCTGAAGTCTTGGTCTATCTTGCTCTAAAAGCTTGACTTCTTGAAGCAACCTTTCTTAAGCAAGAGAATATCATCATCTAGATATGTGTCATTGCTGCCTCTAGCATTGCATGTACCAGTGGCACTACAAGTCACTTGTTGGGTATGAGTCAATGTTAATCATTGATAGTAGATCAACCTTTTAAATTCAAGGAATCAATGCTAACTATTGATGGTAAGGCAATCACAAATTCAAGGCATATAAATATGCATGCAGCCACTAAAAAGAATGGAATAGGGGAATAGCAGAGAGCATTAGATAGAAAGTTGAGACTGGCAAAGAGAGAGTAGTGAGCACAACAAAGAGAGAGCTATGAAATATGAGCGAGAGAGAGAGAGAGAGAGAGAGAGAGAGATTGTGAAACATGGCAAAGAGATAGCTGTGAAATACGATAGTAAGAGAGCTGCGAGAATAGTATAAAGAATAGCAGAGCATGATAGAGAGAAGAGGAGAGAACAACAAAGAGAAAAGGAGAGAATGGCAAAGAGAAGAGGAGAAGATCAGTTTTCTACCACAATAACTTGTGCACATGGAGAGATCATTCTCAAGGGAGTTTTTTGTCATAATCTTTTACTATACTTTTTTCTTAAAAGGGTGGGGAACCTTTGGGGTGATTGAAAGATCATTATAAGTGGTTAAGGAGAGATCCTTCCACTATATCATTGTATTCCTTGATAGCAAAAGTGGACTATGTAATTTAGGAGAGATCCTATCACACTGTGGATATAGCTCACACATTGTGAGTGAACCACATAAATATTCTATATATTTTCGATGCCTTGTGACTTGATATTCATAGACCGTCCTTAACTTTAACAGGTCACAAAGGTTTAATCTGGATGTATTTATTAAAAGTAAACATCTTACACTGATTCACCCCCTTTTAGTGTAAGAGCTAAAAAGGTCCTCATCACTAAGGTTTTGATACCAATTGATAAGGACCTTCTTGGGTCTCATACTGAGATTTTTTACAAATCAATCCAAATTTAACCTCTATGATTTGTTAGAATCAATTATCTATTTTTTTTTTCTTTCTCCTTTATGTGAGAGTGACCGTATGAATATAAATCAATGCGCAAGCACCCAAGCACACATGGCAATTTTTACATGGTTCACCTTCAATGTGTGAGCTACATCCACAATGTGATAGGATCACTCGTAAATCATATAATCCACTCTTGTTATCAAGGGATGCAATAATGTTGTGGAAGGATCACTCCTTAACTACTTATAGAAGGACTACTCCTTAACCACTTACAATGATCTCCCAATCACTCCAAGGGTATCCTACTCTTATTCAGCAAGTTTATCAAGAGTTTATTGTAAAAACTTTCTTGAAGAACGATAACTCAATGTATACAGACTGCTAATATAGAATATGAATCTTCTCATTCCTTTGCTATCAATGTTTTCTCACTCGCTGCTGGTTTGCCTACACATGCTGCTATTGTTGTTTGCACATGCTACAGCTATTTACTCATGTTGTTGCTATTATTCGTACTTGCTGCAGTTGCTATTCGTATGCGTTGTTGTTGTTCAGTCACGCTGCTGCTACTGTCTACATGAGCTACTGCTATTATTTGTGCACACTGTTGTTGTCTACTTGTGCTACTACTACTATTTGTGTATAGTCTACTCATGCCACTGCTATAATCCACACATGCTATTCTTGTTGTTTGCACATGCTGCTGGGTGCACTACACTTGCTAGTATAGCCTCCTGGATATGCTGCTACTATCTGCACGAACTACTCTCACTTATTTGGTTGCTAGGCATGTTGCACCTACTGGTATAACCTCCTGAATGTGCTGCTATTATTCACATGCACTACTCCTACTATTCACATGCTGCTGTTGTCCATGCGCATTGTTGCTATTGAATTGGCTGTTGGATGCATTGCACTTGTTGGTATCTCTCCCAAACATGTTGCTGGGGTTGGTAATCCCTTCTAGACATGCTACCACTATTGGTATAGCCTCTTAAGGTGTTGTTGGTTTGTTGGTTGCTTCTTGGACTTGTTGCCACACTACTTACTACTTCACAACCTACTACTGTACAATTTGCTACTACATGACCTACTATTGCACTTTCTGTAGATGGCTGCTGATTCCCAAATGATGCTATTGCAGTTGCTGGTTTGCTACGTGATGCTTGAACCTGTTGCTGTAATCCGCATGTGGCTGTTTTGTTCTTGGACCTATTGTTGCAATCTACAGGTGGCTGCTTCGTTCCTAGACCAGCTACAGCAATTTGCAGGTTCCTGTTTCGTTCTTGGACTTACTGTTGCAATCTATAGGTGGCTGCTTCATTCTTGGACCTACCGTTGCAATCTGCAGGTGGTTGCTTGATTGTTTGCTGGTGTAGGACACCTCCTCTTGCTGCTACTACCTCTTTGTTTAGTAGTGCAGGCACCTCTTAGTTTTATTGGTGCAAGCTACTTCCTCCTGGTTTGTCTTCCGTTGATATTGGATTCACAAGTTGCTGCACCACCTTTTGGTTTATCTTCTTTGGTTGCTGGATTCACAGGTTACTACACCACCTTCTAGTTTTTCTCCCTTGGCTACCAAATTATTGGTTTAAGGCAACTAGTTTCCTAGTTTACTGAGTTTGTTGGTTTAAGGTTGGTTGTTGCAAGTTTTGGTGAGGCCTAGCTGCTGTAAATGCTGATAAGGGCTGGTTGTTGCAAGTGCTGGTGAGGGCTGGTTGCTACAGGTACTCGTAAGGGTGGCCAATTGCTTCAAGTTTGTTAGTGTGGTGGTCAGTTGCCTTGCTACCTCTCTCTCCCTCTTGGTCAATTGTCTTGCTGTCTCTTTCAACCTCTTAGTCGATTGCCTTGCTGCCTCTCTCTCCCTCTTGGTCAACTGCTACAATTAGGTTTTGTTCTTTCAAAAAATTCTACAAACTTACACTACCTTACAAGACTTATAGGGGTATTTATAGAACCTTGAGATTAGGGTTACATGATCATCAATGGTCATTGTTGATTCTTATGGGTTGCCCTATAATCAACGGCTATATTTGAGTCCTAAAATTTAGGATCACGGTTAATATTGACCATTGACAATTGACTGTTGACTCTAAAGTTTAGGAAGTTAATTTGACCATTGACCTTAAATTTTATGAATCAAATCCAGTCGTTGATTATAGGGCAACATGTGGGAATCAATGATGACCATTAATGATTTTGTAGTCCTAATCTCAAAGCTCTATAAATACCCCTATATGTCTTGCAAGAAGGGTATGTGCTACAGAAAATAGAGAGAGCTGACCAAACAGAGAGGTGAGCAGCAAACCTAGGTAAAAAGAGAGGTGAATGACAAAGAGGAGCCACCAAGCAAGTTGCAACCGGCCAAAAAGAGGAAGAAAAAAGGCAAGGAAGCCAGCCAAGGAAACTGCAGAAACCACCAAGGAAAGAAGGCAAGCCAACCAGCCAAGAAGAGATCAGTAACATGTCTAAGAGGCTTCCCTACACCAGCAGCAAGTCTAGGAGGTTTCCTAGTACCAGCAGCACATCCTTGCACATCCAAGAGGGTATACTAGCAATAGTATGTAGGTCCAGTAGGGTACACCAGCACCAGCAGCATGTTCTTGCACATCCAAGAGGGTATACCAACAACAGTACATGTCTGGGAAGGTATACCAGCATCAACAACACCTCAAGAGGCTTCCTAGCAGTAAAAGCACACTTGGGAATCAAACAAAAAATCAGAACGTGCAATAGCAGGTCTAGGAATCAGTAACCACCTGCAGAAAGTGTAGTAGCAGGTCCGAAAATCAACTAGCAAACCAGCAGTGGCATGAGAAATTTGCTGCAGTGCACGGGGAGAGCAGCAGCAGTGCGAGAAATCTGCTACAGTGCATACGGAGAGCAATAGCGGCACAAGAAATCTGCTGCAGCGCACGAGGAGAGCAGTAGCAATGTGAGAAATCTGTCATAGCACGCGGGAAGAGAAGTAGCAGTGCAAGAAATCTGTTGTAGTGCATAAAGATAGTAGCAGCAACATGAGAAAACAACTACTATACGAGGGGAGAGCAGCAACAGCATGCATATAGACAGTAGTAGTGGTGCGAGCTGATAGCAGGAGTAGTACGCAGGATAGCAAGAATAGCTTGTGCAGACAGCAGCAGCGGCTCGTGTAAACAGTAGGCATAGTTTGTGCAGACAATAGGTATAACTTGTGCAAACAACAGGCACAGCTTATGTGGACAGTAGGTAGAGCTTGTGAGGGTAGTAGCTTTTAGCTTATGCAAGCAACAGGCATAGCTTGTGTGGATAATGGGCACAGCTTGTGTGAACAGCAAGCATAGTGTGCATGGATAGCCAGCACAAAGAGCATGGATAGTAGGTAGGAGCAGTGCATGTAGATAATAGGCATAGTGCATGCGGACAATAGGCACACCTTGTGCAAAAAGCAGGCACAACGCACACAGATAGCAGGTGCAGTGTGTGCGAACAACAGGCACAGCGCTTGTGGACAGCAGGCAGCAATGACAGCGCATGCAAATAGCATTAACAGCACAGGCAAATAGCAGCGGACAAACACGGCAGCCTATATGGACAGCATTAGCAACGCACGTGGATAGCAGCAACAACGCGTATGGACAGTGATAACAGCACGTACAGACAATAATAGTAGCACGTGCTGACAGCGATACTAGAATATGCAAACAACAACAGCAACAAGTGCAAGCAACAATAGCAACGCATGTTGGCAATAATAGGTGTAGGCAGCAATAGCAACAAGTCCAACAACTTGCAGTAATAAAAGGAGAAAGTATGCCTAATAAAAGGTCTAATAGCTTGTAGCAATAGAGAAGGAAATGTACCTTGTAGTAGTCAAGGAGAAAGCATGCTTGGTAGCCAGACCAATAGCTTGCAACAGTTGAGGAGAAAATGTGCCTGGCAACAGAGGAAAGATCCTGCAAGGAAGCACCAATAGTAGGTGAGACAACATCGGTAGCAAACAAAGGAGAAGATCTATATTCTAGTCTAATAGTCTGTACACATTGAGTAATCATTCTCCAGGAATGGTTTTTCTATAAACTTTTGATAATTTGTTTAACAACAGGGTGGGATACCCTTGGAGTGATCAGGAGATCATTATAAGTGGTTAAAGAGTGATCCTTCAACAAGTGATTAAGGAGTCATCCTTCCATAACCAAATTGTATCCCTTGATAACAAAAGTGGATTGTGTGATTTAGGAGAGATTCTATCACACCATGGATGTAGCACACACATTAGGGGTGAATCACATAAAAAATGTCATGTGTGCTTGGGTGCTTATGAATTGATTTATACTCGTACTGTTGTGCTAACATAAAGGAGAAAGTACATATCTCACACTAATTCATCCTTTTACTTCCCTTTTCCTTTTCTCATATTATTGGTGATATATGTCATGACCTCATATAGTTCAGTATCACCATCTTCTTCTCTAGAGCTGCTAATGGATTCCTTTTCTCAATCTTTAATCCTTAACTTCTTCATTGTTTTGAAGGCCAGCTCCTTCTCCACCTTAGACATCTTTTCTTTCTTTATTGAAGCTATTCTCATTTCATAAGCTACTAATATGCTGTGTAAGTCATCTAAGGGTAGCCTATCTAGATCCCTATCTTCTGTGGAAGAGACTTTGGTGTTGTAAGCTTTCAGTAAGATTCTAAGTATTTTCCTTACCACAATGGCATTATGGATCTCCTTTCCATAGCATCTAATGGAGCACACAATTTTGTTGACTCTTGTGAAGAACACATCCACAATCTTATTATTTTGCACCTTTGTCTTTAAATTTGTTACTTTAGATTTGTAGCTTGACTTCCTTCACAACCTTGTCTCCTTCATAAATGTTCTTTAGTTTGTGTGAGATTTGCTTGGCTGTGTTGCACCCCATCACCTTGGTGAATTTCTTATCTAACAAAGAGGCATATAAGGCATTTCTCGCCTTTCCATCACACTCCAAGTTCTTCTTATTAGTTGACGTCATAAGATTACTTTCAACAATAAGGATGAAGCCACTAACAACAGACTCAAAAAAATCAAGACCAATGGGCATTAGATATAAGAGTATTTTATTCTTCTATAACTAATAATTCTATCCATGAAACGTAGGGATGTCCTTACTGTTGACATTGTTTATGCTATCCATGATCTCAAGCAGTAATAGAAATAAAAACTCACATAGTAATGCATAACTTCACTTCAAAGTAGAAAAATGAGATCAATAGAGGAATTAGGCTCTGATACCACTTGATGAAGACCATTTTAGGTCTCACACTAAGAAGGGGGTGAATCAATGTTATGTGCTTTTTACAAATTGATTTGGATTTAACCTCTGTGACTTGCTAGAACCAATGATCCAAGTTTTTTTGTCTTTCTCATATATATGAGCATAACCGTATGAATATAAATCAATTTGTAAGTACCCAATCACATATGACAGTTGTTACGTGGTTCACCCAAATGTGTGAGTTATGTCCATGGTGTGATAGGATCACTCTTAAATCACACAATCCATTCTTGTTATTAAGAGATACAACAATGTTGTGGAAGGATCATTCCTTAACCACTTGTGGAAGGACTACTCCTTAACCACTTACAACAATCTCCCGATTATAGAGTTGATCTCCTAATCACTCTAAGGGTATCCCACCCTTATTTAGCAATTTTATCAATAGTTTATAGTAAAAAATTTCCTGAAAAATGATCACTTAATATGTATAGACTGCTAGTGCAGAATATGAATCTTCTCCTTCTTTTATTGTCAATGTTGTCTCACCTGCTACTAGTGTTGCTTGCACATGCTACTATTGCTGTCCACACATGCTGCTATTGTTGTGTGCACGTGTTGCGGCTATTGTTCACGCATGTTGCAACTGTTGTTCACATGTGTTGCTGCTGTTTGTTCACGCTGCTATTGCTGTCTACACACATTGTCACTATCCATGTGTGCTGCTACTATTCACTCATGTTGCTGCAACTATCCATGTATGTTGTTGCTGTCTGCTCACATTGCTGCTACTATCCATGCACGCTGCTTCCATCTGCACGTGCTACTATAACTATCCATGTGTGCTGCTACTGTTTATTCATGCCACTGCTACTATCTGCACATGCTGCCCTATTATACACTACTATTGCTGTCTGCACACACTGCTCTCACTAATTTGGTTGTTGGGTGCACTAAACTTGCTAATATAGCTTCCTGGATGTGCTACTACTATCCGCACACATTGCTCTTGCTGATTTGGTTGTTAGGCGCATTGCACTTGCAGGTATAGCCTCTTGGATGTGCTACTGCTATCCACATGGGTAACTTCTATTGTCTATATGCGCTGTTGCTATTGAATTGGCTACTAGATGCATTGAACTTACTAGTATCATCTCCAAAACGTGTTGCTAGTGTTGGTAGTCCCTCCTAGATGTGCTGCCACTATTGTTATAGCCTCCCAAGGTGTTGCTAGTTTACTAGTTGCTTCTCGAACCTGCTATTACATAACCTACTACTACACGACTTGTTGCTACACCTTCTACAGGTGGCTACTGATTCCCAAATGATGATGCTGCAGCTACTGGTTTGTTGCTTGATGTCTAGACCTGTTGTTGCAATCTGCAAGTGGTTGTTTTGTTCTTGGACCTACTATTGCAATTTACAGGTGGCTACTTCATTCTTGGACTTGCTGCTACAATCTGCAGATGGTTGCTTTGTAGTAAGTTTATTGGTGCTGCTACCTCCTTATTTTCTGGTACAGGTACCTTTTGGTTTTGTTGGTGTAGGCTAATGCCTCCTGGTTTGTATTCCCTTGGCTCCTAGATTCACAGGTTACTGCACCACTTTTTGGTTTGTCTTCTTTAGCTACTAGATTCACAAGACGTTGCACCACCTTCTAGTTTATCTCCCTTGGTTGTTGGATTCACAGGTTGCTGCACCACCTTTTGATTTGTTTTCCTTGGCTGTCAGATTGTTGGTTCAAGGTTGTTGGTTTCCTTATTTGTTGGTGTAGGCTACTACCTAGTAATTTTTGGTAAGGGTTGGCTGTTGCAAGTGTTGATGAGGGTTGATTGCTGTAGGTGCTGGTGAGGGTGGCAAGCTACTTCAAGTGTGTTGGTGTGGTGGTTGATTGCCTTATTGCCTCTCTCTCCCTTTCGGCCAATTGCTGCAATTAGGTTCTATTCCCTTAAAAAATTCTACAGAACTCACACTACCTTACAAGATGCATAAGAGTATTTATAGAGCCTTGAGATCAGCATTACATGATCATCAATGATCATTGTTGATTCCCATAGGTTGCCCTACAATCAACAACAAGATTTGAGTTTTAAAATTTAAGGTCAATGGTTAATATTGACTTCCCAAAATTTAGGGTCAACAGT
Source organism: Ceriops zippeliana (assembly GCA_037897445.1). Lineage (NCBI taxonomy): Eukaryota > Viridiplantae > Streptophyta > Magnoliopsida > Malpighiales > Rhizophoraceae > Ceriops > Ceriops zippeliana. The sequence continues at coordinate 186,056 of JBAPLH010000115.1, forward strand.
CAATAATGGTCAATCTTAACCCCTAAAATTTAGTGTTACAATCAATATTGACTCTTCAACATCAAGATTGACCTATCATCACCGATTTTTCCTAATGACCACATCTTAACAACATTTATAATCTTAAATCAACACATACAACCATGTGAGATAGTGTTGACAACAAATCCAACATTAGCCATTAAAGATGGGCTTAACACTTGGGTTCCTCTATTAATCCATTCTACTTAGATTTGAAATGTTTTCCTACCATAAATCTTTACATCTACTACCAATTAATCTCATAGAGAGTATAAACAATGTTAATAGCAAGGGCATTCCCACTTTTGATGGATAAAATTATCAATTATGGAAGAATAGAATGTTCCCATATCTATTTTCACTTGGTTTGAATGTGTTTGAATTTGTTATCAATGCTTTCACTCTTGCTGCTAAAGGTGTTATTATGACACCTACTAATTAGAAGAATTTAGAGTGTGATGGAAAGGTAGAAATGGGTTATATGTCTCCTTTTCAGACAAAAAATTCACAAAAGTGATAGGGTGCAACACAGCCAAACAAATTTGCAATAAATTAAAGAATATTTATGAATGAGACAAAGTTATGAAGGAAGCCAAATTACAAATCTAGAGAAGTAAATTTGAAGATATAAAAATGCTAAATGATGAATCTGTGGATGCCTTCTTTATAAAAGTAAATGAAATTATGTGCTCCATTAAAGGATATAAAGAGAAAATTAATAATACTACTGTGATAAGCAAGATACTTAGAACCTTATTAGAAACTTTTAATACCAAAGTTTTCTCCATTAAAGATAGAAATTTGGACAGGTTACCCTTGGATGATATACACAGCCTATTAGTGACTTATGAAATTAAAATAACCTAAATAAAAAAAAGAAAAGAAGCTAAGGTAGAAAAAGAGTTAGCTTTAAAGGCAATTAAGAAATTAAAGATTAAAACAAGAAGAAGAATCCAACAGCAACTTTGAAAAAGAAGGTGGTGATACTAAACTTGATAAAATCATGTTATATATCACCCAAAATGTAAGGAAAGGAAATAGGAAGTACAATTAAAAAATACCCTTAAAGTGCTTTAGTGGTAGAGCCATTGAGCACTTTATTATGGACTGCCCAAAAAGAAAATAAGTAGATAGTGATGATGATGATGAGCTTGCCTCAATAAGGAGAACAAAGAAATTCAACTATTCAAAAGCTAGGAATTCAAGTGTCAAAAGGAAAAAGAAACTCTTCAGATCCAAAAGAAGAAATTTCTTGAGCAAGTTAAATGAATAAGATTCTAAAGTAGAAGCTGATGATGATTCTGATGATGATGTTGCAAAAAATGTGCTGGTTGCATAGGTAAATGTTGAAAAAGAATTCTCAAGTGATGACGAATTAGCAAAAAAGGAAGAGAAAGAAAGGGTACAATAACTTAAGAATGAATTAAGAGCTTGTTTACACAAAAATATCAAGATGGAAAAGGAGGTAAACAATCTCAAGAAGTTGAATAAAACTTATGATGTTGATAAATCTGATCTCTAAGTGAAAGAAAAGGAATTTGAAGCAAATGAGAAAGAGGAATATGAGGCAAGAGTATAGGGGGAGACTCTATTAAGAAAGAAGACAGCTTCAAGTAAAAAGAAGTCAACTTCTACTAAGAAATAAGTTTGATATATTGGAAGAAATTTGTAAAGATGTGAAAAGGTTGGACATGCTACTAAGAAATGTTTAACATTGCTATCAGGTCAAAGAATGCAAAAGAAAACACCTACATATGCTACTACATTTGGCTAAAGAAAAAGGAAAGGAAGGGAAATAGCAATGGTTATGGAAGTATCCTTAAAAACTTCTAAAAACGAAAAGTCATGGATCCTTGACAGTGGTTCCTCTTCACACATGGCAAGAGACTCTAAGGTACTGAAGGAAGTAGAAAAATATAATAAAGAGTCAATCATATTTGACAATGATGGTGCCTTAAAGATTAAAGGTGTTGGTGTTGCTGAAGTTAGTGCAGCCTTAAAATCAGAGGAAGTGCTTTTTGTTAAAGGGATAAAACATAATCTAATTTGTGTTAGCCAACTTTGTGATGATAGGCATGAAGTTACTTTCAACAAGAGTGACTAAAAACATTAAGTGATGGTTTTGTTCTTACAAAAGGAGAAAGAATAAATGGAAACTTATACCTAGTTCCTAAGAGCAAAAACACATGTTACATAAGCACTAAAGATGAGAATTTGTTATGACATAGAAGATTGGAAAATCTTGGACAAAAAAAGCTAAACAAATTGTCCAAAAATGAAGTTGTGAAAGATGTATCCAAGATAAGAAGAGACGAAACACCATTTATAGCACTTGTCAAAAAGGGAAGATGGTGAATAAACATTGGAGCTCATTTATTTAAATGTTTGTGGGCTTATGAGACAATAATCATTAAAGGGTGATAGGTACTTTATTATTTTTTATTGATGATTTTACAAGAATGACATGTATTATGTTATTGAAACATAAATATATGCTCTTAATAATTTCAAGAGCTATAAGAGGCTAGCTAAAAATTAGTTGGGGGGAATAATTAAAAGACTTAAGATAAACAGTGGGACAAAATACACTTACAGTGAACTTAAAAATTATTTGGAGAAGCATGGAGTGAAGCATAAATATGATAGTCCCTACATACCTCAACAAAATGGAGCGACTAAAAGAAAGAATAAAAGCCTAATGGAGATGGCAAGGACTATATTGGTTGAGCATGGTATCTTATGTGGCTACTAGAGAGAGGCTATCACTATATCCACTCAGATTTAAAATAGATGCTTGATGAGACCATATACAAAAAAGATACCTTATGATTTGTGGAATAGAAAGAAGCCAAGTGTAAAACATTTTACAGTATTTGAAAGCCCCTGCTTTATTAAAATTAAAGTTAAGACCTTGGAAAATTTGATGAGAAAACTGATGAATGCATATTCTTAGGCTATGTACCAAGTGGAAAAGGCTTCAAATGTTACAACATAAGGTTGTAGAAAATTGTAGATAGCTTTAATGTTAAGATGATTAAAGATGGTTCCACAATGCAATCACAACATAAGAAAGTTGAAAATGTTGTGTGATAATGAAAAAGAATCTAAAAGTGATAAATCAGAGGTTGTTTAGCATGAGGAAGATGTTGATTCTCAAATTACAAGTGATGAAGAAAATGAATCAGGGCATTCTGATGAGGATTGTTTCAATTCTCACACTGAGAAAAAGGCGAATCAATGTGAGATATATTCTTTTTACAAATCAATATAGATTTAACCTTTGTGACTTGTTAGAATCAATGATCCAATGTTTTATTTTTCTTCTTTATACGAGTGTGACCATACGAATATAAATTAATGAGCAAGCACCTAAGCATAAATGACAATTTTATGTGGTTGACCTACAATGTGTGAGTTATGTCCACGATATGATAGGATCACTCATAAATCACACGATCCACTCTTGTTATCAGGGGATACAATTTGGTTGTGGAAGGATCACTCCTTAACCATATGTGGAAAGATCACTCATTAACCATTTACAATGATCTATCAATCACTCCAAGGGTATCCTACCCTTATTCAGCCATTTATCAAGAGTTTATAGTGAAACCTTTCCTGAAGAATGATCACTCAATGTATATAGATTGTTAGAGTATAATATGGATCTTTTCCTTCCTTCGCTATTGGTGTTGTCTCTCCTACTATTAGTGTTACACACAATGCTAATGTTGTTTGTATGTGTTACTGTTAATGCCCGCACAAGCTACTAATGTAGTCTAGGCATGCTACCGCTACTATTTGTGTGCATTTCTACTACTATCTGCACGTGGTGCCACTATTGTCTGTGTGCGCTACTAATGCTATCCACATGCATTGTTAATATTTCTGCATGCTCTCTGCTACTTTCCACATGCTCTATTACTGTTGTTCGCATGCGTTGCTACTGCTGTCCACACGTACTCTATACGTGCTATTCTTGTTGTTCGCACATGCAAATGCTGTTGTTCGTATGTACTCTACACGCATTGCTCCTATTGTTCGCACGCACTGCTCCTAATGTCCACTTGCACTACTACTATTGTCTACATGCACACCGTTATCCTTAGTTGCTATTCATAAATCTTTATTTATGCTTCTTTAGTTCAGACTTGGCCTTATAGAGCTTGGCTTGCAAAATCAACACCTTTTTTGCTTTAAACTCCTTTTCTTTCACCTAGAGATTAGATTCATCAACAACAAAATTTTCATATAGCTTCTTAAAATGTTTTACCTCTTTTTCTAACTTATTGTTTTTGTGCAAATAAGCTCTTGATTCCTTCTCAAGTTGCTACACTAACTCATCCTCTTCTGTTGATTCCTCATCACTTAAAGAGTCTTGATTATTATTTGTTTGAGCAATCAACACATCCTTTGTAGCCTTATCATCAGAATCATCAACTTCTTCTTAAAAATCCTCTTCATCTAGCTTACTTGGAAAATTCCTTTTTTTTTTTATCTAAAGAATTTCTTTTTTCCTTTGGCAATTAAATTTCCAGCTTTAGAGTAGCTGGATTGTTTTGTCCTCCTCTTTACAACTAGCTTATCATCATCCTTACTATTTGCTTCTTTTCTCTTTGGGTAGTCCTAAGCAAAATGCCCAATTACTCCACAACTAAAGCACTTTAAGGGTAATTTTCAATTGTACTTCCTTTTTCCTTTTCTCATATTATTGGTGATGTATGTCATGACCTTATCTAGTTTAGTATCATCATCTTTTTCTCTAGAGCTATTGACAAATTCCTCTTCTTGGTCTTTAATCCTTAACTTCTTCATTGTCTTAAAGGTCAGCTCCTTCTTCGCCTTAGACAACTTTTCTTTCTTTATTAGGGCTATTATCATTTTATAAGCCACCAATATGCTGTGTAAGTCATCTAAGGGCAACTTATCCAAATCTCTATCTTCTATAAAAAAACACTTTGGTTTTGTAAGATTTTGGTAAGGTTTTAAGTATTTTCTTTACCATAGTAGCATCGTAAATCTCCTCTCCATAACCTCTGATAGAGTACATAATTTTGTTGACTCTTGTAAAGAATGCATCCATAATCTCATCATTCTGCATCTTTATGTCTTCAAATCTAGTCCTCCAGATTTGTAGCTTGGCTTCCTTCACAACCTTGTCTCCTTCATAGATATTCTTTAATTTGTCTCAGATTTGTTGGTTATGTTGCAACCTATCACCTTGGTGAATTATTTATTGGACAAAAAGTAGAAAATAACAAGTAGCTACATAATAGAAAACAACAGGAAGTGGCACAATATAAAACAACAACAGTGGCACAACAGAAAACAACAAGCAGCAGTATAGCAAAAAATAAGTAGTCGACCAGTAGTGTAGGAGGTAGAGATTGATACTGTAGAAGGTAGAGATTGTGACAATGTAGAAGGTAAAGACTAGCAATACAAAAGGTAGAGATCGATAATGCATAAGGCAAATACCAACAGTACAAAAGGTAGAGACTCATAGTGTAGAAGATAGAGATCGACAATGAGAAAGGAGAGAACAACATAGAGAAAGGAGAAAATCAGTGTATTGCCACAATAGCCTATACACATGGAAAGATCTTTTTTAGGAAATTTTTTATCATAAACCTTTTTGTGAACTTCATTGAAAAAGGGTGGGAAACCCTTGGAGCGATAAGGAGATCATTATAAGTGGTTAAAAAGTGATCCTTCCACAACATTAGCTATATTTCTTAATAATAAAAGTGGATTGTATGATTTAAAAGTGATCCTATTACACCGTAGACGTAACTTGGGTAAACCATATAAAAATTCTATGCATTCTCAAGTGCTTGTACTTGCTTGATATCCATATAATTATTCTTATATAAAGAAGTAAGACAAAATTGGATCATAGACTTTAATAGGTCATAAAGGTTTAATCCGAACATATTTGTAAAAAGTAAACATCTTACACTGATTCACCCTTTCCCACTCTTGGTATGCAAAAGACTCTAGATATATTGCATGATCAATATGCTTAGCAAGTTAATAAGGGCTGTGTGAAGGTTGTTTTAAACCTGGTAATTAGATTTTAGGTGTTGAAGTTCCCAACTTTACTCTGAGATCTACTAGTTTGTAATATTGAGAGGGAGGTGAATCAATATTACCCCCTTTTTAATTGGTAGGTGAACAATTTCAAACTCTTCTCAAAAATGAACTCTTTCTCAGTTTCAACTAAGGTAGATATATTGTTACCTATTAGTCACAATAGTCTCCAAAGTTACCTTTCAGACACCTTGCCTATTACATGGATTGGTTGTTCTTAATTAGGTCTTTTTTTTAAGTTAAAGGTTTGATGATTCTTTAGCTACATTCACAAATCAATTCAAAATATAGAATGTAAATTTAAAGCAAGGGCACAAAAGATTTATATGGTTCCATCAATATGACGTACTCCATAATGGTAGAGATTCTTCCTCTACTGAGACAATCCGTATGGTATTCGCTATGATTACAATGGATGTCTTAATCTTTTACTGCTTTCGCTATTACAAACACAAAGCAATCACAATACAAAGAGTGTCACCTACTATGTCTACCCTTCTTCTAACTTGTCCTACCTCTGTTTGATTTGAATAAGCTACTTCACTGCCACTTGGAAGATCACAAAAATACTTACTAACCTCTCTTGAAAAAATCTGAAAATTCATTGAGTTCTCTCAAATGCTTCAATGAATTTTTTCTCTAGGTTGTCTCACCCATTTCCTAGTCTCACCGTCTCACCATCTCACTCTTTTATGGTCTTATTGTCACATCGTCTCTAGATCTCACATATCACCATTTCTGGTCTCATGTCTCACGCATTTCTCCCTTTTTTGGTGTCACCCATTTCTAGTCTCATGTCTCCTCTAGTCTCATGCGTTTCACCCCTTTCTGGTCTCACCTGTTTTTGGCCTCATGTCTCCTCTGCTCTCACGCATTTCACCCTTTTCTGGTCTCACCCGTTTCTAGTGTCACATCTCCTCTGGTCACATGCATTTGACCCTTTTCTGATCTCACCAATTCTAGTCTTCCAGTGTATTCTGGTGTCATTGATTCTGGTATCACGTCTCACCTGGTCTCATGTCTCACTAGGTCTCACATCTCACTTAGTCTCACACCTCACCTGGTCTTATGCCTCACCTGATCTCACGTCTCACTTGGTCTTACGGCTCACCTGGTCTCACATCTCACCCCGTCTCACGCCTCACCTGGTCTCACATCTCACCTGGTCTCACATCTCACCTGGTCTTACGCCTCACCTGGTCTCACACTTTGCTGGTCTCACGTCTCACCTAGTCTCACGCCTCACCTGGTCTCATGCCTCACTTGGTCTCTCACTTTGCTGGTCTCATGTCTCACCTAGTCTCATGCCTCACCTGGTCTCACGTTTTGCTGGTCTCACGCCTCACTTGATCTTACATCTCACCTGGTCTTACACTTCATTTGGTGTCACGCTTTGCTGGTCTCACCCATTCCACTATCTTATAGTGTTTCACCCTTTTTCTGGTTTCCCTCATTTTTGGTCTGTATCCCCACTTAAAAATATTAAAGTTTTGGTTTATATACTGCCTTCAATGAAAACCTTATTAAGGCTTATTGTAATTGCAGCAAATTTCCTTTCCTACCCCTTTAGGTGCCTTCATATTACTGTTTCATTCAAAATTCGGCATCATCCTCCTTCTCAATTTATTTTTCTTGCTCTTTTCATTCTACTGAAATCTCATCCTTTGAATACTTGAATGAACAACCAGAATTGCCCATAAACAATTAAAAATATACAAAATAAACTACCCCCATAACTGCCCATCTTCCAAAAATGCTAAACTCCCTCTACAAGTTCACTCCAAGGAAATCATTTTACGAGGTTATTTGACATTCTAGTCTTATCCTATAATTCCTGAGATATGACCCACTTCTACTTGCACACTTAAATCTGGTTGACAACAATTACAACCCATACAAGGCTGTGGGAATAACAATCTCCCCCTTTGTAATTGTTGGCAACACTCACAACAAAAGCCATTGTGCAGCAATTACAAATCCCCCTAAATATGCACTCCCCCTTCCTTAACAGCTCCCCCTACAATGTTGCTTCTCTCCCACTTTGCCAACTAATTACAAATCTAAAAAACCCTTAAAGTAGAGATGGAGGATTCACCTGAACTTCAAGCTTAAGTGACATTTGTACAGACAGACTTATTTTGTACTTTTCAAATAGCTCTATGGATAGAGAGAAAAAGTGCAAAGAATGTGAGAGGCAAAGAGAACAGCAGCTAAAGAAAAATGACCAAGAGAGAGCAACTAAAGAAAAAAAAAGAAGAAAAAAAAAGCATCTAGCAAAAGAAAGAAAAAAAGAGAATAGCAGCAGGTGAACAAAAAGAGAGCAACAATATAGAACGATACAAAGAATTATAGTAGTAGAGAACAACATAGAAAACTACAGCAAAAGAAAATCAGCAAAGAGTAGGGGAACGGCAGAAAACATACTAGGTAGTGGCAGAAAAGAAAAGAAAAAGGGGTAGAGAAAACCAACAGGGAAAATGGTAGAGAAATCTAGCAACAAAAAAAAAAGCCTCTAGTAACAAAAAAGAAAAAGCCTAAGCAAAAAAGAAAAATCCTCTAGCAACAAAACAAATACAACAGCAGTAGTAGAAGGAATGAGAGCACTTGTAGAGCAGAAAACCTACAGAGGAGAGATTATGCATATGAGAGAACCTATAGAGAAGAGAATCTACAAAGGAGAGAACTTGCAGTGGAAAGTCAGTAGTAATGGAAAAAAGGAGAGACCATAGTAGTGATAGAAAAAAGAAGAAAGAACCTATAGAGAAGAGAACCTACAAAGGAGAGAACCTATAAAGGAGAGATAGTAGCAACAATAGGAAAAAAAAAAACAGAGAGAGAACCTATAAAGGAGAGCACCGACAGAGTAAAGTAGAACCTATAAAAGAGAGAACTGACAAAGAGAGCTACAAAAATAGGCAAAAAGAGTTACAGAAACAAGCAAAGAGAGATACTAAAATAGGCAGAGAGAGTTGCAAAAAACAAGCAAAAAGAGCTACAAAAATAGGTAGAGAGAAACCCAGCAAAGGAAGGAGAGAAACCTAGTAAAGACAAGTGAGAAACCCTATAGAGGCATGAAAGAAACCCTATAGAGGTAAGAGAGAAACCTAACAAAGGCAATAGAGAAATCTTGTAAAGGTAAGAGAGAAACCTGATAGAGGCAGAAAGCTAAGACTGACAGAGGCTGAATGTTCAAAACCAATAGAAAGTGTGAGTAGCTAAGAGTTCAGAATTAGCAAAGAAACCTAATAGAGGCAAGAGAGAAACCTTGCAGAGGTAAGAGAGAAACCTGATAAAGGCAAAAAGCTAAGATTGGCAAAGGCTGAATGTTCAAAACCGATAGAAAGTGTAAGTAGCTAAGAGTTCAGAATTAGCAAAGAGTTGAGATTGACAGAGGCAAACAGAAATCTATGAACCACGGTAGAGAGAGAGAGTAAGAAGCACGACAAAGAGAAAGTTATGAAATTGACAATGAAAAAGGAAAGACTAGTAAAGCTTGAGCAAAGATTGACAGTGAAGAAGGAGAGAACAAAAAAAGGCTTGAGTAGAGACCAATAGTGAGGAAGGAGAAGATTAGTTTTCTAGCATAGCTTAAGCAAAAACCGGTAGTGAAGAAGGAGAGAACAAAAAAAGGCTTGAGTAGAGACCAATAGTAAGGAAGGAGAAGATTAGTTTTCTACAATAGCAACTTGTGTACATAGAGAGATATTTCTTAGGGGAGTTTTTGTTATAATCTTTTTATGTACTTTTTGAAAAAGGGTGAGAAACCCTTGGAGTGATCAAGAGATCATTATAAGTGGTTAAAGAGTGATCTTTCCACAGTGGTTAAGGAAAGCTTCTTCCACAACATCAATTATATTCGTTGATAACAAGAGTGGATCATGTGATCTAAGAGTGATCCTATCACATCGTGGAGGTAACTCACACATTGTGGGTGAACCACGTGAAACCTTTGTGTGTTCTTAAGTGCTTGTGCTTACTTGATATCCATACGACCATTCTTACATAAAAAAAAAGTAAGATAAAATCGGGTCATAGACTTAAACAAGTCATAGAGGATTAATCTAGACAAATTTGTAAAAAGTAAGCATCTTACACTAATTTAACCTCTTCTCCTTTAAGTGTGAGACACAAAAAGATCCTTATCAATTGGTATTAGAGCCTTGGGTTCCTTTGTTAATCCATTCTACCTACTTTGATCTAAAATTGTTTGCTATAACTAAGAATCTTTACATTTACTGTTGGTTAATATTATAAGAGCATAAACAATGTTAATAATAAAGGCATTCCCACTTTTGATGGATAAAATTATCAATTATGGAAGAATATAATGCTCCTATATCTACTGTCACTTGGTTTGAAAGTGTTTGAATTTGTTGCTAATGGCTTCACTCCTACTACTGTAGGTGTTACTATGATGCTTATTGATAAGAAGAATTTAGAGTATGGTAAAAAGGCTAAAAATGCCTTATATGCCTCATTATCAAACAAAGAATTCATCCAATTGATGGGGTCTAATACCGCAAAACAAATTTAGGATAAATTAAAGAATATTTATGAAGGGGATAAGATTGTAAAGGAAGCCAAACTATAAATCTAAAGGAGCAGATTTGAAGATATAAAGATACTAAATGATGAATCAGTGGATGCCTTTTTTACAAGAGTAAATAAAATTGCGTGCTCCAATGGAGGCTATAAAGAGGAGATAAACAATGCTACTGTGGTAAAAAAAATACTTAAAACCCTACCACAAGTTTTTCATGCCAAAATTTCCTTTATAAAAGATAAAGATTTGGATAAACTATCCTAGATAATTTACACAGTGTATTGGTTGTTTATGAAATAAGAATAGTCCCAATGAAGAAAGAAGCCTAAAGTAGAGAAAGAGTTGGCCTTTAAGGCAATGAAGAAATTAAAGATTAAAGAATAAGAAGAAGAATCTGACAATAGCTTTGAACTAGAAGATGGTGATACTAAATTTGATAAAGCCATGACATACATCACTAAGAATATAAGGAAAGGAAAAAGGAAGTACAAGGAAAAATTACCCATAAAGTGCTTTAATTGTGGAGGCATTAGGCACTTTGTCATGGATTGCCCAAAGAGAAAAGAAACAGATAGTGACAATGATGATGAGCCTACCCTAAGGAGGAGAACAAAGAAATTTAACTATTTTAAAGCTAGGAATTCGAGTGTCTGAGGGAAAAAGAAACTCTTTAGATCAAAAAAAAAAAAAGAAATTTCTTGAGCAAGTTAAATAAAGAAGAAGTTGATAATGATTTCAATGATGTTGTAGAAAATGTGTTGGTTACACAGGTAAATGATGAAAAAGAATCCTTTAGTAATACAAAATCAACTAAAGAGGAAGAGAAAAAATTGGTGCAGTAACTTAAGAATGAATCAAGAGCTTGTTTGCACAAAAATAGCAAGTTGGAAAAGGACATAAAGAATCTCAAGAAACTAAATAAAAATTCTACTATTGATAAATTTGATCTCCAAGTGAAAGAAAAGGAGTTTGAAACTAAAGTGAAGGAGTAGTTAAAAAAAATTATGGAGCTAAATGTACTAAAGGCAATGTAAGGCAAAATACAAGAAGATCTTACTACTATGGTCATAAGAGCAAGAAATGCTGAATTTGCAAGCCAAGCTACCCAAGGTTGAATCTGAATTAAAGAAGTATGAAAAGAGATTTATACAGGTTGTGGAAGTGAGAGAAGAGTCCTCTTCAGCAAATGCTATCAAGGAGGATACTACCAAAAAGTTAGATAAGTGTAAGTAAACAAAAACCTTATTCCATAGGGAAAGAAATGACTTGGCTATGTTGAAAAGCCAAATGAGAGGGTAGAAAAGAAGAAAATTGTGTTTATACCTAAAAGCAAACACAATGACATTATAGAGAAGAGAAACCAACCCAAGCTAAAATAGGTTAGGAAAGACGTGATGAAAACTCATATCCAAATGAGACAAGTTGTCAAAGATGGAAAAAAAGTTGTCACAATAGGTGTTAAAGACAGGGGTTGAAAGAAGAAAAATTAAATTTGAAGGATTTTACTAGTGTTGTAGTAAATATGGATACAAGGCTAGTGTGTGTTGGAGTAATGGACCTATAATAAAGAGAAATGTGAAGCAAGAGTCTAGGGAGAGGCTCTATTAATAAAGGCGATAGCCTCAAGTGAAAATAAGGCAAATTCTACTAAAAAACATATTTGATATATTGGAAAAAAATTTGTTGAAGAAGTGAAAAGGCTAAACATACTACTAAGAATGCTTGACATTGTTGCTCAGTCAAAGAATGCAAAGGAGAACACCTACATATGCTCTTATGTTTGGCCAAAGAAAAAAAAAAAAAAAAAAACAGGGCAATGGCAATGGTTATGGAAGTAGCCTTAAAAGCTTCCAAAAAAGAAAAGTCATGGATCTTTAACTATAGCTACTCTTCACATATGACAGGAGACTTTAAGATGCTAAATAAAGTAGAAAAATATAATAGAGGGTCAGTTATATTTGGCAATGATGGTGCCTTAAAAATTAAAGATGTTGGTGCTACTGAAATTGGTGCAAAAAAGCTGAAATCAAAGGAAGTGCTTTATATTGAAGGGATAAAGCACAATCTAATCAATGTTAGCCAACTTTGTAATGATAGGCATGAAGTTACTTTCAACAAGAGTAACTACACGATAAAAAGATTAAGTGATGGTGGTATTCTTACAAAGGGAGAAAAACAAATGGAAACTTATACCAAGTTTTCAATAACAAAAACATATGTTATATGAGTACCAAAGATGAAAATTTGTTATGGCATAGAAGATTAGGACATCCTAGACAAAAAAGGTTAAACAAATTGTCCAAAAATGAAGTTGTAAAAGATGTACCCAAGTTGATAAGAGAAAGAAATACCATTTGCAACACTTATTAAAAAAGGAAAATGGTGAATGCTACCAATAAAAATGTGGAAATTCAAACAAATAAGCCATTAGAGCTTATTCATTTAGATATCTATGAGCTTATGAGACAAAAATCATCAAAGGGTGATAGGCACTTCATTTCTTTTAATGATGATTTTACAAAAATGACTTGTATTATGTTTTTGAAACATAAATCAGATACTCTAAATAATTTCAAGAGCTACAAGAGTTTAGCTAAAAATCAACTAGGGAGAAGAATTAAAAGATTCAAGACAAATAATGAGACAAAATACATTTACAGTGAATTTGAAAATTATTTGGAGAAGCATAGGGTAAAGCATCAATATGCTAGTCCTGACACACCTCAACAAAATGGAGTGGTTAAAAGAAATAATAAAAACCTAGTAAAGATGGTAAGGACCATGTTGGTTGAGCATGGTACCTTATATGGCTATTGGAGAGAGGCTATCATTACTACCACTCATACTCAAAATAAATGCTTAATGTGACCATATACAAAGAAGACAACTTATGAGCTGTAGAATAGAAAGAAGCCAAGTGTAAAACATTTTAAAGTATTTGGAAGTCTGTGCCTTATAAAAATCAAAGGCAAAAATCTTGAAAATTTTGATAAGAAAGCTGATGAAGGCATATTTTTGGGCTATGTACCATATGGAAGAGGCTTTATATGTTACAATAAAAGGTTACAAAAATCATAGACAACTTTGATGTTAAAGTGATTGAAGATGGTTCCATAATGCAATCATAACATGAGGAAGCTAAGGATGTCATGTGTGATAATGAAAAGGAATCTACAAGTGATAAATTAGAGGCTATTCAACATGAGGAAGACATTGATTCTCAAATTACAAGTGATAAAGAAAATGAATCAAGGCATTCCCAAACTCACAGAAGAGTTAAAGTTGAAGTTGAGGTTGAAAACATTTTTGGCAATAAAGAGGATCATATGTAAACTAGAAGAACATTAAAGTGGTAAACAAACTTCATTGATCTTCAAAGTTAAACCTAAGTTAGTGGAAGAGCATTAAAGCATAAGAAATGGGTATGTGCTATGAATAAAGAGTTTGATCAAATTGAAAAGAACAACTCTTGGTGTTTAGTTCCAAGACTTAAAAAGGAAAAACATCATTGGAACCAAGTGGGTGTTCAAAAATAAGCTCAATGAAAATGGTGAGGTTGTAAGAAATAAGGCAAGACCTATCTGCAAAGGATACTCATAAGTAGAAAGTGTTAATTTTGAAGAAACCTTTGCTCTTGTGGCCAGTCTTAAAGCAATCAAAATATTTATGACCATTGCTACTCAAATAAATTACAAAGTTTATCATATGGATATAAAATCAGCATTTCTAAATAGAGAACTTAAAGAAAAGGTATTTATTGAACAACCTGATGGTTTTATACTTGATTATAATAGTTCAAGTGTGTATAAATTAAAAAAGGCTTTATATGGCTTAAAGCAAGTTCCAAGAGCATGGTATTCCAAGCTAAATATATGCCTCAAAGATATGAAATTTAGAAAAGGGAATGTGGACAACAACTTATGCATAAAGGAAGATAAAGAAGGTCAATTAATTATTATGGTTTATATTGATGACATAATTTTTACTATTAAAAAAGAGACCTTTTGCACTGCATTTACCGATCAAGTGAAGAAGACATTTGAGATGTCTATGATAGGTGAAATGAAATTCTTCTTAGTACTATAAGTTTTGCAAAGCAAGACTAGAATTTTCCTCTCCTAATAAAAATATGCTTGTGAGCTGTTAAAAAGGTTTGGGATGGAGAACTCTAAAAAAGCAAGTACTATCATCACTATTGGAACAAAGTGAGCAAAGATAAAGAAGGCATAATGATTGATCAAAAGAAATATAGAAAGTTGATTGGAAGTTTACTATATTTAATAGCTTTAAGGCTTGATTTTGTTTTTGCTGTAACACTTTATGCTAAATTTCAAAGTGAGCCTAAGAAATCTCACTTCGTGGTTGCTAAAAGAATCTTGAAATATGTTAATGACACAACAAATTATGGGCTACTTTATGATAGAAGTGGACAACTTAATTTATATAGGTATACAAAAGCTGATTGGGTTAGAAATTATGATGATGAAAGGTCTACATCAAGCAATGCATTTTATTTGGGCAGCAAATGTGTTTTATGGCATAATAAAAAGCAAAATTTAGTGACTTTAAGCATTACATAGGCTAAATATGTGGCTACTACTCAGGCTTGTATTCAAATACAATGGATGAAACAACAACTTGAAGATTTGAAGGTGGATGTGTAGCTACCATTACTGATTGGTTGTGACAACTAAGTGCCATCAATTTATCAAATAATCTTATCCAACACTCCATATCTAAACATATTGAAATCAAGTACCACTTCATTAAAGAAAAAGTTGAGAAAATTGAAGTAAAGTTAGAGTATGTGGCTACTACAAAGCAAGTTGCGGATATATTCACCAAACCTTTATTAAGAGAGATGTTCCAAAAATAAAGGCTGAACTTATGTGTTCAGTCATCCCCTAGAGGCTAAGGTATGCCTCTGACTCCCCAATTACCTTCCTTTTCTATTATTCTTTGGAATTATTGTTAAAGGGAGAGATATTTTGTATAAATCCAAAAAAAAGTATATATTAATTAAAATGGGGAGTAGCTTGATAAATACAAAGGGGAGAAATCATCAAGGGGGAGTTAAAAACAAATCCAATCAGCAATGTTATATTTATGGATTTAATGTGTTACCAACAAATCCAAAAGGGAGATTGTTAAGCCCATCTTTAATGTCTAATGTTGGATTTGTTGTCAACACCATCTCATATATGTGTCATTGTTGATTTGATGTTTGATTGCCTTTAAGATGTGTTTGCTGCATTTACAAAGTGTTGGTAGCTGATTTATTCAAGGATTAAGGAAAGTGTTAAGGTAGCAACCCAAACTACTACAAAACTAGCAGTAGCACTAGCCAATAAGCATCCTGTTAATGCAAAAGTCAAGAAAATTGCTCAAAAGCCACCAATGGTGATAGTCACTATTGCACTTGTCAAAACAACTACAAGAAAAAACAAGAGCTAAAATTATGGACTACAAGAAAGCTTTGCTAAAAACTCATGGGGATCTCGAGAAGGAACATGAGTATCTAAAAAATAAAAAGTTCTTTCAACTGCCAACAAGAAATCCAATCGGCTTGCAACTAAAGGAAGGATTAATTCACATATACATTTGTATTATGGTGCTAATAGAGGTTATAATTTCTTTTATAAAGATTCATGGATATCTATTACCAACTTGGATAAACATATGGCATACAACATTGGTATGATGTTAATCGTTAACCCTAAATTCAAGGAGTTAAAGGAATCAATGCTAACTATTAATGGTAAGGTAACCTTAAATTCAAGGAATCAATGTTAATTGTTAGTGATAAGGCAACCCTGAACTTAAAGCATATAAACACCCATGCAACTACCAACAGAGGTATGAATAAAAATATAAAGAAAGATAAAGTGGCAAAGAACATAAAAAAAGTAGTAGAGAACAATAGGCGGCAGTAGTGGAGAGAAACTTAGCAAAGGTTAAAAAGTTCATAACTAGTAGAAAGTGTGAGTTGCTAAGAGTTCAAAATCAACAAAGAGTTGAGAATGACTGAGAGTTTAGAATCAGCAAAAAGTGTGAGCAGCTAAGAGTTCAAAACCAGTAAAGAGCAAAGACCGGTAGAGATCGGCAATGAGTAAAGAAAGAACAACAAAAAGAAAGGAGAATGTTCAAAACCAATAAAAAGCAAAGACCAGTAGAGATCGGTAATGAGTAAAGAAAGAACAACAAAAAGAAAGGAGAATGTTCAAAACCAATAAAGAGTAAAGACCAGTAGAGATCGGCAATGAGTAAAGAAAGAACAACAAAAAGAAAGGAGAATATCAGTTTTCTACTACAGCAACCTGTACACATGAAGAGATCTTTCTTAAAGGATTTTTACCATAATTTTTTTATGAACTTTGTTGAAAAAGAGTGGGAGATCATTATAAGTAGTTAAAGAGTGATTCTTACACAGTGGTTAAAGAGAGATCCTTCCATTATATCATTTGTATCCTTTAATTGTAAGAGTGGATTATGTGATCTAAGAATGATCTTATCACACCATAGACATAGCTTACATATTATGGGTTAACCATGTAAAAATTTTGTGTATTCTTGGGTGTTTGTACTTGTTTGATATCCATACTGTCATTCTCATATAAAGAAGTAAGATAAAATTAGATCATAAAATTTAACAGGTTAGAAAGGTTTACTCTGGATATATTTGTAAAAAGTAAACATCTTACACTGATTCATCCCCCTTTTACCCAAAAAGGTCCTTATCACCTTGGTCTCTTTGAGCATTCCATTAAGATCCAAAAACATTCTCACACATATAGATCTAATTTTAGAGATCATTGCTAAAAAGCTGAGGAAATTTAAGTTTAAATTTGTGGTTTGTGAATGGAGATCCATCACTAACCTCTAATAAAGTTAAAGTCCTATAGTTAGATGTTAGTGAATTCAATGCTTAAGTTTTATAAACATTTAAATTTACTATAAATTTAAGCACATGCTTCACTTAAAGCTCTTAGATAATGTTTCAAAGAATTTCATTATACTTTTTTCTATAATCAATGGTTTTATTATGCTTTGCAAGTAACAAAAGTGATTCTTTGACATCACTTATACACACACAAATAGGGAATTGAATTTAAATGAAAAATCAATTATGATCTTAACCATTAATGAAGAACATGAGATAAGGGAGAGGAGGTAAAGGAAGAGAGATTCTAATATTTTTTAGAGGATATGAGAGAAATTATTTAGATTGATTTAAAGTTTGTTTATATCGATCATATCCTTTCATCATTCTCTTATGATCAAGAGAAAGAGGCAAAGCTTGAGTAATGAGAGAGAAAGCAAAGGACATGTCTTAAATGGTAAACTCTTTTTATAACTAATAATGACAATTGTCCTAAGGCCAATTTTGTAATCATAAATATTACAACCATTAAATTATGCATAATTGTTCTTTTTTTTTAAAAAAAAAGGCACCTTTATTTATTCAAAAACATGAAGTACAATTTGTTAAATAAAAGACATAACATGGTTCAAATAGAACTCTTGCTATAATAGACCATTATTAATGGACAAAGCTAGCTTTTCTATTTTAAGAGACATCCCATTAAGGTTTCTCTTAACATAAAGGATAACAAAGCTAGAAAAATTGGATGAGATAGTATATACATTTTCTGTTAATGGATGGTAGCTATCATTAAGGTACCAAAAATTTAATATCTTACTCTCAATAAAAAAAAAAAAGTTAAGTTATGATTTTGTAACAAATAAAATAAGCAAACAAATCAACTAAAATAAATTATAAAATGATCAAATTCTAAAAGTCCAATTTCACGTTTATTTACAACTATGCTATTCAATGATCTTGATTACCTACAATGTTCTCTCAATTTTAATGGAACTATCAATCTTAGACAATACTAAACTCTATTGCTCAAATTTTTCCTTAGATATTTACTAAGTAAAATAAGTATTTTACTTCATTTTAGCCATTATACCTTTATAATAAGTTTTCTAGAGTAATATACTAGTAGCCTTAAAAACTAAAAAAATAGGTTTATACAAGCTATAATCACACAAATTTAGATTATTCAACCTACGATTAAGTTATTCATAACAATAAAATGAAAACATGTTCATAATTTCCTAATGTTATTTACCACTTAATGATTAAAGAAAGGACAAAAGTATATCATAATTACTAATTCTAGCAAATATCATTTATTTAATCAATTCAATAAACCTAATCAAATTAATTAAACAAACAATTATTTAACTATTACATTCAAATAATCCCAAAACATTTGATATAAAAAAACAACATACTAAAATAATCTATACTATTATTTAAAAGTTTTGAATCTCCTAAAATCTCAAAGACATCCTAAGCTTGTTTCCTTAACTTTTTAGAATTCTTGTATTAGCTTTAAAGCTAATTTTAGAATAGATTTAATTAGAATTAGAGTTTAACCTCTTTATAAAAGTTGTAGTCTTCCTTTCTAACTTTTTAATGCATTAATTCTTGCCTAAGAGAAAGGTCTAGAGTCTATGTTATAAGCTAAAACCTAAGACTGATTTAATCTAACCCATTATAGATTTTACAATGACTTCTCTATTATTATTGAGCTATTAAACACATGATTTGGCCTTAGGTCTCTCTATAAAAATTGTAGGGAAAAATGTGTATTTTAATTTAGCCTTTTAAATCACTTGATTTAGACATCTAAAAGACAAGTTGTGGCCATTTTAAGTATTCAATGCTTCGATAAGAATCCTACTCTAATTAGAAATGGATTTCATTTTTCTACCTTATTTTAAAAGTAATTTCTCAAGGTTCAAATAAATGTAAATTAAGACTTTTGACTATAATCTAGAAAATTTGAAATGTCTACTACAATTTCACTAAAAACCACTTTTTTAATCTAGAATTCTGAGCTGGTGAGAAACATGAAACAATAAATAAAAGTCAAAATAATAAAATGCTGAAATTTTTAATACTAAAAGTATATATTATCAAAACTTTCTCAAATTATCTAAGTTACAAAACATATCTAATCTATTTAAATAGATATAAAATTCATTAAAAACAACTATATGTAAAAGGAAATAAACATAAATTCTCACTCATAAAATTTCCTAACACTTAACTTTTACACATCTTTAAGCAAAACAAAGTTAACTCAAAAGAATAGTAAAATATATCCTCGTAACACCATCATAATGCATAAATTCATTATGTTTAATTCTTAACCAATGTATATAGCTAATTTAAAAATGAAAAAATGTCAAATAAAATAATAACAAAGATACTCATCTTTATTCCTCTTTATCCATAATTGCCTTCAATTAATTAATACAAATCTCACAACTAGTACCATTAAGTCATATATAGTTCACCTATTAATCATTTTTCTTTACTTCTATAAATAAGATATTAAACTAAGGTGTCTCTTATTAAAGTAGAAAAGTGAAATAGAGAATATATATTCTTCTTTAAGATATATCCAAAAACTAGGAAATGTGCATCAAAGTACTTTGCATATTCATGTTTAAGTCACCATTTGACATAAGTGTAACCTTAGTTATTAGGCAACTTTAATCAGTAAAGTAAAGTTGAAATTTGCATTCCTTTTTTTTTTTTCCCACCACCTTATTTACTTAAACCCAAGTTTAAAACTTGCTTAAAAAGAATGGTTTCAAAACAAACCACACACTTTTTATCCATACTTCATCAAAAAACTTACACAACTTCTCAAGAAGTATTATTTCAATTGAATATTAAAAATTCAAGTACACCTCCCCTTATTTTACAAGACATTGTTAACATGTTAAGTTAACAATATATTATTAAAAAAACCCTAATTTCATATTAATGTATCATAAAGCATTTTAAAGTATAACCAATGTATGATTACTATTTCACAAAATTTAAAATTTATAAGAAAAAAATCGTACCTAAACCTCTTCCCTACACTTTAAACTTAAATTGTCCCTAATGTAAGGTTAAGTATAATAAAAAGTTATTTAAAACATAAATAAAAAGAAAAAATAAAGAAATCAAATATGATTTATTCTTGGGTTGTCTCCTAATTGGTACCTTTGTTTAACATCATTAACTCAACGACATACTTCCTTAATTTGCATAAATTGGATCTTCCAACTTAATCACCATGACATTTTGCACCTAAAAACCTTAAAAAAAAAGTTTAAGCCTATGACTATTCACCTTAAATACTTTGTTTGTCTTTAAGCTACTTATCTTAATTGTACCATAACTAAAAACATTAATAATAATAAACAAATTAACCTACCAAGAGCATAACTTACCTATAAATAGTTTAAGCCTTTGAATGGTAGAGAACATATTGTGCACTAATAGTGCTCTCATTTGTTTTTTATTTCTTTAAGCTCTTACAATTGCCATTTCTTTTCTTTACGTGCCTCATCCATTTTTATGTCGTATTTTTTGATTGCACAATAAACTATAAGTTCTAACTTTATTAAAAGATGACATGACTTATTGTAGATTAACCGATAAGGTGATATTCCTATAGGTATTTTGTATGCTATCTTATAATCCTATAATGCATTCTCTAATTGTGAACTCTAATTCTCTTGATTTAGAATAACAATCTTTTTAAGGATTTGATCTCTTTATTTAACATTTTAGCTCAACTATTTGTCTAAGGATGATAAACTTTGATAATATTATATATAACTTAATACCTTCATAATAATACCTTTATTGTCTTATTGTACTGATCATAACCTTCGGTGTTCTAAACCTTGCAAAAATGTTAATTTTATAAAATTTACAACTTTAAAATCAGCAATTTTTGTGGCTTTAGCATCCACTCATTTTAAAATGTAATTAATAGCAAAAAGAATATAAATATTACCAAAAGAAACTAAAAATGGTCATATGAAATTAATACCCCAAATATTAAAAATTTCAACAACTAAAATAAGTCTTTATAGCATTTGAACTTTATGATATATATATATATATGTATTACTTGTTTGTTTATAATTCTCATAAGATTTATAAAAACACATAAGTATCATTGAATAAATTTGGTCAAAAAGTCCACAATCTAAAATTTTACATGTTGTCCTCTTGAATTCAAGATGATCCCTACAAGTATAAGAATGGCAAAAGGTTAGAATAGATTAAAATTTACTTTCAAGCACACACATTCTTATTACTTGATCTGTACATAATTTTTACAAATATAGGTCTTCTTATACCTAATATTTTGCATCATCTTTAAGCTTATAAAATCTACAAAAAGAATTCTTCAGTTCAATCTTTATTTGGTATAGGCCTAATAAATGGCTCTAAGAATTTATGGTATGTTGAACACAATAATGCTAAATATTAAAGATTGAAAACTATCATAACCATCTCTATTAGCAACTAGCAAATGTCCAAGTTCACCCTTTTTCTAAGACAAGATGTTACCATAAGGCATTGCTAAGCTCATGACAATAACTAAAAGATTCATTAATGTAGAAAAGTTGATAAAGATTATAAGGAAATGAGTAGACCTTGATTGATTCATAATAGTTTTAAAAAAGATTGTTAGATTATTTAGTAATTACTTATACATTTTTCTTCCTTTTTCAATTTTTTTGTATCTTTTATTATAGTTGTAAATATAAATTTATCCACTCTTTTTTTTTTAATTCATTTCTTGAAAGAACAACTTCAATTAAAGGTGTAGTATTTGGATTTAAACTTTTGAAAATTATAAAAACACTTATTCCCAAAAAAAATTCTTCTAATATGATTAAAATTAAATGTTAAAACTGTTAGGGAACCATGCTAGTAAAAAATATTTAAAGATTTTTAAGAAAGTTTTTATTCTTTTTAAATTTTTTATTTAGATGTAAGTTGTATGCATATGATATGTCCACGTAAACAACCTTCGATAATTGCACGTTGATACATGTAAGCTAATAAAACAAAATTTTTATTTTTATTGCTAAAATTGAAAAATGATACTAGAATTGATAAAAAAGCATGATTTCCTTGATTTATTTTTTATTATTAATCCTAAAATTATGATTACAACATTTACAAATGCCAATCAATGGAGAGAGGCACACCATATTAAAATGCCTTCGTATAAAATAACAAAAGTAATATTTTCGACACGAGAGAGAGAGAGAGAGTCATATTATTTGGAATATGTTGAAATAATAAACTCCTATTTACTAAAATGAGTAATTATATATATATATGTGTGTGTGTGTGTGTGTGTAATTTTTTCTTGTTTATATAATTTTTTTTTTGAAAACCATAATTTTAGAGAATTGTTGAAAAGTGGAAAAATTAAAAAGTTAAAAGAATTATTTGGAAAACAAAGAGTTATTGGACCTCTACGACACTATTATCGTGATTGTACTTGGCAGATTGGATTTTGGAACCGGACAAACTGGTTCTTTAGAATAATATTTTCTTTCTGTTTTTCGGTGCTTTTTTAATAAAAAAAAAGAAAAAAAAAAAAAAGAGTGCGTTTCTGAATAAAATAAAGGGGACAATGAATGATGTTTGCAAGTAAATGAACCAGAGCCGATCTTTTTAATCTGCTGCATTCAATCCCTTGTGGGAAGATCCTCTCTGGGGAAAATGGCGGGCAAAGGAGAAGAGGAGGAAGCAGCAGCCATAGAAGAAGAAGAAGCAGGAGCAGGAACAGGAGCAGAAGAGGAAAGGAAGAAGCTTTTTGGATCTTACATAGGTCTAAGTTTCTCTCTTTTCTTGGCACTTTTGCCCACCAACTCCCTCTCATTGATACCAACGCTTCAGACCCATATCAGGGACCTCTCGCTCCGCATCTTCCATGGGGATGAGCAGCTGAAGCAGATGAAGTCAAGGAGGAAAGAGGACTCCAAGGCAAACGCAAGAGTTGTTGAGATCTTTGCCAGCCACAGGAACGCTTGGCAGGCAGAGGAGAGGCGGCTGCTGCAGCAGATCGAGGCTGCTAGCGAGGAGGTTGCGGCGCTGAGAGCCAGAGTTCAAGATTTGGAGAGGGAGAGGGAGGAGTTGCGCAGCAGAGTTCAAGATTTGGAGAGGGAGGTTGGTGAGAGGGAGGAAATGATTGGGTTTATGTCTAGAAATGCTACTGCTTTTAGAGAGGAGGAGGAGCAGCAGCAGGGTAGGGAGGATGCAGAGGAGGAGGAAGAGGAGGAGCGATCCAGCGTGCGTGGGAGTACTGAGTGTTATAATGTTGAGGAGGAGGAGAATCTGAAGTTATGTATGGCCGGCAACATCAGCAACAGCATTATCTGCTCCGTCAGCAGCAGCAGCAAGAGGTGGAAGAGAATCATCGGGATTTCAATGCCGAATTCTTGGCTTCTGCTTCCAAGTTTTGGGCTGAGAAAGCCAGTCTCTGGCAGGTGAGTTACTGTTTTTTGTTCATTTTCTCTTCCTGTATTTCCCATTCACATGTGGTTCGATATTTTTTCCTCTTTGTTTGGAATGTGAAAAAAAAAATGAAGGAATATAGAACAGAAGCTCCCTTTTGATTCTTTGAGAGTGAATTTTTTTTCCGGTTTTGAATGGGTTGGCCAATCTAGTTTGTAGTTATGTTCTATTTGGATGATGAAACATTATAATGGTGGTTGCTTCAATAAAAAAAATAGGTTGCTGACCCTTGAAGAGAATGTTAAAAAAGAAGCTTCTCTTTGTTTTCCATAAGCAGCTATAGTTCTCAAACTAGTGAAGCTCTTGTTCTTGTGGATCAAGCAAGTAATGATTGTTGGGTTTGCCATCAATGCAAACTCCATGAAAAGTGTAATAACATTTAGCAGAAGTTGTAATTTCTAGGTTCAAGATTGAAGAGCATTTTGACTGAAAAAAACTGGTAGTATTTGACGGATGATTTGAATAAGTAGGTCCACCCTTCTTTGCCCCAGAATACTTTGTGCAAGCGTGAATGGCCTTCATAAGAACTTTTTAATCCCCTCTCTGTCCAAAGAGAATAAGAAATGGAAAATGTTGGTTCACGTCCAGATTATTTATTGCATTTCCTTTTTACTCACTTGTACCCAAAGGCAAGCTGCCCAAGCAAGAGACTCAGTTCGTCCCAAATTTTGTCCCCAATTGTGACTCTACAAAACTTATCCTTTTCCAAAGTTGTTTTCTCCATCAAGTCTCTTGTTTTAAAGAAACTAGGCTTTAATATCCTAATCACCCTTGAATTATAAGAAGCATAACTATGCCTCATATAACTAACTGGTACTTTGGACTTTCCATTTGTGAGACCTTTTCAAGGATTTGACATTCTTCTTTGTAAAATTTCAAAGTGGAAAAAGAAAGGGTGAAAGTAGAGGAAATGTTCATGTCAAATTGACAAAGCTTCATCCACTCTTATGTTCAATTAAATATTCCTTACTCATTTTAGTGCTTCATAAGTAATTTTCCTATCATGGTGTACAGCAGTTTTTTAACAGTCTGATTTTCTATTCTTTCTCCAGCCACCTTTTAATTCTTATTTACAAACTGTAGAATTGGTGGCATATGTTACATAATGTCCACTTAAAGTTAGATTCAAGTGATGCTATGTGCCTTTGATTTTTTTTTTTTAATTTAATTGGAAAGCATGAGAATGAAGCTTACTAAGCACATTGGGTGTTTCAACATTGCATTACAATTGGACACTTTCTAACAAGGTCAGAATTTTCTCTATGGTAGGAAAGAAGTTGAATGCGTATGATTTATGCAGTAATTTTGTATGATACCCTGACCTTGTAAGTTGTAGGCTAGTAGCAATTATCTCTGTAGTAGGAAACAAGTTGATTGATGTACACAAATGGCAAATCATTTAGAAATGCAACCAATTATATATCTTAATGGTGGATCAACTTGATACTTATTTTTGTTATGCCTTGAAGTTACCTAGGAAATGAGATTATTATGCTAATCCTTTTGGTGTCTCATCTCCTTGATGAGTTAGTGGATGCAATGGCCAATTTAGACCGCCATTGTTATCCCTTTCTGTGTGTCCTGCTTTGACTTTATTACTGGTGAAAATAAAAGAGTTTGCCTTTTCAGTGTTGCATATAGACATTTAGCCTATAACATGGATGATATGCTTCTTAAGAAGTCATTGGCTTTTCATGAAAGTTGTAAATTCTAGACATTTTGTTTATTGAGCAACAATTTGCTGCTTCTGAAATTATTGATTGTGACATGGGGGATACATTTGAAAGAGCAAGTTGCTTAAGGAGTTTTTTTTTTTTTTTCCTCTTACTGTTTAATTTTAGATGTTTGTTTGTATAGGTGGTGAGGTTAATATTTACTCTTGCAGGATGTGCAGCACGAATCCCCTGAATTACTTTATCATATGAAGCATTTTATGGCAAGGTAAATTTAGCATTTTAGGTGTGAACTGTTCCTTTGTTATGTTTCTTTAATACGCAACAAATGATTAAGGAGTGGCATGCATTTTCTCATTCAGAAGAGCATCTCCTTGGAAGGTAGACGGCAAATCAACAGGAGTTTCCTCCAAATTAAAGTTACTTGAACAGGAGCTTCTGAATTTGGAAAACATTAGCAAACCTGGTCTCTTTGAGGTTCCGTCGCTAATGAGGAAGCAGGCTAAGAGATATCAAGCCCTTACAGGAAAGATTGAAGATTTATGTGGAAGAATGGTAAGTGCCTCCCTGTGCATGGTATCATATACTTTGTCATCATTATAATCTTTTGTTCTAAGCTTTTTGGGGGTAACTCTTTGGTTCAGATTTATTTGATCCTCATTATGCTAGCAAGCTGCTTGGTTCCTCTATCCTTGGATTCTGCAGCACTAGTTAGAGCAGAGCACATAAGCAACAAATGCATGTTGATCATATTTCTTGTGACTTATGAATATGTCCTATAAAGAGTCTTGTGGATATAATTGGGACATGCAGTGGAAAAGAAAGTATAAATGGTTATGTTTATTAAGTTATTGGGCAATTTTATTATGCCAATTCACATGGCCATGGGTGCCTTAAAATGTGTTAATTTTATGCATTGACCAAATAAAAAGTTGCTTCAATTCCCACCCACTATTCCAGAACATGTCTAATTTGCATAACTTTTAATTTG
The DNA here is from genome assembly GCA_037897445.1 of Ceriops zippeliana. NCBI lineage: Eukaryota > Viridiplantae > Streptophyta > Magnoliopsida > Malpighiales > Rhizophoraceae > Ceriops > Ceriops zippeliana. Next base: position 212,776 of record JBAPLH010000115.1, read on the forward strand.
ATGAACTGGAAATGTGGGTTAAAAAAGAAAAAAAAAAAAAAGAAACACCTACTCTATAATTTTACCCTTAATTGCACTGTTGGAGTTAGTTAAAAACAATACCATAGAGATACTGATTTTGGTGGTAAAATTTTCACTGTCAAAGCTGAAATCTGATTTCTGTAAATTTGCTTCACTCTCTATCTCGTGTGTGCAACTAGCAGACAGGCCAATGACACTCTTTCTTTTGATTTTTTTTGTTACAGTGACAGTGTCTCTTGCTCGTTAGTAGTGATTTATGTTGTTGTGTGCTGCTTTTCTTGCTTTTACAGCAAGCTAGTGATCCGTATGAACCAACGTTGAGTCCAGAATTCCGGGCACAAAGGCAAACAGAATTTTTGCTTGAAGCATTTCGACTTCAGCAACGTGCAGCTCAAACTGGACAGAAGCTGATGGCAATGCAAACTGAGATAAGGAATAATTATTGTGGGGACGAGATGGGGAGCCAGGACAAGGTTGCCATGAGGCGTTCCTTTGACTCCATTAGAAACAACTTGAAAGAAGTCCAGAGAAATCTGGAAATATGGCTGGCCAGAATAATTGGAGATCTTGAAGGAATTCTAGCTAGGGATGGGGCTTCCCGTGCTAGGGAATACTATATTCCAAGATATCCTTTTTGTTCAGTAGAATCCGACAGTCAATATCAACACCTGATCTAACGAAGCTAGGCTGGCTCTTTTGTATATCACATGTTAATTCAGACACTGTTCTTTCTGCATTCAACCTGAACATTTGTTCCCCCCCCATGTTTATGGTATATTTGTAGCATCCATGTACCGAATATTCTTAGAAATGGAGCCATATTACCTATTTGAAAGTCGGGGCAAAATCAGGGGCTCGTAGGGATTAACACTAATTTAGTTCTAAACCTTTGGGAAGTCGTGCAATGTAGTACAAGACGTTTTGAAATTTTCATTTGGAGTCTCAACTGTTGAAAACCCATCATCCCTATGAAATATTTTTTGAACGAGAATAAATACTTGGTAAATGTACAGTGAAATGCGGCCAAACATTGAAAATACACATGTTTACGATATGAAATTATGTATCTCTTATAAATCCCAAGTGGAAGACATAAATTCCTAATTCAGGGTGAAGTTGTTCCTGCCTCCTAAAGATCCGCTTACGACGACAACATGACAGAAGTTCGTTTTTATCTTCTCAAGGACCCATGTCATGACAAAAATTCTTCTCATTTCTTCTTCGAAACAACAATTTAGTGTCTTCATCACGTCTTCTTGCAACTCCACTAATGTTCTGGCCGTCGTTGGAAATTATCGACCCCCCATAATTGGGTATTCTCGTCATAAACCTCGGGGGGACATTGCCATCTGTCATCAAAAAGGTGAAATGATATTTCAATCTAGAGTTTTCATTTTGTCTTCTGATTTTGGTGGTAATATATATATATATAATATTTGTTTTGATTGTGCCATATGTTTAATTTTATTTATTTATTTAAAATTCAAAATGGTTGATATTGTGTCGTAAATTTTTATTGTTGGAAAGTAATTATATGCTGTATTGTTTTATTTTTTTTTTTTATGTTAAACAGTTGTATTAGTTATCCACATTTTAAGAACACGAGCAACTCTCCCATTGGATTCTACTAATTGCTTATTCAATAGTTGCTTGGATTTTCTTACAATATCTTACTTTCAATATGCGTTTAGTATTTTTTTTTTTTTTTTTTTATTAATTGTTCATTGCAATTTGTTGTTGGTATAAGCATTAACATTCTAGAACCACATACATAGTTCATTTGAAAATTTTCTCTTGGTTGTTTACAATCTGGGATCGCATTGTTTATTTGAAAATATTTTGTTGGGTTATTGACATTCTTTTTGTTTTCCTTAAAAACAATGACTCTAGTTTGATTGGGCATGCATTTGTCATGTGCATATTTTATTTGTTGTTTGTCTACATTCTAACATCGATATTTGTTGATTTGTTTTTAAATTATTGGACACCATGTCGTTTTGGATAAAATAATTGACTGTGTTGGATACATGATGATGTATCATAGTGGGGTCTTACATACTGACCCATACACCTACTACTTATGGACGGGGTGAGGTTTCAAAATGGTGTTCTGAAATTGATAGTTTCAATTATTGGAGTGTACAGATTTTGGTAATTGAGGAGTTTGGTTATCTAAGTTTTAAACAGCTTTATTATGAGCACCCTAAGAAAAACTTAGATGATAGTCTTAGAATATCACATAATAAAAGATAATATAATCATTGAAATTGAGGATATTATGTTGGAACACAAAGAGGTTGAAATATATTGCAACTCATCACGAAGTGGAAGTTACAGCTAATGAAAATAAAGAGACTGGTGGAAGACATGGGGATAGTAGTGGAGCTCATATTAGCTTAGAAGAGGGTGATGAAAGGGCAGAGTATTGAGAACCAAAAAAAAAAAAAATGTCGGTGATAGAACCGAGAAATTGCATGGGACCTTAATGTTGATGGAAATGAAATTGAATATTATGAAACAAGTGACTATGATAGTTTGCAAATAAATAACAATGAAAAAAAATGATAGTGCTATTAGAACAAAGAGAAAGTTTTTAGTGTATAATGCACGTTAAGAAAAATTAGAATTTGAGTTGTCACTGTTATTCGAACACATATGTGCTTTTGAAATAGCCCTCGTTAAATATGTTGTAAAAGAGAGAATTGAGTTTAGGTATACCAGGAGTTGCAAAGAGCGCGTGAGAGCAAAATGTATTTTGTCCACTGTAGATTGTATCCATGTATGTGCTAGATCTTGAATGTGTGTAAGTTCAGACACTAGTGAATACATATGAATGCAATCATGTGTTCAAGAATGATAGGGTATGTGTTAGCCACTAATCTCTTCAATGGCATAAGTTACATCTCAAAACCTTTTTTAAAAGACTTGAAAGCCATGATGAAATGACAACTTCAATTAAAAGATTGTCATAATAAATGCCATAAAGCCAAGAATTTGGTTATTGAAAATAGGAAGAGAGTTGCCAAAAAGGAGAAACGCAGAGGAGTAATCTAGGGACAACAGTACAGCTGCTTGACATTAGATTTGCACTTGGGACAGGGGGGATTTGAGGAAAAATAGAGATCTTGGTGTCGAGTTTGTCAAACGTAATTTTTTATTTTTCGTCTTTTTTCTATAACAACTGAATACAAGATATAGAGATACAGGACACTAATTTAGGAAGCTAATCTGGTCTGTACAATATTTACAACTACAATCATGTTTGACCCTTGAACGAGGGATTCTTGAATTTAAGATTTCCATAACTGAAAAATTAGCTGGCTAATATCGGGATTCACGTCAACACTCCCCCTCAAGTTGGCGTGTATATATCACCTAACTTGTCAAGTGAGTCATTAAAGTTTCTGCTGGAAACTGCTTTGGTTAAAATGTCAGCTAATTGATCCTCAAATTTAACAAACATGAATTGAATAATTTTTTTTTTTCCACAAATGTAAAGTAGCCTGAAGTAGATTTTCTATCCAAGATATTCTTAGCCTAGTTAGCATCCATGTACCCTTCAATATTCATATGAGCATTCTTAGAGAACATTAGTCCTTTTCTTGGTGATGACTTTAGGTAGCAGAGAATTTGAATTACAGTACCCATATGGTCTTTACTTGGATTATGCATAAATTGGCTTACCACACTTACGGCATAAGCAATGTTTGGATAAGTGTGAGATAAGTAAATAAGCTTCCCTACTAGTCTTTGATACCTCACCTTATTTGCCAGTACTTGGTCCAAATATTCTCCAAGCCCATGGATTTGCATAATCAGCATATCCACAGGTTTACACTCTAGTAATCCCATTAACAAGTCAAGTACATAATTTTGTTGAGATAGAAAAATGCCTTTTCTTGACCTTGCCACCTTTATTCCCAGAAAATACTTAAGCCCTCCCAAGTTTTTCATTTCAAATTCCATAGACAATTGTTCCTTTAGCCTCAAGATCTCATCAGCGTCATCCCCCGTAATTATCATATCATCCACATAGACTATTAATGCTATCACCTTGCTTTGTCGATGTTTCAGGAAGAGAGCATGGTCAGAGTTACTTTGGCAATAGCCATACTTCCTTATAGCTGAATTAAGTTGGCCAAACCATGCTCATGGTGACTATTTTAGTCCATACAATGCCTTCTCCAATTTATAAACAATTTTGTTCCCAGTTGATCTTGTATATCCTGGTGGAATATCCATGTATAGCTCCTCGTCAAGATTGTCATAAAGGAAAGCATTCTTCACGTCGAGTTGATGAAGTGGCTGGTCCAAATTTGCTACAAAAGATAGCAAAGCTTTAATAGTATTTAGTTTTGCCACTGGTGAGAAGGTTTCTGAGTAGTCTATGCCATACATTTAGGTAAAACCTTTAGCCACAAATTTTGCCTTATACTGATCGAGTGACCTATCTGCCTTGTATTTTATAAAGAACACCTATTTGCATCCCACAAGTTTTTTTCCTTTCAGTATTGAGACCAACTTCCATGTATTATTTTTCTTTAATGCTTCTAGTTCTTCTTGCATTACTTGTACCCACTTTAGATTAGATAATGCCTCCTCAACATTACTAGGAATATGACAGGAGGATAGTGTTTGAGTGAAAGTTTTGAGTGGTTTGGACAGACTTTGAGCAGATACATAATTTGTAATTGGATATAGCTGCCATCCTTCTACATTTGGACTGTATCTGTTTGGTGGTTTCCCACGATTGTGTTTAACAGGTAGTACATAACTAGTAGACGAATCCAAAATAAAAGGTGCAGTAGCAGGAGTACTTACCTTAAGAACATTCTCAGAAGGAGGAGGGTCTTTGGGTACTAAGGAGTGATGGAACTAAGAGTACTCTGTATTTTCTGGTTCTTCAATTTCGGCTTCTTCAGTTCCAGTGGCTGCTGTTTCAGTTCCAGCAGTTGTTGTTTCATTTCCAACAACTACTGTTTCATTTCTAGGTTCGTCATGTGGGTATATCTCTCTATCTCCAGTTCTAGTTTCAGCTTTAGTTCCATGCTCACCCATGGAAGCCATTGACCAATTCATCTCTTTTACTTGCATCTCCCCTTAAAAGGAAGAATTGGGTATTGGTGAAGAATAAAAATTCTCAGACTCAAGAAATGTAACATCCATGGTGATATAAGTTCTGTTGGTAGTTGGGTCATAGCACTGAAAGCCTTTTTTATGTAGATTATACCCTAAAAATAGGCATCGAATGGCATATGGGTCCAGCTTTTTTGTTGATTTTTGTGGAGATGAACAAACGTAACACACCCAAAAATTCTAGGGGGAAGCATCAATATGAAAGGAAGGGATATATAAGTAAAGAGAATATGTAAGGGGGTTTGAAAGTGGAAAATTTTAAAAGGCATTTGGTTGATTAAATACACTGCAATAGTTGCAACATCCCCTCAATGGTAACTTGGCACCATCACTCCAAGAAGTAAGGAATGAGATGTTTCCAAAATATGCATATTTTTTCTCTCGGCGACACCATTTTGTTGTGGTGTTTAAGAGCATGAAGTCTCATGGAGGAGTCATTGTTGTTAGAAATAGGCCCGAAATCTTTGGTTTATGAACTCGCCATCATTATTAGAACAAAGAATTTTTATCGTGGAAGAGAATTGAGTCTGGACCATGGCATGAAATGCTGGAAACATAGTGAAAACTTCATCTTTGGTTTTTAGCAGGTAAAGCCATGTCATTTGAGTACAATCGTCAACAAAAATTACAAACCAATGGTGACCAAAGGAAGTAGGTATCGGGCATGGTCCCCACACATCAGAGTGTATCAATGCAAATAGAGTATGAGTTTTGTTCAAGCTAATTGGATACAAAACTTGTTCGCTTTTTGCCTTGATACAAATCTCGCATTACATGGGAAAACAAAGATGGGTGTAGATGTCGGAGATAGCCAAATGATAAGTGCCTCATGTGCTTATGCCATAGCCAAATCTTCTGTTCATGGCCATTGATTTGATGGTGCATGTGATTTTCTTTGCTTGTGCTAAAGTCCTCAAGGTAGTACAATCCCCCCCCCCCCTCTTAGTACCACGCCCAATAATCTCCTTGTTGAGAACATCTTGAAGAAGACAAAAATTGTAGTATATCAGTACAACACAATTAAGTTCTTCAATAACTTGACTCACAGACTTCAATTTGTTTAAGAGTGATGGAACAAGAAGTGTGTGAGCTAGAGAAAGTGAAGGAGATAGAGGCATAGTTCCAGCCCCTGTGACTGGGTAAGTGGCTCCATTGGCATTGGCAATGCAAGTTCTTCATGGTTGAATTATATTAGAGAAATCATTTGGATCAAACGTTATATGATCCGTGGCTCCTAAGTCAATAATCCATGCACCATCCTTCCCAGTAGTAGAGCTGTATAGAGTGTGACCAAAATTACCTTGATCTGGGGTTGCGGTGAAGGATTTAGTCATGGGAATAAGAGAAAGTTTAGATTCGACCATTACTACTCGACTAGGGATGTCTTTAGTTGCAGGAGCATCTCGTTTCTTTCGGGCTTGTAATTGGTGCCACTAGTCTGGGTAACCATGTAGTTTGAAGCAAGTTTCTAGGGTATGTTTTGTAGTCCCAAAGTGAGAGCACTTCTATCCATCAAAATAACCTTCAAATTATGAGGAGAAGGACCCATACTTTCGTGACTTGCCAAATTTCCCTTCTTTGATGTCCATAACAGCACCACTAGCCATTATTTCTGCTCCTGATATCATCACTGATTGTCTCAAATCTTCCCTTCAAACGTGAGCATATGCTTGCTCAATTGAAGGGAATGGTTTCATGCAAAGAACATCACTCCGAACATGATCCAAATGATCATTTAGTCCATCAAGAAAAGTGTATACTCACTCTTCTTGTAAAATGGAGTTATAGCCTTGTATGACAATTGCACATTTCATTGGATTTGGTCAACGAAAATCAATCTTATGCCATAAACCCTATACATTGTTGTAGTATTTTTCTATAGATCCACCTTCTTGTTTTATTTGATATACACGACGTCGGAGCTCGTATACTAGAGAGGTGTTAGTTCCATCGAAGTATGTTGTAACAATAGAATCCCATACTTCCTTAGCTATTGGGTAGCGAATGAAGTTCGTGACTAGGGATTGGTCCATAAAGTTAATCAGCCAGCTTTTCACCATGGCATTCTCAATGCACCACTTACAAAATGAAGGGTTAGTTTTTGGTGGTTGTGGGTAGTCTCCATAGATATATCCTAGTTTGTCTTTTCCAGAGATGTACATCTCAACAACCTGGGACCATAATCCATAGTTGGAACCATCCAACTTGATGCTGATTAGAGCCATCGAGGAATCAGTGATGGGAGAGGAGGTGGACCCTTAACAAAACCTCTGCCATTTTTTTACGTCAGATTATCAAGTATGTTTTTTATGGAGTCAGCCATAGAAGTTGAGCATAAATCTTGACCCCCTGCTTAATTAGAAAATAGGGAACCCAAGATCTACTATGATACCATCTCAAACGTAATTTTCTATTTTTCATCTTTTTTCTATAACAACTGAATACAATATATAGAGATACAGGACACTAATTTAGGAAGCTAATCAGGTCTGTACAATATTTATAGCTATAATCATGTATGACCATTGAATGAGGGATTCCTGAATTTAAGATTTCTATAACTGAAAAACTAGTTGGCTAATTACAAGACTCACGCCAACAGAGTGGAATAGTTATATGGCCATATAATCAAGAGAAAAGTTGAATGATAACATACAAGATAGTCATTATTGTGAAGTTGAGTGGAATGGCAGTGAAGGATATGAGATCAAACTTAAAAAAAATAGGTTGTTATGAAACTTAATAAAAGGACTTGTATATATGGAGAATGGATTTTGTCTGAAATTCTATGTCCACATGCTTTATGTTCTTTAAAAAATAAAGGTGAGGATTTGTACAAGAAGGAAAAGTATTACTGGGATAGAACTAATACTAACACCTCTATATGGAAAAGTAAAAGGCAAACCCAAACAATATTAAAGGAAGGAAGGAATCATAAAAGGTAAGGGACACTTCAACCAATATGTCAAGAAAAGGTATGGAGATGACATATTACCTATAAGAACATGGTTATAACAAGAAGTCTTGCTTAAGGAAGGATGAGGTGCAATCATATGAAAATAACAAGCAAATGGATTAGCCCAGTGTTAATAGCACAAACCCTACCAATATTGAATCAGTCATAATGAATAAACTAGTCAAATAAAATGATACAATAGGTGATCAAGTACAAAAAAGAGAGTTAAAGGCTAATATAAAATAGCCAAATGACAAAAAATATGTGAACCAAACTTCCTAACTAACATTAGAGCTAGTCCAATCCCACTAGCTAGCTATGCAACCAATCTTGTCCAACAATATAAAGTGATTATTGATCCAACAAAGCATGTAAGTAGGTTAATCTTATAATTGCATTTATTTTGATATTCTTGTAAAATTTAATAGCAATTATCTTACATAAATGTAGAGTTCAAGAAATAAGGAAGTTCAACCATAACCATAAAGAAACCTAGGAAACTAGGTCCAATTAGATATAAACCTCTCCCTATAGATCCAAAAAAGATAGTGAGTATAAGAATTTTAAAATATTGGTGTCATTTTATTTAAACTTGCTTATTGATTTATTGTAAAATCCAAAAAAAAAAAAAAAGAAAAGGAGTTCATATGTAGACAAAAGGAAAACCAATAATCTAAATGCTAGTACAATTAAACCATACTTTATTGGTTCAATAAAAACTATCAGTATTAAATCATTAATAAAAGCATCTCTTTTTTGTTTAATTAACTTGCTAATGATGATAAAGAACTCGCTAGGCAACCTGCTTAAGAAACTCTTAAATCAATTTATTATGCATACCCTAAAAAGATAGGAACAAGTTAAGTTGATCAAATCAGAACCCTTAAGAAACTTAGTCTTAAAAGCCTTAATCTAAAGATGCTACAAAGGTTAATCACTCCTTTGATAAGTTAAGACAATATATTCTTTTAAGAACATAAGAAAGCAAAGTAAAACTTGCTGAAAATTACCTCAATCTTATTAATTTCTATATTACATAATTGTAACCTTTATATAGGTATATAAATATTACAATTCTATAAGAAAAAGGTTGTTTCTTAACATACTTATATAGAAAAAAGCTTAATTATAGGAGATTTTTCTAATTAAGGAGATTTGTATGAATAGTTGGTTATGCCATTTGGATTAAATAATGCACCTGGAACGTTCATGAGGTTAGTAAATCATGTTTTAAGACCTTTCCTAGGGAAATTCATGGTGGCCTATTTTGATGATATTTTAATATACAACTATTCTTTAGAGTCTCATATCGAACACTTATGTTATGTGATAAATGTGTTAAGGAAAGAAAAATGTATGATAACTTAAGGAACATTGATTATGTCATTTTCTTAGGGTATGTTGTGACTCCTAATGGCCTATACCAAAATGTGTAAGTGATATGATGAGTTTTCATGGTTTTGCTAGTTTTTATAGGATATTTATTAAGGATTTTAGCACTATAGCTACACCATTGACTAAGATCATTAAGAAAAGTGTAGGGTTTAAATAGGGTGATGAACAACAAGTTACATTTGAATCGTTAAAATCTAAGTTATGTGATGCATCAGGCATTAGGATGAGGGCATACTCATGTAAGAGAAACATCCTATAGCATTATTTAATAAAAAGTTAAGTAAGGCTCCATTAAATTATCCAACTTATGATAAGGAATTATATGCACTTGTTAAAACTTTAGAAACTTGGTGGTACTACCTTTGGCATAAGGAATTTGTAATCCACATTAATCATAAGTCATTAAAACATTTAAAAAGTCAAGGTAAATTAAATAGAAGACATGCAAAGTGGATGGAATTTGTAGAAATGTTTCCTTATATGATTTAATACAAGATGAGTACAAAAAATGTGGTTGCATTGTCTCATAAATACATTGTAATTAGCACCTTAAGTGCTAAATTATTAGATTTTGAGCACATCATTGACCTATATGCTACAAATGCTAATTTTGGTAATGTTGATGTTGCTTATAAGAATATTGGCTTCGGTAAATTCTATAGACATTAGGGTTACACGTTTAGGGAAAATAAATTATATATTTCTTAAGGATTGATTAGAGAATTACTTGTACAAGAGGATCATAAGGGAGGTTTGATGGGTCATTTTGGTATTCAAAAAACTTTATATGTTTTAAGTGGACATTTCTTTTAGTTACATATGAAACGTGATGTTGAACAAATTTGTGCAAAATTTATCATTTGTAAGCAGGCTAATTTTAAAGTATTACCCCATGGTAAGTACATGCCTTTAGAGGTCCCTAGCAAACCTTAAATTGCTATTTTAATGGATTTACGCTTGGTTTACCAAGGTCCAAAAAGGGTTAAGATTGTATCTTTGTTTTGGTTGACAAATTTTCCAAGATGGCGCACTATATTACTTACCATAAAATGGATGATACCACACAAATTGCTAACCTATTTTTCAAAGAAATTGTCAGACTTCATGGAGTGCCAAAAAGTATTGTGTCTAATCATGATAACAAGTTTCTAAGTCATTTTTGGAGGACACTTTGGGGTAAGCTTGGTATTAAATTACTTTTCTCCACAACATGTCATCCACAGACTGATGGTCAAACTGAGATAGTTAATCATACTTTTGGTACTTTATTGTGTGCTATAATTGATAAAAATTCTAACACTTGGGAAGAATGTTTATCATTCATGGAGTTTGCCTACAATAGAGCTATGCATAGTGCCATTGGTTATTCATTGTTTGAATTAGTTTATGCTTTCAACCTTTTGACACCATTGGATCTAGTGTTGTTACTTGTGCAGGAACAAGCCAATTTAAATGGAAAGAAAATGGCTGAGGTAGTTTGACAACTTCACGAGAGGGCTACACTAAATATTAAGAAAAGGACAAAGCAATATGCCACTCAAGCCACCAAGGGATGTAAACAAGACATCTTTCAGCTAGGAGGTTTGCTCTCCCAGTGGTTTCCTCTTTCAAGGTTTCTCCTCTCTTCCCTTATGGACAGTGTGTTGTCTTCTCTCTTACGTGAGTCACACAGTTTTCTCCAGTCGTCACACTTCTTTGCCGTGTGTTCTCCCTTGTCGTCCAGCCTTGCTTTGGTCGTTCTCCTCCTGCTTGGTCGTCCACCCTTTTGTCATTGGTTGTGTTTGGCCATATATATTGGTTTAGACGTTTACCTTGTTTGGCCATGTAGGTTGGTTTGGACGTTCACCTTTGGTTGGTCGGTTGTCTCCCTTTGGCTATCCCTCTCTTGTTTTCTCTCTTTGGCCAGTCACCCTTTGTCTTTTGCCATCTAGCACCTTCTGATTTATGATTTGCTGTTCACCATTGGTTGCTGTCTAGTCATGTCTTCCCTTGTTTTCTCTCTTTGGCCTGTCACCTTTTGTGTTTTGCTGTCCAGCACCTTTTAATTTGTGATTTGCTGTTCACTTTTAGTTGCTGTCTAGCAGTGTCTTCTCCTTTGCAGGTGTTGCTTTGCTATTTGCTCCCTTGTGTTTGCTGAGTGGTTTGTTTTAGACATCTTTTTGTTTGGCCGATTCCTTCCTCACATTTTCTCTCTTTGGTTGGCTGGTTGTCTAAGATTTCTGTCTGTTTTGCTTAATTGCTGACTTCTCTTTTGTTGTCTTCCAATGGCCTTTATATACTCCTCCATGAAACCCTAATAGGGCTTACTTTCAACAAATTTACTGTCTTGCCCTTCCATGTGGCTTTACTTTCATGCACACTTAAACCTAGTTGACAATAATTACAACACATACAAGGCTGTGGAAACAACAATCTCTCCCTTTGTAATTATTGCAACACTTATAAAAAAAGTCATTATGCAACAATTTTAACTTCCTCTAAATATGCACTCCCCCTTTCTTAACAGCTCCCCCTGCACTATTGCTTCTCTCCCCCTTTACCAACCAATTACAAATCTGAAAAACTCGCAAAGTAGAGATGAAGGATTCACCTAAACTTCAGGCTTGAGGAGACATTTACACAGATAGACTTAATCTATGCTTTTCTAACAACTATGTGGATAGAGATTTAGTTAGATCTTGTGTAGCCTCTTTAACAGATTTAGGTTCAATTTATGAGAGTAAAGCAGTAGCTCTCATAATTCTTCTTCTTGTTGTAACTCCTACTGATGGGTCATCTATGATTTGATTTTCTTGATGAGCACTGGTCCATGTTTTCTTTAACTTTCTTTCTTGCACAATCTTAGTTGCAAGAGGATCTCTTTCTTCATCTTCAGACTCACTCTTCTCTGAGTCTGGACTTACTTCTTGTTCCTTTTCTTCGGGTTGGTTTGATTCTTCGGGTTGGTTTGATTCTTCATCTACATTAAAGTCATCTTCTTCATTGTCCTCAGCTTCTCCATTCTACATTGTTTTCCAGTTCTCATTTATTCTCACATCACTAGACGTGATCACATTCCCAGCTTATGCAAAAAAACTTTGTAGCCTTTTGTCTTTGCTGAGTATCCCACAAAGATGCCTTCATCAGACCTAGTGTTGAATTTTTCCAAGTTTTGCTCCTTGTTCTTCACAAAACATGTGCTGCTAAAGATTTTGAGATACTTGGTTGTTGTCTTTTTCCCACTTCATAGCTCATATGGAGTCTTATCAGTATTGGACCTTAGTAAGACTTTATTCAGTAAATGTATAGCTGTATTCTATCCAAAATCTTGTGTGAAGCTTGGATTCCAGCAGTAAAGTTCTTACCATTTCAACCACAACTCTATTTTTCCTCTCTACCACCCCGTTCTGTTGAGGTGTTCTTGTTGCTGTCATCTGATGGTGAATACCATACTTCTCAAGGTAATCTTCAAAAGCTTCATTTGTAAATTCAGTGCCTTAATTTGACCTCAATACTTTGATCTCCCTTTCACTCTCATTTTCAGCCAATCTTTTGTATCTCTTAAAGCAATTCAGAACTTCTGACTTGTGCTTGAGGTGCATGATGCAGGTCCTTCTCGAATAATCATCAACAAACAAGATGAAGTACCTCTCACCATTCAACCTTTTATTCTCATTGGTCTACACAAATCAGTATGCACAATGTCAAGCACTGCTTCAGAACTAAACTCTTTGGTCTTATACTGCTTTTTGGGATGTTTTCCTTTAGAGCATGTTGAGCAAACATACTCTCTCTCGCTCTCTCTCCAAAGGTCGAGAATGTCTCTGATTACATGAGTAGTGGTCAGCTTCCTCATGTTCTTCTGTGATAAATGTCCCAGCCTCCTATGCCAAAGTTAATTTTCTTTTTCTTTTGTAAGTAAACAGTTGTTTGTCTTATCCTTATCAATCACATACAAATTTCTCACTGTTCTCTTCCCAGTTGTAACAGTATTGCCTTTTTTACTCTTTACCTGACACTTATTTTTATGAATATTACCTTATGGTCTTTATTGCATAGTCGGCTAATAGATGCTAGATTATATCTGAGTCCTTCAACGTGCAGAACATCTTTCAGTTTTCCTTTTCCAATATTTACTGACCCCTGACCACTGATGTTGAGTGAATCATCATTGCCAAATTTGACTTTGCCTTCTCTTGACTTGTTTAGCTTTGATAATTTACTCTTATCTCCTGTCATGTGTGAAGTGCATCTACTATTAAGGATCCACTGCTTATCCTTGTAGTCAGCCTTTAGTGCAATTTCAGCAATATTAGCCACCTCCCTTTTTACTCTATATTCCTTCTTTTGAATTGGCTGGAAGATAGCTTTCTCCTTTTTTTTTTGAGCTTTGACTGCACTGCTTATTTTCACTATGCCATTGATTGCCTTCTCTTGCTCAAGAAGAAGTGTCATGCATCTCTTGGCATTATAGTCATCCTGCCCACACTTTTCACACTGTTCTAAGTTTGCTAATATAGCAACCTTGTTCTTTAAAGCTATTGGTTTAGGCTTCTACCAATAATCCTCATTAGTGTGTCCTTGCCTTTTATAGTATGTGTAAGGACTTACGACAGGTGTTCTCCTCTAAGTTTTGTATTATCTCCCCCTGTATGCAACATCATATCTTCTCAAGTTGGAGACATATACTGCCTTTTCCACCAGCAATTACTCACCTTATGACCCCAAACTCCACAATAAAGATAGTGACCTTGAAATTGCCTCTTCTTAGGTCCACTCATAGCTTGTTTTCTTCTATTCATTACTTGTTGTATAGGCAAAGTTGTTGGCTTCTTTGCTTGTGTGACTTTCATTTCAGTCACCTTCTTCTCCTTCTTCTGTTCAACCATGGCCCTCTGCTAGCTGACCTTCTTTTCTTTATTTTTCTTTACCACCCTAGGTTGCTTCTTCAGATCTTCTTTATTCTCACTATCTTCTCCTGAGTCACAACCTTCTCTTTCAACTTCTGTGGCAAATTCTTATTATCTTTAGGCAATGTAGCCTCAGATTGTTGCACTTTCGCTTCATTCTCCTTTTCTCTTGCATAACTGTTTCTCCTATCATTTCAAGCTTCTACAAGTTCTCTTCACTCTTTTTGAGCTGTTGTTGAAGTCTTAGCAACTCTTTCTCCATTTCTTCAATTTTTGAAGGACTTGAGCCAAGCTCTATTATAAGGACTACACATATTTTGATATGTTCTTTGAATCTTCTCTTCAAGTCAATATGTTCAGCCCTTATTTCATCTTTTTGACTTTCTGCTTCCTCAGACTTTCCTTCAACTTGTTTTATGTGAGCCTCCAACCTTTTTATAGTTCTACCCCTTGTAATTATCTCCTTTGAAGTTGCTTCCAACTCAACTTTAAGATCTGGTTCTTCTTCATCAACCTCCTCTTCCTCTTTAGAGGTTGAAATACCACCTTGAGCTGATGCCATACAGGCATGCTCATATGATGAGTCTTCATCTTCCTCTTCATCAGCATTTTTTGTCTAACTCACATAACTCTCGAATACTCCTCTCTTCTTCTTTTGTAGGTTGACGGTCTTCTTGCTAGACTTCTTTGATTTGAATGGTCTTATCCATTTTGAATTCGGCTCATTATCACCATCCTTATCTTCATCATCAAGTTTCACTTTGCACTGAGAAGCAAAGTTTCCAGTCTGCCCACAATGATAACATCTCAATGACAACTGTCCTTTTCCCTTCTTAAACCCCTTTTTGAACTTTCTTGTGAAGTATGCCAACACTACCTTCACTTTCTTCCTCGTCATCATCACCATCATCACTGGATGATTCTTCCTTTTCTTTTATCTTCAAGTGTCTCATAGCTTTGAAAGCTACTTCCTTTAATACCTCCGATATTGAGGAGCTTTCCGTTAACTTTATCATCATCTCATATGAAATGAGATTGCACTAGAGATCATGCAAAGATATAAAATTAAGATCTCTACTCTCCTCTATGGCTGCTACCTTTGAGGCAAACCTCTCAGGCAAAATTCTCAGAATTTTCTTCACAATAGATGAGTTCTTCTTGTTCTTCCTATGACTTCTCAGATCATTTACAGCATTAATAACTCTGGTGAAGAACTCCTGGATTGTCTAATTTTTTTGCATTCTGAGAGATTCATATCTCTCCTTGAAAACTTAAAGCTTGGCCTCCTTCATTTTGTCATCACCTTCATAGACTTTCTGCAATCTGTCTCATATCTCCTTAACAGACATGCAGTCCATAACTTTAGCATACTCATCATATGTCAATGCTAAAATGAATACGTTTGAGGCCTTCCCATTTATCTCAAATTGCCTTAATTCCTATGGGGTTGGATCTTTACCTTCTTTTAAGGCCGCAAAACCCTCTGTACGGATTTCACCACGTTCATGCCCATGGTTGCAAATACCACCTGCATTCTCACTCTCCACATATGATAGTTGGTTCCACTGAAGATTGGAATCTTCTTGTTAGAAGTAATGCTGATGCTGGTACCGCATCCATTTTACAGTATGCTGAACAAGTTAAAACTTCTGAAATCCTTCGAACTAGTACACCAAGCTGTTAACCTTTAAAATGGTGAACCTATGCTCTGATACCAATTGAAGTTATCGACTTCTCCCTAGAATCTACTAGTTTGTGATATTGAGGGGGGGTGAATCAGTATCACCACAATTCGCAATTCGCAGGTAAGTGAGCAACTTCAACCTCTTCTTAAAAGCAAACTCTTTGTTAACTCGACTAAGGTAGATCTATTGCTACCTACTAATCACAATAGTCCCCAAAATCACCTTTCAGACACCTTGCCTAATAGATAATTCGGATGTTCTTATTTAGGTTTTTGTTAGGTTATGGGTTGGCTAATACTTTTACTGCATTCACACAAATCAATTCAAAATATAGAACGTAAAACAAAGTAAGAACACACGAGATTTACGTGGTTCCATTAACACGACATACATCCATGGTGGTAGGGACTTTCACTCTATCAAGACAATCTACTATACTTGAGAATACCAATTACAATGGATATCTTAATCCTCCGCTTCTTTCACTATTGCAAATACTAAGCAAGTACAATACAAAGAGTGTCACTTATTATGTCTACCCTTCTTCTAGTTTGTTTTGCCTCTGTTGAATTGAATGGCTGCTTCACTACTGCTTAAAAGTTCACCACAACACTCTCTAATGTCTCTTGAAGAAATCTGGAAATACATTGAGTTCTTTCAATGCTTCGCCAAATTCTTTCTCTAGGTTGTCTCACACAGCTGTTGCTTTCACTATCTCATGGTCTCACTTGTCTTCTATTGCACATCTCATAGCCTGCCTTATGTTTCTGGTTTGGCGTTACACGTCTCATGCACGTTTCTGGTTTGCACCCTTTGCTAGTCACACACCTCACGCACACTTCTGGTTTGGCGTTTCACGTCTCACATACATTTTTGGTTTGCATGCCTTACTGGTCACATGCCTTACCACCATTTCTGGTTGGCTATTCAAAAAACTAAGCAAAATACACAAAGAAAGCTCGTTTTTTATGATATGAGCTTATAACTTTTGTGGATAACACAAATAAGGAGGCCCCCTATTTATAGGCATTTCTATCTTAAAAAAACTCTAAAACCTTCCTATGAAATATCTAGATACGTAAAAATATGTTGAGTCCAAGAAAATATTTAGCATAGTATATAGCACTTTAGGAAACCCTTAAGGAAATTAGAATATTGTTATAAGACTTATATATATACATCAAAATACTTAGAAAAATATGAGAAAATCAAAGAAAAAAAGGAATGCTATGACATCCTTCCCCATTTAAGCTCACAATGCCTTCATTATGTCTTATTCTCGGAAATACTTGGTCTTGGAATTGCCATAATGCCTCTTCGTACTTTAAGCTTACTTTGCTTTCAAATAGGTTCTTTCACTAAACCAAGTACTCATGGTAGTTTTGAAAGCCTTGTCTCCATATGAGTTTGTCTACTAATATATGCCCTCAACTTCTTTGTCAAATGAAGTCACGATGGAAGACTAGATAAATCTTAAACTTTGAAGGAAATTGAAGTTGGTAGGAGACCTTACTGACTTTTTGGATGACTAGAAAGAGACCTTTATACTTTTACACTAATCCCTTGTGTACCTTCCTCAGTGACTTGAATTGCTTAAAAAAAAAAAAGCTTCACCACAACTTGGTCACCTTCTTTGAATTGAGTTGCCTTCTTTTCTTATCCTCCTATTTCTTCATCCTTTTAAATGCTAAAAGTAAGCTCAAGCTAACTCAACTTTCTTGTTCCAAGACTTTGCAAACTTGAATATGGGTTGACTTTTGCCTTTATAGTTTATTACAAGTGTAAGGAATGTTGTAGTTTGTTGCCCCATTACCACTTTGAAGGGACTTTTGTTAATTGACTTGATTCTTTGTAAATTATAAGTGAATTACAGCAACTTTGCCTAATTTTACTGGTTGGCACCAAGTATAGCTTAAGGAGTGTGTTGATATACTTAATTTGCGCATCACTTAGGGGATAAAAACTTATTGAAAAGTTTAATTCCATCTTAAATAACTTGAAAAGTTCTATCCAAAATCATTTTAATAAAGTAAGGATCCTAGTCACTCACAATTTATAGGGACACTCCAAAACTTGATTACGTGTTTTAGAAACAAATGAGCCACCCCTTCAGCTGTACAATCTATTAAGGTTAGATAAATGTAGCATACTCGCTAAATCGTTCAACCACCACTATAATACTTTTAAACCCTTCAAACTTAGGCAAAAAAGTGATGAAATCCATTGAAATACTCTTCCATAGTTTTATTAAGATTGAAAAGGGCTCAAGTAATCCCATGGGAAGTTGTTATTTGTTCTTGTCTTGTTGGTAGACAAGACAAGTTTTTATATAGGACTACACTTCGTCTTGTATTTGTGACCAATAGTAAGTGGTCTTTAATAAGGCAAGGGTGTGCTTCATTCCAAGATAACCAATTTACTTTAAATCATGGCACTTTTTAATGAGATCTCTATGAAGATTCCCTTATCTTAGCACAAAGATACAATTTCCATTAGTTTAAAGTAGCTCATTAATATGCCAAACTCTCTGCATCTTACCTTCCTTTGCTAAAGCAGTAAGATTCTTTCCAAGGGGGTCTTATACCAAGCCTTCCTTAATTTGATTAAGTAAGGAGTTATTCATTCAACTAATTAGAGCCAACATTTCTATCTTACAACTTAATGCATTTATAACCATGTTTGCCTTACCTAACTTCTTACAATCACACAATTTCATCTCATCTCATCTAATGATTGAGAGATCATCCTTAAGTGGCTACTGCAACTTCTTCATTAGGTGGCTATTGTGCAACTTCTTCTTTTCCCTTTTATTTTTTTTGGCTATTGCCTTCTTCTTTTCCCTTTGGTAAGGCTACCGGTTACTACAACTCCTCTTTCAGTTGGTGTGGCTACCAATTACAGCAACTCCTTCTCCTTTTGGTAGGGCTACCGGCTACTGCACCTTTCTTGGCTAGTTGTACCTCTCCTTGGTGCTACATCTCCCTAAGCCAGCTACAGCTCTCTTTGGTGGTTGCCTACTTTGCCTTGGCCAGTCACTCTCTCTTTGGTGGCTACCTCTCTCTTTGATGCTCAACCTATCTTTGGCTTTAGGCTTGCCATTCACCACTGTGACCCTTGCCATTATCTCAATTTTTCTGCAGCCCACGCATTAGTCTTGTAAGATGCATAGAGGTATTTATATAGCCTTGAGATTAGGGTTGCACACTTATCAACGGTCAACATTGATTCCTAAGGGTTGTCCTACAATTAACGACCAAATTTGATTTCTAAAATTTATGGTCAATGGTCAATGGTCAACGATCAGCCTTGGCCCTAAAATTTAGGGTCAACAGTCAATATTGATTCATTGACTTCAAGGTTAACTTGCCATTAACGATTTTGCCCAACAACCTCTCTATATTTGAACAGTATTTATAACATCAAATTAATAAGAACAACTATGTGAGATACTATTGACAACAAGTCCAACATTAGCCATCAAAGATAGGTTCAATAATTGTTCTGTTTCATTTAGTTTTCAACTATTGCATGAGAACTCCCTTAATGGCAAAGTCCAAGGTATTTATGTGCATCTTATATGGCTTAAAGTGGTTAGGTAAGTTAAGACTAGTTCTTTACACACAATTGCTTTACGTTCAATAAATACTTATTGGCATTTCACATTCCACTCTTAAGGATGGTTTTTCTTAAAGAGATTCATGAACAAGGTAGTTCTTATTGAATAACTTTTAATAAAATGGTGTTGAGCCCATTTTTGATGGCTAATGTTAAATTTGTTGTCAGTAACATCTAATATAGTTGTCCTTATTAATTTGATGTTATGAGTGCCTTTGAGATGTGTTTGCAACATTTATAATGTGTTGGCAATTGATTTGTTAAAGGTCGAGAGTCAGTTGAAACTTGTGATTAGACCCATGTATTCTAATATACTCATTCATTACACTTATTCTCAAAGACAGGGATATGTATAATGAATGGACTATTGAACTTAAACAAATGGCTAACCAAATCATCACTATGCACTAACAACTATTTGATGGAACCTGCACATGACCAGTTTAATCCTCAAGACCTACACATGACCAGTTTTATAAAAACACAACACATTTTAAAAGAAGACATATGGCAAGAGGGCATAAGAAAGGTGCCAAGTGGAAGTATCATAAGAGGTTTTTTTTTATGGGAATTAATGCTGACTATTGATAGTAAGGCAATCCTAAATTCAAGGCTTATAAATACTCATGCAACTACCAAAAGAAAATATTAGAATAGAAAAAAAAAAAGAGATGTAAAAATGGTAGAAAAATATAGAGAAAAAATGGGTGTGCACCTATACAGCAAAAGGAATTGTCTAAGAGATGAAAGAGAAAAGTGAGCACAAAACAAAGGGATATCTAGATTCTCTTGAGGTCATTTTTGTCTTACATATAAAGAAGGATATTCTAAAAGAGAAGATCATTCTTCAACTAGCCTGTGCACATGGAGAGATCTTTTTAGTGGAGTTTTTGTCATAACCTTTTTATATACTTCTTTGTAAAAGGGTAGAAAACCCTTGGGGTGATCAAGAGATCATTGTAAGTGGTTAAAGAGAGATCTTTCCACTACATCATTTGTATCCCTTGATAGTAAAAGTAGATCATGAGATATAAGAGAGATCCTTCCACTACATCATTTATATCCCTTGATAGCAAAAGTAGATCATATGATATAGGAGAGATCCTATCACACTGTCGATGTAGCTTACACACTATGAGTGAACAACATAAAACATTTGTGTGTTTTTGTGTGATTGTAGCAAAGAGGCAAGTCAAATTCAATTTATATTTGGAGGAATTATAGGTGAAATCCTAAGAAAAGACAAAATTTTGGGTTTCCATGATCACTAGCATGAAAGAGTAGTCTGTTTACTTGTGTCGATAGCTTTTAAGAAGCTTCTTACTTTTTTTAAGTTTTGTCATAAGCATTCAAATGATCACAGTTCAAATCAAGCAGATTTTAAGTGCCAAATATGTCCTCTAAGTTTCCATAAATGTTTGCATCAACTAGCTGTTCAAACAGGACTTTCAGATCAATTAATCTTGCAACCAACATCATTAAAATTTACTTGTATTGAGAAGTAAGCTTAAGTTCTAGGTATTTTGCATTGCACATACAGGTGTCCATCAACCCCCTTAATAACTTGATTTATCTTTTACATAGCAACTCTTGGAATTATTCTTGAGCAAAAACAAGCAAAAGAACCACATCCCACACAACTTTTATTGAAGATATTTGTTTAAATTCACTTTTATGTGATGCGTCAAACTTACCATGTTCATCTAAGGCTACAAGGAGGGTTAAATTATCAGATGGACTAGCTTTGCCAACATGCTGATGCGGTGGACCCAAAGGAACTATTGATCCACCTTGCAAATATAAAGTCGATAAATCTTGTTATATCATCAAGTGGCAAGAACACAGATTGAAGTATTTGGAAGTGCCTTAAGGGAGAGAATATACCTAAATGTGTAACCATATGTAAGTGATTATGTCTGTGTGCTTGGATGCATTTTATTCATGTAGTGTGTGCTTGTGTATGCAGGCAAAAATACCTTAAAACCACAAAACAGGGCTCCAAGAGCATTAATACATACTGGATGTGAATCATCAAAATCAAATCTCAACCAAATTCCCTTAGGCAATGGGTGTTGTATTTTATCCAAATCCTCATCAAGAACCATGCTAAAGAAAACAAAAGGTCAGTAAAATTTGCATGGGTTTCCTAAAGCACAAAATCAGTGGTAGCATACCAGTTTAATATACATATGCCATAACAATTCACACAATATAGGTTTTTGGGGCAGACATAATTAGGTAAAATGCAAAAACTACAGAAAAAAATCCAAGTAATTATGGAAAAATAAAATGCATAATTAAGATTGATTTAAAATATATTACTTTGCAAATGAAAATGATAATGATAATTTCACTCAAAAGTAAGGGATGTGATGTAGTAACTAATTAAGGAAGATATTTCTAAAGAAGTATTATATGTTACACACTGTATTTGGAATATTTTTATTATATAAATAGAATTTTCTTATTTGGGAAATTTCTATTTCTTATTCAACAATCTTCTCCTTTTTAGGGGAGGTTTTCTTAATTATTATTATTATTATTATTTCTTTTAGTTAGCTTTCTAAATACAATTCAGTATTAACTTTGTCAAGCAGGCTTATCGTGAATATTAAATTGATATAGAGTTTTGAGCTTGATTTTTGAGTGGATTCCCATTTGTTTTCAGTTCATGTTAGTTGCCTATCCCTTTTTGCTTGTCCTACATTAGTTCAAAAATCTTCTCCTTGCTAGGAGAGCTTTTCTTTTTTATTGTTATTTCTATTTTCTTCTTTTAATCAACACTATAAATAGGGTTTACTATTAACTTTGTTAAGCAAACCTATTATGAATATTGAATTGATATAGAACTTTGTGCTTGATTTTCATGTGGATTCCCATTTGTTCTTAATTTCAGGTAAATTCATGTGTTAGTTGCCTAACTCTTCTTATTTGTTCCAGCTCTTCTTGTTTGTCCTCCATCAATTTGGTATCAAAGCTTAAACCACAATCCAAATTCCCACCAAAAGTTTCCATTATTTGTGTTAGTTGCCATCTTATTTCCATTATTCTAAAGTGGCCTAAACCCAATTCTATTATTGAAACTCAAAGGTTTTATGGCTTCACCTATTTTTATAAAAATTTCATTGAGGAATTTAATACCATTATAACCCACATCATTGATTATTTTAAAAAGGGAGAATTTCAACAATCATGTAAAGCTACTATAACTTTCAATGACATTAAAAAACAAATTAGTAAAGCTCATGTTTTGCAACATCCTAACTTCAACAAAGTGTTTAAAGTTGCTTGTGAAGCGTCAAGAGTTAGCATAAGAGTCATCTTGAGTCAACAAGGACATCCCATGCATTTTTTAGCAAGAAACTCATTAAATATCTAACTTATGATAAAGAGTTTTACGTTGTAGTTTAATCTCTTCACCACTTGTGGTATTATCTTTTAATTCAAAAATTTGTTTTGTTTTTTGGTCATCAAACATTGCATTATTTGAATTCTTAAAAGAAATTAAATGCTAAGCGTGCTACATGGATTGACTTTCTTAATAAGTATTTTTTTTGTACTTAAGCATTGTTTTAAAGTGGCAAACAAAGCTGCTAGTGCTTTAAATCAAGTTGTTTGTATCTTTGAAATGATAGATGCTCATGTCATAGAATTTGAAAGATTACATTAAGGTTACCCTAAATGTTCTAACTTTGGTATCATATTTTAATTTATTAGTAATAGTCATTATAAGAAACATGATAATTTTGGGAGTCATAATGGTTATTTGTTTAGGGCTAATAAGTTATGCATTCTACATACATCTCTTCATGATTTTTTTGATTTGAGAAATACATGCTTATGGGTTAGCTAGTCATTTAGTAAGGGATGAGTTCTATTAGCCTTTACAAGGGGATGTGTCTAAAATTGTATCAGTGTCACACTTATCAAATTGCTAAAATTAAAAAAGCACAACACTAGTTTGTACACTGGCACAATGCAAACATAAAATTTGTTTTTGGTTTGCTTAAAAGAGCTCTTGGTCTTAATTCCATTCTTCTTGTTGTAAATAAATTTTCTAAGATGACTCATTTCATTCTACGTAATAAATGCACTAATGCATATTATGTTGCCAAACTATGTTTGACAGAGGTTGTCAAGTTACATGATTTATCTATTTTTATTGTGCCTAATAGAGATGTTAAATTTGTTGATTACTTTTGGAACACCTTGGAAATTGTTTGGGACAAAGTTGAAATTTTCATCTGTATTCCTCTCTTAAACAAATTGTTAAACTAAGATATCTACTTGGGTGTCTTATATGTAAAAAATAGGGTAATTGGGACTTAATGCCACCAACTGCTGAGTTTACCTATAATAACTCTATTAATAGGCTCATGTTCATTATTAAAAGTCCTTTTGAGATTGTTTACAGCTACACTCCATGCCCACCTATTGATGTTGTTCCCTTTCCCTTAACATTCATTCTTCTAAATCTGCTAAAAAGTTCACCAAACACATCCATGACTTGCATGCTAAGATTAGGTGCAAATTTGCTTTAAATAATATTTATTATAAAATTGCTATTGATATGTATCATTGAGATTTGGGTGATTTTGTCATGGTTTGCATTCACCCTGAATGCTTCTCTAAAAGCTCCTCCAAGAAATTACATGCCTGAGCTATTGGTACTTACTCCATTATTGAAAAACTTGAACCTAATATATATTCATTTGATTTACCTACTAACTTGAATATTCGTCCTATTTTCAACGTGGAGCATTTATCACCTCATCAAGGCACTTTTGAGCCTTCTTTGCCTTCTAGTCTTCCTACAAGAATTGTTACGCCCAAGACACCATCTTTTGTTCTGTGTATTAAGGACATTGAAACTATCTTAGATGATGAGCACTTTAGTGAATTTCAACACTACCTTGTTTAATGGAAATCATGTCCTGTTTTTTATGCTACTTGGTTGCCTAAAGATGAGCTTCATTTGTTGGATCCTACTTTGCTAAATGCTTACTTGGCACAGTAGCTAGCAATGGCAGATATTTTTTAAAGAACTATTTTAGAAGATCTCATTTTGCAATTGATTAAAATTACCTTATTTGCGATATTTTCATTTACCTACTTATTAAAATTTTCTTATATGGGAGATTTTTATTTCTTATTTGGAAATCTTCTCTTTAAGATAATGTTCTTTTCCATTGTTATTTTCACTTTCTTCTTTTAGTTATCTCTAAATAGAATTCACCGTTAGCTTTGTCCAATAGACCTATCATGAATATTGAATCGATAAAGAGTTTTGAGCTTGATTTTCATATGGATTCCCATTCATTCTTAAGTTCAGGTAGATTCCCATGTTAGTTGCCTAACTCTTCTTGTTTGTCCTACATTAAAATGATAATGGGGACTACTTGACAATGGGGGGAACGGGAAGCAACTCATAAGTATAGATGCATGGTGAAAGTCAATATGATTGCAGTTTTTCTACAACATGTTAGGAAATAAGTGCCTCATTGCATCAACTAACTCAAGGATGCTAAACCTTGTTGCCAACTTGTTATTCCCTCAGTTAAGAAATGCAGAAAAACAAAAGTTCCAAACAGTGGCATAAAAATATACTCACTCAACCAAAGGACAAAGAGAGACTTAGAATCCACATAACTACAGAATAAAGACAAGCTGTGCTCATATGGTTATTTAAGTAAATGATATCATGGGTCCCTGACAACTGTTCTCCAATCATGTAATTGTGAATGTAGTAAGCTTAAAACTTTGTGGAGACAAAGCTGTTATTTGGCACAAGATTTTAGTTTTCAATATAATAGTAGAAGTATCCACTTCTTGAAAAAAATCACAAAATGGTAAAGTAGCTTCTTCATGACTTTACATTGTTTAAGAGAAATTCTACTTATCAATGACAAGCAATTAGGTGTTCTCAACAATAAAAATGCCTTAAACTATTTTGACAGTATAAATTGTTAAAAGGTTCATTCTTCAAAAATGAAAAAGAAAGAAATGGGAAAAGATTGTAGCCAAGTCCATATGGTATTAGCACAAATGAAAGGAGAAACATGTGCTGCTTTTTTGTTTCTTTTAGGGGGGAAAGGGTGCCACATTGTTAGAGATTGAAAGAATAATTCTTCTTATTCTGAATAATACATTAGATAATAGTTTTATAGATGCTAGACCTAGTAAAAAAGGAAATTGATAAAAAGGTAAAAAATAAATCAAATCCCATAACTTATGGGAACTTTTAAAAAAAATTACCTAAATTAGATTATTTCTAAAGATATATTTTAAAAATAATTAACTATACACAATATAAGCCACTAATCATGTTTTCCTACACTCCCCCTCAAGCTGGTAAATAGGCATTCTCCATTCCCAGCTTGGATATTATATTTTGAAACACTGAACTATTTAGCCCTTTGGTAAGTACATCAGCAAGCTGGCTGTGTGTAGGCATGTAAGGGGTACAAATCAACCCGTTTTCCAAGTATTCTTTGATAAAGTGTCTGTCGAATTCAATGTACTTTGTTCGATCATGTTGTACTGGGTTGTAAGCTATGCTGATTGCAGACTTGTTGTCACAATAGAGTCTTATTGATCCATCCCACTTAATCTTCAAGTCTTCTAGAATGATTTTTAACCAAAGTACTTGAAATTCTGCTTCTGCACTAGACCTGGCTACTACATTCTGTTTTTTACTCCTCCATGTCACAAGGTTTCCACCAAGAAAGGTGCAATATCCAGTGGTTGATTTTCTGTCAACAATTGACCCTGCATAATCAGCATCTATGTATGTTTCAAGTACTAAACCTCCGTTTCTTTTGAATAAAATACCTTTCCCTAGTACTCCTTTAAGGTACTATAATACTTGGTAAGTTGATTGTAGATGAACTTTCTTTGGGTTATGCATGAATTGGCTAATCACACTAACTGCATATATTATATCTAGTTGTGTGTGAGACAAATAAAGGAGTCTTCCTACAAGGCATTGATATGTTGTTCTGTCTACCACAACATCCTCCTCTGCTTTTCCAAGTTTGACATTTTGATCTATTGGAGTATTTGCTGGTTTTGCATGCTGTCATGCCTGTTTCCTTGAGGAGATCTGTGATATACTTTTGTTGGGAGATAAAAATGCCCTACTTAGAGTGAGCAACCTCAATCCCAAGAAAATATTTCAGCCTTCCTAATGCCTTGATCTCAAATTCCTTGCCCAAACAATGACTCAGGATTTGTTTTTCTTTATCATCATCTCCTGTCACTATTATGTCATCGACATAAACCATAAGAGCTATGACACCCCCTGAACATGAGTGTTAAATGAACAATGTATGATCCCTTCAACTTTGTTTATATCCCATAGCTATCATAACTCTACCAAATTGTCCGAACCACGCTTGTGGTAATTGTTTTAGACCATACAAGACTTTCTTCAATTTACACACAGTATGAGAATCCAAGTTGTTCCCATAGCCTGGTAGGACCTCCATATAAATTTCTTCCTCTAGTTCTCCATGCAAAAATGCATTTTTTACATCGAACTGCTGTAATTCCCAACCATAGTTAGCTACCAATGACAACAAAACTCTAACAGTATTCATTTTTGCAACTGGAGCAAAAGTCTCTAGATAATCAATTTTATAGCTTTGAGTATATCTTTTGGCCACTAGCCTTGCTTTGTATCTTTCTATCGATCCATCTACTCTATACTTCATTGTATACACCCATTTACACCCTACAGGTTTCTTTCCCACTGGTAACTTTACCAACTCCCAAGTTCTGTTTTTATCCAATGCCTCCATTTCCACATTCATAGCTTGTTTCCATTTCTCATTGGACAACGCCTCGAATAAGGTGGCAGGAATGGTAATGGTGTTTAAGCTAATAAGGAAGGATCGATGGGATGGTGAAAATTTCTTAAAAGACATAAAGTGTGCATGAGGATATAAAGGTCATTTTGTGCACTCTCTTGTTCCTTTCCTAATAGCAATGGGAAGATCCAGGTCATCCTTACTCATATGAAATTCAGTTTCATTTTGTAATGTAGGATTAGACATTGTTACCTCATTCTCAAGACTTGGGTTGGACTCTTGGACCTGCATAAATTCAGGAATGGTCATCTTCTTCCTTGTGAACACCTTGCCCTTGCCAAATCTTACATTCTTAAGTGCAGAATCTGTTTTCTCTTGAGGATTTTCAGACATAAGTTTAGGTTCATTTTCAACTATATGTTTAGGAAGATTTCCAGGCACACGGTTTGGTATAATGGGACAAGATTAATTGGATGGTTTACACATGGAGAGTGGCAATAGATCAAGTAAAACATCCTCATTCTTATTTTCTATTGTTAAATTCTCCTCCCGAAAATAAGGATGGGTGAAGTAAGACTCATATTCATTGAAAGTGACATCTATTGAGACATAAAACTTTCTTGATGGAGGATGGTAGCACTTATACCCTTTTTGAGTTAAGGAATACCCCACAAAGACACATTTTATTGCCCTTGGATCTAATTTCCCTTTAGGTGGACAGTGTACATGAACAAATGATACACACCCAAATATCCTAGGAACAAGGTTATTTGTAGTTTGTAGGTCAGGGTAGAATGTGGAGAGTATCTCTATAGGACTTTTGAATCCTAAAACTCTAGACAGCAAACGATTTATGAGATGGGCAGTAGTAAGAACTGCTTCCCCACAAAAATTTTTAGGCACATTGTTTTGAAACATAAAGACTCAGGTTTTTTCAAGAAGGTGACCATTTTTCCTTTCAACTACTCCATTTTGTTGTGGGGTATTGACACAAGATGATTCATGTACGATCCCTTCTTTTTGAAAATATGGAGTTCGGGTTTGATTTAAATATTCCCTAGCGTTATCTGAACTAAACCTTTTGATATTGACTCCAAATTGATTTTTAACCATAGAGCAAAAATTTTGGAGAACAGTAATTACATCTGATTTATGCTTGAGTAAAAAAATCTAGGTAACACGAGTACAGTCATCAATAAATGAAACAAACCATCTTGCCCCAGAAATATTAGGAATAGACGTAGGACCCCAAATATCACTGTGAACGAGACAGAAAGGAATAGAACTCTTTTTGTTACTAGCTGGAATTGGTATACGCTTGTGTTTAGCAAGTTCACATACCTCACAATGAAAGTTTTCAACATTCAGATTTTTAAATAAAGAAGGAAACAGAATTTCAATAACTTTAAAAGATGGATGTCCAAGTCGGCAATGATGAAGCCAAACTTTCTCTTTATTGGATAAAAGATTTTCTGACATAAAAGAATGGGATAATCTGCCCTTAGTAATGTTTAATTGACTTGGTACTTCAAGGTAGTAAAGACCATACCGTTCTTTAGCATGTCCAATCATTTTCTCGAATCCTTGTCCTGAAATTCACAATAGTTGTGATGAAAAACCACATTGCAATGTAAATCTTAAGTAAGTTTTTGTATAGAAATCAAATATGTGGACAGTTTAGGGACATGGAGGACATTTTTTAGGATCAGTGATGGACCTATTTTAACATTCCCTATACCTGCTACAGTGGTCACAGAACTATCTGCTATGACTATTTTTCTACTACTTGGACATGGGGAATACGTAGAAAAAATATTTGGTAAGTGAGTCATATAGTCAGTAACTCCTGAGTCCATGACCCAAGAGTTGGCAAAGGTTGTACCCAAAACATTTAACCCAATGGAAAATGGAAACTCACCTGAATATGCCAAAGAACAGGTACCTGAGGATTTTTCAAGACTGTTGATAAGTGATCCTGTCCTCTCGATCACTTCTTGGTTAGGACTACCTATCTCCTTTGGTGTTGATTCACTTAGTTGTACTGTAGCAACATGAGCCTACCTATAGTTCCTTGGTTGTTCTCCAATTTGTTGAGATCAAACCCCCTCTGATTGGGTTATAGAACTTGTCTCTGCAACCTCAAACATCTTTTATGGAAAAAAATAACAATTCTAGGCAATTAAGGCCTTCCACGTGAAATAGAGATCACCAGCAATAAAGGCTAGCAATCTATTT
Organism: Ceriops zippeliana; assembly: GCA_037897445.1. Lineage (NCBI taxonomy): Eukaryota > Viridiplantae > Streptophyta > Magnoliopsida > Malpighiales > Rhizophoraceae > Ceriops > Ceriops zippeliana. Next base: position 242,516 of record JBAPLH010000115.1, read on the forward strand.
TGATGTCAGAGAAAAGAAAACAAAAGGAAGAAGACTATGAAGAACAAAAGCTCTGATACCATGTTAGAGATTGAAAGAGTAATAATTCTTCTTATTTTGAATAATACATTAGACAATAGTTTTATAGATGGTAGACCTAGTAAAAAAGGAAATTGATAAAAAGGTAAAAAATAAATCAAATCCCATAACTTATAGAGACTTTAAAAAACTTACCTAAATTAGTTTATTTCGAAAGATATATTCTAAAAATAGCTAACTATGCACAATATAAGCCACTAAGCACGTTTTCCTACACGCATCAACATACTTCATTGCATGCTGAAGATTCTTTCTATCCAAGTAAATAAAGGTACTTATATACAGGCATGCAAAGAAAAAAGCAAAGATTGTTGTCCACCCAACACAATGCATGCAAAAAATAAAGTCTATAGAGAGCATATAAACTTTAGCACAATTAGTAAACAGCCCAGTAAATCTTAATAAAAAGGATGAATACCTTGCTTGAACCAGAAGAGATCCCAACAGGAAGGAATTTTCAAGCATCTTTAATCAAGGATCTTTGGGATCTAAACATGCAATTTACAGGGACCAATATAAGCTACCACAAAGATAAATGTTTTTATGAATATAAGCAAGTTAATTGTACAACAAAAAACCAGCCAAAAACGTAGGAGTAACAACTGGAGTATTGTTTGAGACATATAAAACAGAGTGTATATATGTGGTATAAGCCAGTAACGCCTCTTCAATGCTAAACAACAAACCACCTCACATTGCAAAATTTATGATGGAATAGAAATCCCAAAGTACTTCAAAAGCAACATGAAAATTTGAAAACAATACAAGAACACTATATAAGCAACCAACATTAATGTAATTAAGATAATCTCTCAGTATAAGGCTTAAATCAAAATTTTGATAAACATAATGACCTGTTTGGAATCAAGAAAGCAGTTATCTTCAATTGGTAGAGAGAATAACTAACCTCTTCCCCAAAAGACCATGGCTCATGATCAATAGACCATGCTTCAGAATGCCCACAATAGAAAGGAAACATAGCACAAACACCCATCCACCTTCCAAAAAGCTTGGGTGTTGCATTTCCTACAAATCCACCAATATCAGGACCAAAAAGTGGTTGACCACTAAACCCCTTATTTGCAAAGTCAAACCTAAGAAGAAAGAAAGTGAGATTAAGGCCCAAGTATGAAGCACAAAGTATACCATTCACATGCAGAAAATGCATATAATTCTCCTAACAAGTACTACAAAGCACAACATACCACACACATATAATGCATATAAGTCTCCTAATAAGTACTTTCTGCAAAATCACAATACAAGTACTCAAAAGAAACAAAAAGGAATAAGAGTTGCAATATGTGAGCAACAATAAAGTGCTATCAAAGAAGGAATGCAGCTTATCATCCTACTCCAACAAATCTAATTGAAATTCTGTAGCTAAATTCTCAGAGATAACACTCTTTTGTTATCACATAAGCTCAATGGTTAGGTCCCTCAGCTTCCTAATAAAGTAGCTCCAATTTTGGTCACCAAGATGAGAGACAAAGTGTAGCTTACTCATTTATGAAAGAGATATATGGGAGTGCTCCTTTCTAAGCTGGTTGATACAACAAAAACAGAAATCTAGCAATGTCAATATCTTTTGCTCCAGGGTGATGGCTAGCTCAATTAAAATAATGAGCTATGATTGCATTGATAGCTTGAGGGGTTCCACCAAACAAATACTGATAGTCTTACAATAAAGATTGCCTGATCCAAATCAGAGCACTCTCAAAAAGCCTAGCACATCATTGGACTTTCCACCTGATAAGGACTATTACAACCTTTTGCTATAATAGACAAGAAAGAGATGCCAAAAATGCTCACCAATTGAAGTACCATGGAGATAGACATATGCAAGTGTTGCCAGTCTGAAAAGTTATCCCCTGTCCATGATGCAGCATATCGTTAACTACCAATAAATCCAGCTCTGGTGAAAACAAAAGGACGCTTATTTCCATTAGCTAGTTTGATTCCTTCAAAGGTTGGCCTAGCCATCAATATGCCATAAACCTAGATTCAGAAAATTTTCAAGAGTTACTAGCATGTAAACAAGAGGTAAATTATCATAAGAGGGAATGCAATCCATTAATTATAACAAACAGGCTGGTCCCAGAGGAATACATTGTGATAGTGTGAGTGATTCAGACAACCCCCAAACTCATCATCTCCTCCATGAATGTTGCTCTCAAGCATTGCCTTTGTTACACTCTGGAAACTTGAATAGTCAGACCAGGTACCATGGCAAGAAAACCCTGCAACTAAGAAGAACTAGAATAGTCACCTTAAAAATATCTGGCTCATTCATGTCATTCCATATACCATCAACACCATTAGAAACAAAATCCTGAACTAAACTAGCCCACCAAGAGTGAAATTTTGATTATGTGAAGTCAGGGAAAACACATGGCCCAGGCCACACTTCTCCTGAAATAGATAAGAACAATGAATAAGTCCATCTCTCTATCCAAAACACCCAAAAGAACAATGGACGCTCATGCAGGTGCTAATATATGTATTATAAGATAGGAATAGTAAATGGCAAGCATACCAATAAATGGCTTTCCATCTGCATTCTGAACCCAAACATCATTTTGGAACCACTTTCACACACAAAGTAACCATCCTTATGCTTGATAACTGGGTCAAGCATCCAAATCGCTTTAAATCCACCATCATGAAGATCTTTAACCAATTATTATGGATCTGGAAAACGTTCCAAAAAGAATCATTTACCTCTAGCTGTCACGTAGAGTGATCGTAGTCTACCATAAGAAAGACAACAGTTTAGACATGGCAATTGTTCTTGAAATCATTATATTCAACTAAAGCTGCAAAATACAAGATTCCACGTACTAATGGTTGCTGGTGACATATAAATTCCATAAACTAATGTTATTCCAATAAACCAGAGGCTTCACATAATTGCACATGGAATGGCTAATCTAAACAAGACACTAATTCACATACTTGCACATGCTGGCCACTTTGTAAGGAGTAGACTGACACATTGGGTTAGCATGTCATGGAGTTACTGTTGTGTAAGAAGGCGAGTTGCAGCTTAGCACATATGGTTGGCCCATAATCCAACTAGCTTATTCAACTATGCTCCAGCATTAATATTCAGCTATCTGAGCTTCACTGAAGACCACAAGATCACCTTAATATTAACTGCCTAAATTTTTAAAATGTAGCAGCACTGAGCCACCGATTTGTTAAGCTGAATAGCAATAGACAGAAGTCCCTAAATTCTCCTAAAATTTAAGTATAAGAATTCTCCAAAAATCCAAGTCTAAGACTTGAATGGATGAAATATTTACTTCAGTGGCTATGCAAGATATGTCAGAAATAGATGACACTTTTTAAGCCCACTTTGTTTACAAGTAATATAACAACATTGATTGCTAGGACAACACGCCAGACCATTGCAGTTCTAACACTTTGCAATAGTTTTATTCACAGTTTCAAACTCTCAAGTGACTATAGCTGCTGTAATACTTTTCATTATCTTGTTGCTGTGAGATTAATATTATACTTTTCTTCCTTCTGGCATTTTTCTTGTCGTTTAACTGTCTACAGTCTATAGGAGCTGTTCTTATCCATGATTATCATGATAATGGTCAAATGATCTATCTTTTCAATGATTGTGATAATGTTTCCCCATGATCTCTTGGCTGATTTTTGTTTTTCTATATGCAAAACTTGTTCCAGATTTTCGTTGATGATAGTGGCAAACAAGGATTGACTCTAAGCTGTTAGGTTTGGGTTTGAGAGTTACTCACCATGCCATTTTTTTTTTCTTCCCTTTATTTCCTTTCCTTGCCTTTCTTTCTACAAGTTTCTTCACCATTTTGCTTAACTTAGTGTCTCTCTATAGGTGTTTTAGACTGCTGCTTAGCATGCAACTTACTTTTTGCTTTTCAATTTAATATTTGACAACTTATTAGTAAGTTTAGCATCAAGCTTGATGACAAATCCATTAGCTTTCAATTAAAGATAGTATGCAAAAATGATCTTTTTAACTACTAAATCAACTCTTAATTAAAAAATATTGATTTTTCAACATAAGACAATTTAGCTTTGAAAGGATTTGATAAATTTTGTAAAGTCATAATAAAATTTTTCTTTTCTTTTGATTTTTTTTTGCTTATTTAGTGGTAGTGGTAAAAATATAAAATAAAAGCAAAATCTCTAAGTATACTACTTTAATACAAAATAATGAAAAATTAAAGATTGAAAATATATATATAATCAATAATGGGTCATTAAAGTATATCTTAATAATATCATTTATACTATAATCAATTGATTATGCATCTAATGATATCAATTAATTGTTCATTTAATTCTGTAACCTTAATTTAATAATCATGTTTCTAATGTGGTAGTGACTTAATAAGAAGACTTGCCAAATGAAAAATGGTTATAAGTCATAACATCAATCAATTTCTAACCATATATAACTTACACTTATATAACTTAATTTCTAAAAGACATAAATTATATAAATTAAGCTTTAAACTATAAAAATTCACATGTAAATTTTGATAATTATATACAAAAATCATAATTTCTAACATGAAAATTTAATGATGAAGCTAATTTATAATTAACATAGTACTTTCTCTTCTCTCCTTATCATAGATAAATCAACTTTACCAAAAAGCCAATACTAATTTTATCAAATGGGTTATAGGTGTTTTTACTTAAACCAAAACGTTTCATATTAAAAGGATGACAATACATATGCAATATTTATGTAGGTCTACATATATAATGAAAATACCATCCAATGGATCACAACATCTTATGTAATTCTCAAACCAATTCCTCCTTTGTTTGTTTAATACATAGACTAAATAGTATATGATATTACACAATAAGACAATATAGTTTAAAATGGGCTAAACAACTATCTTATGTTACATTTTGATAATGTTTGACAACTTAAAATAGTTAAGTAGATTGTGCATTAAAACAACTTTATTGTCTTTATAGTTTAAGTAAGTATTCTTATTATTTATTTTAACTCTTTTTTTTTTCAAAAATAACTAGAATTAAACGTCCAATTTTATTTTATTTTATTTACTAGTAATTTTATAATCTTTATAAATATTGTAAATTGCAGTTAATTACATAAATACTTATTAAATTAATTTTGTAAAATTAACAAGATATGACTAAGTTATATAAATTAAGTATGAAAATTGTTATCATAATGATTTCTTATACAATGATGACATTCTTTTCATCCTTCTCCCTTTCTTACTTTTTTTCTTTATCTATCTCTTTAATTTCTTATCCCTCTCTCTTTCTCTCTTTCATCTCATGTTTTCTCTCTCTATTTCATTTTCTACCTCACATCTTTATTTTCTTTCTATCTTTCCCTACTTTTCTTTCTAGGTCTCTATATTTGCTCCTTTATTTCAACTCTATTTTTTTTTTATCTTAATCTCTTTTTATCCTATTTCTCTTTCTTTCTTTGTCACACTTTCAACTTTTCTCTCTCTTTTCCATTACTCATTTTGTCTCTTTTATCTTTTTTCCTTTCATTTTCTACCTCACACCTTTATTTCTTTTTCATACTCTATCTCTTTTTCTTTCTCTCTCCCTCGATTTCTACATCTCTTCCCCTATCTTATCTCTTTTTTTTTTTTTCCTTTTATCTCTTCTGCTCTTTAGCTGACTCCCTCTTTTCATCACACTGTCAACTTTATTCTTATTTTTCATCTCTTAGTCTTTATTAATATGTTTTTTTTCTCTCTTCTATCTATATTTATTTCTTCAATTTCTTTATCTTTCTCCCTTATCTTTTTCATTTTTATGTCTCTTTTCTATCTATTCATCTCTTCTTCTCTCTCTTTCATTTATATCCATCTCTCCTTGTATCCTTCGCTTTATCTTCGTCTCTTTCTCTTTCTTATCATTTAAACTCTATTTTTATTTTTATGTCTCTGTCTTTGTTCAGTTTTTAAGTGGATTCCTAGTACTACATTAATTTGATATTAGGGTAAATTTCAATCAAAAAATGCCACATCAAAAGCATCTAGATCATGTTCTTACCTTATATCTCTATTTTATTTTTTTTATGGTTTTAGGTTTTAAAACCATAGAAAAATAGAGAGAAAAGGAATTCAAAAGAAAAAAAAAACAATTGTTTGTTTCTATTTTTGCTTTCAAAAACGTATTTCAAAAGGAATAAAAAAAAAAGTGTCATTGGTTTTGTTTCTAGCTTTTAAGGGAAATAAGATGAGAAAAGAAAAAGACAAATTGAAAAAATATATATATCTTTGTGACCCTGGTGTCCTTTGAACTATTTAATCAAACTTCAATTATATAAGAAATCATGTCGTAAAGATAAGAAATTAAATTGCAGAGATGAATGGTAAAATGAAATTAATATTGAAAAATTTTGGTATTACACAAGAGGATATACAAAAAATCGTGAGTTAATCCAACATGCTGATGAATTTTTCAACATTGAAGTTCTAGAATTGACGTTCAATGGTCTTCCTCTTCTTACTCAAGATGAATTGAAATTAGCGCAGTCAAAACCATTATATAGGTTACTCCACCAAATGAAGTTGATCAAATCATTGAGGAGACAACAACAAATGTTAATTTGCCTACAGAAGTTGATTTGATCTTGGTGCCCTCGAAACTATTTGGTCAAGCTTCAATACTATGAGATCAAACTTTAATTATATAAGATATCGTATGGTAAAGATAAGAAATCGAATTGTAAGGATGAATAGTAAAATGAAATTAAAATTGTAATGTTTCGATATTATGCAAGAGGACATACAAAAAGATTGTGAGTTAATCCAACAAGCTAATGAACTTTTCAAAACACTGAAGTTCTAGAATTCTTTAAGGAGACAACAAGAAGTGTGAATTTGCCCATAGAAGATGATTTGGTGGATGACCACACCATCAAATACTTTTGTCTTTTCTATCACTTCTAGTCAATGAAAAAGACGTGAGAAATGAAGTTATTGATCTTTTTATTCCTCCAAAGTTCCATTTTCCAACATTACCAGTTGAATTCCTAGTGTTTGCTTTGTTCCCACAAAAGTTACACATTTTAAGACATATTTTCTATGTGATGCAACTTGTTTCTCATTCTCTAATACTTCAAAATTCAAGATCAAATATTTTTCAACCATACAAAAATGACAAAGAATAAAAAGGAAAATTTTTCTTATTTAGAAATTTATTATCATCTTATATTTATGATAATATTTTAGATTTTATTAGAATGAATGTTTCACTATCTAAGAATATTATATTCTAATATGTTAGAATATTATACCATTTATCATAGATATTGTCTTATTTCTTAATTTGTTTTATTATTTTCTATTTAATTGTTAACTATCTCTATAAAGACAGCCTATTATTATTACCAACAAACAAAGGAAGACAGCTTATGATTATTGAAATTGAATATTACCGAGCTTCTACCTCAGGAGGTAGACCACAGCAAGTTCAAAGCTACTTACCACCGACCAGACCGAAGAAAACGCCCTGAAGCAAAGGATGAAAACGAGCAGAATCAATGTGTACGTAACTTCATTTACAAGCAATATCCCCCATGGAAAGGCATTTATTCTGATATTTCATTGTTCTATTTTAGGATCGCATAAGATAAACCGACCCACTCCCCCCACCCCCACAACCCCCACCTCCACAACAAAGGCCACGCGGCACGACCCCATGTGAGTTGGCCCAAGCACCATCTGCGTATAAACAGCGTTAAATTTCAAACTTTTAGCCTGTGTGGTCCAAGTATGTCACGATCTGTTCTAGACGTATGGTTAGGCATCCCACGGTCCATTCTAACTTGTTTCTATTTTTTATTGTATCGAATATTAATATGACATATAAAGAATTTTAATCTTGTGATTAAGTTAAAAAATGATAACAACAAAAATCCATATATTAATTTATAGGATTCAAATATAATTAACCTATTATAGAAAGAAAGAAAAAACGATACATCATAATTAGCTAAAAAAAAAATAAAAAAACGGTTAATTTGAGTGATTTCTATTAAAATTTAGATTTTACTATTAAGACTTTATATAGAAATATTTCTCTTGTATTTTTTTTCTTAAATTCAAAATTCTTACTATTTTGTTAGTATTTTTTCTTAAATTTTATGTTTGTTTGTTTGTATATTTATTTATTTATAATGTACTTTTTTCAAAAATATTTAAAGTCTAAGCACAATTTAAGCATGACCAATAAATAGACAAGACGTGATATGAGATTATGATACTTGAATTTATGAGTTATTTTGGATTTATTGTTCAAATTTTTAAATAAAACATGATATTATCTCGTAACTTAACACAACAAAATTAATTTCAGATACATACACGTGTGTATAGACTCTTAAGTAGTAGTTGATCATTCTCGGGAGTAAGATGTCATCGCAGGAACAATAATAATAATAGATGTTTTTTGTTTTTTTTAGTGTAGAATGGATAGAACAAAAGATGGCTATTACAGTTGCTTACAATGACTCGAGCCCTTACTGGTTGATAAAATAAAATCCCTGAAAGCATCCAGTGATTGCGTTGAACTCCCGGGAAATCCCTGCTCAAATTCGGCCCCAACGAGTGATGCTCGCTTTCTGATGTCTTCGTCTCCCAGCAGCCTTTCTATTCCCCTTACTATGTCACTCTTCTCGATATTCCCTGACATGTCGTCAGAAATCATGCGCCCCACTTTGAGATGCTTCACTATCAACTGGGCGTTGTAGTATTGGTCTCCCCTGATGGGCCATGCCAAAAGTGGGACCCCACGCCCGATGGCCTCCATGGCGGAATTCCATCCACAGTGTGACAGAAACACACCAACCGATGGATGGCTAAGGATCAACAGCTGTGGCGCCCATCCGTATATTATCAGGCCTCTCTCGCCCACCCTTCCCTCCAGACCATGAGGAAAGTAACCCTGGTCAGCCTCTGGACCCCCAGGTTGGTCGCCTCCTGAGAAATAGTGGGGTGGTGGGCCCGGCCTGCTTGAACCGGGTCGGATCACCCAAATAAACGACCCACCGTAGGCTTCAAGCGCATCGGCCAAATGTGGATACTCCTCCCTGCCGGGCCCTACTTCAGACCCGAATGACACGTAGAGCACTGAGCCGCGCGGCTTTGAATTTAACCATACGGTCACCTCATCCTCCGTGACATTGGACCGGCGGTTGGCTCGAAAGTCGTGGTCATGAACAATTGAACCGTCTGATTTCCAATACTTCTCCGGCAGAAGCGGCCCGACACTCCAAACCGGATTGTCCATGTGGTTGGCAATATAATCAATGAATGGACGTTCAAGATCAGCGCACGTGTTGATCATGAATCCAATAGAGCCCTGGCTTTCCTTCAGCCATGGTGGTCGACCACCGGGTCTCGGCGGCCTCATTTTTTGTGGTCCAAGTCCATTTTCATTTTTATCACCTGGGCCAGGTGGAGGTGGAAGACCATGGCCATGAGGAGGCTCTGATCTTTTGAGGTCGAGGTAAGAAACAGCCATGTCTTCCGGCAATCCGGGAAGCAAATATGATTCTCCAGGAATTAGATCATCCTCCAGGTTGCGGTCGGCGATGTACAGGGCATACTCCATGGCAGCCGAGCAGGCACCGGAAGTAAAGAAAGCAACTGTTGGAATCTCAAACTTGTTAAAAGCTTCGGCCGCCCAATTCATCATCATGACGTCAACCACCGCACAAATGTTTAGCTTTGAATCGTCGTTATCTTGTGAAGATCGGGTCGAAATGAGGCTTTCAAGTTGTTGAGACATGTGGCTGTGATGCTCATGCATATGGGGAGGTGGGGGAGGCAGGTTATGCCTCGACATCAAATCGTGTTGATCAGATCCGAATATTCCCGGTCGCTCCAGCGATGGGGGCGGCGGGAGAGTCGGAGATGGTGAAGGCAGCTCGGCTATTCCGATGAGAGGGTATTGGAGGAGGACGGAGGAGGGGACGGAGGAGGAGAGATGGGAAGAAACAAGAAGCGTGACTTTGAAGTTTCTGGAAGCAACATGCTTGCATAGCTCGACACTCGGTAAGAGATGGCCCTGCCCGAAGAATGGAACTACCCATATTTCGTGTCGACTCATAATTTGGAGTTTTGTAAGAAATTTTGACTTGAATTGACAGGAATTTATAGAGGAGAGGAGTGGAGAGGAGAGGCATACAACAAAACAAGATCCAACGGAGAAACTTAATTTACAAGGCAAACGGGTCTCTTGGACCATTTGGTTGGACACGACTTGCGGTTTGATTGTTAGCTGTGGCGAGTAGGGTCGGCAACGCCTCCATTTCTTTTTCTTGAAATGCGTAATTTATCCATTGTAATACGTATCATATCTTTAACTTTTAATATACATATTAATATTTTTTTTGTAATGTATGTGTTATGCTATTGTAATATGTACCTTATCTTCAACTACCAAATATATATACTAATACTCCCCTCAAGTTAGAGTATGAAAATCAAAAATACCCAACTTACACAGAATAATATCAAACGAACGTTTGCGAAGAGTTTTAATAAGGATATCAACTAGTTGGTGAGACAATGATACAGATTGAGGAAAAATGATACCACGACGAATTTCATCACAAACAAAGTGACAATCAACCTCGATGTGCTTGGTGCATTCATGAAATACAGGGTTGTGAGCAAGGTGAAGAGCTGACTAGCTATCACAATAAATTTGCATAGGAGATGGGTGAGGGATGTCAAGCGAAACTAACAAACCCTTAAGCCATTTCAATTCACAAGTCGCAGAAGCCAAAGATCGATACTCTGCCTCAGCTGAAGATCGACATACAGTATGCTGTTTTTTCGTTTTCCAAGAAATTGGAGAATTCCTAATAAAGACAAAATATGCCGTTAAAGAACGTCGAGTCAAGAGGCAACTCGCTTAATCCGCATCACAATAAGCCGTAAGATGAAGAGAGGAATTAGAGCAGAGCAAAAGACCTTGCCTAGGATGAAGTTTTAAGAAACGAACAACCCGAAGAGCCACTTTCCAATGACTGTGCCGTGGCTTTGCATAAATTGTGCCAAGATATGTACACAATAAGACAATTCAAGTCGAGTAATCGTCAGGTAGATAAGACGACCAATAAGATGCCGATAAGACATAGGATCAAGAAGAGTCACGTCCTTAGCCAAAGAGAGGTGATGATTTTGCTCCATTGGTGTGCCGATGGGTTTAGCACCTAACAAACTGGTTTCAGAAATAATATCGAGAGCATACTTTCTTTGACAAAGAAAAATTCCAGTCGATTTTGTACTACTTCAAAACCGAGGAAGAACTTTAATTTGCCAAGATCTTTCATGTGGAAACAAGCATTAAGATAAGTTTTAAATGCATGAATGACATTACTATCAGTCCCACCTATCACCAGATCATCCATATAGACCAAAATGGTCAACTGAACTTTGGCATGCTGATACGTGAACAAAGAATAGTCTGAGCCAGATTGCTGAAATCCATATTAAACCAGAGCCGCAGCAAGCTTGGCAAACCAACATCGCGGTGCTTGTCACAGCCCGTAGAGAGACTTGCGCAAACGACACACTTTATCGGCTCCAGGTGTTGTAAAACCTAGTGGAAAATGCATATAAACTTCCTCCTCAAAATCGCCATGCAAAAATGCATTATGTATATCCATTTGATGCAATTCCTACCCACAGATCGCTGCTACTGCCAAGAAGGTACGAATTGTAACCATCTTTGCAGTAGGTGCAAACGTCTTATTATAATCAAGACCTTCAATTTGGTGATTCCAGAAAATAACCAAGCGTGCCTTGTATCACTCGATTGTTCCATCTGCATGATACTTGATTTTGTATACCCATTTACTACCAAGTGTCTTCTTTCCCTTAGGTAAAGTAGCAATTGTCCATGTCCTATTATCCTCCAGTGCCTCAAACTCTTTTTTCATTGCCTCATGCTAACATGAATGCTGCATGGCCTTTTTAAAATTGGTTGGTTCAATCCCTGTAATTACTGTAGCCACAAATCGACGATGCGACAAGAAAAATTTAGCACAATTCACATAGTTTGTGATGGGGTAGGGCGTACCTGAGGATGCCAATGAAGAGGAAGGAGAGCTCGAGGGACTGAGGGCAGCTATATGCAACACGTAATCATGCAAACAAACTGAAGACTGTCGCGCTCGTAACCTCTATAACTTCAGGTATTGGTACAATTCCATCTGCTGTCACACCATCTTCCACAAACTGTTCGTCATATTCAGAAGCTGACAGAGGTGCCTCAATCTCAGGCACATCCTCCAATATAGTAGGCTCAATGACAGTAGGTAGGGAATCTGGAGTTGTCGGCCTAGCCGAGTTCATATGGGCAAAAGGAAACATGTGCTCAACGAACTCAACATCTCGACTTTCAAAGCAAACCTTCCTATCTAGATCATACACCCTCCACCCATTTATACCATAAGGATAACCTATGAATATACACTTATGATTTCGACTTGCAAACTTATCCTTTTCTCGATTAATGTTCTTAGCATAGTATAAGCAACTAAATACTCTAAGATGAGAAATAGGTGGAGGGCTTCCAAACAAAATTTCATATGGAGTTTTTCCACCTAAAATAAATGATGGAGTACGATTAATTAAATATCCTACAGTGAGAATGCATTCTCCCCAAAATTGAATAGGTAGATTAGCCTGAAAACGAAGTGCCCTACCAACATTCAAAATGTGTCTATGTTTCCTCTCAACTCTTCCATTTTGTTGAGGTGTCCCAACCATAAAAGTCTGATGAATAATGTCACATTTCTTAAAATAATCACCTAAACAAGTAAATTCTGTACCGTTGTCACTGCGTATAATTTTGACTTGTTTATTGAATTGTCTCTTGGTCATAGCCAAAAAATTCTTAACAACACATGAGACTTCATGTTTCCCCTTTAACAAGTAGACCCATACACAATGAGAACAATCATCAACAATAGTCAGAAAATAAGTAGCACCACAAAAACTAGCCTCTCGATAAGCTCCCCACAAATCACAATGAATTAATTCAAAGATATCGTCAGCTTTATTGTTACTAATAGAAAAATGAATATGAGTTTGTTTTGCCTGGAAACAAACATCACAAGGTTCATGAACCCTTTTATTTATTTTGATACTACCTTCTATTGTAGGGAGCTTTTCTATAACACGCATAGAGGGATGTCCCAACCTTTTATGCCATAAACCTATATTCTTAACTGCAACGGCTCCATGAGTACTGACCAAAAGCTCCCCTTATGTGACATACAGCCCCTCAAGCTCTTCACCCACTTCAATCAACATCCTTGAAGTGCGGTCCTAAACAACACATAAACGATCAGTGAATTTCAAAATATGAACTTTGTCTCGGGCTAATTTTGAAACAGATATCAAATTGCATCATATTTCAGGAACATATAAAACATCATTGAGAAATAATTTTCCCACAAGAACTGTTCCTTCTCCTGTTACTATAATGTATTCACCATTTGGCATTTTTATAGGACAATGAGGTATTCCTTGAAGCTCTACAAACACAGTTTCTTCCCCCGTCATATGATGTGAAACACTTGTGTCAAACAACCATTGTAAATACGCCTTACCATTAAGTTTTGGCTGAGCAACTAATGTATTATTCTTGTGAGTGTTCCAGATTTATCAGAATCATCAAGTGGTCTTCCATGGGCAACATTAGCAGTCGCCCCTATTGCCTCTTGTGCAACATTAGCCAATGCTACTCTACCACAACCACGTCCCTGATTACCACGTCCTCTACCTTTTCCTTGAGATGAATTTCCTGTCCACCAGTCAGGATAGCTATGTAGACGAAAGCATGTGTCCAGGCTATGTCCCGGTTTCTGGCAGTGAGAGCAAATTACTCCATTGTCTTTTCGGTCCCCCCCCCTGAATTTCGAGGACCCGGGCTGAATGTTTTCATGGCAAAGCTCATTGGATCAGACCAAATGGGAGCTGCTCGAGTCATTACCTGCACTTGTTCTTGCTCTGTAACTTGAGAATAAACCCTATGAAGGTTTGGAAGAGGGTCTAAAGAGATGATATTGGAACGGACATTACCATAAGATGAGGCATCAAGCCCCATGAGGAATTGATGCACCCGCTCATCCTCTCGACGCTGTTGAAGTAGTGTAACGAAATTACACTTGCATCCATTACAAGAACAAGTAAGCATGGGATCATAATCATTCAAATTATCCCACAATTTCTTGAGTCGACCATAATAAGCCATGATCGAATCCCCGTTTTGTTTGCAATTTGCAACCTCCATTTTCAATTGATGAACTCGTGCGCCATTATGAACAGAGAATCGTTGTTGGATATCATCCCATAATTCCTTTGCCGTTTCCTTGTATGAGATCGTGGAACACAAGCCTGGCTCGATGGTGTTAAAGATCCATGACATAATCATGGAGTTTACTGTCCACCAAGCATCAATTTCATCTGAGTTTTGGTTCGGCTCTTTAATGGTGTCATCAATGAAACCTTGTTTCTTTTTTGCCCTTAACAAAATCCTCATGGTTTTAGCCCATTCTTCGTAGTTTCGTCTTTTGAATTGTGTCTGCGTAATCAAATTGTCTGGGTTATCATTCGCATTCAATAAGAACGACGAATTGATTTTCGAACTTGAAGTTTTGTGATCTGCCATCGTCATAAGATTTATAGTTTAAGAGTTCGATATCGTTTTAGAGCAACCAGTCACTTAAAAAGAAGAAGAAGAAAATCTAAGTTTCTGAATTCTACAAGAAAGACAGAAACATGATAGTTGTAAGGCTGCAAAAATTACAAGAGCAAAAAAAAAAAAGTAGCAAATTAATATTAATTAAAGATTACAAAAGTTTCGAACCAAGAACGCTTGATTCCCCATCCATGGATGCTTCTGACGTCCATGACATTATTCTTTGCTTAGCATCCCTCCAGCTTGATCGAAGGCCATCTAGATGAAAGGCCAAATGATCATCTTAGTGAAATGAGAAAGTGGCTCTGAGACCATGTTAAACTAAGAAGAATTGAGAAAAGTATTTTTCTGTATTTTTTTCTCATTGCAATATGCTCTATTTATACAAGTACAATATACATTAATGACTCTTGTAATACGTGATTTGTAATGTGTGTCTTATCCTTTGTAATGCGTGCCTTATCTTCAGCTACTAAATATATAAACTAATATCTTCTTGTAATGTGTGTCTTATCTTGGGCTACCAAATATACACATTAATAGAAGAAAACTTCTTTTAGTTGCTTATGCTTCCAAAAAAGTTTATTCAGACTTTCTCTTTTCTGTTTCGTGTTCTTTTTTTTTATTTTTCAATTGGTCGACATTGATTCATCATCAGCGAACTCCAAACACAGAGTTAGGTCGGTGGATGGTTGGACAATCAGAGAGGAAAAGCGGAGTACAATTCGAATAAGAAATCTCACGCTTGTTTTAATACGTGATAAATTGATTAAATAATAAAAATAATAACTTAAATAATTATATATCGATTAAAAAATTAAATTTATTGTAATTAATCGGTATAATAGAGATACACAATGTTAAATATAATAACAAACTCAATTTGAATCTGAGGGATAAAATGAGTTAATTAACAAAAATAAAAATATTTTTTAATAATAAATTAATAATTAAATTTTAAAACAATAATTTAAAAATAAAAATCTAAATGTCATTTATTAGTTGTCCAAATTTTAGTTCAAATTGATTTTTATCTATATAATTTATGAGAACAAAACATTATTAGATGTAAGTTATTACATTTTTTAATAAAAACTTGTCTTTACAAAAAGTCAAATTACTATATAATTATTTAAATTTAAGAAATATGTGTATAAAAAAATTAGTTTGATTAGATCACAAATGACCTTTTAATTATAATGTTCATCTAACTTGCAAGTAGAATAATTTTTCAAAACATAAATTACAAAATATAAATGAAAAATCTACACTTATAGTTTATTAATTTAATATTCACCATTCAAAAATAAAGAACAAAATGTCTTCTATCAGTTAGTACAATCTTAATTTAATCAAATAAAAATTTATAATTGAATTTTAAAAATAATAATCATTTATTTTATTAATTTTTTTGGGTGTTTTTTGGTTGGTCTCAACCTTAATTTTGAATTTTTTTTATTTTTATACAAATAAGGCATTTATACCTTATGAAGTCATTTTCTCTCTTTTTTTTATTATTATGTTATATTTTCCTAACATTAGGATCATGAACAAACCTATATATATATACAGATATATGTAAATGTCAATGTCGAACATCAGCATAATCAAACACGCGGGAGCAAGGTCGGTGGACGGTGGGATTAACTTAGCCGCGTGAATTTTGAATTTCATTCATACGAGTTTGGAATGACGTGACTCCCACCCAAGTCATTAACTTAGCCGCGTTCAACCGAACAATGGACGGTTCCAGAATGTATGCAGACAGACTTCGGAGTCGGGAAAATCCATCCCACTTTGGGGACTTTGCATCAAGAGCCATTTCTTGCCGCATACTTAAAACAGCTTGCCCCCTTTTTTAATTATTTTTATTTTTATTTAGACGCATCTTAATTCCAGAATGGCGTGCAGCTATATAACTTAGAGAATTTAAGGCACATCTTAATAAGAAGACATATTCTCTCTTTTTATTATTATTATTATTATTATTATTATAATAAGCCAATCTTTTAAGCACACTTGGTCAGCTAGCAGGTCAGGAATTACTCCCTATAATTAGACAATTAATCCCATTAGAAATCGGGCGCCTACACGTCCTGAAACAGCTAACAATCACTAACCTATCTCCCGCATCAATCTAAAGCTAGGAATTAGCATATAGCTTTCACACTTCGACGGACATTGATTCCTGGGATGGGAACGTAGAAACAGAATTTATTAGTACACTAGCCAGTGAATATAATAATTTCATGGGCAAAAATAGGCCAACTCAGTTTGTTTCCAGATTGTTTTTTTTACGCCAAATCCTTAAGCTGATGGGAGAATATCCAGGGCAACTTCTTTAAGAGATGGCATAACTTCCTGCTGATGCAAACAGATGTAAGTATTCCTCACTTTCCTAACGACTTTCCAGGGACCAGGATAGCACCTATACAGATGACAAAGCAAATTTTGTAAAAGTTGAAGAAACGGCAGCTCATAGGGAATTAATTAGCTTTTTCTGAACTGGAATGAGTAACAAGCTGTAATACCTAAAAAGTGTTCCCCCATTGCGTCCCTTGAAATTGTGAATGTAGTACACGGTCTCCATCATTGGCAGAAATGTCTTTGTAAGAGAGGCCAGCTTTGGATAGAAGAAGGGTGGATAATCTTAACTTCGTTTAAGGACTATTTCGGTGTAAGCAACAATTCAATGTTCATATTAAACCAATGAGAATTGCAAAGGATACAGCCAGACCTTATGCGATCAAGCTCTCCATTGAATACAATCAGTTTCCTCGTTGTGTTGGCAACAGCTTCCTTGTAAAGCTCTTCCACCACAAGCATTTCTAAAAAACAACTATTTTTAGGGTGTAATTCAACAAGAGAGAAAGTTTGAATGTAAACCAACATGTTGGAAATTTAAACGCTACCATTGACGTTAAAATATGGATAAGCGACCAGGAATATTTCATCTTTGGGCTTCACACGGTCTGCCATTTTTACTTTTTCAACAAAACCAAAATCCTCAAAAAATGATGGCTTTGTCAAATAGTCCAACTTCAGGGAAGATCCTTCAAAGGCTAATTTTCTTGCAAATTTAACTTCACTTGCCTCGGGGAAAAACTGCAACAAATCAATGTAATTATATGCATAATTGTTCTGAATGCCAAAATGTAGCGAGATAGATTAGTGATCTTTACAGGAAATGAAATTAGAAATGGTGAAAAGGCCAACTGGTCCTACACACTGTAAAACTGCCAATTGCCAGTCATTAGCCCCTAATATGTCATTCCTGGAATGACATTAACAATAATCCAGGTCATGATAGTAAATTACTCTACTCATAAGAAAACATCTACAGATGCAACACAAAGTCTTACAAGTAGTTGACATTAAAGCAAAGAGTGGGATGTGGGAAAGAAATTATATTCATACATGTACAACAGGTCTTTGCGTTAAGTCTCAAATCAAAATCATAACAACAAAGCAGAAGAGTTGTCTGCCTTCTCTATCTAATCATTTAGAATTGATCAAGGCTGACCAAAGATCCTGTGTCTGGGAAAAAAACAGGTTTACTCTATACAAATTAAAGTGAAGAAAAAAAAAAAGAAAAGAAATGGAGACGTACGATTCTGGTGCATGTGACTTTCTTTGGGCTTATGAGGCGGTCACAAAATTCACGAATTAACTGCATACTCCCAGTCATTTCTATTCCTCCTTCACCATCACCTGATTCACAGTGTAATTCAACAAAAGTTGCAGGAAAAAATCAAAGAGAGAATCCTGAAACACAGAAAAGGGCACATAAAAAAGGCAAGCAGATAGAAACCTGGCACAGACTGAAGCCCAGCTGTTGGGAATTCAATCTCCTGTAACAGACGCTTGCTAGTTACAGACTATTCAGGAATGCTGCCTTATTGTAAACTTCAAAAGGTTATTATTCAAAATTAAAATTGCTAGCTTCTAACCATCAGCTGCCTGCCATTCTCCAAGGCCAGTTCAGTTGCCTTCTTGGCCTGTTCATTAGTTGTTCCAAAGACCAAAGTATGACCAATCAAGTCCACAGCTAAAGCTAGATATGCTGTAGCCATTGTCAACTACATACCATCTATAGCATTGAAATTTACTTGTTCAAGGAGTTCTGCATAATCATATGGAAACGGCACATCGTTTTCAACTGACCAATTGCCATTCCGTGAAGCTGACAGAGCACTACTTTTGGGTCCTCTAGAAATCTTGAATGAAGTAGTCATTCTATCAAAATGGAAGTGCCCATCAGTCTCTGGATGGAAACATTGGCAAGTAATCCCCTAGAAATTATGACCAATGACCCAAAATCAGCAATCAAGCATATTCTACTCAACTCGTAACTCAACTTTTGGAAGTTGCAACTGATAAAAAAAGCAAGTCAGACAAAAGGACTAATAATAATAATAGGTCATTAAATTAATAGTCTTTTTTCAGAATGATACAGGAAGTGGTCCATCATCTCTAACACGGATAATTGAGTAAACCTAGAAACGAATTCGGCGTGCAAACCAATTCGTCTAATTTTCCCTTGCTTTTTCCGCCACAATTTTCTCGGCAACCAAAGCAGAATAAATATGAAATTGAAAAGGAGCGGGCAAAGACTTATACGTTCTCTTACCCTTTTGACCGGAAAAGAAGGAATAGAAAATGCAATTGGAGAAGAACTAATTGGGGCGGTGGATAATGGCATTTCCAGATTCTCCAGGAGCCACAAACACAGGCCTTTCACAAAGAAGATTGGAAGAGGAAGGCTTGTCGGTTATTCCAGTCACTCCATGCTACTACTACGCTGTCGTTTGTCATCCTTTTTTTTTTTTAATGGATTAATTGTACTTTTTGAGATTTTTAGACATTGATAACACATATTTCCCCGGACACACATCTCCCCCCCCTCCCCCCAAAGAAAAAAAACTTGGGTTCATCTTCTGCCTTGACTCTTTGCTTCAATCTAATTGGTATCTTAAAATTTTGCCATTAAATAGGCCCAAATTCTGACTTTAGGTTGCCTTTTTTTTTTTTATTTTAAATGTAAGAGGTAGCCGTTTGTTGCTGTGCAAATGAGTTGGGTTTCGACATGTTCAAACTCTCAAACTCGACTCCTTCACGTTTTAAACGAGTTTCATTTGATAAAATGTATTAAATTCAGTTTGACTTATTATTAATATCAACTTAATATGTAATCCTAAAAACTAATTTTTAATTTTATACTTTTATTTTAAACATAAAATAGTTCCATCGTACCAGTTTTATCAAATCTTAAAAATGAACTTTAATTAAATTTTTCAAATAATCTTATAATAAACTTATGTTGAATATTCAAAAAATTTATATTAAATTTTAAATAAGTCAAACTATAATTTGTTTGACCTTAACTTAATTATTGAATTAGTTTTAAAAATAAATTTAGAAATTATTCATTCTTGTCATGGAGCAAATTTAAATGAGCTTTTATTATGTCAAGTTATCAAACCTTTATTGACCATATAATTCATTTATACTTGTAATTGTTTAAAGTGAAAATAGAAAAATGTGCTTATAGTCACAGACATACAAGTTTCACTTATGGTTGTATAGTAGTTAGCTTATTTCTTACATCCTTGATAGAAGCTAAGTTAGTATTTTTTTTGCCTTGAATGTTAAAAAGAGAGTAAGACACAATGAAAAATACAAAAGGGAAAGAGTAGTTAGAGAATAAAAGTATTATATTATACTTGAAAGAGTATAAGTACTTTGGATACTTTTTAATGCTTGAAATGAATAACACATCCTCTTTACATACAATTATACCCCTTTAATGAATGACGATCAATCTAATCTAATAATTACACTCACGAGAGTTTTACAACTATTTATAAGTCTACATATATCAAGTAAATTTTACAATAATATAAAATATTTAAAAGTCTCTATAACTTCTCCTTCCTTCAAGATTCTACTAAGGTCTTTTAAAATCTTTTAAGGCATTCCATTCTTCATCATCTAGCTTTTTGACACCCTTATTGATTCCTTGTACTCTTAGAGCCATTATTGAAAATGCCTAAGGTTTTCTTTTGTTTCACATGTTGCTTCATGTTCAAGCAATCCTTTCCACTTAATAAAGTATTGGGTGTTTGGTGGTGTACCACGTTTCCAAACAATCTGCTTGTCAAACACCTTGCTAATTTTTTTGTTATAGGACTTCACTATAATTAGTGGAGCCCTAGTTGAGACTCTATGACTTAGGTGTTCGTTGTCTTCCTTAAATGGATGAGCATACTTACATGCAAGACTAGGTGAATTTTTAGGTTCTTGGGCAAGTCTAGCTTGTAAAAGACCTTGCCAATCTTTCTTACAACTGAACATGATCCCTCATATTTCCTTATTAGGCCTTTATAGACAAAGTAGAAAGCCTTAAATTATTAGGGTAAGATCTTAACCATTACTTTGTCACTAACAACAAACTTAACTTGTTATCTCTTCTCATTTGTCCATTTCTTCGTCTTCTTGGTTACCTTGTTAAGGTAGGAACTTGTTATGTTTACTTGCTTCTTCCATGAATTGGTCATCTTAATGATTTTAGGCTTTTGATTAATGAGTTTATATTTATAGTGTGTGGCATTGAGGGTTATTGCCTAATTACCAACTCAAAAAAACTCTTTCTTATTGCCTTACTCCTTTACAAGTTGTAAGAGAGTTGAGCCATGCCTAAAAGCTTTACCCAATCCATTAGTTAACACTCATAAAGTACTTGAGATAACACTTTAAAAAGAGCATTTACCCTATCAGTTCAGCCATTAGTCTAAGGATAAAAAATTGTTGAGAAATGCAACTAGATCCCTATGAGTTTGAACAACTCATTCCATAGTTTGTTAGTGAAGTGAAGGTCATAATCAATTATAAAGTAATGTGGCAACTGCCAATACTTTATCATATTTTTAAAGAATATCCATGCTTCCTCTTTGGCCGTATAGTTAGTTAGGGTAAGGCTAAAAGTCCCATACTTTAAAAATCAATCAATGACCACCATGGTTAATCCCAACGCTTCTGACTTAAGTAATGTAGAGATAAAATCCATAGTGATAGTTTCCCAAAGCCTTTAAGGTGTTAGTAAGGGTTCTAATAAGCTACTAGGTGGTTTGTGGTTAACCTTATTATGTTGGTAAATAAAATAAGTCCTTACATACATCTTGATCTCATCCCTTAGCTGAGGCCAATAGTAAACTACTTCCAACAATGCTCATATCCTTTTTATGCCTAAGTGACCAGCATATGTAGTATCATAACTCTCTTTAATCAGCGAGTGCCTTATGTTCCTGCACTTAGGCACATAATTGTTTATCTTAGGTGTAGATTAGGCCATCATCGACCTAAAATATTTTAGTGTTTCCCTCAACAGCAAGGCTAGTAGCCTGTCTAACCATAAGGTCATGCTTGAGCCGTCATTGGATCATGTCTTTGATGTCTCCTTTTGCTTGAATGATAGCCACCAATTGTACCTTATAAAGTTCCCGACTTCTCCCTAGGATCTATATTGTTCCCACAACCTTATATGAATTGTAATTGTTATCAACTAGGTTTAAGTGTGCAAGAAAGTAAAGCCACATAGAAGGGCAAGAAGTTAAAAGTAACATGGAAGGGTAAGAACGTAAAAGCCATATGGAGGGAGAAGACAATAAATTCGTTGCAAGTAAGCCCTATTAGGGTTTCATGGAAGATAGTATATAAAGACCTTAGAAGATAAAATTAGGGAAGACCAACATAATTGAATACACAACAAACACAAAAGTGTGTGGATAGCTAAATAGAGAAAATAGAAAAACACAACATATGGCCAAAGCACATCGATGGCAAGCGAATAGTAGAACAAAGGACAGCAAAATAGCAAAGAAGTAGTCATCATGAACAGTAGCCACACAGTGAATCCGTCGGATGAAGAGAGAGAAAATATTTGGAAGAGAGAGAAAAGAAGCTGTCGACGGGAAGAGAGAGAAAATAAAGTAGCTGTTGGATGAAGGAGAGAAAAAAAGAGGGAAGAGGAGAGGTCGGTTGTCAGAAATAGGAGAGGTTGACAGCTGGGTTGAATGAAGAACAGAGCCCGTTGAGAGAGAGAAAGAGAGACGATGGCCAAAAATCAGAAAAGGGGAGCAACGATAGAACGTCACGGAAGAGAGATAACCGTCAAAAGGGACCGTCGGCAGAAAAGAGAGAAACCCGTGCATGATGACAGACCACTGGCACACCAATGGTCGACGAGGAAATGACACGACAAGAGAGAGAAACGAGTAAGATGAGACCAGATTGAGAATTGGGGAGACTTGATCCGAGCTGAAATGGGTGAAATGAGACCAGATTGGGAACGGGTGAGACTAGATCCTAGCTAAAACGGGTGGACAAAGAGAGAGAAACGCGACGACCAATGAATAGTGGCCTGTAGTAAAGGGAGAAAATCTGATATGGCCAAAGGAGGTGTGAAACGGATAGGTGAGGGTAGGTCGTGAAACAGTAAAGCCGTGAGACAAGGAGACGGGGGAGACAGTGAGATAGTGAAAGCAAGAGTTGTGTGAAACAATATAGAGAAGGAATTCGACGAAGCATTAAAAAGAACTCAACATATTTCCAAATTTCTTCAAGAGAGGTTAGAGAGCGTTGCGGTAAACTTCTAAGTGGCAGTGGAGCAGCCTTTCAATTCAACAGAGGCAAGACAAGTTAAAAGAAAAGTAGAAACAGTAAGTGACACTCTTTGTGTTATACTTGCTTAGTTATAATAATGAAAGAAGCAGAGGATTAAGACATCCATTGTAACTGGGATTCTCAAGTATAGTGGATAGTCTCTGTAATGGAGAGTCCTTACCACCGTGGATGTACGTCACGTTGACGGAACCATGTAAATCTTATGTGTCCTTAATTTGTTTTACATTTTGTGTTTTGAATTGAGTTGTGAACGCAACTAAAGTATCAGCCTACCCATAACCTAGTGAAGACCTAAACAAGAATATCCGAATTGTCTATTAGACAAGGTGTTTGAAAGGTGACTTTGGGGACTATTATGATTAGTAAATAGCAATAGATCTACCTTAGTCAAGCCTGAGAAAGAGTTCACTTTTAAGAAAAGGTTGAAGTTGTTCACTTACTTGCGAATTGCGAATTGTGGCGATACTGATTCACCCCCCTTTCTTAATATCATAAACTAGTAGATCCTAGGGAGAAGTCGGGAATTTCAAGTGGTATCAAAGCACAGGTTCACCAATTTGAAGCTTAATAGCTTGGTGTACTAGTTTGAAGGGATCTAGATGTTGGACTTGTTCAGCATATTGAGAAATGGAAGTTGGTACCAGCACTAGCACCACTTACACCAAAAAGGTTCCAATCTTCAACGGAACCAACTACCATATGTGGAGAGCAAAAATGTGAGTGGTGTTTGCAACCATGGGCATGAACATGGTGAAATGCATATAGGAGGGTTTTGTGGCTCTGAAAGAAGGTAAAGATCCAACCCCAGAGGAGTTAAGACAATTTGAGATAAATGGGAAGGCCTTAAATGTCATCATTTTAACATTGACAAATGCTGAGTATACTAAAATTATGGACTGCAAATCTGCTAAGGAGATATGGGACAGATTGCAGAAAAACTATGAAGGTGATGGCAGAATAAAAGAGGCTAAGCTTTAAGTGTTCAAGGAGAGATATAAATCTCTCAGAATGTAGAAAAATAAGACAGTCCAAGAGTTCTTCACCAGGGTTATTGATGCTGTAAACGACTTGAGAAGTCATAGGAAGAACAAGAAGGATGCATCGATTGTGAAGAAAATTCTAAGAATTCTGCCTAAGAGGTTTGCCTCAAAGGTAGCAGCCATAGAGGAGAGTAGAGATCTCAATTCTATGTCTTTGTATGATCTCTAGTGCAATCTCATTGCATATAAGATAAGGATAAAGTCAGCTAAAAGCTCTGCAACAACAAAGGTATCAAAAGAGGCAACTTTCAAAGCTATAAAGCACATAAAGATAAAAGAAGAGGAAGAATCATCCAGTGAGAATGATGATGATAATGATGAGGAAGAAAGTGAAGGTAAAGTGTTGGCATACTTTACAAGGAAGTTCAAAAAGGGGTCTAAGAAGGGAAAAGGATAGTTGTCCTTGAGATGTTATCATTATGGGAAAACTAGACACTTTGCTTCTTAGTGTAAAGTGAAACTTGATGATGAAGATGAGGATGGTGATGATGAGCAAAATTCAAGGTGGAGAAGATCATTATTCAAATGAAAAAAGTCCAGCAAGAAGATTGCCAACCAACAGAAGAAGAAAAGAGGCTCATTCAAGAGTTATGTGAGTCAGACAAAATAAACTGATGAGGAGAAAGATGAAGACTCATCAGATGAGCATGTCTTTATGGCATCAGCACAAGGTGGTAGCTCAACCTCTAAAGAAGAAGAGGAGGTTGATGAAGAAGAGCTAGATCTTAAAGCTGAGCTTGAAGCAGCTTCAAAGGAGATAATCAGAAGGGGTAGAACCATAAAAGGTTGGAGGGTCACATAAAACAAGTTGAAGCAAAGTCTGAGGAAGTTGAAAGTTAAAAGGATGAAATAAGGGCTAAACATATTGACTTGAAGAGAAGATTTGAAAAACAAATCAAAATATGTGAAGACCTTACAATAGAACTTGGCTTAAGGACTTCAACAATTGAAGAAATGGAGATAGATTTGCTGAAACTTCAGCAACAACTCAAAAAGTGTGAGAAGAACTTGCAGAAGTTTGAAGTGGTAGGAGAAACAAGCTTTATAAGAGAAAAGAAAAATGAGACTTTGCCACTAAAGTTGAAAGAGAAGGCTGTGACTCATGTGAAGATAACTGAAGAAGAGAAGATAGTTATCAAACCAAAGCCATGGCCAAAAAGGATATATGTGGTTAAAGAGCAGAAGCCCATAGCTGCTATGTCTCAAGAAGAAAAGGAATTCAGCTAGCCAAGGGCAATGGCTGAACAGAAGAAGGAGAACAAGGTGGCTGAAATGAAAGTCACATAATCAAAGAAGCCAGCTACGTTGCCTACACAACAATTAATGAATAAAAGAAAACAGGCTGTAATTAGACCCAAAAAGAGGCAGTTTCAAGGTCACTGCCTTTATTGTGGAGTTTGGGGTCATAAGGTGAGTAACTACTGGTGGAGAAGGCCAGTATATGTATCCAACTTGAGAAGTTACAATGCTGCATACAGGGGGAGACAATACAAAATTCAGAGGAGAACATCTATCGTGAGTTCTTGCCTATACTATAAAAGGCAAGGACACATTGATAAGGAGTGTTGGTGGAAGCCCAAACCAATGGTTTCAAAGAACAAGTTTGCTATATTGGTAGACTTGGAACAGTGTGAAAGGTGTAGGTAGGATGGCCATAATGCCAAGGGATGTATGATACTTCTCCTTGAGTAAAAGAAGGCACTTAATGGCACAATGAAAATAAGTAGTGCAGTCAAAGCTGAGGAAAAGGAGAATGCTATCTCCCAACTAGTTCAAAAAAAGGAATATAGAGCAAAAAGGGAGGTGGCTAATATAGCTAAAATTGCACTAAAGGTTGATTGCAAGGATAATTAGTGGATTCTTGATAGTGTATGCACTTCGCACACAACAGGAGATAAGAGCAAATTATCGAACCTAAATAAATCAAGAGAAGGTAGAGTCGAGTTTGGTAATGATGATTCACTCAACATCAGTGGTCAAAGGTTATTAAATATTGGAAAAGGAAAGCTAAAAGATGTTTTGCACATTGAAGGACTTAGATATAATCTAGCATCTATTAACCAACTATGCAACGACGACCACAAAGTGATATTCACAAAAACAGATTTCCAGGTAAAGAGTAAAGAAGGCAATATTGTTATAGTCGGGAAAAGAACAACTGGAAATTTATATGTGATTGATAAGGATAAGACAAGCAGCTATTTACTCACCAAAGAAGAAGAAAATCAACTCTAGTATAGGAGGCTAGGACACTTATCACAGAAGAACATAAGGAAGCTGACCACTACTCATATAATCAGAGACATTCCCGACCTTAGGAGAGTGAGAGAGTATGTTTGCTCAGCATGTTTTAAAGGAAAACATGCAAAAAACCAGTACAAGGCCAAAGAGTTCAGTTTTGAAGCAGTGCTTGACATTGTGCATACTGATTTGTGTGGACATGAGGACAAAAGGGTTGAAAGGTGAGAGGTACTTCATTTTGTTTGTTGATGATTATTCGAGAAGGACCTGCCTCACGTACCTCAAACAAAAGTCAGAAGTTTTGAATTGCTTCAAGAGATACAGAAAATTGGTTGAAAAATGAGAGTGAAAGGATGATCAAAGTATTGAGGTCAGATCAAGACACTGAATTTACAAATAAAGTTTTTGAAGATTATCTTGAGAAGCATGGAATTCATCATCAAATGGCAGTAGCAAGAACACCTCAACGAAACAAAGTGGTAGAGAGGAAAAATAGAGCTATGGTTGAAATGGCGAGAACCCTACTACTGGAATCCAAGTTTCACACAAGATTTTGGATAGAAGCAACATTTACAGCTGTGCATATGCTAAATAGAGTATTACTAAGGCCCAATACTATAAGACTCCATATAAGCTATGGAGTGGGAAGAAGACAACAGCCAAGTATCTCAGAGTCTTTGGCAGCCCGTGTTTTATGGGATACTCAAAAAAGACAAAAGGTTACAAAGTTTTCCTACATAAGCTGGGAAAAGTGATCACTTCCAGTGATGTGAGAATAGATGAGAACTGGAAAACAATGCAAAATGGAGAAGCTAGGGACAAAGAAGAAGATGACTTCAATGTAGATGGAGAATCAAACCAACCTAAAGAAAAGGAACAAGAAGTAAATTCAGACTCAGAGAAGAGTGAGTCTGAAGATGAAGAAAGAGATCATCTTGTAACTAAGACAGTGCAAGAAAGAAAGCCAAAGAAAATGTGGAACAGTGCTCATCAAGAAAATCAAATCATAGGTGACCCATCAACAAGAGTTACAATAAGAAAAAGAATTGTGGGAGCTACTGCTTTACTCTCACAAGTTGAAATTAAATCTGTTGAAGAGGTTACACAAGATCTAATTAATCCCTGTCCACAGAGTTGTTTGAAAAGCACAAAATGAGTATGTCTGTGCGAATGCCTCCTCAAGCTTGAAAATAAGGTGAATCCTCCATCTCTATTTTGTGAGTTTTTTTAGATTTGTAATTGATTGGTAAAGGGGGAGAGAAGCAATAGTGCAGGGAGAGCTGTTAAGAAATGGGGAGTGAATATTTAGGGGGAGTTGAAACTGCTGCATAGTGGCTTTTGTTATGAGTGTTGCCAACAATTACAAATGGGGAGATTGTTGTTCCCTCAACCTTATATGGGTTGTAATTGTTGTCAACTAGGTTTAAGTGTGCAAGAAAGTAAAGCTACATAGAAGGGCAAGAAGGTAAAAGCAACATGGAAGGGCAAGAACGTAAAAGTCACATAGAGGGGCAAGACAATAAATTCTTTGCAAGTAAGTCCTATTAGGGTTTCATGGAAGATAGTATATAAAGAACTTGGAAGACAAAATTAGGGAAGGTCAATATAATTGAATACACGACAAAACAAAAAAGCGTGTGGATGGCCAAATAGAGAAAACAGAAAAACAACATACGGTCAAAGCACACCGACGACAAGTAAACGGCAGAATAAGAGACAATAAAATAGAAAAGAAGCAGCCATTGTGAATAGTGTAACCATCAAGAGAATAGTAGCTGCACAGTGAATTCGTCGGACGAAGAGAGAGAAAACATTAGTAAGAGAGAGAAAAGAAGCCGTCGACAGGAAGAGAGAGAAAATGAAGTAGCCGTCGGACGAAGGAGAGAAAAAAAAGGGTGAAGAGGAGAGGTCAGATGTTGAAAATAGGAGGGGTTGACGGCTGGGCTGAACGAAGAACAGGAGCCTGTCGAGAGAGAAAGAGAGATGACGACCAAAAATCAGAAAAGGGGAGCGACGTCAGAATGTCATGAAAGAGAGAGAACCGTTGAAAAGGGACTGTCAGTAGAAAAAAGAGAGAAACCCATGCGTGATGATAGACCACCGGAACACCAATGGTTGGCGAGGAAACGACAAGACAAGTGAGAGAAACGAGTAAGATGAGACCAGATCGGGAATCAGGGAGACCTGATTTGAGCTGAAATGGGTGAGACGAGACCAGATCGGGAACGAGTGAGACCAGATCCGAGTTGAAATGGGTGGACGAAGAGAGAGAAATCTGGACGGATGAAGAGAAACTCACCACCGGTGGAGGGAGAGAGAAACCCAATAGCCAATGAACAATGACTGGCAATAAAGTGAGAAAATCTGATATGGCCAAAGGAGGTATGAAACGGACAGGTGAGGGCAGGCCATGAAACAGTAAAGCCGTGAGGCAAGGAGACGGGGGAAATAGTGAGATGGTGAAAGCAAGAGTTGTGTGAAACAACTTAGAGAAGGAATTCGACGAAGCATAAAAAAGAACTCAATGTATTTCCAAA
The DNA here is from genome assembly GCA_037897445.1 of Ceriops zippeliana. Taxonomy (NCBI): domain Eukaryota; kingdom Viridiplantae; phylum Streptophyta; class Magnoliopsida; order Malpighiales; family Rhizophoraceae; genus Ceriops; species Ceriops zippeliana. Next base: position 271,815 of record JBAPLH010000115.1, read on the forward strand.
TTTCTTTAATTGAGGTTAGAGTGTTGTGGTGAACTTCTAAGCGGTAGTGGAGCATCCTTTTAAGATAAGCTAAAAGAAGGGTAGACACAGTAAGTGACACTCTTTGTGTTATACTTGCTTAGTAATTGCGATAGTGAAAGGAGCAAAGGATTATGACATCCATTGTAACTAAGATTCTTAAGTATGGTGGATAGTCTCGGTAATGGAGAGTCCCTACCACCGTGGATGTACGTCACATTGACGGACCACATAAATCTTGTGTGTCCTTAATTTGCTTTACGTTCTGTATTTTGAATTGAGTTGTGAACACAACTAAAGTATTAGTATAACCTAACAAAGATCTAAACAAGAACATCCTAATTGTCTATTAGGCAAGGTGTTTGAAAAGTGACTTGCGGACTATTATGATTAGTAGGTAGCAATAGATCTATCTTAGTCAAGTCTGAGAATGAGTTTGCTTTTAAGAAGCGGTTGAAGTTGTTCACTTACCTGCGAATTGTGAATTGTGGTGATACTGATTCACCCCCCTTCTCAGTATCACAAACTAGTAGATCCTAGGGAGAAGTCAGGAACTTTAATTGGTATTAGAGTACAGGTTCACCAGTTTGAAACTTAACAACTTGGTGTACTAGTTTGAAGGGATCTAAAAGTTTGACTTGTTCAGCATACTGAGAAATGAAAGCTGGTACCAGCACTAGCACCACTTACAACAAGAAGGTTCCAATCTTTAATAAAACCAACTACCATATGTGGAGAGCAAAAATGCAAGTGGTATTTGCAACCATGGGCATGAACGTGGTGAAATGCATACAAGAGGGTTTTATGAATTCTGAAGAAGGTAAAGACCTAACCCCATAGGAGTTGAGGAAGTTTGAGATAAATGGGAAGGCTTCAAATGTCATCATTTCAACATTGATAGTTGTTGAGTTTATTAAAGTTATGGATTACAAATTTGCCGAGGAGATATGAGACAGATTGCAGAAAATCTATGAAGGTATGACAGAATGAAGGAGGCTAAGTTTCAAGTGTTCAAGGAGAAATATGAATCTCTTAGAATGTAGAAAAATAAGATAGTCCAAGAGTTCTTCACCAGGGTTATTGATGCTGTAAACGACCTAAGAAGTCATGGGAAGAATAAGAAGGACTTATCGATTGTGAAGAAAATTCTGAGAATTCTGCCTGAGAAGTTTGCCTCAAAGGTAGCAACTCTAAAGGAGATAGAGATCTCAATTCTATATCTTTGCATGATCTCCAGTGCAATCTCATTACACATGAGATAAGGATAAAGTCAGTTGAAAGTTCTACAATAATGAAGGTATCAAAGGAGGCAACTTTCAAAACTATGAAACACTTGAAGATAAAAAAAAGAGGAAGAATCATCTAGTGAGGATGATGATGATGATGATGATGAAGAAAGTAAAGGTGAAGTGTTGGCATACTTTACAAGGAAGTTCAAAAAGGGGTCTAAGAAGGGAAAAGGACAGTTGTCCTTGAGATGTTATCATTGTGGGCAAACTGGACACTTTGCTTCTCAGTGCAAAGTGAAACTTGATGATGAAGATGAGCAGGATTCAAGATGGAAAAGATCATCATTCAAATGAAAGAAGTCGAATAAGAAGATTGCCAACCCATAGAAGAAGAAGAGAGGCTCATTCAAGAGTTATGTGAGTCAGACAAAAGAAGCTGATGAGGAGGAAGATGAAGACTCATAAGATGAGCATGTCTTTATGGCATCAACACAAGATGGTAGCTCAACCTCTGAAGAGGAAGAGGAGGTTGATGAAGAAGAGCCAGATCTTGAAGCTGAGCTTAAAGCAGCTTTAAAGGAGATAATCAGAAGGGGCAGAACTATAAAATGGTTGGAGGCTTACATAAAACAAGTTGAAGCAAAGTCTGAGGAAGTTGAAAGTCAAAAGGATGAAATAAGGGCTGAACATATTAACTTAAAGAGAAGATTTGAAGAACCAATCAAAATATGTGAAGATCTTACAATAGAGCTTGGCTCAAGGACTTCAACAATTGAAGAAATGGAAATAGAGTTGCTGAAACTTCAGCAACAACTCAAAATATGTGAAGACTTTACAATACATTGAATTCTTTCAATGGTTAGCTGAATTGTTTCTCTACGTTGTTTCATAGAGCTCTTGCTTTCACTGTCTCACAATCTCATTGTCTCCTTGTCTCATGGCTTTATTGTTTCACAGCCTGCCTTCACTTGCCTGTTTCTGGTTTTGGCCGGTGGTTTATTTTTCTTCGTCCACCCCTGTTTTGCCATCGGCTCTTTCTTTTTCTGTCTTTGGTTTTCTCTTTTCTGGCTGGCTTTCTCTCCTTTGTTGTGTTGTTCATTTGTCTCACGCCATCACAGATCTGTTGTCTGCTCTTCTGGTGGTGTCTCTCTCCTCGTTCGTCTCTCTCTATCTCGATTCTATTGGTGGTATCCTTGTTGGCTGTATCTGCTTTCCCTGTTTGGCTGTCGGGTTTTTCCTCTCCTTCATCGTCCACTCTGACTTTGTTGTATATGATTTTTCTCTCTCTTCCAAAGGCTTTGCCGTTATGCTCTTCCGGTCTTCCGTCCAGTGCCCTTCAGCTGTCTCGTATTTTCTCTCTTTTTACCCTGTTCTACCGACAGTGGTCTTGGTTGGCCGAATAGAATTTTGCCGTTTAGCACCGGTCTACCATTTAGTCATCTAGCCGCTTTTAGCCATTTCTGTATTTCACGGATCATATGTTTTTAGCCATCGGGTTTCTCTCTCCTTACACTGGTCTACTTCGATTTACTTAATTTTCATTTTCTCTCCTTCCCGTTAATGGCTTCACTATGCTCTCTTATGTTGGCCTTCATATACTCCTCTCCTCCATAAAACCTTAATAGAGTGAATTTATTGTCTTGCCCTTCTATGTGGCTTTTATGTTCTTACCCCTCTGTGTGGCTTTTGCTTTCTTGTCCTTCTATGTGACTTTACTTTCTTGCACACTTAAACCTATTTGACAACAATTACCACCCATACAAGGATATGGGAACAACAATCTCCCCTTTTGTAATTATTGGCAACACTCATAACAAAAGCCACTATACAGCAGTTTCAACTCTCCCTAAATATGCACTTCCCCTTTTTTAACAGCTCCCCCTACACTATTGCTTCTCTCCCCCTTTGCCAACTAATTACAAATATGAAAAACTCACAAAGTAGAGATGGAGGATTCACCTAAACTTCAGGCTTGAGGAGGCATTTGCACAAATAGACTAAATCTGTGCTTTTCAAATAGTTTTGTGGATAGAGGTTTAGTTAGAATATTTGAAATTTGATCTTTAGTGCCAACATACTCCAACTGAATTGTACCCTGTTCCACTTGATCTTTGATGAAGTAATATCGGATGTCAATATGCTTGCTCGAATGTTGAACCGAATTCTTGCTGAGATCAATAGCACTTTGATTATCACAAAGTACACTCACTGGTAACTTCACTTCAACACCTAAGTTTGCCATTTGTCTTAGCATCCATATCACCTGTGTACATGCTACACAAACAGCCATATACTCAGCCTCAGCTATGCTTAAAGTCAACACTGTTTTGCTTTCTACTTAACCATGCAACACATTTTGAACCTAAGTAGAAGCTGTAACCACTGGTTGATTTTTTTTCATCTATACTTCCTACCCAGTTTGTATTCGTGTATACTTGTAGTTTAACAGAATCCATGGCTGGATACCACAAACCCATTTCCAATGTTCCTTTGAGGTACCTTAGGAATTTGTTTACTGCCAACACATGAGACTCATTAGGATCAACTTGGAATTTGCTGGCAGCGCACACAGCTTGCATAAGATTGGGCCTTGATGTTGTAAGGTACAAAAGGCTCCCTATCATGTTCCTGTACTCTGCAGGGCTTGTAATCCTTCCCTCTTGATCTTTTGTTAACTTGCAGCCCACTGTTATAGGGGTACTAACAGGTCTGCTATCCTCCATGCCAAATCTTTTCAGCATCTCTTTGGCATACTTCGTCTAAGAAATAAAGATACCTTCCTCACACTGCTTTATCTATAATCCAAGAAAGTACATCATTTCTCCAATTAATGACATCTCAAATTACTCACTTATCTTCTGCGTAAAATCTTGGCATAGCTCAGAGTGATCCCCTCTAAAGATGATGTCATCTACATATACTATGGTTATCAACTGGCCTTTCTTTGAGTTGAACACATACAGGTTATTATCAATCGTTCCTCTTCTGAAGTTCAACATTCTCAAGTATGCATCCAGCCTACTGTAACATGCTTTTGGAGCTTGCTTAAGACCATACAAGGCTTTATTCAACTTGCACACATGTGTCTTATCCTCACTAATTTGTACTCCATCGAGTTGTTCAATATACACTTCTTCTTTTAGAAGCCCATTCAGAAAGGCGGATTTCACATCCATCTGATAGACTTTATACCTTTTGTGTGCTGCCAAAGCTAAGAACATTCTGATAGTTTCTAACCTTGCTACTGGTGCAAAAGTTTCATTAATATCTATCCCTTTTATCTGAGTGTAGCCTTTACACACAAGCTTGACCTTGTTCCTCACCACCTTGCCATCTTCATTGTGTTTATTCCTAAACACCCATTTTGTTCCTATGACATTCTTATTAGTGGGTCTTGGAACTAGCTCCCATGTATCAATTTTCTCAATTTGATCCAGCTCCTCATTGATAACTTTGACCCAAGCTTTGTCTTGAACAGCCTCTTTAATAGATGTAGGTTCAACTTGTGAGAGTAAAGTAGTAGCTCCTACAATTCTTCTTCTTGTTGTAACTTTTGCTGATGGGTCACCTATGCTCTGATCTCCTTGATGAGCACCGGTTTATGCCTTCTTTGTACTTCTCTCTTTCGCAGTCTTAGTTGCAAGAGAATCTCTTTCTTCATCTTTAGACTCACTCTTCTCTAAATCTGAACTTGCTTCTTGTTCCTTTTCTTCAGGTTGGTCTGATTCTTCATCTATCTTGAAGTCATCTTCTTTATTGTCCTCATCTTCTTCATTCTGCATTGTTTTCCAGTTCTCATCTATTCTCACATCACTGGATGTGATCACTTTTCCCAGCTTGTGCAGGAAAACTCTGTAACCATTTGTCTTTGCTGAGTATCCCACAAAGATGCCTTCATCAGACCTAGAATCAAACTTTTCCAAATTTTGCTCCTTTTTCTTCATAAAACATGGGTTGCCAAAGATTCTGAGATACTTGGTTGTTGTCTTCTTCCCACTTTATAGCTCATATGGAGTCTTCAGTATTGGGCCTTAGTAAGACTCTATTCAGTAGATGTTTAGCTGTAAATGTTGTTTCTATCCAAAATCTTGTGTGAAGCTTGGATTCCAGCAGTAGTGTTTTTGCTATTTCAACCACATCTCTATTTTTCCTCTTTACCACCCCATTTTGTTAAGGTGTTCTTGCTGCTGCCATCTGATGGTGAATACTATGCTTCTCAAGGTAATCTTCAAAAACTTCATTTGTAAATTCAGTGCCTTGATTTGACCTCAATACTTTGATCTTCCTTCCACTCTTATTTTCAGCCAATCTTCTGTATCTCTTGAAGCAATTCAGAACTTATGACTTGTGTTTAAGGTGTATGATGTAGGACCTTTTGGAATAATCATTAACAAACAAGATGAAGTACCTATCACCATTTAACCCTTTTGTCCTCATCAGTCCACATAAATCAGTATGCACAATGTCAAGCACTACTTCAGAACTGAACTCTTCGGTCTTATACTACTTTCTGGCATGTTTTCTTTTAGATCATGCTGAGCAAACATACTCCCTCTCTCTCATGAGGTTAGGAATGTCTTTGATTGCATGAGTAGTGGTCAGCTTCCACATGTTCTTCTATGTTAAGTGTCTTAGCCTCTTATGCTAGAGCTGATTTTCTTTTTCCTTTGTAAGTAGACAGCTGTTTGTCTTGTCTTCATTAATTACGTACAAATTTCCAGTTGTTCTCTTCCCGACTGTAATAGTATTACCTTCTTTACTCTTTACTTGGCAACTTATTTTTGTGAATATCACTTTGTGGTTGTCGTTGCATAATTGGCTGACAGATACTAGATTATATTTGAGTCCTTCAACGTGCAAAACATCTTTCAGCTTTCCTTTTCCAATATTTATTGACCCCTAACCACTGATGTTGAGAGAATCATCATTGCCAAACTTGACTCTGCCTTATCTTGATTTGTTTAACTTTAATAATTTACTCTTGTCTCCCGTCATGTGTGAAGTGCATCCACTATCAAAGATCCACTGCTTATCCTTGCAATTAGCCTTTAGTGCAATTTCAGCTATATTAGCCACCTCCCTTTTTGCTCGATTTTCCTTCTTTTGAACTGGCTGGAAGATAGCTTTCTCCTTTTTCTCAACTTTGATTGCACTGCTTATTTTCACTATGCCATTAAGTGCCTTCTCTTGCTCAGGGAGAAGTGTCATGCATCTTTTGGCATAATGGCCATCCTGCCTACACCTTTCACACTGTTCCAAGTTTGCCAATCTAGCAAACTTGTTCTTTGAAGCTACTTGTTTGGGCTTCTACCAAAAATCCTCGTCAGTGTGTCCTTGCCTGTTACAGTATGTACAAGAACTCATGACAGGTTTTCTCCTTTGAGTTTTGTATTGTCTTCCCTAGTATACAGCATCATATCTTCTTAAGTTGGAGACATATATTGGCCTTCCCTACCAGTAGTTACTCACCTTATGACCCCAAACTCCACAATGAAGGCAATGACCTTGAAATTGCCTCTTCTTGGGTCTGATCACAACTTGTCTTCTTCTATTCATCACTTACTATGTAGGCAAAGTAGTTGGCTTCTTTGCTTATATGACTTTCATTTCAGTACCTTTTTCTCCTTCTTCTGTTCAGGCGTAGCCCTCTGCTGGTTGACTTTCTTTTCTTCCTTCTTGTTTGCCACCCTAGGTTGCTTCTTCAGATCTTCTTTATTCTCAGTTATCTTCTTCTGAGTTACAACCTTCTTTTTCAACTTCTGTGGCATATCTTATTTTCTTTAGCCAATGAAGCCTCAGATTGCTACACTTTCTCTACATTCTTCTCTCCTTTGTAGAACTTGTTTCTCTTATCATTTCAAGCCTCTGCAAGTTCTTTTTGCTACTTTTGAGTTGTTACTAAAGTCTCAGCAATTTTTTCTACATTTCTTCAATTTTTGATGCCTTTGAGCCAAGCTCTACTGTAAGGTCTTCACATATTTTGATATGTTCTTCAAATCTTCTCTTCAAGTCAATATGCTCAGCCCTTATTTCATCCTTTTGACTTTTAGCTTCCTCAGACTTTGCTTTAACTTGTTTTATATGGGCCTCCAACCTTTTTATGGTTCTACCCCTTTTGATTATCTCCTTTGAAGTTGCTTCCAACTCAACTTGAAGATCTGGTTCTTCTTCATCAATCTCCTCTTCCTCTTCAGAGGTTGAACTACCACCTTGAGCTAATGCCATTAAGGCATGTTCATTTGATGAGTCTTTATCTTCCTCCTTATTAGCTTCTTTTGTTTTACTTATATAACTCTTGAATAAGCTCTCTTCTTCCTCTGTGGGTTGGCAATCTTCTTACTAGACTTTTTTTATTTGAATTAATTTTCTCCATCTTGAATTCTACTTATAATCACCATCCTCATCTTCATCATCAAGTTTCACTTTGCATTGAGAAGCAAAGTGTCCAGTCTACCCACAACAATAACATCTCAAGGACAATTGTCCTTTTTCCTTCTTAGACCCCTTTTTGAACTTCCTTGTGAAGTATGCCAACATTTCACCTTCACTTTGTTCCTCCTCCTCCTCATCATCCTTACTGGATGATTCTTCCTCTTCTTTTATCTTCAAGCACTTCATAGCTTTGAAAGCTGCCTCTTTTGATACCTTTGTTGTTACAGAGCTTTCAGTTGACTTTATCCTCATCTCATATGCAATGAGATTGCACTAGAGATCATGTAGAGACATAGAATTGAGATCTCTACTCTCCTCTATGGTTGTTACCTTTGAGGCGAACCTCTCAGGCAGAATTCTCAAAATTTTCTTCACAATCAATAAGTCCTTCTTGTTCTTCCCATGACTTCTTAGGTCATTTACAACATTAATAACCCTGGTGAAGAACTCTTGAACTATCTCATTCTTCTGCATTCTAAGAGATTCATATCTCTCCTTGAACACTTGAAGCTTAGCCTCCTTCATTCTACCATCACCTTTATAGACTTTCTGAAATCTATCCCATATCTCCTTGGTAGATTTGTAGTCCATAACTTTAGCATACTTAACATATGTCAATGCTGAAATGATGACATTTGAGACCTTTCCATTTATCTCAAACTACCTTAACTCCTCTGGGATTAGGTCTTTACCTTCTTTTGGAGCCATAAAACCCTCTTGTACGCATTTCACCACGTTCATGCTCATGGTTGCAAATACCATATGCATTCTTGCTCTCCATATATGGTAGTTGGTTCTGTTGAAGATTGGAACCTTCTTGCTGTAAATAGTGCTAGTGCTGGTACCAGCTTCCATTTCTCAGTATGCTGAACAAGTCAAAATCTAGATCCCTTCAAACTAGTACACCAAGCTGTTAAACTTCAAATTGGTGAACCAGTGCTCTGATACCAATTGAAGTTCCCGACTTCTCCCTAGGATCTATTAGTTTGTGATACTGTGTGAATCAGTATCACCACAATTCGCAATTCACAGATAAGTGAACAACGTCAACATCTTCTTAAAAGCCAACTCTTTATAAGACTCGAAGTCACCTTTTAGACACCTTGCCTAATAGACATTTCAGATGTTGAGGTGTTTTTACTATTGCCATTTGATGGTAAATACTATGCTTCTCAAGGTAATCTTCAAAAGGATCATTTGTAAATTCAATGCCTTGATCTAACCTCAATACTTTGATCTCCTTTCCAATTTCATTTTTAGCCAATCTTCTGTATCTCTTGAAGCATTTCAAAACTTTTGACTTGTGTTTGAGGTGCATGATGCAGGTTCTTTTGGAATAATCATCAATAAACAAGATAAAGTACGTCTCACCATTCAACCCTTTTGTTCTCATCAGCCCACACAAATCAGTATGTATAATGTCAAGCACTACTTCAGAACTGAACTCTTTGGTCTCATACTGCTTTCTGACCTATTTTCCTTTAGAGCATGCTGAGCAAACATACTTCCTCTCTCTCTCTTAAGGTTTAGAATATCTCTGATTGCATGAGTAGTGGTCAGCATCCTTATGTTCTTCTGTGTTAAGTGCCCCAGCCTCCTATGCCAAAGTTGAATTTCTTCTTCTTTTGTAAGTAAATAGCTATTTGTCTTATCCTCATCAATCACATATAAATTTCCAGTTGTTGTCTTCCCAGCTGCAATAGTATTGCCTTCTTTACTCTTTACTCTTTACTTGGCAACCTGTTTTCATAAATATCACTTTATGGTTTTCATTACATAGTTGGCTGACAGATACTAGATTATATCTGAGTCCTTTAATGTGTAGAACATCTTTTAGGTTTGCTTTTCCAATATTTATTGACCCCTGACCACAGATGTTGAGTGAATCATCATTGCCAAACTTGAATTTTCCTTTTCTTGACTTGTTTAGCTTTGATAATTTACTCTTGTCTCCTGTCATGTGTGAAATGCATCAATATCAAGGATCCACTACTTATCCTTGTAATTAGCCATTAGTGCAATTTCATCTATGTTAGCCACCTCCCTTTTAGCTTTATATTCCTTCTTTTAAACTGGCTCGAAGATAGCTTTCTCCTTTTTCTCAACTTTGATTGCACCAATTGTTTTTATTGTGCTATTGAGTGTCTTCTCTTGCTCAGGGAGAAGTGTCATGCATCTCTTAGCATTATGGCCATCCTGCCCGTACCTTTCGTATTGTTCCAAGTTTGCCAATATAGAAAACTTGTTCTTTGAAACCACTAGTTTGGACTTCCACCAACAATCGTTATCAGTGTGTCCTTTCCTTTTACAGTATGTGAAAGAACTCACAATAGGTGTTCTCTTCTGAATTTTGTATTGTCACCTCCTGTATACAGTATTGAATCTTCTTAAGTTGGAGATGTATATTGGCCTTCTCCACTAGCAGTTACTTGCCTTATGACCCCAAACTCCACAATAAAGACAATGACCTTGAAACTGCCTCATCTTGGGTCTACTTACAACATGTTTTTGTTCATTACTTGCTGTGTAGGCAAAGTAGCTGGCTGCTTTACTTGTGTGGCTTTCATTTCAGTCACCTTCTTCTCCTTCTTCTGTTCAGACGTAGCCCTTTGTTGGTTGACTTTCTTTTCTTCATTTTTGTTTGCAACCCTAGGTTGCTTCTTTAAATCTTCTTTATTCTCAGCTATCTTCTCATAAGTCATAACCTTCTCTTTCAACTTATGTGGCATATTCTTATTATCTTTAGGTAATGCAGCTTTAGATTGATGCATTTTCTCTTCATTCTTCTTTCTCTTGCAGAACTTGTTTCTCCTATCATTTCAAGTTTCTGCAAGTTCTCTTCACTTCTTTTGAGTTATTACTGAAGTCTCAACAACTCTTTCTCCATTTCTTCAATTTTTGAAGTCCTTGAGCCAAGCTCTATTGTAAGGCTTCACATATTTTGATTTATTTTTCAAATCTTCTATTCAAGTCAATATGTTCAACCCTCTTTTCATCTTTTTGACTTTTTGCTTCCTCAGACTTTGCTTCAACTTGTTTTATGTGAGCCTTCAACCGTCTTATAGTTCTGCCCATTCTGATTATCTCTTTTGAAGTTACTTCTAACTCAGCTTCAGTATCTGGTTCTTCTTCATCAACCTTCTCTTCCTCTTCAGAGGTTGAACTACCACCTTGTGCTGATGCCATAAAGGCATGCTCATCTAATGAGTCTTCATCTTCCTCCTTATCAGCCTCTTTTGTCTGACTCACATAACTCTTGAATGCGCCTCTCTTCTTCTTCTGGGGGTTGGTAGTCTACTTGCTAGACTTCTTTGATTTAAAAGATGGTCTTCTCCATATTAAATTCTACTCATCATCACCATCCTCATCTTCATGAACAATTTTCACTTTGCACTCAGAAGCAAAGTGTCTAGTTTTCCTACAATGATAACATCTTAAGGACAACTGTCCTTTTCCCTTCTTAGACTCCTTTTTGAATTTCCTTGTGAAGTAAGCCAACACTTCACTTTCACTTTCTTCTTTATCATCATCATCATCCTTACTGGATGATTCTTCCTCTTCTCTTATCTTCAAGTGTCTCATAGCTTTGAAAGTTTCTTCCTTTGATAGCTTTGATATTGAGGAGCTTTCAATTGACTTTATTCTCATCTCATATGCAATGAGATTGCACTAGAGATCATGTAGTGACATAGAATTGAGATCTTTACTCTCCTATATGGTTGCCACCTGTGAGACAAACATCTCAGGTAGAATTCTCAGGATTTTCTTTAATGAGTCCTTCTTGTTCTTCCCATGACTTCTAAGATCATTTACAACATCAATAACCCTGGTGAAGAACTCTCGGAGTATGTTGAACAAGTTAAAACTTCTGAAATACTTCAAACTAGTATACCAAGTTGTTAAGCTTCAAACTAGTAAACTAAGTTCTGATATTAATTGAAGTTCCTTACTTCACCCTAAGATCTACTAATCTGTGATACTGAGAGGGGTGAATTAGTATCACACCCCTTAGAAACACACTCTATAATTTAAGGCAAAGTATTCTACTTATTTAATACTTTAACTCTCGTCAATATGCAGGTATGCAAACAACTTTAAACTCTTCTTAAAAGCGAACTCTTTCTCAGATTTGACTAAAGTAGATCTATTGTTACCTACTAATCACAATAGTCCCTAAAGTCACCTTTCAGATACCTTGCCTATTAGACAGATTGGATGTTCTTGATTAGGTTTTCTTTAGGTTATAGGTTCGATGATACTTTAGCTGTGTTCATAACTCAATTCAAAACATGTCTTGCCTATGTTGAATTAAGTAGGCTACTTCACTACCACTTAGAAGTTCACCACAACACTCTCTAACCTCTCTTGAAGAAATCTGGAAATACTTTGAATTCTTTCCAATGCTTCACTAAATTCCTTCTCTAGGTTGTTTCACACAACTCTTGCTTTCATTGTCTCATGGTCTCACCCATCTCCTGATCTCACAGTCTCACTTTCTCACGGCCTGCCTCACGTTTTTGGTTTGGCGTTTCACGTCTCACGCACGTTTTTGGTTTGCACACTTTGCTGGTCTCATGCCTGACGTACGTTTCTGGTTTTCTCGTTTTGCTAGTTTCATGCTTCACGCACTTGTCTACTTCACTATTTTGCTGCACTCCTCCATTTGTTTCATTCCTTATGGGTTTGCTTTCACTTTCACCTAATTTCCAGGGGTTTGCTGTTTCAATCACATGTTTTGCACCTTCAAAATACTTTCGTCTTTTCACACCTTCGGCTTGGTTTGCTCACTCGACCATTTCACTCCTTTGGGATGCTCTTGCCCATTGGTGTGTTGTCTCTTCCCTTACTGATGGTGCGCCATCTCCTCTCACAGTGAGTTTTCTCTCACCATGAATTTTCTCTTGCTGTTGGTCACTCTTTTCTTTCAGCCAGTGGTGTGGTCTCACTTGTTCCAGATCTGGTCTTGTCTCACCCATTCCAGCTCTGATCTGGTCTCACATATTCTAGATCTACTGTCTTCTCTTTAGGGTGGTCTCATGGTTTTCCTCCAGCTGGTGGTGTCCTCTCTCTTGCTGTTGTTCACCCTTGTTTTGCTATACACCCTATTTTTCTGTCCACTCTGTTTTGCCGTCGTCCCTGTTTTTCATCCACTCTATTTTACGATGACTCATCCACTCAGTTTTGCCGTCGACTTGTCCACTTAGTTTTGCTGTCGACTCTGTTTTGCCATCCACCTCTTTACCGTGTTGTCTCCTTGCTGCCCAGCCCGTGGTTTCTTTCTTGTTGTAGGGTTTTGTCTCACCAAGGTCTCTCTTGCCATTGGTCTATTTTTGCCAAGTACACTTATGTCTTCCAAGGTCTTGGTTTATATATTCTCTTCCATGAAAACCTTAGTAGGGCTTACTTATATTGTGATTTATTTTCTTGCCCCTCCATGTGGCTTTACTTTTTCCCCCCTCTATGTAGCTTCAAATTACTTGCACACTTAAAATCTAGTTGACAACAATTACAACCCATACAAGGTGTGGGAACAACAATTCACCACTTTTTAGTCATCTTCTAGTTTGCATAGAATCTTCTTTACTACCAATAATGTTTTTAGTTTCAACTTCAGCTCCAACTATTTTGTGAGCTTGGGAATGCCTTCATTCATTTTCTTCATCACTTGTAGTTTGAGCATTAACATCTTCCTTATGTTGAATAGCCTTTGATTTATCACTTTTAGATTCCTTTTCATTATCACACACGAAACCTTCAGCTTCCTTATGTTGTGATTGCATTATGGAACCATCTTCAATCACTTTAACATCACTGTTTTGCCATCCACCTCTTTATCGTGTTGTCTCCTTGCTGCCCAGCCCGTGGTTTCTTTCTTGTTGTAGGGTTTTGTCTCACCAAGGTCTCTCTTGCCATTGGTCTATTTTTGCCAAGTACACTTATGTCTTCCAAGGTCTTGGTTTATATATTCTCTTCCATGAAAACCTTAGTAGGGCTTACTTATATTGTGATTTATTTTCTTGCCCCTCCATGTGGCTTTACTTTTTCCCCCCTCTATGTAGCTTCAAATTACTTGCACACTTAAAATCTAGTTGACAACAATTACAACCCATACAAGGTGTGGGAACAACAATTCACCTTTTTAGTCATCTTCTAGTTTGCATAGAATCTTCTTTACTACCAATAATGTTTTTAGTTTCAACTTTAGCTCCAACTATTTTGTGAGCTTGGGAATGCCTTCATTCATCTTCTTCGTCACTTGTAGTTTGAGCATTAACATCTTCCTTATGTTGAATAGCCTTTGATTTATCACTTTTAGATTCCTTTTCATTATCACACACGAAACCTTCAGCTTCCTTATGTTGTGATTGCATTATGGAACCATCTTCAATCACTTTAACATCAATGCTATCTACGATTTTCTATAGCCTTTTGTTATAACATTTGAAGCCTTTTCCATTTGAAAAATAGCCCAAGAATATGCCTTCCTTAGCCTTCTCATCAAAATTTCCAAGATTCTTACCTTTGATTTTAATGAGGCATAGGTTTCCAAATACTTTAAAATGTTTTACACTTGGCTTGTTTCCATTTCATAACTTATAAGGTGTCTTCTTTGTATGTGGTCTCATCAAGCATTAGTTTTGAATCTAAGTTGCAGTAGTGATAGCCTTTCTCTAGTAGCCATGTGAGGTACTATGCTTAAACAACATGGTCCTTACCATCTCCACTAGGCTTCCATTCTTTCTTTCAACCACTCCATTTTGTTGGGGGTGTGTAGGGACTAGCATATTCATGCTTCACTCCATGCTTCTTTAAATAATTTTCAAATTCAATGCAAATGTATTCTATCCTATTGTTTGTTTTGAGTCTTTTAACTCTTCTCCCAAATGAATTTTCAGCCAGCCTTCTATAGCTCTTGAAATTATTGAGAGCATCTAATTTATGTTTCAAAAACATAATACAAGTCATTCTTATAAAATTGTCAATAAAAGAAATGAAGTACCTATCACCTTTTGACGATTTTTGTCTTATAGGCCCATAGGATATCTAAATGAATGAGCTCCAGTGGCTTCTTTGTTTGAATCTCCACATTTTTGTGGGTAGCATTCACCATCTTCCCTTTTTGACAAGTGTGACAAAAGGTATTTCTTTCTCTTCTTCTATTGGGTACATTTTCATAGCTTTATTTTTGGGCAATTTGTTCAGCCCTTTTTGTCCAAGATTTCTCAATCTTCTATGCCATAACAAATTTTCATCTTTGGTGCTTAGCTAGCTTGTGTTTTTATTGGTGGAAACTTGGTATAGGTTTCCATTTGTTCTTTTCCCTTTGTAAGAACAACATTATCACTTAACTTTTTACCATGCAGCCACTCTTACTAAAAATAACTTCATGCCTATCATTACAAAGTTGGTTAACTCAACATAAAGCACTTCCTTTGATTTTAGCTTTTTTGCACCAATTTCAACAACACAAATACCTTTAATCTTCAAAGCACCATCATTGCCAAATGTGACTGACCCTCCATTATATTTTTCTACTTCCTTCATTACTTTGGAGTCTTCTATAATGTGTGAAGAGTAGTGTTGAATTATCCTGATTTTTAGGATGTGATTATTAGGAATATTCATTCCTGATTTTGTGGGTCCTAATTATTAGGAAATAGCTGTAAATAATTAATTAGGAAATGATTTCTTAGTATCCCTTGATTTGTGGGATTATAGTAGTATTGTACAGATTTGTTTTTCCTAATTAGTATTCGTAGGAGTCCTATAAATAGCTGTGTAATCTTGGTACAAGAATAAGAAGAAAAAGATCACAATTCTCTTCTCTAAATTCTACACTTCTCTTCTCTAAATTCTACATGGTATCAGAGCTATAGGCTCATTTTTCTGGGTTAGGGTTGTAGTGCATCCTTCATTGATGCAATAATCTTCTAATCACAGCCTTCATTGCTGGGTTTGTCTTTGTCCCTCATTATCTGATCGCAACTGTCATTATTGTGATCTCTTTAGCTATATTTTTCTCTCTTCACTTTTAAACTTGTCCCAATTCTTGTCCTTCCTTTCCAAGTACGTTCTTTGTACCTGGAATTACCATGTCTACGACAAAACTGATTGGAGATACTTTGGGTCAAAATGAGAACCCCAACACCAACCATATGACCGGAGATCTACAAAATGTGAGAGCAACTTATAGGTTGAATGAAAAGAATTATCTCAAATGGTCTCAATTCATCAAGACCTATTTGAAAGGTAAAGGAAGACTCAGTCATCTTCTCGGAACAGGTCCAACACCAGAAGATCCCACATTCAACACATGGGATGAGGCAGATTCAATGATCATGTCATGGCTTTGGGATTCAATGGATCCAGCCATAAGTGATACATGTATGTTTCTCAAAACTGCAAAGGAGATTTGGGATTCTATTCGCAGGACTTATTCAAAGGCTCGAGATGCAGCACAAGTATACGAAATCAAGATAAAGACAAGTGCAACAAAACAAGGGAGCAAATCAGTGACAGAATATGCCAATTGCCTTCAAAATCTATGGCAAGAACTCGATCATTATCGAGTATTTCAGATGAAGTGTGCGGATGATGCTGCAACTCTGAAAACCTTCGTTGAAAAAGATCGAGTATATGATTTCTTGGCAGGTCTTAATTCTGAATTTGACCAGGTCAGGATTCAAATACTTGGAAAGGAAGAAATTCCTTCTCTAGAAGAGACAATCTCTCTAATCCGTGCAGAAGAAAGTCGAAGGGGAATAATGCTAGAACCTCAAGCTGTGGAAGGCTCAGCATTAGTAACTCGCAATGTGTTAACACAAGAAAGAGGAAGGGCAGATGCTTTGAGGCCTACATGGAGGGATAATCGAGACAATTTATGGTGTACCTACTGTAAGAAGCCAAGGCATACAAAGGAAAGTTGCTGGAAGCTAAATGGGAAACCAGCAACCTCGAGCCGAGAGTGGGGCAACAAAGGAGGACAGCCAAGGCCCCAAGCTAATCTAATTGAACACACACCAGCCAGCAAATCAATCACAATGAAGGACAGGTGAAAGAATCCTTCAGCGGTGAAAGAAATAGAAAAAATTAAAGAGCTTTTTAGGGTCTTTGGATAAACCCTCTGGCGTGTGTTCCTTAGCACTCTCAGGTAAGTCTCCATTCTCTTTTAGTCTAAATGCCTCAGAAAAACTTTCAAGTGAAACTTGGATAATAGACTCAGGTGCCACTGATCACATGACTCATACTACACATTTTTTTATTACCTATACTCCATGTCCAAGCAATAAGAAAATAGTGGTGGCAGATGGTTCTATGGCTACTGTTGCAGGGGTTGGTGATATTTATATTACACCTATTCTCATTCTAAAAGATGTTCTCCATGTGCCGAAACTATCAGCCAACCTAATTTCCATAAAAAGGCTCACCAATGACCTCAAATGTTATGCAATGTTTTACCCTACCTACTGTATTTTTCAGGAACAGGATTCGGAGAGGAAAATTGGACTTGCTAAGGAAAGGAATGGGCTGTACTACCTTGAGATGCCAAGGATTTCAAAGAAAGTCATGAACAATTCACCCTTATCATTTCTTAGTGCTTCAAATAAGGATGTCATTTGGCTTTATCATTTTCGTTTTGGTCATCCATCTTTTCGTGTCTTAAATATCATGTTTCCTTCTTTTGTTTAAAGGATTAGATATGAGTCAATTCCAATGTGATACTTGTGAATTTGCTAAGCATACTCGTGTATCTTTTCCTATAAACAATAAAAGAAGTTCTCACCCTTTTGATTTGATTCACAGTGATATTTGGGGACCCTCCACAATTCCAAATATCTCAGGGGCTCGATGGTTTGTTTCTCTAATCGATGATTGCACTAGGGTCACATGGATATTTTTACTCAAATACAAATCTGATGTAAGTAGTATTATTCCTAATTTTAATTCTATGATTCAAAATCAATTTGGAGTTAAAATTAAGAACTTTAGATCAGATAATGCTAGAGATTACTTTAATCAGATCTTGTCAACCTACTTCCAAAAGGAAGGGATCATCCATGAGTCATCTTGTGTAAACACCCCACAACAAAATGGGGTGGCTGAAAGAAAAAATGGTCATTTGCTCAACACTACTCGAGCATTGTTGTTTCATGGAAATGTCCCTAAGTCTTATTGGGGGGAAGCTGTCCTTACATCTACATATATGATTAATAGATTGCCATCAAGAGTATTAGATTTCAAAACTCCTATGACAGTTCTTTCTAGCTTTTATCCCCATTTTAGGACAACAAATAATCTTATACCAAGAATCTTTGGGTGCACCTCATTTGTACATGTTCATAATCAGCAAAGGGGAAAACTAGATCCTAGAGCAATCAAGTGTGTCTTTCTTGGTTACTCCTCTACACAAAAGGGATATAAATGTTATCATCCTCCTTCTCGAAAGACCTATATATCAGTCAATGTCACATTTGTAGAAAATAAAACCTTACTTCCCACAGTCTTATCTTCAAGGGGAGAAGTCATTAGTTAATGACCTTAATCTTGACTTACCTCCTAATAATCTTCCAATCCAAATTCCCACTTGTGATCAACCAATCCCTGATCAATCAACTCCTGACCAATCAACCTTTAATTCTGATCAACAGGCCCCTCATGAATCAGTTCGTGCCACTTCAATCCTAGACTCACCCTCTACAATTGACCCCTATTCCAGAACAAGAATCCACTTCCATATCTCCCCATATTCATGACTCTATGAGATTTTCTCAGGTATACTCAAGAAAGACAGCAATTCCAGACCAAACACAAGTTCAAGATTTCCATCCGAGTTCTGCAAATGAATTTTCAATAAGTTCCAACTCTCCTTTGCATAAACAATCAATTGATATGCCAGAAAATGACTTGCATCTTCCCATTGCTGTTAGAAAAGGTACTAGAGAGTGCACAAAGCGACCCCTATATCCACTATCTCATTATGTGTCACTTGACCACTTATCACCATCTCATAAAAATTTTTCATTGTGAGTCTAAACACCTTTTTCTATTCCAAGTACTTTATCTGAGGCATTGTCTAAAGAAGAATGGAGGAATGCAATGAGAGAAGAAATGGATGCACTAGAAAAAAAAACCAGACTTGGGAGATTGTCAAAAAACCTAAGGGAAAGAATCTTGTGGGCTGCAAATGGGTTTTTTTTACCTTGAAATATAAAGCTGATGGTTCTCTTGAAAAGATATAAAGCACGATTGGTGGCAAAGGGTTATACTCAAACTTATGGAGTAGATTATCAGGAGACATTTGCTCCGGTGGCAAAGATGAACACGGTGAGGATTTTACTCTCTTTGGCGGCTCATTTTAATTGGCAACTTCAACAGTATGATGTGAAGAATGCATTCTTACATGGAGACCTAGAAGAGGAGATTTACATGAGTATTTCATCGGGATTTGAAGGAGAAAAGACAACAAGTAAAGCATGTAGATTACGGAAAGCACTATATGGGCTCAAGCAATCACCTAGAGCTTGGTTTGGGAGATTTTCCAAAGTTATGAAAGCTTCGGGCTACAAACAAAGCCAAGGTGATCATACCCTTTTCATTAAGCATTCGGCAAAAGGGAGGGTGACAACACTTCTAGTGTACGTTGATGATATTATAGTCACAGGTGACGATGATGAGGAGAAACAGCGGCTAAAGCAGTGTTTGATTAAAGAATTTGAAATAAAAGAGCTAGGAAGACTCAAATACTTTCTTGGCATTGAAGTTTCTTACTCTAAACAAGGAATTTTTGTCTCACAACAGAAGTATGTGATTGATCTCTTGAAGGAAACTGGAAAACTTGGTTGTAAACCAGTAGCCACACCTATTGAGCCTAATAAAAAGCTTGGGGATGCAAAGGAAGAACCTACTATAGATCGAGAAATGTATCAAAAATTGGTCGGGAAACTCATCTATTTGGCTCATACTAGGCCTGATATTGCCTATTCAGTAAGTGTGATTAGTCAATTTATGCATGACCCAAGAGAATCACACTTACAAGCTATCAATCGAGTGCTACATTATTTAAAAGGAAGTCCAGGAAAAGGAGTCTTATTCAGGAGAAATCAAGAATTGGTCCTGCAAGCTTATACCGATGCTGACTATGCAGGATCCATGGTGGATAGAAGGTCAACATCTGGTTATTGCACTTTTCTTGGCGGAAATTTAGTAACTTGGCGGAGTAAAAAACAAAATGTAGTTGCAAGATCAAGTGCTGAATCAGAATTTTCGAGCAATGGCCCAAGGAATATGTGAGCTATTATGGCTTAAAATCATCCTAGAAGACTTGAAAATCAAGTGGAATGGCCCTATGAAGCTATATTGTGACAATAAATCAGCAATTAATATTGCTCATAATCCCGTACAACATGATAGGACGAAGCATATTGAAATTGACAGGCATTTCATCAAAGAAAAGGTAGAAGAGGGGTTGATCTGCATGTCCTACATACCTTCCGGAGATCAACTAGCTGATGTACTAACCAAAGGACTTAATGGCGGGATCTTTCATGAAATAATCTCCAAGCTGGGAATGGAAGACATCTATTCCTCAGCTTGAGGGGGAGTGTTGAATTATCCTGATTTTTAGGATGTGATTATTAGGAATATTCATTCCTGATTTTGTGGGTCCTAATTATTAGGAAATAGCTGTAAATAATTAATTAGGAAATGATTTCTTAGTATCCCTTGATTTGTGGGATTATAGTAGTATTGTACAGATTTGTTTTTCCTAATTAGTATTCGTAGGAGTCCTATAAATAGCTGTGTAATCTTGGTACAAGAATAAGAAGAAAAAGATCACACTTCTCTTCTCTAAATTCTACAGTAGTCATTATCAAAGATCTATGTCTTTTTTTTTTTCTTGGAAGCTTTTAAGGCAACTTCCATAACCATTGCCATTTCCTTTCCTTTTCTTCTTCTTTGGCCAAATGTAGAAAATATGTAGGTGTTGTCCTTTGCATTCTCTAACCTAGCAACAATGTCAGACATTCCTTAGTAGTATGTCCAACCTTTTCACATCTTCCATAGATTTCTTCCAATATATTTAATTTGTTTCTTAGTGGAATTTGACTTCTTTTTACTTAAGGCTGTCCCTTTTCTTAATAAAGTCTCCCCTTAGACTTTTGCCTCATATTCTCTTTATTATGGACCTATTACTCTAGCACACACTAGCCTTGTTCCCATACTTACTACAACACTAGCAAAATCCTTCAAATATGAATTTTCTTCTTTTAACAAGTTTATATTTCCTATCTTGAGCACATATTGTGGCAATCTCTTTTTTCATTTTTAACAACCTATCTCTTTTAGATAAGAGTTTTCATCACATCTTTCTTAACCAATTTTAGCTTGGGTTGGTTTCTCTTCTCTATAACATTAATGTTATACTCATCTTTGCTGACTAATATTGGATTTGTTATCAATAGCATCTTATACATTTGTCCTTGTTAATTTGATGTTATGAGTGCCTTTGAGATGTATTTGCTACATTTACAATGTGTTGGTAACACTACCCAATGAGCACTATTAAGGCAAATGCTAAGGAAATTGCTCAAGATCTGGTAATGCAAGTTGTGGCCTACTTGTAGGTGCAATTTGTATTTGTCAAGGATATTCTTGAAAGCATTGTGAATAAGGAAACGGAGCTTGAGATGCAAAGAGATCATTTGTCAAAACCATTGATAATAGGTCAACCCTAAATTTAATGAGTCAATGCTGATCATTGACCCTAAATTCAAGGAGTTAATACTGACCGTTGGCCTTTAATTCAAGAAGTCAATGCTGGTTGTTGACCTTAAATTCAAGGAATCAATGTTGACCATTGATTATAAGGCAATCCTAAATTCAAGGCTTATAAATATAGATATAGCTTGATGAGGACCTTCTTAGGTCTCACAAGGGGGGGAAGGGGTGAATCAATGTAAGATGTTTACTTTTTACAAATTTGTTTAGATTAATCTTTGTGACTTGTTAAAGTCGATGATCCAATTTTTGTCTTGTTTCTTTATATGAGAGTAGCTGTATGGATGTTAATTAAGCATAAGCACTTGAGAACACACAGAATTTATACGCGGTTCACTCACAATAAGAGTGAAGTTACTTTATATTGAAGGGCTAAAACATAATCTCATCAGTGTTAGCCAGCTTTGCAATGATGGACATGAAGTTACTTTCAATAAGAGTGACTATATAGTAAAGAGACTAAAATATGGTGCTATTTTTACTAAAGATGAAAGAACACATGAAAACTTGTACAAAGTATTTAGGAGTATAAACATATGGTATAAAGCACCAAAGGTGAGAACTTATTGTGGCATAAAAGATTAGGACATCTCAGAAAAAAGGGGTTGAACAAGCTATCTAGAAATGAATATGTGAGAGATGTACCTAAGTTGAGAGAGAGATGTAATTTGCAGCATGTGTCAAAAAAGGAAGATGGTGAATGCTCCCTACAAAAATTTGGAGATCCAAACGATGTAGCCATTGAAGCTTATCCACTTGGATATTTATGGGCTTATGAGAGAAAGATCAACCAAGGGTGATATGTACTTCTTCTCCTTCATTAATGATTTTACAAGAATAACTTGTATTATGTTCTTGAAACATAAATTAGAGGCTTTTAACAATTTGAAGAGCCACAGAAGGTTAGCTAAAAACCAGTTCGGGGGGAAAATTAAAAGGCTTAGGATAGACAATGGGATAGGATACATGTTGTTCCCATAACCTTGTATGGGTTATAATTGTTGTCAACTAGATTTAAGTGTGCAAGTAATTTGAAGCCATATAGAGGGGCAAGAAAGTAAAGCCACATGGAAGGGTAAGAGAATAATATGAAGTTATATAGAGGGGCAAGGAAGTAAAACCACAACTTTGAAAGAAAACCCTACACAAGAGAAAGTAAGAAAATTGAGATGGCCATTGGAAGAGAGAGAAAAATCACATACAGCGGAAACACAAGAACGACTAAAAAAGAGGGTGTTGCAAAAGAGATCTTGGATGGCAAGGGAGACCTTGGCTAGTTGAAGGAAAACCATGTGACCGATGGCAAAAGAAGGGGGCGAAGGAAAGAAAATTTGGGACGGCACACCAGTGGTTGGCAAGGAGACAACACGACCAAAAATATACCATTGGCAGTAAAGAGAGAAAAACCGAGACACAGCTGAAGAGGAGAGTGGACAACAAAGGAATGGCACATACACCATTGGGAGAGCAAAACGGCAAATACATCACCGGGAGAGCAAAATGGCAGAACAAGGGAACGATTGAAGAAGGGTGGACGGGAAAAATGGTTGAAAGAGAGAAATCCCGAAATGGCCAAATAGATTGGATGGCAAAGGAGAGAAAACCCAAAACGGCCAAATAGAGTGACCGACTGAAAAAGAGAAAGCGACATACAGTCAAAGAAGAGTGACGACAGAATAGGGGCTGAACGGTAGGATGAAGAAAGGCAGAATCGACAGAAAAGGGAGGAAATCCATGATAGCCAAGTGGGTGAACAGAAAAGAGATGATACGGCCAAAATCAGATCAGGGCTGGACTATAGAATAGGGGTTGCAAAAGAGAAAAATCAAAGATGGCTAGAATAGAGGTGTCGACAGCAAAGACAACTGAGAGAGCAAAACATGAAAGACAACCGGGAGAGCAAAATGTGAAACACAATTAGAGCAAAACGTGAAAGAGACAACATTGGAGAGAAACAAGAGAGCACACCACCAAAAGATAGAAACAGCCACCACTGTAAGAGAGACGGCACACTCGTAAGAGCAGAAATCCATGTAAATTCAAAGAGAAGAAAACCAGAAATGGCACACCCAAAAGAGAGAAGAAACCAAAAACACCAGCATAGACCACCAGGAGAGAAGAAATTAGAAACACCAGCACTGACCACTCAAAAGAGAAGAAATCAGATCCGTGAGACCACTCAGAAGAGAAGACAACAGACCAGAATGTGCATCGGCGTGAGACCAGAATGTGCGATGGCATGAGACCAGAACGTGCAACGGCATGACTAATCAAAAGCGTGGGGCAAGTTGTGAGACGTGAAATTGCAAACTAGAAGCATGAGTGCAAGTCGTGAAGCCATGAGATGGTGAAAGCAGGAGTTGTGTGAAATAACATAGAAAAGGAATTTAGTGAAGCATTGGAAAGAACTTAAACGTATTTCTAGATTTCTTCAAGAGAGGTTAGAGAGTGTTGTGGTGCGGTAGTGAAGCAGCCTATTCAATTTAACAGAGGCATGACAAGTTAGAAGAAGGGTAGACACAGTAAGTAACACTCTTTGTATTATACTTGCTTTGTATTTGTAATAGTGAAAGGAATAGAGGATTAAGACATCCATTATAACTACATTTTGAACATCGGGAGTACCACACTAGTATTCTCAAGTATAGTGGATTGTCTCAGTAGAGGAAGAGTCCCAATCACCATGGATGTATGCCACATTGACGGAACCACATAAATCTCTTATGTCCTTACTTTGATTTACATTCTGTGTTTTGAATTGAGTTATGAATGTAGCTAAAGTATCATCAAACGCATAACCTAAAGAAGACCTAATCGAGAACATTCAATCTGTCTAGTAGGCAAGGTGTTTGAAAGGTGCCATTGGGGATTATTATGATTAGTAGGTAACAATTGATCTACCTTAGTTGAATATAAGAAAGAGTTCACTTTTGAGAAGAGTTTGAAGTTGTTCACATACCTGCGTATTAACGAGAGCTAGAGTATTAAATAAGTAAAATACTTTGGCTTAAATTATTAGAGTGTGTTTTTAAAGGGTGTGATACTGATTCACCCCTGTCTTAGTATCACAGACTAGTAGATCTTAGGATGAAGTTGGGAACTTCAATTAGTATTAGAGCCACCAGTTTAAAGCTTAATAGCTTGGTGTACTAATTTGAAGGGTTTTATAAGTTTTAACTTGTTTAGCATATTGAGAAATGATGCCGGTGCTAGCACCAGCACTACTTACAGCAATAAGGTTCCAATCTTTAATGGAACTAACTATCATATGTGGAGAGTGAGAATGCAAGTGGTATTTGCAACCATGGGCATGAACGTGGTGAAAGACATACAAAAGGGTTTTATGGCCCCAGAAGAAGGTAAAGATCCAACCCGAGAGGAATTAAGGCAGTTTGAGATAAATGGAAAGACCTCAAATGTCATCATTTCAGCATTGACAGATATTGAGTATGCTAAAGTTATGGACTACAAATCTGCTAAGGAGATATGGGACAGATTGCAAAAAGTCTATGAAAGTGATGGCAGAATGAAGAAGGCCAAGCTTCAAGTGTTCAAGGAGAGATATGAATCTCTCAGAATGCAGAAAAATAAGACAGTCCAAGAGTTCTTCCCCAGGGTTATTAATGCTATAAACAATCTTAGAAGTCATGAAGAACAAGAAAGACTCATCTATTGTGAAAAAAATTCTAAGAATTCTGCCTGCGAGGTTTGCCTCAAAGGTGGCAGCCATAGAGGAGAGTAGAGATCTCAATTATATGTCTCTGCATGATTTCCAATGCAATCTCATTGCATATGAGATGAGAATAAAGTCAACTGAGAGCTCCTCAACATCAAAGGTATCAAAGAGGCAACTTTCAAAGCTATGAGACACTTGAAGTTGAAAGATGAGGAAGAATCATCCAGTGAGGATGATGATGGTGATAAGGAAGAAAGTGAAGGTGAAGTGTTGGCTTACTTCACAAGGAAATTCAAGAAGGGGTCTAAGAAGGGAAAAGGACAGTTGTCATTGAGATGTTATCGTTATGGGCAGATTGGACACTTTGCTTCTTAGTGCAAAGTGAAGCTTGATGATGAAGATGAGGATGGTGATGATGAGCAGAATTGAAAATGGAGAAGACCATTGTTCAAATCAAAGAAGTCCAACAAGAAGAATGCTAACCCACAGAAGAAGAAGAGAGGCTTACTCAAGAGTTATGTGAGTCAGATAAATCATCAGATGATTAGGCCTTTATGGCATCAAATCAATGTGGTAGTTCAACTTTTAAAGAGGAAGAGGAGATTAATGAAGAAGAACCAGATCTTGAAGCTGAGTTGGAAGCAGCTTCAAAGGAGGTAATCAAAAGGGTCAGAACCATAAGAAGCTTGGAGGCTCACATAAAAAAAGTTGAAGCAAAGATGGAGGAAGTAAAAAGTCAAAAGGATGAAATAAGGGCTGAACATATTGACTTAAAGAGAAGATTTGAAGAACAGATCAAAATATGTGAAGACCTTACAATAAACCTTGGCTCAAGGACTTCAAAAATTGAAGGAATGGAGAAAGAGTTGCTGAGACTTTAACAACAACTCAAAATGAGTGAAGAGAATGTGTAGAAGATTGAAATGATAGGAGAGACAAGTTTTGCAAGAGAAAAGAAATGAAGAGAAAGTGCAGCAATTTAAGGCTGCGCTGAATAAGGAGAATGAGAGTTTGCCATAGAAGTTGAAAGAAAAGGCTGTGACTCAGGAGAAGATAACTAAAGAAGAGAAGATAGTTATCAAACCAAAGCTAGGGCAAAAAATGATGTATATGGTTAAAAAGCAGCAGTCCATAGTTACTACATCTTAGAAAGAAAAGAAAGTTAGCTAGCCAAAGGCAATGACTGAACAGAAGAAGGAGAAGAAGGTGGCCGAAATGAAAGCCATACAAGTAAAGAAAGCAGCAACCTTGCCTACACAGTATGTAATGAACAAAAGAAAACAAGCTATGATTAGACCTAAGAAGAGGCAGTTTCAAGGTTACTATCTTTGTTGTGGAGTTTGGGGTTATAAGGCAAGTAAATGCTGGTGGAAAAGGCCAGTTTACATCTCCAACTTGAGAAGATCCAATGCTGCATATAGGGGGAGACAATTCAAAATTCAGAAGAGAACACCTATCGTGAGTTCTTGCACATATTATAAAAAGCAAGGACACACTAACAAGGATTGTTGGTGGAAGCCCAAACCAGTGTTTTCAAAGAACAATTTTGTTATATTGGCAGACTTAAAACAGTGTGAAAGGTGTAGGCAGGATGGCCATAATGCCAAGTGATGCATGACACTTCTCCTTAAGTAAGAGAAGGCACTCAATGGCACAATGAAAGCAATTAGTACAGTCAAAGCTGAGAAAAAGGAGAAATCTATCTTCAAGTCAGTTTAAAAGAAGGAATACAAAGCAAAAAAAGTGGTGACTAATATAGCTGAAATTGCCTTAAAGGTTGACTATAAGGATAAGAAGTGGATCCTTGATAGTGGATGCACTTCACACATAACCAGAGATAAGAGTAAATTATCAAAGCTAAACAAGTCAAGAGAAGGTAGAGTTTAGTTTGGTAATGATGATTCACTCAACATCAATGGTCAAGGGTCAATAAATATTGGAAAAGGAAAGCTGAAAGATGTTTTGCACATTGAAGGACTCAGATATAATCTAGCATCTATCAGCCAACTATACAATGAAGACCATAAAGTGATATTGACAAAAATAAGTTGCCAAGTAAAGCGTAAAGAAGGCAATACTACTGCAGCCGGGAAGAGAACAGTTGGAAATTTATATGTGATTGATAAGGACAAGACAAACAACTGCTTACTCACCAAAGAAGAAGAAAATCAACTCTGGTATAGGAGGCTGGGATACTTAAACAAAACAAAACATGGGGAAGCAGACCACTACTCATGCAATTAGACATTCCCGACCTCAAGAGAGAGAGAGAGAGAGAGAGAGAGAGAGAGAGAGAGAGAGTATGTTTCCTCAGTATGCTCTAAAGGAAAATGTGCCAGAAAGTAGTATAAGACCAAAGAGTTTAGTTTTGAAGCAGTGCTTGACATTGTGCATACTGATTTGTGTGGACCGATGAGGACAAAAGGGTTAAATGGTGAAAGGTACTTCATCTTGTTTGTTGATGATTATTCTAGAAGGACCTGCATCATGCACCTCAAACACAAGTTAGAAGTTTTGAATTACTTCAAGAGATATAGAAGATTTGTTAAAAATGAGAGTGAAAGGAAGATCAAAGTATTGAGGTCAGATTAAGGCACTAAATTTACAAATGAAGATTTTGAAGATTACCTTGAGAAGCATGGTATTCACGATTAGATGGCAGTAGCAAGAACACCTCAACAGAACGGAATGGTAGAAAGGAAAATTAGAGATATGGTTGAAATGGCAAGACTCTACTGCTAGAATCCATGCTTCACACAAGATTTTGGATAGAAGCAATATTTATAGTTGTACATCTACTGAATAGAGTCTTACTAAGGCCCAATACTGATAAGACTCCATATGAGCTATGGAGTGGATGGATTGGGAAGAAGAGAACAGCCAAGTATCTCAGAATCTTTGGTAGCCCATGTTTTGTGAAGAACAAGGAGCAAAACTTGGGAAAATTCAATGTTAGGTCTAATGAAGGCATCTTTATGGGATACTCAACATAGACAAAAGGTCATAGAGTTTTTCTACATAAGCTGGGAAAAGTGATCACATCCAGTGATGTGAGAATAGATGAGAATTGGAAAACAATGCAGAATGGAGAAGCTAAGGACAATGAAGAAGATGACTTCAATGTAGATGAAGAATTAGACCAACCTAAAGAAAAGGAACAAGTAGTAAGTTTAGACTCAGAGAATAGTGAGTCTGAAGATGAAGAAAGAGATCCTCTTGCAACTAAGACTATGCAAGAAAGAAGGATAAAGAAAATGTGGACCAGGGCTCATCAAGGAAATCAGATCATAGCTGACCTATTAGTAGGAGTTACAACAAAAAGAAGAATTGTGAGAACTACTGCTTTACTCTCACAAGAAGAACCTAAATCTATTGAAGAGGTTACACAAGACAAAGCTTGGGTCAAAGCTATCAATGAGGAGTTGGATCAAATTTCAGATATTCTAACTAGACCTTTGTCTATAGAGTTGTTTGAAAAGCATAGAATGAGTCTGTCTGTGCAAATGCCTCCTCAAGCTTGAAGTTTGGGTGAATCCTTCATCTATACTTTGCGAGTTTTTTTTTTTTTTGTAATTGGTTGGCAAATGGGGAGAGAAGCAAGGAAGAGAAGCAACAGTGCAGGGGGAGCTGTTAAGAAAAGGGGAGTGTGTATTTAAGGGGAGTTGTAATTGCTTATGAGACAAAGATCAACCAAGGGTGATATGTACTTCTTCTCCTTCATTCATGATTTTACAAGAATGACTTGTATTATGTTCTTGAAACATAAATCAGAGGCTTTTAACAATTTGAAGAGCTTCAGAAGGTTGGCTAAAAACTAGTTGGGGGAAAAAGTTAAAAGGCTTAAGACAGACAATGGGACATGATACATGTTGTTCCCACAACCATTTATGAGTTGTAATTGTTGAAACTAGATTTAAGTGTGCAAGTAATTTGAAGCCACATGGAGGGGCAAGAAAGTAAAGTCACATGGAAGGGCAAGAGAGTAATTTGAAGTTACATGGAGGGGCAAGAAAGTAAAACCATAACTTTGCAAGAAAACCCTACACGAGAGAAAATGAGAAAATTGAGATAGCCATTGGAAGAGAGAGAAAAATCATATATGGCGGAAACATCAGAACGACTGAAAAAGAGGGGGTTGCAAAAGAGATCTTGGATGGCAAGGGAGACCTTGGCCAGTTGAAGGAAAACCGTGTAAGCAACGACAAAAAAAAGGAGGCAAAGGAAAGAAAAATTGGGACGGCACACTACCAGCACACCAACGGTCGGCAAGGAGACAACCTAGCCAAAAATTTATTGTCGGTAGTAAAGAGAGAGAGAAATTGAGAGACGGCCAAAGAGGAGAGTGGACAGCAAAGGAACGGCACATACACCATTAGGAGAGCAAAATGGAAAATACACCACCATGAGAGCAAAACGACAGAATAAGGGAATGGCCAAATAAGGGTGGATGAGAAAAACAAACGATTGGCTAAAAAAGAGAAAACCTTGAATAGCCAAATAGACTAGATGACAAAGGAGAGGAAACCTGGAATAGCCAAATAGAGTGATCGACTGAAAGAGAGAAAACAATATACAACCAAAGAAGAGTGATGGCAGAACAAGGGCTGGACGGTGGGACGAAGAAAAGCAAACCACCGACAGAAAAGGGAGGAAATTCGTGATGGCCAAGTGGGTGAACGAAAAAGAGACAATATGGCCAAAATTAGATTAGGGCTTGCAGTAGAACAGGGGTTGAAAAAGAGAAAAATCAAAGACGGCTAGAACAGAGGTGTGGATGGCAAAGACAACCAGGAGAGCAAAACATGAAAGAAAATCAGGAGAGCAAAACGTAAAAGTGACAATATTGGAGAGAAACGGAGAGCGCACCACCAAAAGATAAAAACAACCACCACCGTAAAAGAGACGACACACCCATAAGAGCAGAAATCCATGCAACTACAAAGAGAAGAAAACTAGAAATGGCACACTTGGAGAGAAGAAACACCATCAAAGACCATCAGGAGAGAAGAAATCAGAAACACCAGTATAGACCACCCGAAAGAGAAGAAATCAGATCCATGAGACCACCTAGAAGAGAAGACAACAAACCAGAATGTGCATCAGTATGAGACTAGAACGTGTGATGGAGTGAGACCAGAATGTGCAACGGCATGACTGATCAGAAGTATGGGGCAAACTGTGAGATGTGAAACGGTAGACCAGAAGTGTGAGTGCAAGCCGTGAAGCCATGAGATGGTGAAAGCAGGAGTTGTGTGAAACAACCTAGAGAAGGAATTCGGTAAAGCATTGGAAAGAACTCAATGTATTTCCAAATTTCTTCAAGAGAGGTTAGAGAGTGTTGTGGTGGACTTCTAAGCGGTAGTGAAGCAGCCTATTCAATTCAACAGAGGCAAGACAAGCTAGAAGAAGGGTAGACATAGTTAGTGACACTCTTCATATTGTACTTGCTTTATATTTGCTATAGTAAAAGGAATAGAGGATTAAGACATCTATTGTAACTATATTGTGAACATCGGGAGTACCACACTAGTATTTTCAAGTATAATGGATTGTCTCAATAGAGGAAGAGTCCCTAGACTGTGGACGTTTGTCACATTGATGGAACCACGTAAATCTCTTATGTCCTTACTTTGATTTACATTCTATGTTTTGAATTGAGTTGTGAATGCAGCTAAAGTATCATCGAACCCATAACCTAAAGAAAACCTAATCAAGAACATCTGATCTGTTTAGTAGGCAAGGTGTCTAAAGGTGACTTTGGGGACTATTGTGATTAGTAGGTAACAATAAATTTACCTTAGTTGAATCTGAGAAAGAGTTCACTTTTGAGAAGAGTTTGAAGTTGTTTACATACTTGCATATTGATGAGAGCTAGAGTATTAAATTGGTAGAATACTTTGGCTTAAATTATCAGAGTGTGTTTTGAAGGGGTGTGATACCGATTCACCCCTCCTCTCAATATCACAAACTAGTAGATCCTAGGGTGAAGTTGGGAACTTCAATACACATGTGGTGAATTTGAAGATTATTTAGAGAAACATGGAGTGAAGCATGAATATGCTAGTCCTCACACATCCCAACAAAATGGAGTGGTCGAAAGGAAGAATTGAAGCCTAGTGGAGATGGCAAGAACCATGCTGGTTAAGCATGGTACATCACATGACTTCTAGAGAGGGGCTATCATCACTATAACTCAAGTTCAAAATAGATGCTTGATGAGACCATATACTGAGAAGACACCTTATGAGTTGTGGTATGTAAAGAAGCCAATTGTAAAATACTTTATAGTGTTTAGGAGCCTGTGCCTCATTAAAGTTAAAGGTAAGCATTTCAAAAATTTTGATGAGAAGGTTAATGAAAGCATATTCTTAGGTTATGTGCCAAATAGAAGAGGCTTTAGATGCTATAACAAAAGGTTGCTAAAAATGGTGGACAACTTTGATGTTAAAGTGATTGAAGATGGTGTTGTAATGCAATCGTAGCATATGAAGGTTGAAGATGCCATGTATGACAATCAAAAAGAGTCTAATAGTGATGAATCTAAGGCCATTCAGCATGAGGAAGATGTTGATTCTTAAGTTACAAGTGATGAAGAAGAAGAATCAAGGCTTTTCCAAACTTATAGAAAAGTCAGAGCAGTAGTTAAGGCCAAAAACATTATTAGTAGGAAAAAGGACTCTATGCAGACTAGAAGAAGACTAAGGGGTGGTCAAGAACCTCATTGATTTCCAAGGTTGAACCCAAGTTTGGGGAAGAAGCACTAACTAAAGCACAAGGAATGGATGTGTGCTATGAATGAGGAGCTTGACCAAATTAAAAAGAACAACACTTAGTGTTTAGTACCTAGACCTAAAGGAAAAAATATCATTAGAACCAAGTGGGTGTTTAGAAATAAGCTTAATGAAAAAGGTGAGGTGGTAAGAAACAAGGCAAGACTTGTTTGCAAAGGCTACTTACAAGTAGAAGGTGTTAACTTTAAAGAGACCTTTGCTTTGATGGCTATACTTGAAGCAATCAAAATATTTATGGCCATTGTTACTTAGAGGAACTACAAAGTCTATCAGATGGATGTGAAGTCTGCATTTTTTAATGGAGAGCTTGAAGAGGAGGTATTTATCGAAGGGCCTGGTGGTTTCATACTTAATCATGATGGTTCAAGTGTGTATAGATTGAACAAGGATTTATATGGCTTAAAGCAAGCTTTAAAAGCATGGTATTCCAAATTGGATATATGCCTTAAGAATATGAAGTTCAAAAAAGGGAATGTGGATTGTAACTTGCATATAAAGGAAGACAACTAGGGTTAGTTAATTGTTGTGGTTTATGTGGATGACATAATTTTTGCTGTAAAAAAAGAAAGCCCTGTGCATTGTCTTTGCCAAGCAAATGAAGAAGAAGTTTGAGATGTCCATGTACAATGAAATAAAATTATTCTTAGGATTACATGTGTTGCAAAGTGAGGTTGGAATTTTTCTCTCCCAAGAAAAGTATGCTTGTAAGCTATTAAAAAGGTTTGGGATAGAGAACTCTAAAGAATTAAGCACTCCCATTACAATTGGATCTAAGTTAAGCAAGGATAAAGAAGGCAACATGCTTGATCAGAAGGAATATAGGAAGTTGATTGGAAACTTATTGTATTTGACAGCATTAAGGCCTAATTTGTTTTTGTTAACCTTTTATACTAGATTTTAAAGTGATCCTAAGGAGTCCCATCTTGTGGTGACTAAAAGAATTATAAGGTATGTGAAGGGCATGTCAAATTATGGGTTGCTTTATGATAGGAGCAGACAACTTAATCTGTATAGATATACAAATGTAGATTGGGCTACAAATTATGATGATAGAAGGTTAACGTCTAGTAATGTATAATAGTAGATGTGTTTCATGGCATAGTAAGAAGCAAAAGTCAAATGACTCTTAAGTATTGTAGAGGTTGAATATGTGGCTGTAGCTCAGGCTTGTATTCAATTGCTATGGATGAAACAATAGCTTAAAGATATGAAAGTGGATATATAGCTACTATTACTGATTGGCTGTGATAACCAGAGTGCCATCAATTTGTTAAAGAATCCTATTCAACACTCTAAAACTAAACATATTGAAATCAAGTACCACTTTATTAAAGAAAAGGTGGATAAAAATGAAGTAAAGTTGGAGTATGTGCCTACCGCAGAGCAAGTGGCAGATATATTCACTAAACCTCTATCAAGAAAGATATTCCAAAAGTTAAGGTTGACCCTATGCTTTCAGTTAACCCCTCCCTCTTCTATTATTCTTTGGATTTTTTGTCAAAGGGAAGATATTTTGCATAAATCCAAAGAGAGTATAAACTGATTAAAAGGGGGAGTAGCAAAAAGGGGAAGTTAAACCCAAATAAGGGAGATGTATGTTTCAGGAGGAGTTGTGACAATGTGTAATGGGAGGTGTAAATGTCAAAGGTGGTTATATGTGCATTATTGGATTTAATGTATTGCTAACAAATCTAAAGAGGGAGATTGTTAAGCTTATCTTTGATGGCTAATGTTGGTTTTGTTGCAACACCATCTCACATAATTATATGTGTCAATTTGATGTTATGAATGTCGTTGAGATGTAGTGAAGTCATTAGGAGAAATCGGTGATAACAAGTCAACTTTAGTGTTGATGAGTCAATATTAACCATGACTCTAAATTTTAGGGGTCAAGATTGACCATTGATCATTGACTGTCAACCATTGACCTTAAATTTTAGTAATCAAATCTAACCATTAATTGTAGGGCAATGAGTGGGAATTAACTATGACTGTTGATGATCTTATAGCCCTAAACCCAAGGCTTTATAAATACCCCTAGGTGTCTTGCAAAAAGAAATAAAGGGGCTATAGAAAATTGAGTAAATGGCAAAGGTAAGGCAACTGACCAAGGAAAAAGAAAGAAGGTAAGGCAGCCATCGAAGGAAAGTGCAGCAACCACCAAGGAGAAGCAGTAAAGTGTAGCTGACTAAGGTGGAAGGAAAGAATGCAAGGTAGCCGACCACCCACACCAACAAACCCTCACCAAGATAGCCACTACACCAATAAGCCCTCACAAAGGTGACAGTAGCAGTAGTCGGCCACCATAACAGCATATCCAGAAGGCTTTTTAGTAGAACAGCAACACGTCCTTACACATTTAGGAGGATATACCAATAGCAAATGTCCCTACAAGTCTAGGAGGGTATAACAGCACTAGCAACACATCCCTACATGTCCAAGAGGATATACCTGCACCAATACACCACCAAGGTAGCAGCTACACTAGCAAATGCCACCAAGGTAGCAATTGCACTAGCAAACATCACCAAGACAGTAGCTACACTAGCAAACCAATAAAGTAGCCAAGGAAGACAAACCAAAAGGAGGCAGGAGCAACATTTGAGTCTAGCAAGAGGTGGAGCAACAACACAAAGGTGGTGCACCAACAGATGATAGCAGTGTGTAAGGGATAGTAGCAGTGGCATAAGACAATAGCTGTAATGTGTGAGGATAGCGACAACAACATGAGAAAATAGCTGCAATGCATAGGGATAGCAATAACGGTGTGAGAAAACAAATGCAACGCATGGGGATAGTGCAGTAGCACAAGAAAATAGCTGCAACACACTGGGATAGTAGTAGTGGTGCAAGCAAATAGTAGTAGCACACTCGGATAGCAGGAACAGAGTGTGTGGATAATAGTCGCAACGCGTATGGACAGCGTAGTGCGTGTAGACAGTAGTAGCAAAGCAAGTGTATAGCAGCAGCTGTGCATGCGAATAGTAGGAGCAGCGCGTGTGGAGTGCATGCAGATAGCAACAGCAACATGAGTGGACATCATTAATAGCACACATGGATAATAGCAGCAATGTGTGCGACAGCATTAACAACATGTATAGATAGCAATGACACCACCCATGGACAGCAAGAGTAGCACACATGAACAGCATTGGTAGCGTACGCGGATAACATTAGTAGTAAACAACATTAGCAGTGTGTAGAAAGCAATGACAATGCATACGAACAACATTAGCATTGCGTGCAGCAGTGATAGTAGGTGAGATAACACTGGTAGTGAAAGAAGGAAAAGATCTATATTCTGCTCTAGTAGTCTATACACATTGAATGATCATTCTCCAGGAAAGGTTTTACCATAAACTCTTGATAAATTTGTTTAAAAATAAGGTGGGATGCCTTTGAAGTGATCAGAAGATTATTGTAAGTGGTTAAATAGTGATCTTTCCACAACCAAATTGTATCCCTTAATAACAAGAGTGGATTGTGTGCTTTAAGAGTGATCTTATCACACCATAGATGTAGCTCACATATTGTGGGTGAACCAAGTAAAAATTGTCTTGTGTGCCTGTGCTAGAGCATTAATTTAATTTGTACAGTCGGACTCACATAAAGAAGAAAAATAACAAATTGGATCATCGATTCTAACAAGTCACAAAGGTTAAATCTGAATTGATTTGTAAAAAGAGTATACCTTACACTGATTCACCCCCCTCTTAGTATAAGACTTAAAATATTCCTCATCATGTCTCTTTATTACGTTTCTACAACTCACTCTTTCTTCCTCTATCATGCCCCTTCTTATTTTCTATAGCACACTTTCTTAATGTTCTGCAACACTCATGTTTTCTTCCTTTACCGAGTCCTCTTTTATGTTTTACAAAACACACATTTTCTTCCTCTACTGAGCCCTCTTTTATATTCTGCAAAACTTTCTTTTGACAGTTGTATGAACATTTATATGCCTTAAGTTTAGAGTTGCCCTATAATCAATAGTTAGTGTTGATTCCCAAAGGTTGCCCTATAATCAACAATCATCATTGATTCCTAAAATTTATGGTCAATGGTCATCATTGATTACTAAAATTTATGGTCAATGGTTAACATTGACTCATTGAATTTAGTGTTGACTTGTCATCAACGGTTTTGATAAATAATCTCTCTGCATCTTAAGCTCCATTTTCTTGTTCACAATGCTTTGAGGAATATCCTTGATGGATACAAATTACACCTGTAGAGAGGCCATAACCTGCATTGCTAGTTCCTAAGAAATTTCCTTGGCTTCTACCTTAACAGGTTGCTTATTGGCTTCTACTACCAACACTTTGTAAATACAGTGAACACATCTCAAAGGTACTCATAACATCAAATCAACAAGGAAAAATCTATGAGATGCTGTTGACAACAAATCCAACATTAGCTATCAATGATGGGCTTAATAATTAATTATCACTTGGATGAATTGATGTCATAACATGCAATAGAGCAAATGTTGCATATAACTAATTTAAATGCATTTAACATTCATGCCAAAAGTAATTAGCTTCCACTATTAACTGATAATATCCTACTTTAAATAGCTTTTTAATCATGGAAATGCCACTAGCATACAACCACTTAAGCCTTTATGTACTTCTTTCATGATTATCTTTACCTTAACTACATCTATACACCACGATAAGATTGAATAACAATAGTGCTTCTAAAGAATGTCTTATATAGGAAGAAATTAGTTGCCAACCTCCATAAAGTTCCTCTATTGTTATCATTTATGCCTTTAAGATATTCATGAGCTTTAAGGTAACACTTAATGTCATGTAGTGGGTTGGAGTGTAGTGGAAATTAATATGGATCATCTAGTTATTAGCTTTAAAATCAACTTTATATATTGTTGCCAAAGTTGACAAATCATCATAAATCTAATTGTTTTCTTAAGGCATATGGTTGAAAGTGATCTAATCAAATTGTGCCAGTAATTCTTAATGTACCATGATATGGAATAAGTTTGTGATCTCATGTTTCCCACTCACCTAGTAATTAATAAATGACTAATACTAAATTACCATATACTTTAAGATTTTTAACTTTCACCTCCAAGGCATATAGTAACATGTCATACATGCTTTGTATCCTACTATGTCGTCTATGCATTCAAATTGCAATTATATCATAATTGGATATTACTTGTCTTAAGGATAAATGAGGACTGCTTTAATTCCATGCGGTAATGTCATCTTCTTAAGTCCAATATATGTCTAAGATGTCTGTATCCAAAAAAATCTAACTGCATTGGCTTGTAATTAAGAATGGCTTTAGGAAATTTGCAATCATGCTACTTTTGACAACTTTGCGGTTGACATATTAAATGTCATATTCTAATAACAAAACTTGTTAGCGAGTAACTTGTCCTAACAATGTTGGCTTTTTGTAGATGTATGTTGAGTCCATCTTTGATGGCTAACATTAGATTTGTTATCAACACCATCTCACATAGTTGTAAGTGATGATTTGATGTTATGAATGCTATTGAGATACAAAGAGGTCATTGGGCAAAATCGGTGATGGCAAGTCAACCTTGAAGTTGATGAGTCAATGTTGACCATTGACCTTAAAATTTAGGAATCAAATCTAGCTGTTGATTATAGGACAACCTTTGGGAATCAACATTGACCATTGATGAATGTGCAACCATAATCTCAAAGATTTATAAATAACCCCATGCACTATGCATGACAAGTGTGTATGCTACAAAATTTTGTAAGAGTCGGCCAAAAGAGAAAGAATGACAAACCTAAAGGCAAGGATAGGGTGAATAGCAAAGAGAAAGGTAGCCACCAAATGAGAGAGTGACTGGCCAAGGCAAAGAGAGTTGCCACCAAGGAAGGTGCAACCGGCAATGGACAGTGCAATAGCTGGCCAAGGAGAGAGCAGTAAGCCAAGGAAGGTGCAATAGTATCCGGCCAAAGCAAAGATGACAGCAACCACCAAAAAAGGAGGTAGCCACACCAACCAAAGAAGGAGTTGCAACAATTGGCAGCCACACCAAAGGAAGAAGGAGGCAGCCCTACCAAAGGGATAGCAAGGTACAACAACTAGCAGCCACACTAAACCAACAAAGAAAAGCATGTAGTAGCCAGTAGCCACACCAAAGAAAGGAGAAGAACATACAGTAGCCATACCAAACCAGAGGAAAACGTGCAGCAACTTGTAGCCACACCAAACCAGCAAAGGAGACATGTAGCAGCCACACCAAACTAGAGGAGAGGACTTGTAATAGTCACACCAAACTAAGGGAGAAGGTGTGTAGTAGCTATACTAAACCAAATGAGAAGGTGTGCAATAATCACACTAAACTAGAAGAGAGGGTGTACAGTAGCCACACCAAAGAAAGAAGAAGGTAGCAGTCAGCCAAGCCAAAAGGAGAGGGAACTAATTATAGCATATCCAAAGGCAATCCTAGGAATTGCAACATGTCCAGTAAGCAATCTCAGCAATTGTAGCATGTCTAGTAGGCACTCCAGCAATTACAGCATGTTTAATAGGCTATACCAGCAATTGCAGTGCCAACAGCAAGTCTAATAGGCAACACTAGCAACTACAATGCCAACAACAGCAATAGTAGAATGTGTAGGCAGTAATAACAACACATGCAGGCAGCGAGCAATGGCAATAAAATGTGTAAGCAGTGACAGTAGCACTTGTAGGTAGCAATAGTAGCACGTACAGGTAGCAACATTAAAAGGTGCAAACAACGATAGTAGAACATGCAAGCATCAATAGTAGTATGTGCAGGTAGCAACAATAGCACGTGTAGGTAGTAATAGTAGCAAGTTCAGTAGCTTGTTGTAGCAGAGAAGAAAACATGTCCTGATAGTAAGTTTGACAACTTATAGTAATAAAGGAATAAAGGAGAAAACATACCTATCAATAAGTCCAACAGCTTACAGCAGCAAAGGAGACAACATACCAAGGTAGCAAGTAAGACAGTACTGACAGCAACAAAAGGAGAAGATCCACTATTTGCCTTAGTTAATTGTGCACATTAAGTGATTATTCTCAAGAAAGTGTTAGTTATTAAATTCTTGATAAACTTGTTGAAAAAGGATACCCTTAAATTGGTTTGGAGATTAACTCCTTCATCAAAAGATCATTTTAAATGGTTAAGGAGTAGTCCTTCCACAAGTGGTTAAGGAGTAATCCTTTCACACTACAATTGTATCCCTTGATAACAAGAGTGGATTATGTGATTTAGGAGTGATCCTATCACACCATGGACATAGCTCACACATTGTGAGTGAACAACGTAAAAATAGTCATGTGTTCTTGGGTGCTTGCATTTGATTAATATCTGTACGGCCGCTCTCACATAAAGGGGAGAGATAAAGAATTGGGTCATTAACTCTAACAAGTCATAGAGGTTAATTCAAAAAGATTTGTAAAAAGCAAATATCTCATACTAATTCACCCCCTCTTACTGTGAGACCTAAGAAGGTCCTCATTAAATGGTATCAAGCCAAGTTCCTTTATTGATCCAATTTCCTTGTTGTGATCTAAAGTTGTTTATTGCTGTTGTGAATTTTTATCTCTACTATTGTTTGATATCATGGATAGTATGAATAGTGTTAACAGTAAGGGCATTCCTACTTTTGATGGATAGAATTATTAGTTATGAAAGAATAGAATACTCTTATATCTAATATCACTTGGGTTAAGTGTATTTAAATATGATGTTAATGGCTTCATCCCTATTGCTGAAGGTGTTGTTATGACACCTACTAATAAGAAGAATTTAGAGTGTGATGGAAAGGTGAGAAATTCCTTATATGCCTACTTACCAAAAAAAGAATTCACCAAAGTAATAGGGTGCAACACAACCAAGCAAATCTGGGACAAATTGAAGAACATTTATGAAGGAGAAGGTTATGAAGGAAGCTGTGCTACAAATATAGAGGAGTAGATTCAAAGACATAAAGATGCAGAATGATGAGTCTATGGATGCCTTTTTCACAAAAGTCAATGAAATGAAGAGGAGATCAATGATGCCACTGTAGTAAGGAAAATACTTAGAATGTTACCAGAAGTTTACAACACCAAAGTCTCTTCCATAGAAGATAGAGATCTAGATAGACTGCCCTTAAATGACTTGCATGGCATATTAATGGCTTATGAAATGAGAATAGCCCTAATGAAGAAAGAAAAGAAGTCTAAGGTGAAGAAGGAGTTGGCCTTTAAGGCAATGAAGAAATTAAAGATTAAAGACCAAGAAAAGGAATCTGATAGTAGCTTCTAAAAAGAAGATGGTGATACTTAATGAGGACCTTCTTAGGTCTCACACTGAGAGGGGGAGGGGGTTGTGAGATGCTCACTTTTTACAAATGCTTTTGGATTAACCTATATGACTTGTTAAAGTTGATGATCCAATTTTTTATCTTTCTTTTCTATGTGAAAGCGACCATATGGATATCATCAAATGCAAGCACCTAAGAACACATGACAATTTTTACATGGTATACCCATAATGTGTGAGTTATGTCTATGTGTGATGGGATCACTCCTAAATCACACAATCCACTTATGTCATCACGGGATACAGTTTGGTTGTAAAAGAATCACTCCTTAACCACTAATAATGATCTCCCAATCATTAGATGAGATGATCTCTCGATTATTCAATGAATTGATCTCCCAATCACTTTAAGGGTATCTCACTCCTTTTCACAAAATACATAAATAGTTTATGATAATGACTTACTTAGAGAAAGATCACTCAATGTGCACAAATTACTAGTGTAGAAAGCAGATCTTCTCCTTTGTTGCTGCAATTTGCTTGCTACACTTCTTTCCTTCTTTAGGTGGTTGTTAGTTATTGTAAGTTGTAGTTGGTGGTGTCGATCACTAGTTTGCATACACCTTCTACCAAAGCTTGCTACTACTCCCATTGCAATAGGTTCCTTGGGAATTAAATCCACAACAAGCAACTACAACTTTATGTCCAGCTTTACTGTGCAATCACTCTTGTTAAAAGTAACTTCATATCCATCATCACAAAGCTAACTAACACTAATAAGATTGTGTTTTAGCCCTTTAACATAAAGAACATCCTTTGAATTTAGTTTTTTTGTACCAATTTAGCAGTATCAATACCTTGAATCTTTAAAGCACCATCGTTGCCAAATTTGACTAACTCTTCATCATATTTTGCTACTTCCTTCAACATCTTGGAGTCTCCTGTCATATGTGAAGCATAGCCACTATCCAAGATCTATGACTTTTCTTTCTTAACAGCTTTTAAAGCTACTTCCACAACCATAGACGTTTCCCTTCCTCTTCTTCTTCTTTGGCCAAATATGGGAGTATGTGTAGGTGTTCTCCTTTGCACTCTTTAACTAGGCAACAATGTCAAGCAATCCTTAATAGTATGTCCAACCCTTTCATATCTTCCACAGACTTTTCCCAATAACTCAAATTCATTCCTTAGTGGAATATAACTTCTTTTCAATTGAGACTGTCTCATTTCTTGATAGAGTCTCCCTCTAGACTCTTGCCTCACATTTCTCTTCATTATCTGTCCATTACTCCAGCACACATTAGCCTTGTACCTATACTTACCACAGCTCCAACAAAATCTTCCGAACCTGGATTTTCTTCTTTTACCAAGTTCATGTCTCCTATCTTTAGCAACTTTTGTGGCAACCTTCTCTCCATTTTTGACAACCTGTCTCCTTTGGATGGGAGTTTTCATCACATCTCTCCTAACCCATTTTAACTTGGGTTAGTTTTTTTCTTCATCATGTTATTATGTTTACTTTT
Organism: Ceriops zippeliana; assembly: GCA_037897445.1. Classification (NCBI taxonomy): domain Eukaryota; kingdom Viridiplantae; phylum Streptophyta; class Magnoliopsida; order Malpighiales; family Rhizophoraceae; genus Ceriops; species Ceriops zippeliana. The sequence goes on from JBAPLH010000115.1 coordinate 313,547, forward strand.
AGGCATAAACACAATTTTCTTCTTCTCTTCTACCTTTTCACTCAACTTTTCAATATAGACAAGTCCTTTCTTCCCTATGAAATGAAGACTTTGTTTGCTTAGACACTCATCAAACATTCTGTAACATCCTTCTTGATGACACTTGTTGAAGGCAACTCTTCACTCACTTCTATGGCCTGCATGAAGCTTTTTTCACACTTATTTAGCTTGCATTCCACCTTGTCAGATCAACACCTTTTGCTCTTGTACAATCACCTTAGCACCAAGACCTTCATGTATCTTGCCTTGCTTTGCCTCAAGTACAATCAGCTCCTTAATTCTCTTCAAGACTTCCTCTTCTTTTGTTTTAAATTCCTTTTCTTTCACTTAGAGATTAGATTCATTAATAGCAGAATTTTCATACAGCTTCATGAGATGTTTTACCTCTTTTTCTAACTTGTTATTTTTGTGCAAAAAAGCTTTCAATTCATTCTCAAGTTGCTGTACCAACTCATCCTCAACCTCTTCAATTGATTCCTCATCACTTGAAGATTCTAAAACTTTATTTACTTTAACAACAAGTACATTCTTTGCAGCATCATCATCAACTTCTTCTTCAGAATCTTCTTTATCCAACTTGCTCAAATAATTTCTTCTTTTGGATTTGAAGAATTGCTTTTTCCCTTTGGCACTTGAATTTCCAACTTTAAAATAGTTAGATTTCTTTGTTCTCCTCCATAGGACTGGCTCATCATCATTATCACTATTTGCTTCTCTTCTCTATGGACAGTCTACAACAAAGTGCTCTATGTCTCCACAACCAAAGCACTTTAAGGGTAATTTTTCCTTGTACTTCCCTTTTCCTTCCTCATTGTTGGTGATATATGTCATGAATTCATCTAATTCAGTATCACCATCTTCTTCTTCAAAGCTACAATTGGATTCTTTTTCTTGGTCTTTAATTTTTAAGTTCTTTATTGCCTTAAAGGCCAGCTTCTTCTATGCGTCAAACTTCTTTTCTTTCTTCATTGGGGCTATTCTTATTTCATAAGCCACCAATATGTTGTACAAATCATCTAAAGGTAGTCTATCCAAATCTCTATCTTTTATGAAGGAAACTTTGGCATTGTAAACTTTCGGTAAGGTTATGAGTATTTTCCTTACTATAATAGCATTGTTAACTCCTCTCTATAGCCTCTGATGGAGTACAAAATTTCATTGATTCTTGTGAAGAAGGCATTCACAAACTCGTCATTTTGCATCTTTATGTCTTCAAATCTGCTCCTCTAGATTTGTGACTTGGCTTCCTTCATAACCTTGTCTCCTTCATAAATGTTCTTTAACTTGTCCTAAATTTGCTTAGCTATGTTGAACCCCATCACTTTAGTGAATTCATTGTTTGATAAGGAGGCATATAAGGCATTTCTTGCCTTTCCAGCACACTCCAAATTCTTCTTATCATAGCAGTACCTTCAACAACAAGATAAAGCCACTAACAGTAAATTGAAATACACCTAGACCAAGTGATGTCAGCTATTCCCTTGCTATTAATACTATTCATCTTATCCATGATATCAATCAACAATAGAGATAAAAATTCACAACAGCAACTAATAACTTTATATCAAAGCAAGCAAAATGGATCAACAAAGGGAACTAACTTTGATACCACTTGATCAGGACATTCTAAGGTCTCACAGTGAGAAAAGGAAGGGGTAAATTAGTGTGAGATGCTCACTTTTACAAATCTTTCCAGATTAACCTTTGTGACTTGTTAGAATCAATGATCCAATGTTTTATCTTTCTTTTTTATATGAGAGTAGTCGTACAAATATCAATCAAGTGTGAGCATTAGAGAACACATAGCAATTTTATGTGGTTCAACCACAATGTGGGAGGAACATCCAAGGTGTGATAGGATCACTCCTAAATCATACAATCCACTCTTGTTATCAAGGGATATAGTTATGTTATAGAAGGATCATTCCTTAACCACTTACAATGATCTCTTGATCATTGAGTTGATCTCTCAATCACTCAAAGGTTTGATCTCCCGATTACTCTAAGGGTATCCTATCATTTTTCAACAATTTTATCAAAATGTTTGTGACTAACACTTTCCTAAGGAAGATCACTCAATGTACATAGGCTGCTAGTGCTAAACGAGGATCTTCTCCTTCCTCACTACCAATCTATGCTCAAGCTTTGCCAATCTTTTCTCTATAGGTTATATCCGCTACAGGTTCTTTCCCCTTACTGATTCTCTTTGTTGCAAGTTATCTCCACTTCAAGTTCTCTTCCCTTACTACTAATGTTGCCTTACCTGCTACCACGGTAAGATCTCTCCTCTACTGTTGGCACTGCCTCCCTTGCTACCTTGGCAGGTTCTCTCCTCTTACTACCGATGCTGCCTCCTTCGGTCTTGGCAAGCTCTCTTCCTCTATTGCCGATGCTACCTTACCTACTACCTTTGAAAATTTCTTCCTCTATTACAATGCTGCCTTCTTTGGCCTTGGTAGGTTCTCTTCCTCTGCTACTAGTGCTGCCTCACCTATTGGCTTAGCAGGTTTCTTCCTCTACTAGTGCTGCCTCCTTCAGTCTTAGCAAGTTCTCTTCGTTTGTTGCTAGTGCTGCCTTATCTGTTGCCTTGGTAGGTTTCTTTTTCTGCTGTTGGTGTTACCTCACTTGTTACCATGACAGGTTTCCTTACCTACTACCTTGGTAGGTTCTCTCCTCCTACTGCTAGTGTTGCCTTCTTTAGCCTTAGCAAGATCTCTTCCTCTGTTGTCGATGCTACCTCACCTATTGCCTTGACAAGTTTCTTCCTTTTCTGCCAATGCTGCCTCTTTTGGCCTTGGCAAGTTCTCTTCCTTTGCTATTGGTGTTGCCTTACCTACTACCATGATAGGTTTCTTCCTTTGTTGCCAGTGTTGCCTCCTTTGGCCTTGGCAGGTTCTCTTCCTCTATTGCTAGTGCTACCTCAACTGTTGCCTTGGTAGGTTTCCTCACCTGCTACCTTGGCAAGTTTCCTCACCTGCTACCCAGTAGGTTGCCTTACCAGTTGCCCTAGCAAGTTGCCTCCTTTACTAATACAAGTTGTTGGACTTGCTACCTGGCATGTTTTCTCCTCTATTGTTATAAGTTGCTAGACTTGTTGTCGAGCACGTTCTCTCTTCTTTTGCTGTTGTAAGTTACCAACCTTGCTGCCAGGCATGTTTTCTTCTTTTTTATTGCAAGCTATTGGACTTGCTGCGAGGCATGTTTCTCCTTTGCTACTACAAGTTACCGAACTTGCTACCAGGCACATTTTCTTCTTTGTTGCTGTAAGCTATCGGACCTGCTACCAAGCACATTTTCTTCTCTATTGCTATAAGCTACTAGACCTACTACCAAGCACGTTTTCTCCTTTGCTACTACAACTTACCAAACCTATTGTCGAGCATGTTTTCTTCTTTCCTATTGTAACCTATCAGACCTACTGTTGGTCGTGCTTGCACAATCTGCTATCACTACCTATACATGCTACTATTGTTGCCTAGACATACTACTGTTGCTGCCTACACTTTATGCTATTGTTGTTTGCACATGCTGCTATTGTTGCCTACATGTCCTGCTATTGCTACCTACATGTTCTATTATTGCTACCTATACATACTGCTATTGTTGTCCGCATGTGCTGTTATGGCTGCCTGTATGTGCTGTTATTGTTGTCCGCATGTGCTGTTATCACTGCTTGCTTGTTTTACTATTGTTGTCCACACGTGCTACTATGGCTGCCTACACATTCTAATATCGCTGCATAGTGCTACCCTTGCTTTCTCTCGCTGCTGCAATTGCTAGTTATGGTTGTTGTTGGTTGCACCTTGTGCAGGTTGTTGGATATGCTATTGGTGTTGAAATCTGCAATTGCTAGTTTTTTTGTACCTATTAGTTTACCTGTACCTTTTGCCCAGACCATGCTACTACTCCTACAATCTGCAGTTGCTGGTTTGCCTGCACCTTTTGCCTAGAACTTGTTGCTGCTCCTACAATCTGCAATTGTTGGTTTGCCCACTAGACGTGCTGCAACTACAAGAATTGCTTGCTAGACATATTGCAATTGCTGAGATTGTAAGTTGTTAATGGTTGTTTTGGGCTGCTGCTTGTGTTGCAAGTTGATACTTGTTGTTATGGGCTATCACTAGTATAGCTCCCTGCCCTTGCTATAATAGGTTCCTTCTCCTTTTGGATTGGTTGGCTGCTGCCTTCTTTGCCTTGGTCAGTCACTCTCTCCTTTGGTGGCTACCTCTCTCTTTACCATTCACACTCTCTTTATCTTTAGGTTTGCTGTTCTCTCTCCTTTCGCCAACTCTCTTAAACTTTTGTAGCACATACACTTATGATTAGGGTTGCATACTTATTAATGGCCAATATTGATTCCTAAAGGTTACCCTACAATCAACAACCAGATTTGATTCCTAAAATTTAGGATTAATGGTCAACATTAACTTCCTCAAACATTAACTTTTTAAAATTTAAGGTCAATGGTTGAGGGTTAACAATCAGCTTTGACCCCTAAAATTTAGGGTCAATGGTCAACATTGACTCATTGACTTCAAAGTTGACCTACCATCACCGATTTTGCTCAACGACTTTTATTTAACGACATTCAAACATCAAATCAACACAAACAATAATGTAAGATGTTGTTGACAACAAATTCAACATTAGCCATCAAAGATGGGCTCAACAAAGGTAGCCACAACAACTGAAGGAGGAGTTGCAGTAGCTAGTAGCCATACCAAAGGAAAAAGAAGGCAACCTTACCAAAGGGAGAACAAGTTGCAATAACCGATAGCCACACGAAACCAGCAAAGAAAAACGTGCAACAACCACACCAAGGTGAGAAAAAAGTGTAGTAGCAAACAGCCACACCAAGGAAAGGAGAAGAATGTGCAGCAGCAACACCAAACCAAAGGAGAACATGCAGTAACTAGCAGTCACACCAAACCAACCAAGAAGACATGCAGCAGTCATATCAAACTAGGGGAGAAGGTGTGCAATAGCCACACCAAACTAGAGGAGAGAACTTGCAGCAAACCACACTAAACCAAGGGAGAAGGTGTGTAGCAACCACACTAAACCAAAGAAGAAGGTGTGCAGTAGCCACACCAAACCAAAAGAGAGGGTGTGTAGTAACCACATTAAAGAAAGAAAAGGGCTGCTAGCCAAACCAAAAGGAGAAGGAACCAATTGCAGTAAGTCTAGAAGGCAACCCCAGCAATTATAGCACGTCCAACAGGCAATCCTAGCAATTGCAACACATCCAACAGGTAATCTTAGCAATTGCAGCACATCCAGTAAGCAATCCTAGCAATTGTAGCATGTCCAATAGGCTATACCAGCAATTACAGTGCTAGCAACAAGTCTAATAGGTAATACCAACAATTGCAGCACCAGAAACAAATGCAAGCAGCATACAGACAATAATAGCAACACATGCAAGTAGTGAGTAGCAATAGTAGCATGTGGAGGCAGCGGGTAGCAACAATAAAATGTGTAGGTAGCAATAACAAAACATGTAGGTAGTGATAGCAAAATGTGTAGGTTGCAATAGTAGCACGTGCAAGCAAAGACAGCAAAAGGTGCAAGCAATGATAGTAGAACATGTAGGCAGCAATAGTAGCATGTGTAGGCAGCGATAGTAGAACATGTAGGTAGCATAGTAGTATGTGCAGGCAACAATAGCAAAACGTGCAAGCAGTAATAACAACAGGTCCGACAGCTTGTAGCAATAAAGGAGAAAACATGTCCCAACAGCAAGTCTAGCAACTTGCAGTAACAAAAGAGAAAATGTATCTAACAGCAAGTCCAATAGCTTACAATAGTAGTGGAGACAACCTGCTAAGGTAGTAGGTGAGACAACACTAATAGTAAAGGAAAGAGAAGATCCGCTATCTGCCCTAGCAACTTATGCACATTGAGTGATTTTCTTAAGAAAGTATTAGTTATTAAACTCTTGATAAACTTGTTGAAAAAGGGTGGGATACCCTTAGAGTGATCAAGAGATCAACTCCTCGATCAAGAGATCATTTTAAGTGATTAAGAAGTAGTCCTTCTACAAATGGTTAAGGAGTGATCCTTCCACACTATAATTATATCCCCTGATAAGAAAAGTGGATTATATGATTTAGAAGTCATCCTATCACACCATGGATGTAACTCACACATTGTGGGTGAACCACATAAAAATTTTTATGTTTTCTTAGGTACTTGTGTCTAATTAATATCTGTTTGGCCACTTTCACATAAAGGAGAAAGATAAAAAAATTGGATCATCGACTCTAATAAGTCATAGAGGTTAATCCAAAAAGATTTATAAAAAGAGAATATCTTAAAGTAATTTACTACTTTCTCAGTGTGAGACTTAAGAAGGTCCTCATGAATGTATTTAAAGGGATAATCTTTATCAATAAGCCAAGTTATATGATAAAACATATATTACTAAAATTAATGACTCTAACTCTCATGATATTAAATGTTGCTACAAACATTGACTTTAGGGTTGATGCTTGATAACAGGAGTCTACCCAATAGTTGTAGTCCCACTACATTGCTTTATTACTCTAATAAGGGTAATAAAGTGTTAGCGAAGGAAGTAGGGCCTAAGTTACTAAGTGAAATATTTTTTGTGGTGTCGAGTTCCTTTAATGTCTTGATGGTGGGCACTTAGGCTAGTGCCCTAACATCTACCATGCCAATTTAAAAGGAACTAAAATTCAGTTCTCAACCACCATTATCCAAGTACTCTTCAATTTGATTCATTGCCTTGGAATTAGGGAAAGGATTAGCACTAATATTAGGCTTCCCCTTAACTTTTGAAAAGTTAATCCAACTTTCATCCCTCAACTTTTGGGCTTTACGTTTAAGGGTTTAACAATTGTCAGTAAAATATCTTATTTGCCCATCATGGTACTTATACTTTGCATTATCATTATATTGATAAGAATAAGGTTGCTTTAATTCTTTCTATGGTGATCACCAAATTGACAAAGCGTCTTAATGCAATTCCCATTAACCTATTATAGTATGGGACTTTCAATGTACTAAGGAAAAAAAAGACCAACTCTTTTTCAAGCAATGAAGGTTAGACATAAATAGCCATGTGGTGCCATTGTTTTGTGCATTGCTTAAAAGTCTTTTTGAACTTCTTTTCCATGGCTTGAAGATCCATTTGAGGGGATTTTAGCCCAAAGATATGTTTGAATTTATCCTTAAAAGCAATCACCAACTCTTTCCAAATTGTGATATTTTTTCTAGTCTTGCTTGACGAATTAATAAAAAGCCACACCCATAGGGTTATCTTAGAAGTAATGCATTAAGAGTGTTTTGTTATAAACACACATTACTATTTTTTGAAAGCATATGGTCATGTGGAATTGTGCCATCATGCTTTTAAAACTCTAAAACCTTGAATTTTTGTGAGAGGAATACATCTTGAACCAAATAAAAATCTTATGCACTCAAAGGAGTATAAACATCATCTTCAATCAATTTTATGTTTCATAAAATGTTTAATTAAGAAGTAGTTTTAAATTTGCTAGTGTGGGCTCAATAGGATGACATGCTAAAGTGACATTAGGTACATAAATTTGAGTGCTAAAAAATTGTGCAACTATTGTTTTTCCCAAAGAAGGAGACATTGCTAATTAAGAGTAAATGAAGGGTATTGGCAAAGTTCCTAACACTAGGGTTATTTTAAATATGCCATTAATTGTGATAGGAAAGCATTCAAAGGGAACTATATCTCTAATAACTCTCTTTCCTTTGGATGAAACATGAGCTATTTTTTGCATCTACTCTTTTAACTCCTTGATTAAAATTTGAATGCCATATTCTTCAACTTTGTCCTCCTTTTTAACAAGATCAAGTAAGGAATGTATACCTCACCAACTATGAGCTCTTTATGGTTTTTTACATTATACCTTTATTCAAGGTGGACAAATAGGGTATGCCATAATAAATGCCATAAAAAACGTAGCAAAGAAAAATATAGGAAATATATTAATATAAAGATTACAAAATTAAAGCATGAATTCTAAAGTATTGCAATAAAGATTGAAAATGGAACCAAATGATATATGATGTAATGATTAGGGTAAGGATACTTTAGGTTTTTTGTCATATAAGGGTAGATCTAAAAAATGGGAGACTTTACTAGTGTAATAGCAAGGTATATGGCTTAATGGATCTAATTAAGTCAAAGGTCACTCGAGGTTTACCCTTTTTTCTATTAAAAGCTTGAGTAAGGGTTACTACTTTAGGTGCAAGATTTTAGGACTATTGTCAAGGAGTTAGGCTTGAACGTGCTTTAGACGTGCTAACCCACGCGGCACTTAGTTGATCTTACGAGAACAACTACAATTTCTAAGTAAGCCTTAAAGAGTTCGAATGAACCAGCGGAAGACTTATGGGAGGCAAGTAACCGAACAAAAAGAACTTGAGAGAGCTAGAAAGAGAGGTGCTTTACAAATGAGAGGAGTGGGGGTATTTATAGTGGTTCCACCTCCTTAAGGTGTGGCTACAATTTCTCTAGATCTAAAATATCTAAGATATTTACAAAAGAGAATACCTAAGTGCTTACTTAAGCGAGGCACTAATCTAAGCGCTTACATAAGGGAGGTGCTTACCTAAGGGAGGCGCTTACCTAAGCGCTTATGCAGAAGGTGATAATTGGGCCATTATTTGGGCTAGGCTCGCATCAATTGGATGGGCCGTGACATCCTCACCCACTTAATTCTGCGATGGCCTCGTCGCATTTTCAGTCTTAAATTGCCGGATGTGATTAGCAAATTGCCAAAGTTGGTCTTCTCATTCCCAACTAGCCTCGTGGTCTGGCAGAGCCTTCCATTTCACTAAGTACTCGGTATAGTTGGGAACTCCCCTTCTCCGGATCACTCGATCAGCAAGGATGTATTCCACCTCCTTATTGAATTCAGTGACCACAGCCATTGGTGCGCACTTTGACTCGTTTCGGCTTGGATTCTCTTCATCTCCATGGAAAGGATTCAGAAGACTTACATGGAAGACGTTATGGATCTTTAGCTTTGGAGGGAGTTGGACTTGATAAGCAGTATTCTCCACACGCTTGATGATAGGAAATGGCCCTTTGTACTTCCGTACCAAGCCCTTATGTACCTTGCATAGAGACTTGAATTGGTTGGGCAGCAATTTCACCATCACTATGTCTCCTACAATGTAGTCTTTTGGGTGTCGCTTAGCATCAGCCCATCGTTTCATCTTCTTGGCAGCTTTGTCAAGGCAAGCCCTCATTATATCTGCTTCCTCATGCCATTCCTTTGCAAATTTAAAGGCAGACGGGTTGTTGCCAATGTAGGGAGAAGCAATAGCACTTGGTGTGAGCGGTTGTTGTCCCATTACAATCTCAAATGGGCTTTTGGCTGTGGCCTCATTCTTTGAAGGTTGTATGAGAATTGGGCAGCGTCGAGTAGCTTTGCCCAATCTCATTGGTGAGCACTCACATAGTGCCTCAAGTATTGTTCAAGCAAGGCATTGAATCACTTAGTTTGCCCATCAGTTTGAGGATGAAAACTTGTCGAGAAATTTAGCTCGGTTCCTAGCAACTTGAATAGCTCACGCTAGAATTTACCTGTAAAGCGGGGGTCTCAGTCACTAATTATGCTCTTTGGCACGCCCCATAGCTTTACCATGTTCTTGAAGAACAAGCAAGCAGCTTTTTCCACCTTACAATCAGCAGGGGCTGGAATGAAGGTGCCATATTTGCTGAACCGACCGACTACAACCATGATACTTCCACATCCTTCGAACTTCGGTAAAGCCACAATAAAGTCCATTAAGACACTTTCCCACGGCTTCTCGAGAGTGGATAGTGGTTCAAATAGACCCGTTGGTGGTTGTTGTTCTACCTTGTCTTGTTGGCAAACCAAGCAAGTCCGCATATAGGCCTCGACATCTGCATGTATATGCGGCAAGAAGTAATGTTGTTGGACAAGAGCAAGGGTTCGTGCCATACCTGGGTGACCAGCCCATAGTGAATCGTAGCATTCCTTGAGGATCTCCTTCTGCAAGTTACCCCACTTTGGCACGAAGACGCGATTCCCGATTGTTGTCAAGACTCCATCGTTCACCCAAAATCGACGAGTCTTCCCCTCACTAGCCAACCTTAGCAGATTATTGGCCAGCTTGTCCTGTCCAGTACCTTTCTTGATCCATTCAAGGAGGTTGCTTGTAGGACTACTAGTAGCAAGGGCTACTAGTTCTGCCTTTCGACTCAACACATCAGCAACTATATTGGCTTGACCTAGCTTATACTGCAGTGAGTAGTCGAATTCCGCAAGGAAGTCTTGCCAACGAGTTTGCTTAGGGCTGAGTTTCTTCTGTGTTTGGAAGTAGCTCGTTGCAACATTGTCCTTAATGATCATGAACTGACTCCCAAGGAGATAGTGTCTCCAAGTATGCAAGCAGTGGATGATGGTAGTCATCTCCTTGTCCTGGAAGGTATACCGTCTCTCTGTGTCGTTGAGCTTGCGACTTTCATAGGCAATGGGATGCCTATCCTGCATCAAGACTCCTCCAATCGCGAAGTCGGATGTGTTAGTGTGGACTTCGAAAGGCTTTTCGTAGTCCAGTAACACCATAACGGGTTCTTCAAAGATCGCTTGCTTCAATCTCTCAAAGGAAGCTTGGCATTCTTCCATCCAATGCCAAGTGCGGTTCTTCTTCAAGAGGTCGGTCAAAGGTGTGGCTACAACAGAGTATCCCTTGATGAACTGACGGTAGTAGTTGACGAGCCCCAGGAAAGATCTCAATTCCGAGACTTTGGTTGGTGGCTCCTATTGTTGGATGGCTTGCCCCTTTGTTGGATCCATTAAAAGTCTACCATCGTCGAATCGATGACCAAGGAAGTCCACTTCTTGCTTGGAGAACGAGCACTTCTCCTTTTTGACGAACAATTCGTTCCCCTGTAGAGCTTGGAAGTCTTACTTGAGGTGCTCTACGTGCTGCTTAAGTGTATTGCTGTACACAACGATGTCATCCAAATAAACTACCATGAATTTGTCCAGGAAAGGATGTAGTACCTAGTTCATGAGTGTGCAGAAGGTGGCTGGTGCGTTGGTTAGACCAAAGGGCATGACCAAGAACTCAAATGCTCCGTAGCGTGTCACATAGGTCGTCTTTGGCTCATCACCATGTGCTATACAAACCTGGTAGTTACCCGATCATAAGTCCAGCTTGGTGAAGTACCTCGCCTTCCTGAGTTGGTCAAAGAGATCTATAGGAAAACGTGATTAGTGGCTTATGTTGTGCATAGTTAGCTATTTTTAGAATATATCTTTAGAAATAAACTAATTTAGGTAGGTTTTTTAAGGTCCCATAAGTTATGGGATTTGATATACCTTTTATTACTTTTCTTTTTTTACTAGGTCTGGCATCTATAAAGCTATTGTCTAATGTATTATTCAGAACGAGAAGGATTATTACTCTTTCAATCTCCAACATTTACTCTTTCAATCTCCAACATGGTATTAGAGCCTTTGTTCTTCTTAGTCTTCTTCCTTCTATTTTCTTTTCTTTTCTTTGACATCAAAATAGATTGCTAGCCTTTATTGCTGGTGATCCCTACTTCATGTGGAAGGCCTTAATTGCCTAGAATTATTTTTTTTTTTTTTTCATAAAAGATGTCTGAGGTTGCAGAGACAGGTTCTACAACCCAATCAGAGGTGGTGGCAATAATCCGAAGCGAGGAAAGTAGAAAAGGTCTGATGCTAGAATCACAAATGATGGATAACTCAGTCATGATAGCTAGGGGTGACAACAAATTAGTCACAAATATGGACAGAGCACCATATTTTGGAAGTGGACAGCTTAATCAACCAAAAGCTCAAAACCGTGACAACTTGTGGTGCACCTATTGTAATAAGGCACGCCATACTCGTGAAAGGTGTTGGAAGCTTTATGGAAAGCCCCCCAGTCGAGAATGGGGATAGAAAGGAGAACAACCAAGGAACTATAGGCAGGCTCACGTTGCTGCAATACAACTAAGTGAATCAACCCCAAAGGAGATAGGCAGTCCTAACCAAGAAGTGATCGAGAGGACAGGATCACTTATCAACAACCTTGAAACACCCTCAGGTACCTGGTCTTTGGCATATTCAGGTGAGTTTCCATTCTCCATTGGGTTAAATGTTTCGAGTACAACTCCTGGGTCATGGACTCAGGAGCTACTGACCATATGACTCACTTACCAAATATTTTTTCCACGTATTCCCCATGTCCAAGCAGTAGGAAAATAGCCACAGCAGACGGTTCAGTGACCACTGTAGCCGGTGTAGGGAATGTTAAAATAGGTCCATCACTGATCCTAAAAAATGTCCTCCATGTCCCTAAACTGTCCACAAATTTGATTTCTATACAAAAACTTACTCAAGATTTATACTGCAATGTGGTTTTTCATCACGACTATTGTGAATTTCAGGACAAGGATTCGGGGAAGATGATTGGACATGCTAAAGAACGGTATGGTCTCTACTACCTTGAAGCACCAAGTCAGTTAAACATTACTAAGGGCAGATTATCCCATCTTTTATGTCAGAAAATCTTTCATCCAATAAAGAGAAAGTTTGGCTCCATCATCGCCGACTTGGACATCCATCTTTTAGAATTATTGAAATTCTGTTTCCTTCTTTGTTTAAAAATCTAAATGTTGAAACCTTTCATTGTGAGGTATGTGAACTTGCTAAACATAAGCGTATACCAATTCCAGCCAGTAACAAAAAGAGTTCTGTTCCTTTCTATCTTGTTCATAGTGATATTTGGAGTCCTACGTCTATTCCTAATATTTCTGAAGCAAGACGGTTTGTTTCATTTATTGATGACTGTACTCGTGTTGCCTGAATTTTTCTACTCAAGCATAAATCAGATGTTATTACCGTTCTCCCAAATTTTTTCTCCATGGTCAAAAATCAATTTGGAATCAATATCAAAAGGTTTAGGTCAGATAATGCTAGGGAATATTTCAATCAAACCCTAACTCCATATTTTCAAAAAGAAGGTATAGTATATGAATCATCTTGTGTCAATACCCCATAACAAAATGGAGTAGCAGAAAGGAAAAATGGTCACCTTCTTGAAAAAACCCGAGCCTTTATGTTCCAAAACAATGTGCCTAAAAATTTTTGGGGGGAAGCAGTTCTCACTGCTGCCCATCTCATAAATCGTTTGCCATCTAGAGTTTTGGGATTCAAAAGTCCTATGGAAATACTCTCCACATTCTACCCTGACCTACAAACTACAAATAACCTTGTTCCTAGAATATTTGGGTGTGTATCATTTGTTCATGTTCACTGTCCAACTAAAGGGAAATTAGATCCAAGGGCAATAAAATGTGTCTTTGTGGGGTATTCCTCAACTCAAAAGGGGTATAAGTGCTACCATCCTCCATCAAGGAAGTTCTATGTCTCAATAGATGTCACTTTCAATGAACATGAGTCTTACTTCACCCATCCTTATTTTTAGGGGGAGAATTTAACAATAGAAAATAAGGATGAGGATGTTTTACTTGATCTATCGCCACTGTCCATGTGTAAACCATCCAGTTCATCTTGTCCCATTATACCAAACCGTGTGCCTGAAAATCTTCCTAAACATATAGTTGAAAATGAACCAAACCATATGTCTGAAAATCCTCAAGAAAAACTAGATTCTGCACCTGAGAATGTAAGTTTTGGCAAGGGCAAGGTGTTCACAAGGAAGAAGATGATCGTTCCTGAATTTATGCAGGTCCAAGAGTCCAACCCAAGTCCTGAGAATGAGGTAACAATATCTAATCCTACATTGCAAAATGAAACTGAATTTCATATGAGTAAGGATGACCAGGATCTTCCCATTGCTATTAGGAAAGCAACAAGAGAGTGCACAAAACAACCTTTATATCCTCTTGCACACTTTATGTCTTTTAAGAAATTTTCACCATCTCATCGATCCTTCCTTGTTAGCTTAAACACCATTACCATTCCTACCACCTTATCCGAGGCGTTGTCCAACAAGAAATGGAAATAAGCTATAAATGTGGAAATGGAGGCACTTGAGAAAAATAAAACCTGGGAGTTGGTAAAGTTACCAGTGGGAAAGAAGCCTGTAGGGTGTAAATGGGTGTATACAATAAAGTATAGAGCAGATGGATCAATAGAAAGATACAAAGCAAGGTTAGTAGCCAAAGGATATACTCAAAGCTATGGAATTGATTATCTAGAAACTTTTGCACCAATTGCAAAAATGAATACTGTTAGAGTTTTATTGTCGTTGGCAGCTAACTATGGTTGGGAATTACAGCAGTTCGATGTAAAAAATGCATTCTTGCATGGAGAACTAGAGGAAGAAATTTATATGGAGGTCCCACCAGGTTATAGGAAGAACTTGGATTCTCAAACTGTGTGTAAATTGAAGAAAGCCTTATATGGTCTAAAACAATCACCACGAGCATGGTTCGGACGATTTGCTAGAGTTATGATAGCTATGGGATACAAACAAAGCTGAGGGGATCATACATTGTTCATTAAACACTCAAGGTCAGGGAGAGTCACAGCTCTCTTGGTTTATGTTGATGACATAATAGTGACAGGAGATGATGACAAAGAAAAACAAATCTTGAGTCATTGTTTGGGCAAGGAATTTGAGATCAAGGTGTTAGGAAGGCTCAAATATTTTCTTGGGATTGAGGTTGCTCACTCTAAGCAAGGCATTTTTATCTCCCAACAAAAGTATGTCACGGATCTCCTAAAGGAAACAGGCATGACAGCATGCAAACCAGCAAGTACTCCAATAGATCAGAATGTCAAACTTGAAAAAGCAGAGGAGGATGTTGCGGTAGACAAGGCAACATATCAACGCCTTGCAGGAAAACTTATTTATTTGTCTCACACACGACCAGATATAACATATACAGTTAGTGTGATTAGCCAATTCATGCATAACCCAAAGGAAGTTCATCTACAAGCAACTTACCGAGTATTACAGTACCTTAAGGGAGTACCAGGAAAAGGTATTTTATTCAAAAGGAACGGAGGTTTAGTACTTGAGACATACACAGATGCTGATTATGCTGGGTCAATTGTAGACAGAAAGTCAACCACTGGATATTGCACCTTTCTTGGTGGAAACCTTGTGACATGGAGGAGTAAAAAATAGAATGTAGTGGCCAGGTCTAGTGCAGAAGCAGAATTTCGAGCAATGGCTCAAGGTGTGTGTGAAGTACTTTGGTTAAAAATCATTCTAGAAGACTTGAAGATTAAGTGGGATGGCTCAATAAGACTCTATTGTGACAACAAGTCTGCAATCAGCATAGCTCACAACCCAGTACAACATGATCGAACAAAGCACATTGAAGTCGATAGACACTTTATCAAAGAACACTTGGAGAGCGGGTTGATTTGTACCCCTTACATGCCTACACAGCCAGCTTGCGGATGTATTTACCAATGGGTTAACTAGTTCGGTGTTTCAAAATATAATATCCAAGCTGGGAATGGAAAATGCCTATTCACCAGCTTGAGGGGGAGTGTAGGAAAACATGATTAGTGGCTTATGTTGTGCATAGTTAGTTATTTTTAGAATATATCTTTAGAAATAAACTAATTTAGGTAGGTTTTTTAAGGTCCCATAAGTTATGGGATTTGATATACCTTTTATTACTTTCCTTATTTTACTAGGTCTAGCATCTATAAAGCTATTGTCTAATGTATTATTCAGAACGAGAAGGATTATTACTCTTTCAATCTCCAACATTTACTCTTTCAATCTCCAACAAGATCAACTATCAAGGGTATTGGATACTTGTTCTTGATAGTAACCTTGTTTAACGCTCGGTAGTCAATGCACATCCGTAGTGATCCATCCTTCTTCTTCTGGAAGAGGACTGGGGCACCGAATAGGGCTTTCGATGGTCGAATGTAGCCCGAATCGACCAAGTCATGGAGCTGCTTCCTCAATTCAGCGAGTTCCGGAGGTGCCATGCGGTAAGGAGCCATGGCAGGGGGTTTGACACTAGATTCCAACTCAATGTGGTGATCCACATCTTGCTTTGGTGGAAGCTTCTTGGGTCTCGGAGGCATGATGTCCTTGAACTTGTTAAGGACGGCCTGAATTGGTTGCGGCAAGGCAGAAGTTGGTGTGCTACGTCTTCCCCATCGTTTAGCTCTCGTATGGTAGCGACATAGCCAGGACCTGACTTGAGACCCCGTTTGAATTGCAAGGCCGAGATCATCAATGGTTGAGATCTCTCCTTACGCTTCAAGGGGACTACGCGGATCTTATGGTTGTCAACAACCACAAGAGAATGTGTAGCAGGCACAGGGAAAGCCAAAGCTCTGCAAAAGAATGCAAGACCTAACACCACTTTAAAATCATGCATGGGAACAACGGTAAAGTCTAACTTACCCATCCATTCTCCGATTTGGACAGCAACTCCATTTGCCATGCCTTGGACATGCCTTGCTTCCGAGTTTACCACCTTGATGGTGCCATTTCCCTTCATCAGTTTAAGGCCTAGATGTTTGGCCTCTTCAGCATCCATGAAGTTGTGCATTGCTCCCATATCCAACATACAACAGTCCCTTCTCCTTGGTGACTGTTGGGGAAAAACACTTCGAGAGATTACCCAGTTGTTGGATAGATCTCATGTCTGCTTGGGCTTCTTCATCAGGCTTTTCTAGGTCGAGTGCTGCCATCATCACATTCATGGCTTTGCATTTGGGGTAGTCCTTCACCAAGTGCGGTCCATCACAAATAAAACAAGGTTTAGGGTTAGTCGAGTTGTGCTAACCTCTAGACTTTTTCTCATGCTTGGGACGGTCATTTGAAGGCCTTTGTTGTCCACCCTCGTGGCGACCGGAATCTTGCTTCTTTTGCCCGACCTTCTCTCCCCCACTTTTGCTAGAGTTCAGCTTCTTACTCTTGGAGTAAGCAGAGTAGTCGATGAAGGTTTCTGCAGTAGCAATGACAGCATCTAGGGTCTACACATTACGCCTCTCCAACTCGACTCTCGCCCAGTCCTTCAAGCTGTCTTTGAAGTAGAAGAGTAGTTCCCTATCGGACATTTTGATTTCAAGTATGAGGGTAGTAAATTCCTTAATGTAGTTAGAAATACTACCTGTCTGACATAAGCGTCGCAACTTCCCTCTTGCCTCGCTGTTTGCAGTGTGAGGAACAAATTACCTATGTAATTCAGCCTTGAATTGTTCCCAAGTGTCGATGATGCATAAGCCTTTCTCCCATTCAGAGTGCTTCTGTCTCCACCAAAGTTGGGCAGCATCTCTTAGAAAGATTGGGGCATTGCCGATCCTGGCTAGGTCATCAACAACACCCATGGCCTCGAAGTACTGCTCAAGGCTGAACAAGAAGTTCTCCACGGTAATGGCATTCCGTGTGCCGTTGTACATGGTAGGCTTTAGGACCTTTAAGACATGTACTGCAGTAGAGGTGCTAGCGATGGCAGCTGTACTAGCAAGTGAGTTGTTTCGGCGAAAGGAATCCATCTCCCTATGAAGGGCATGAATCTCTCCTTCGACAAACTGACAAAAGTTGGACATACCTTGATTGAGGGAGTGTATCTCTCCCTTGAACGAGTAGCCATACTCTTCGATCATGAGTTTGGCAGCATGCGTGATCTCCGCATTCTCATGGACCAAGTTATCTACTTGATCACTGAGATCTCCCACAAGGGAGTTTATGTCGAGGACACTCCTCTCTAAGGTACCAACACGTAAGTCTATGATCACTGAGATCTCCTTACGTTGCTCCTCACGTCCACGAGCTTCTTGCTCCATTGGTTGCTCCTCGAAAGCGGTCTCAACAAATCCTTCCTCACCTGCCATATTTGCAACTCAAACAAAAACAGAGTAGGGACTAGGATTACCTTGCTTTGATACCACTTGTCACAGAGTTAGGCTTGGACGTGCTTTAGACGTGCTAACTCGCGCGGCACTTAGTCGATCTTGCAAGAAGATGCTAAGTAAGCCTTGAATAGTTCAAACAAACCAGCGGAAGACTTATGGGAGGCAAGTAACCGAACAAAAAGAACTTGAGAGAGCTAGAGAGAGAGAGCACAAGAGCTTTGCAAGTGAACTTGTATTGAATGAATGGAGAGGTGATTTACAAATGAGAAGAGTGAGGGTATTTATAGTGGTTCCACCTCCTTGATGTGTGGCTACAATTTCTCTAGATGTAAAATATCTAAAATATTTACAAAAGAAAATACCTAAGCACTTACCTAAGCGAGACGCTTATCTAAGCACTTACATAAGGGAGGCACTTACCTAAGGAGGCGCTTACCTAAACGCTTACATAAGTGAAGCGCTTACTTAAGCACTTATGCAGAAGGTGATAATTAGGCCATTATTTGGGCTAGGCTCCCATTAATTGGATGGGTCGTGACATTATGCTATATAAAAGTCATAAGCTTCATAACCTGTACTTTATTTTGTCTAAGTTAGATAAGGTATAACCCAAGTTCCAAGGCTTTTATGATTATGTAGAATTAAGGTTATCATGCATATGACTAGTTGGACATGAAGACACCTAGGTAAGCCAACTTAAATTGAAAATGTAACCACCAAATTTTGATTAAAGTGCAATAAATCACAATATTTATGACTCATTTTTATGGACTTGTGAAATTTAATCTTAGTTATTACTTAAAAAAAAGTTGGCAACAAACTTAATTATTTGTGCAATAGTGTTTTATATTCTCATTATAACATATTTAAGTCACAATTCTACAAAAAATAATTAAGTTGGTCTATTTAAACAACTTCCACTCTTAATGTATAATTGCACACAAAACTTGCAAATATTTGCAATATAATACAAAAAAAATTCCCTTTTTGTTACACTATTAACTAGTTTGTCATTAGGATATTTATCAAATTAGACTTTCATTGAAAATACTATTAGTAACAACACTTATGCAATAAGTCACACTATTAAAGACTCAAATTTATGAAATTTTCTCACTTAGTGTTAACCTTATGCAATAAACTTAATTTTCTTAATAACTAAGTGTTATTCTTATGTGATAACCACTATAGACTTCCAACTAATATAAAAGAAACATGCATACATCTTTAATAGAGTTGTAAAAAAAAAAAAACACTCCAGGTGCCTACATCCAATAGAAAGATTGTAAGCATTTCATATACAAAATTCTCAACATATCCATTCTAAATAAATCAATATTAAAATTAGTAGTTATTTCTAACAATGCCATTAGATGGAGTGGCCATAAGCTCTACTTCAAACTAAATATCCAATCATTTCTAAAACACAATCACCATATTACATTTCCATACTTAAGATGTAGCACCTATAAATACTCTTAAACATTAAGTCTATGCCAAATCTTAGATTGTATGGAATGGAAAAGATGAATTATTTCCAACCTAAAGTAACACTAAAAGTCTACATTATATGCATGGGACCTCTCATTACAAAGAAATAGTAATAGATATACACAAATGACACTTAGATGATTTCCACTATAGACTATACAAGACAGTAATCTACCAAGTATACCATATTAGGAGGCCAAATATAACTACCATTAAAGTAATTAAATGGACCACTAGACCCTCTAGTATCCAATGGATTTAGAACACTTGGATAGTAAAAAACAAGGGGTAATAAGGAGAAAATGGAGCTAAACTATTAGGCTTATAAATTGTAATTTTTGCAAACATATCTTCCATTAGTAATATTTTTCCTTCACAAAATACAAAGTTTTCCTAGAATAAAAATGATTCCAAGTAACAACAACCATGAACATAAATATTATTAATAAACTTGGATTGTATCATTACTTGGCCAGCTTGATTACTTTAGTTAATAACCAAAAAAAGGATTAGGATGACATAGAGTGCTATAAACTGCCTTTACAAGTCTATAAGCACAAAATAACACAATTGATTTATTATTAATTTATTATATCTTGAAGTAGAAAACCATTATAAACCAAAATTGGTTATTCACTTATCATACTCCTCTTAATCATAAATGTTTTACACTCATCAAATGTGCTATCAAGATTAGAACATGATAAGAACCTTTTTAGTCTCACACTAAAAGGGGAAGAGGGTGAATCAGTGTAAGATGTTCATTTTTTATAAATCTTTTTGGATTTAACCTTTGTGACATGTTAAAGCTTATGATCTAATTTTTATCTTTCTTCTTTATGTGAGAGAGGTCTTAGAGATATCAATCCAATGCAAGCATCTGAGAACATACGATAATTTTTACGTAGTTCACCCATAATATGTGAGTTACATCCACAGTGTGATAAGATCACTCCTAAATCATACAATCCACTCTTGTTATCAAGGGATACAGTTATGATGTATAAGGATCACTGCTTAACCACTTATGGAAGGATTACTCCTTAACCACTTGTCGAAGGATTACACCTTAACCACTTATGATGATCTCCCAATCAATCAAAAGTTTGATCTTCCAATCACTAGATGAGATGATCTCTTAATCACTCAATGGACAGATCTCCTGATCATTCTAAGGGTATCCCACCCTTTTTCAACAAGTTTATTAAAAGGTTTGTTACTAACAGTTTCTTAAGGAAGATCACTCAATGTGCATAGGCTATTAATGCCAAATACAGATCTTCTCCTTCCTCATTGCTGGTCTTTGCTTAGGCTTTGCCAGTCTCTTCTCTATAAGTTATCTCTACTGCAGGTTCTCTCCCCTTGATAGTTCTCTTTACTATCAGTTATCTTCATTGCAGTTCTCTTTCCCTGCTACTAGTGTTGCCTCACCTGTTACCTCAGCAGAATCTCTCCTTTACTGCTAATGTTACCTCACCTGCTGCCTCGACAGGATCTCTCCTCTATTGCTAATGTCGCCTCACTTGCTACCTTAATAGATTCTCTTCTCCTGCTACTAATGTTGCTTCCTTCGGCTATGGCAGGTTCTCTTCCTCTATTGCCAGTGCTACCTCACTTGCTGCCATGGCAAGTTTCTTCCTCTACTATCGGTGCTTCCTCACCGACTGCCTTGGTAGGTTGCCTCACTTGCTACTTTAGTAAGTTTTCTTCCTATGCTATCGGGGCATTTTTTCTCCTTTGTTGCTGCAAGCTATTAGACTTGTTGTCGGGGCAAGTTTTCTCCTCCTACTGCTAGTTGTGTTTCCTGCCCTACTACCGATACATGCTACTAGTTGTGCCTATAGGTTACAGTTTCTAGTTATGCTTATTGGTATTGCTGCCTACACTTACTGGTATTACCACATGCACCTGTTATTGTTGCAATCTGCAATTGCTACTAGTCTACCTACCCCTACTACTGATGCTTGCTACTATTGCTGCTACAATCTGTAATTGCTAGTTGTCTACCTGCACTTGCTGATGCTGCGAGATATGCTGCTGGTGTTGTAGGTTGCTGTAGGTGTTATGAGCTACTATTAGTGTTGTGGGCTGCTGCTGGAATTATCGACTACTGCTGGTGTTGCAGGATACTGCTGGTGTTGTGTAGGATATGCTACAGGTGTTGCTTGTTACAGGTTGCTTGTTTCTTTACTACAATTACAGGATTCCTTAGGTGGCTACTATAACTCCTTCTCCCTTTAGTTTGGCCAATTCCTACCTTCTACTTTCTTTGGTGTAGCTGTTGCACACCTTCTTTTCTGGTTTGGTGTGGTTGTTACACACCCTCTTCTCTAGTTTGGTGTGGTTACTGCACACCTTCTTCTCTGGTTTAGTGTGGCTATTGCAATTCCTATACTTTAGTTTTGTGTGGCTACTACAAACCCTCTCATTTGATTTATGGTGGCTTCTGCACATTTTTTCTCCTTTGTGTGGTTGCTACATGTTTTTTTCTGCTTGGTGTGACTACTACACGTCATTCTCTTCTTAATATGGCTATTGCATGTGTTTCTCTCATTTTTGTGGTGCTACACATCTTCTCTACTGGTATAGTGTGGCTACCGACTACTATACCTCCTCCATCAGTTGGTGTGGCTACCTTCTTGATTAGTGGTTGTTGTCACCTCTTTTTTGGCCAATTGTTGTTACAATCTCCTTGGCTGGCTATTGTTGTAATCTCTTTGGTCGACAACTGCACTCTTCTTGGCCAGCTGCTCTCTTCTTTGGTGGCTACCCCTCTTTTTACTGCTTAACCTCACCTTGGCCACCTTCTCTTTTCAGGTTGTCATTCTCTCTTTGTGGCTAACCATTCTCTCTTATTTTTTTTTTTTTACAACTGATCATTCTCACACATCTTGTAAGATGCATGAGGTTATTTATAGAGCCTTAAGATTAGGATTGCACACTTATTAATGACCAGCATTGATTTCTAAATGCTGTCTTACAATCAACGGCTAGATTTGATTCCTAAAATTTAGGGTCAACAATCAAAGGTCAACGGTTAGCCTTGACCCTTAAAATTTAGAGTCAATGATCACCATTGACTCATTGACTTCATAGTTGACTTACCATAAATGGTTTTTCCCAATGACCTCTTTGCATCTGAATGGTATTCATAATATCAAATTAACAAGAACAACTATGTGAGATGCTGTTAAAATAAATCCAACATTAGACATTAATGATAGGTTTAACAATCTTCCCCTTTGGAATTGTTGGTAACACATTAAATCCAACAATGCACATATAACAACCTTGGACATTCATAGCTCCCTCTAAAACATGCATCTGCTTTAACTAGGAACAATCTTTAACTCTCCTTTTTTTTTCCTTCTCCCCCTTGATTCCTTCTCCCCCTTTATTCATCAAGTTACCCCCCCTTTTAATTAGTATATACTCTCTTTGGATCTATATAAAATATCTCCCCCTTTGACAATAAATCCAAAAAATAGTAAAAAAGGGAAAGGGAAAGGGGTTAGAGGATACCTCAACCTCTAAAGGGTAGCTAAACACATAAATTTAGCCTCATTTGTCCAAAATGTCTCAATCTTCTATGCCACAACAAGTTCTCATCTTTGGTGCTCATGTAACACATGTTTTTGCTTTTGAAAACTTAGTATAAGTTTTCATTTGTTCCTTCACCCTTAGTAAGAACAACACCATCTCTTAATCTCTTCACTTTGCAACCACTCTTGATGAAAGTAACTTCATGTCCATCATCACAAAGTTGGCTAACATTGATAAGATTGTGTTTTAGCCCTTTAACATAAAGCACTTTCTTTGCTTTTAGTTTTTTTACACCAATTTTAGCAACATCAACACCTTTAATCTTTGAGGCACCATCATTGTGAAAACTGACTAACCCTCCATTATGTTTTGCTCCTTCCTTCAACACCTTAGAGTACATGTGAAGAGCAACCCCTGTCTAGGATTCATGGCTTCTCTATCTTGGAAGCTTTTAAGCCTATTTCCACAACCATAGTTGTTTCTATTCCTCTTCTTCTTCTTCTTTAACTGAATGTGGGAGCATATGTAGGTGTTCTCCTTTGCATTCTTTGACTGGGCAGCAATGTCAAGCAATCCTTAGTAGTGTGTCTAGCCTTTTCACATCTTTTATAGATTTCTCCAAGTAAATCAAATTTGTTTTATAGTGGAATATGACTTCTTTTTACCTGAGACTCTTTTCTTAATAGAGTTCACATTCCTCTTTATTATAGGCCCACAACTCCAACACACATTAGCCTTGTTCCTATACTTACTAGAGCTCTAGCATAATACTTCAAATTTGGATTTTCCTCTTTCACCAAGTTTATGTCTCCCATCTTCAGCAACTGTTGTGGCAACCTCCTTTTCATATTTGATGTCTCTGTTAGATAGGAGTCTTTACCACATCTTTCCTAACCCATTTTAGCTTAGGTTGGTTTCTCTTCTCTATAATGTCATTATGCTTACTTTCAAGCACAAACAATTTTTTTCTTCTCTATTAACTTCTCATTTGGTGTTTCGATATAGCCAAGGCCTTTCTTCCCCATGGAATAAGGTCTTTGTTTGCTTAAACACTCATCCAATTTTTTAGTAGCATCCTCCTTAATGGCATTTGCTGAAAATGACTCTCCTCATACTTTCATAACCTATATAAAGCTTTCCTTATATTTCCTCAATTCAAACTCAGCTTTATGGAGCTTGACTTGCAAATCAACACCTCTTGCTCTTGTGCAATCACCTTAACACTAAGATCTTCGTGTATCTTGCCTTGCTCTACCTCAAGTTCTCCTTAATTCTCTTCAAGTACTCCTTCTCTTTTCTTTCAAACTCCTTTTCTTTCACCTAGAAATCAGATTCATCAATAAGAATTTTCATACAATTTCTTAAGATGCTTTACCTCTTTTTCCAACCTACTATTTTTGTGCATACAAACTCTCAGTTCATTCTTAGGTTACTGAACCAATTCATCCTCTTCCTCTTATGTTGATTCCTCACCATTTGAAGATTTTAGAACATCATTTACTTTAGCAACCATCATATTCCCTACAACATCATCATCGAAATCATCATCAACTTCTTCTTCAAAATCTTCTTCATCCAACTTGCTCAAATAATTTCTTCTTTTGGATTTGAAAAATTGCTTTTTCCCTTTGACCTTTGAATTTCCAGCTATAGAATAGCTAAATTTCTTTGTTCTCCTTCATAAAATAGACTCATCATCATTATCACTATTTACTTGTCTTCTCTTAGGGCAGTCCATGGTAAAGTGCCCTATATCTAAAGCATTTCAAGGGTAATTTTCCCTTGTACTTCCCTTTTTCTTTCCTTATATTGTTGGTGATGTATGTCATGACTTTATCTAGTTTAGTATCACCATCTTCTTCTTTAGAGCTACTGTCATATTCTTCTTCTTAGTCTTTGATCTTTAGCTTTTTCATTGCATTGAAGGCTAGCTCCCTCTATATCTTAGACTTCTTTTCTTTCTATATTAGGGCTATTCTCATTTCATAAGCCACCAATATGTTGTGCAAATTATCTAAGGGCAACCTATCTAGGTCTTTATCTTCTATGAAGGAAACATTGGCATTGTAAGCTTCTGATACGATTCTAAGTATTTTCCTTACCACAGTTGCATCATTGATCTCCTCTCCATAGCCTCTAATAGAGCATACAATTTCATTGACTCTTATGAAGAATATATCCATAGATTCTTCACTCTGCATCTTTATGTCTTCAAACCTGCTTCTCTAGATTTATAACTTGGCTTCCTTCATAACTTTGTCTCTTTCATAAATGTTCTTCAATTTGTCCCAAATTTATTGGGCTATGTTACATCCCATCACCTTGGTGAATTCTTTGTATGACAAAGACGCATATAAGGCATTTCTCACCTTTCCATCATACTTTAAATTCTTATTATCAATAGGCATCATAGCATCACCTTTAGCAACAGGGACGAATCCATTAACAGCAAATTCAAAAACATCTAAACCAAGTGCCATCAAATGTGAGAGCATTATATTCTTCTATAACTGATAATTTTGCCCATCAAAAGTGGGAATGCCCTTGCTCTCAACACTGTTCATCCTATCCATGATATCAATCAACAGTAGAGATAAAAATTCATAGTAATAACAAATAACTTTATATCAAAGCAAGCAAAATGGATCAATCAAGGGAACCAGCTTTGATACTACTTGATGAGGACCTTCTTAGGTCTTACACTCAGAGGGGGAGAGGGTGAATTGGTGTGAAATGTTCACTTTTTATAAATCTTTTTGGATTTAACATATGTGACTTGTTAAAGCCAATGATCTAATTTTTATCTTCCTTCTTTATGTGAGACCAGCTGTATGAATATCAATCAAACACAAGCACCCAAGAACACACAACAATATTTACATGGTTTACCCATAATATGTGAGCTATGTCCACAATGTGATAAAATCACTCCTAAATCACACAATCCACTATTGTTATCAAGGGATACAATTATGGTGTGGAAGGATCACTCCTTAACCACTTATGATGATCTCCCAATCACTCTAAGGGTATCCCCCCTATTTTCAATAAGTTTATCAAAATTTAATAACTAACACATTCTTGAGAAGGATAACTCAGTGTTCACAAGCTGCTAATGTAGAAAGTAGATCTTCTCCTTCCTCACTATCAGTCTTTGCTCAAGCTTTGTCAGTCTCTTCTCTATAGGTTATCTTCGCTATAGGTTCTCTCCCCTTGTCAATTCTCTTCACTGCAAGTTCTCTTCCCCTGTTGCTAGTGTTGCTTTACTTACTGCCTCGGTAGGATCTCTCGTTTATTATTTGTGCTACCTCCCTTACTACCTTGGCAAGTTCTCTTCTCCTACTATAGATGTTGTCTCTTTCGGCCTTGGTAGGTTCTCTCCTCCTGCTACCAATGCTGCCTCTTTCAGCCTTGGCAGGTTCTTTTCCTTTGCTACTGGTGCTGCATTACCTGTTGCCTTGATAAGTTTCTTCCCTTGCTACTTTGGTAGGTTGCCTTACCAATTGCCTTGGTAGGTTCTCTTCCCCTATTACTAGTGCTACTTACCTTGCTACCAAGGCATGTTTTCTCCTTTACTGTTATAAGCTGTCAGACCTGCTATCAAAGCATGTTTTCTCCTCTACTATTGCAAGCTACCAAACTTGCTATCAAGGCAAGTTTTCTACTCCTGCTACTAGTTATGTTTCCTACCCTGCTGTCGAGACACACTACTAGTTATGCTTGTTGTTGGTTGTGCCTATAAATGGTAATTTCTAGTTGTGCTTACTAGTATTACTACTTACACTTACTGATATTGCTGTTTGCACTTGACCTACTACTACTGCAATCTGCAGTTGTTATTGGTCTACCTGCTCCTGCTACTATAATCTGTAATTGCTAGTTGTTCGCCTGCATTTGCTGGTATTATGGGATGTGTTGCTAGTGTTGTGAGCTACTACTAGTGTTATGGGCTACTGCTGGTATTGCGGGCTGCTACTAATGTTATGCAAGATGTGCTACTAGTGTTGCCTACTGTAGGTTGCTGGTTTCTTTATTGCAATTGCAGGATTCTTTAAGTGGCAACTACAACTCCTTCTCCCTTTGGTTTAGCTAGCTGCTGCCTTTTTCTTTCTTTAGTATGGCTACTGCACACCTTTTTACTAGTTTGGTGTGGCTGCTGCACACCTTCTCCTCTGGTTTGGTGTGGCTACTACACACCTTCTCCTCTAGTTTGGTATAGCTGCTACATAGCTTCTCCTTTGGTTTGGTTTGGCGACTGTAAAGCCTCTCCTTTGATTTGGTGTGGCTACTACATGTTTTCTCTCCTTGGTGTGATTGTTGCGTTGTTTGACATCTCCTTTGCTAGTTTGGTATGGCTACCAACTATTGCACCTCTTCCTTTAATTGGTGTGGTTACCTCCTTCTTTGGTAGTTACTATCACCTCTTTTTTAGTCAGCTACTATTATAATCTCCTTGGCCAGCTACTATTATAATCTCCTTGGCCAACTTTTACACTCTCCTTGGTCAGCTGCTCTCTTCTTTGGTGGCTACCTTTCCTTTTACCATTCAACCTCACTTTGGTCGCCCTCTTTTTTTAGCTTGCCATTCACTTTGTGACTTGTCGTTCTCTCTTATTTTTCTACAGCTAATCATTCTCTCTTCTAACCCACATACATCTTGCAAGATGCATAAGGTTATTTATAAAGCCTTGATATTAGGGTTGCACACTCATCAACAACTAGCATTGATTTCTAAAAATTACCCTATAATCAATAGCTAGAATTGATTCCTAAAATTTAGAGTCAATGGTTAAGAGTCAATGGTTAACCTTGACCAACTTCACCTTAGGATCTACTAGTCTGTGATACTGAGAGGGGGGTGAATCAATATCACACCCCTTAAAAAAAACTCTAATAATTTAAGCCAAAAATGAACTCTTTCCCATATTCAACTAAAGTAGATCTATTGTTACCTACTGATCACAACAGTCCCTAAAGTTACCTTTTAGACACCTTGCCTATTAGACGAATCGGTTGTTCTTCACTAGGTCTTCTTTTAATTTATGGGTTTAATGATTCTTTAGCTGTGTTCATAACTCAATTCAAAACACAGAATATAAATTCAAAGCAAGCACACAAGAGATTTACGTGGTTCTATCAATGTGATGTACTCCACGGTGGTAGGGATTCTTCTTCTACTGAGACAATCCACTATACATGAGAACACCAATGTGGTATCTCCTATGATTACAATGGATGTCTTAATCTTCTACTCCTTTTACTATTACAAATACAAAGTAATCATAATACAAAGAGTGTCACTTACTATGTCTACCCTTCTTCTAACTTGTGTTGCCTCTATTTGATTTGAATAGGCTGCTTCACTACTGCTTGGAAGATCACCAAAACAATCTCTAACCTCTCTTGAAGAAATTTGAAAATACGTTGAGTTCTCTCAAATGCTTTAACAAATTTCATCTTTAAGTTGTCTAACATGTCTCTTGGTCTCATCGTCTCACTGTCTCACCGTCTCACGGTCTCACTCTTTTCAAGTCTTATTGTCACACTGTCTTCAGGTCTCATATCTCACCATTTCTGGTCTCACGCGTTTCACCCTTTTCTAGTCTCACCCATTTCTGGTCTCACGTGTTTCACCCTTTTCTGGTTTGTATCTGTGACCCCTTTTTCTGGTGTATGTGTGTGCTGCCCTAAAAAAAGATACGTCTTGGTTTATATACTCCCTTCTATGAAAACCCTAGTAGGGTTTACTATAACTGTGGCGAATTTCCTTTCTTGCCCCTCTATATGGCTTCAAATTACTATTCCATTCAAAATTCATCATTATCCTCCTTTTTAATTTATTTTTCTCAAGCAATGTTATGTCACACTAAGACTTAAGCAATGCTAAACTCCCTCTACAAATTCACTCCAAGAAGATCACTTTATGAAGTTATTTGACATGTTAGTCTTATCATGTAATTCCTGAGATATAAGCCACTTCTACTTGCACACTTAAATCTAGTTAACAACAATTAAAACCTATACAACGCTATGGGAATAGCAAGGGTCAACAGTCAATATTGACTCAATGACTTTAGGGTTGACCTACCATCAACAGTTTTGCCCAATGACCTTTCTTTACCTCAATGACATTTATAACATCATATTAACAAGAACAACTATGTGAGATGCTATTAATAACAAATCCAACATTAACCATTAAAGTTGGGCTCAACAGAACACTTTACTCATTAATGCAACATGGCAGTAGAAGAATCAACATCAATTTGTGAAACTAGGGTGACTAAATGTGTCTGACTTCTAGTGATAGGTGTTCCTTTTTGTTTTCAACCTACCCTACTGCCTAAAACTAATATGATCTTTATATTATCCACTCAATCCAGCCTCGAAAAAATTAATCCCTATCACATTATCCATACTAAAAGCTCTATTGTTCGCATCATCTAAGTACTAAAATGGCTTGACCATTTCTCTAAATCCTCATGTTGCTTTTTTAAGTCATCCATCATAAAATCATACTTACTCCTATCACTCACATCAATTTCAAATAAAGAATAAAATACTTTTTCTAAATCTATAGTCCTTTGCATTTCAAGTGTAAAATTGGTGGTACCTATCTTTAGCTTTGTGTGGCCATATGCAACCTCCTTTCTCTGTTGGTGCAATATTTACCTCTCAGAAATAGTCCAAATATCATTACAAGGAAACACCTTTAATATAAGCACATAATATCCCTTTAAATTCAAATAATTTAAATTTGTATATAGCTAAATGCATCTCCCTATCAAAATTTATGATAAAAGTTAATCTCTTAGTGCTCACATCAACCATTGTAACCACTACTATCACTTTGTAAACAATCTTTGCTCCTTTCTCACTTATAACTTTGATATCATAATATATTATATCCATCAATTATTTTTGAAATTGTTTAAATATCTTATCTATATATACTTCATAAAGTTGCTTTTTGAAAGGAAATCTAGTCATATATAGGACTTAAGTGTTAGCTAAATTATAACCTTGTTCAATTTCTATTCAACCTTAGACTATACAACCAACTAATATTAGTTAACAATGCACCTTCTCATTAAAGAAGAAGTACACACTTTTCCTCCTTTATGTCAATGGCATTCCAACCTAGAAATAAGATTTGACAAAGACTAGTACCCATCGTTGCTTATTTTCATAAAGTGTCAAAATCCAAACATTACTTTAAAGTGTTGAAAAAAAAAAAACTACCATTACACCTTTTTTTTTCCTTTAACTCCTTATAATTAAGTGACTCATATATAGCCCTCATGAAGGCCTCTTTCACAAAATGTGCCACAAACACCACTTATTACAAATGTTGGGAAACCAACATTAATAGCCTCCCCAATAGCCTCATATCAATTAGTAATGATGGCATTTGAATGCTTATAATTCATGCAATTAAGTCAAATTTCAAACAACCATTTATAAATCTTAAGTCTTATTATTATTTAATAGAGCACATCTTAGTAAAATTGACTAATAATGATGATTAACCCAAACAAAAGCACTAAGTGGCATATCATTTTTATCCACTAAGTAAGTGGTGTTGAAAGTGATCATATCACAAATTCTTTATACATGTTTAGTTAGCCCAAAATATGTGTTTCAACCTTTTTTCATTATTTGGCTTTATCAAATACACAAAATCCTTACTTTTTATTTTTCAATTTCCTAAACATTTTGTGTACAACATCAATATAAACACCAAATAATGGCTGCCTACAAACCTTATTAAAATGGTTCCTTAAGTTATTACTAAGATAAGAGTGATACAAACTCAAAGTATAATGAAACCCATAAAGAAAATAGGGAATTTAAACTCTAAGAAAACTAAATCAAGTTTAACAATAATAATTAAAAAAACCCTTAACTCACTATTTAATAAGAAAATACAAACTAAAGGTATAAATCAAAATTAAAATACCTTTAAAGTAATCTTGATAAGTTCTAAAATTCTCAAAAGAATCAAAGAGAAAACTCTCTCAAAAAAGTTAATCAGTTTACCCTACAAAAATGGTTACATGCCTATATAAAGAGTTCAAAATAGAATAATAAATCCAAAACAAAATAACAAATAACAAACTTATCTAACAAACTACTAAATAAAGGATTGAGCTTAAATTAAGATATTGTTCAATTAATTACAATTATAAAATAACCAAATAACATGCATAATCTCCTAAAGAAACAAGGTATATGAGCAAATTTAGAATTTAGCTCAAATTTATATTGAGTTTATTAAACCTTGATCTTCCTTTAAGCCTTACTCATTTTTTTGAGTGTTGGTTTTAACCTAAATAATTTCAATAAGCCTATTTACAACTTCTTATATCCTTTTAATTTTAACTTTTATTATTATACTTTTATGTATGCACAATGGATCACTACATATGTTAATTTGATGCCCATCATAAGGTAATGCTTCATGGCTAAGAAATTGGAATATATTTGTGTTGACATTAAAGATAGGCCATATACTAGCTTAATCATTTGCTTCTAACTATCTCTTACAATGGACATCATTTGCTTATCTAACTGCACTTGAATTATTACCCAAATTCCTTTTATCTTGGCACAACAAACCCAAACTTTACATCCATACCTACCATTAACACATTGAGACAACAAATGGCTTCTCCTTGACTTATACCCTAACTCTTTTCTGCATGTGAAAGTCATCCACCTATATTGACCTATAATTTCATCCTTTTTTCCACCTTACATCACTATCTTAAATCCCTTAGATATTGTATATGCTTTGTAAAATTCAAACAATTCCTTAATGTCTTTAAAATTCATTCTAACCCTAGGTTTGCCAACACCTAGCTATTAAACATGAATGTAATATTTTCCTTGACATTACTATCCTACCTACCTTCATTTCTTACTTCCGCTTCCTTATAAACACTTATCTAACATTAGCCATTCCAAATTATATTGGATCATAACCTACCATTTCAACACACAAATTATCATTCATCAATTTGACATTACTATAAACTAACAATTGACATGTTACATTATACAAATACATGCAAATTAGCACCAAGTTTCAATCTAGTAAAATTGACTTATATAATAATCTGACCCATGCCATTTTAATTTATCAATTACATAACTACTTATTAATAAACACAACATCATAACAAACCTTCAACTACCTATCCTATTCTATTGCCTATAACATATAGGAATAGATTACTGATACATTTACCAATGCTTCTTATTACAATCCTTCTACATCATATATATTAAAGTTAGCACCAAATACCATTACACTTTCCACACACATAATAAATTTTAAATTGTTAAAATCCAAGGATCCAATAAGGATGTTCAAAAGTTGCCTAATCCACCAAGAACCACCCAATCCAACTCATTGAAACCCATAACCAACAAAATCAAAGAGTTAAAAAAAAAACAAAGGTAGTTTTCAATTTTTTTAAATTCACTCAATGGATTGGTTATAGATTTAAGTTTATGAAAATTGCCAAAAATTGACCCAATTTGCTATAAAGTTTATATATACGTGCATGTATGTGCTAATAAAACATAAAGGCAAAATTTCACAATTATACATAATTCATATATTTATTTTAGATATATGGATCATAGGGGGTATACAATGTCAAATGGAAAATATATTCACAGAACATAAGATTAAGTATATAATTAAAATGAACAACATTGGTGAAAAATTCTAGTTTTAAGCATTACCATCTTCTTCTTTACTTCTATCTAATTACCAAGCAAGGTTACCTTAAGCATACTTAAACAACTTAGGTTATAATAATTGACCCCTTTCATGTATGGAATTTGAAGTTCCCAACTTCATTGTAAGATCTACTAATCTGTGATACTGAGAGGGGGGCATGAATCAGTATCACACCCTTTAAAAACACACTCTGATAATTTAAGCCAAAGTATTCTACTAATTTAATACTTTAGCTCTCATCAATACGTAGGTATGTGAACAACTTCAAACTCTTCTTAAAAGTGAACTCTTTCTCAGATTCAACTAAGGTAGATCTATTGTTACCTACTAATCACAATAGTCCCCAAAGTCACCTTTCAGACACCTTGCCTATTAGACAGATTAGATGTTCTTGATTAGCTCTTCTTTAGGTTATAGGTTTGATGATACCTTAGCTACCTTTAGAACTCAATTCAAAATACAAAATGTAAATCAAAGTAAGGACATAAGATATTTACGTGGTTCTGTCAATGTGACGTGCATCCACGGTGGTAGGGACTCTTCCTCTACCAAGACAATCTACTATACTTAAGAATACTAGTGTGGTACTCCCAATGTTCACAATGTAGTTATAATGGATGTTTTAATCCTCTGTTCCTTTCACTATTACAAATACCAAGCAAGTACAATACAAAGAGTGTCACTTACTATGTCTACCCTTCTTCTAGCTTGTCTTGCTTCTATTGAATTGACTAGGCTGCTTCATTGTTGCTTAGAAGTCCACCATAACACTCTCTAAAGTTCCAAACTTCTCCCTAGGATCTACTAGTTTGTGATACTGAGAGGGGGGGTGAATCAGTATCACCACAATTCACAATTCGCAGGGAAGTGAACAACTTCAACCTCTTCTTAAAAGTGAACTCATTCTCAGATTCGACTAAGGTGGATCTATTGCTACTTACTAATCACAATAGTCCCCAAAGTCACCTTTCAGACACCTTGCCTAATAGACAATTTGAATGTTCTTGTTTAGGTCTTTGTTAGGTTAGGGTTAGCTACTACTTTAGCTGCATTCACAACTTAATTCAAAACACAGAATGTAAAGCAAATTTAGGACACACGAGATTTACGTGGTTCCATCAACGTGACATACATCCACGGTGGTAGGGACTCTCCCGTACCGAGATTATCCACTATACTTAAGAATTTTAGTTACAATGGATGTCTTAATTCTCTGCTCCTTTCAATATTGCAATTACTAAGTAAGTACAATGCAAAGAGAGTCACTTACTGTGTCTACCCTTCTTCTACCTTGTCTTGCCTTTATTAAATTGAAAGGCTACTCCTCTACAACTTAGAAGTTCATTGCAATGCTCTCTAACCTCTCTTGAAGAAATCTGGAAATACATTAAGTTCTTTCAATGCTTTGCCGAATTCCTTCTTTACATTGTTTCACACAACTCTTACTTTTACTGTCTCATTATCTCCCCCATCTCCTTGACTCACATCTTTACTGTTTCATGGCCTGCCCTCACCTGTCCATTTCACACCTCTTTTGGCCATATCAAATTTTCTCCCTTTACTACTGATCACTGTTCATCAGTCGTCCACCCCTATCCATTTCTGGTTTTCTTCTAGCCGGTGGTCTATTTTTCTTCGTCTACCCTTGTTCTACTATCGACTCTTTCTTTTTCCATCTCTGGTTTTCTCTCTTTTAATCAAATTTCTCTTTTTCTATGTCATCCATTTGTCTCACGTCGTCGCAAATCTATTGTCTGCTCTTCTGGTGGTGTCTCACTGTTTGTCTCTCTCTCTCTCTCTCTCTCGATCGATTCTATTGACCTTCTATTTTTGGTCGTCGCATTTCTCTCTCCTTTCACCAGTCAGCTTTTCTTCGTCCATCTCTCTCTCTTGATTCTACTGACCTTTTGTTTTTGGCCATTAGGTTTCTCTCTCCTTCCGCTGATCTGCTCCGATTTGGCCAATTTGCTAACCTCTCCTCTTTTCCCATTAACAACTACCTATTTTCTCTCTCTTCCCTTGTTTTGCCGATGGTGGTATGCTTTTCTCTTTGGTATCATGTTTTCTCTCTCACCATCCAATTATGTCGACCCGTTTCTCTCTCTTACCGTGTCGTGCTTTCTCTCTCACCATTCAACCATAACATCCGTTTCTCTCTTATCTCCCACAAGGGCTTTTCTCTCTCTTCCAAGTGTTTTCTATCTCATTGTCCGACGGCTTCACTGTGCAGCTACAGTGTTAGGCAATTATATTGGTCTTCTCCATAAAACTATAATAGGGCGAATTTACTATCTTGCCCTTCCATGTAGATTTTACGTTCTTGCCCCTCCATGTAGCTTTTACCTTCTTGCCGTTCTATATGGCTTTACTTTCTTGCACACTTAAACCTATTTGACAACAATTACAACATATACAAGGTTGTGGGAACAAAACTCTTTAACCTCTCTTAAAAGAATCTGGAAATACATTGAGTTCTTTCCAATGCTTCACCGAATTCCTTCTCTAGGTTGTTTCACACAACTCTTGCTTTCACTATCTCACGGCTTCACGGATTGCACTCATACTTCTACTCTTCCATTTCATGTCCTAGTCTCATGCCGTCGCATATCCTAGTACCACGTCATCGCACATTTTGGTCTCACATTTCAGATCTGCACCCTCTTCGCTATTCTCAAGCTCACGTATACCAGATCTGCTCTCCTCATCCATTCACACTTCTTTAGTCGTATCGGATTTTCTCCCTTTTCTGCCGGTCACTCTTCTTTGGCCATCCACCCTTATTTGGTCGTCTTGGGTTTTCTTTCTTTTATGCCAGTCACACTTCTTTTGGTCATGTTTGGTTTTTCTCCTTCCCACCGTCCAACCAGATCTCTCTCACCATCCAGCCGGATATCTCTTTTTGGTGATGGCTCTTTATTCTACCGACCACTCTTCTTTGGCTGTATCTCCTTTTTTTTTTTCTCTTTTTAGTCGGTGGTCTATATTTCTTCATCCACTCTTTGTTTTGTCATCCAGCCCCTATTCTGTCATTACTCCTCTTTCTATCGTCCAACCCTGTATTGCCGTCAACTCCTCTTTTTGTCATCCATCTGTTCACTCTTCTTTGGGCATGTTTGGCCGTGTCAGTGGTGTGCCGTTTCAGATTTTTCTCTCTTTCTATTTTTCTGTCGACAGCCTATTCTCTTTTGGCCGTATCGGGTTTTTCTCTCCTTCCCTTATTTTGTTGTCGACTCACTTGGTCAGCCTAATAGCATTTTACCGTTCACTCAATTTGGCTGTTCACCTCCTTTTTAAGAGTTCTTGTGCTTTCGTTGTATATCCCCTTTGACCTTGTACAATTTTTCTCTCTTTCAACAGTGTAGGTTTTCTCTCTTGCAAAGTTGTGATTTTACTTCCTTGCCCATCCATGTAGCTTCAAATTACTCTCTTGTCCCTCTATGTGGCTTTACTTTCTTGCCCCTCCATTGCAAATTACTTGCACACTTAAATCTAGTTGACAACAATTACAACTCCTACAAGGCTATGGGAACAACAATCTCCCCCTTTGTAATTGTTGGTAACACTCATAACAAAAGCCATTATGCAGCCATTACAAATCCCCCTAAATATGCACTCTCCCTTTCTTACAACTCCCCCTACACTGTTGCTTCTCTCCCCCTTTGCCAACCAATTACAAAAGAAACTTGCAAAGTGTAGATGGAGGATTAATGTGAACTTTAGGCTTAAGAAGGTATTTGTACAAACAGACTCATTCTGTGCTTTTCAAACAACTCTATGGACAGAGGTTTAGTTAGAATATCTGAAATTTGATCTTTAGTAATATACTCCAACTGAATTGTATCTTGTTCCACTTGATCTTTAATGAAGTGATACCAGATGTCAATATGCTTGCTCCTTGAATGTTGAACCACATTCTTGCTGAGATCAATAGCACTTTGATTATTATGAAGTACACTCACTGGTAACTTCACTTCAACACCCAAGTCTATCAATTGTCTTAGCATCCATATCGCCTGAGTACATGCTACACAAGCAGCCATATACTCAGCCTTAACTATGCTCAAAGCAATACTATTTTGCTTTCTACTTAACCATGCAACACACTTTAAACCCAAGTAGAAGCTGCAACCACTAGGTGATTTTCTATCATCTATACTTCCTGCCCAGTCTACATTAGTGTATGCTCATAGTTTTATAAAATCCATGGTGAGATATGACAAACCCATTTCCAGTGTCCCTTTGAGGTATCTTAGGATTTTTCTCGCTGCCAACATATGAAATTCCTTAGGATCAGCTTGGAATCTGCTGGCAACGCACACATCTTGCATAAGATCAGGCCTTGATGCTGTAAGGTACAAAAGGCTTCCTGTATGTTGTAGGGCTTGTACTCCTTCCCTCCTGATCTTTTGTTAACTTGCAGCCCACTATCATAGAGGTATTGACAGGTTTGTTATCCTTTATGCCAAACGTTTTTAGCATCTCTTTGGCATATTTTGTTTGAGAAATAAAAATACCTTCTTCACACCGTTTTATCTATAATCCAAGAAAGTAATTCATTTTTCCAATCAATGACATCTCAAATTCCTCACTCATCTTTTGTGTAAAACTTGGCATAACTCAAAGTGATCCCCTCCAAAGATAATGTCATCTACATATACTATGGTTATCAACTAGCTTTTCTCTGAGTTGAACACATATAGGTATTATCAATTGTTCCTCTTATGAAGTTCAACCTTCTCAAGTAAGCATCCAGCCTACTGTACCATGCTCTTGGAGCTTGTTTAAGGCTATACAAGGCTTTCTTTAGCTTGCACACGTGTGTCTCATCCTCACTAATTTGTATTCCATCAGGTTGTTCAATATACACTTCTTCTTTCAGGAGCCCATTAAGAAAGGCTGATTTCACATCCATCCGATAAACTTTATACCTCTTATATACTGTCAAAGTTAGGAACATTCTAATAGTTTCTAACCTTACCACTGGTGCAAAGGTTTCATCAATATTTACTCCTATCTAAGTGTAGCCTTTGCAAACCAGCCTAGCCTTGTTCCTCACCACCTTGCCATCTTTACTATGTTTATTCCTAAACACCCATTTTGTTCCTATGACATTCTTGTTAGTGGGTCTTGGAACCAGCTCCCATGTATCATTCTTCTCGATTTGATCCAACTCCTCATTGATAGCTTTGACCTAGGCTATGTCTTGTGTAGCCTCTTTAACAGATTTAGGTTCAAATTGTGAGAGTAAAGTAGTAGCTTCCACAATTCTTCTTCTTGTTGTAACTCCTACTGATAGGTCACCTATGATCTGATTTCCTTGATGAGCACTGATCCATGTCTTTTTTATCCTTCTCTCTTACATAGGCTTAGTTGCAAGAGAATCTCTTTCTTCATCTTCAAACTCACTCTTCTTTGAGTCTAAACCTACTTCTTGTTCCTTTTCTTTAGGTTGGTTTGATTCTTCATCTATCCTGAAGTCATCTTCTTCATTTTCCTTAGCTTCTCCATTCTGTATTGTTTTCCATTTCTCATCTATTCTCACATCACTGGACATGATCACTTTTCTTAGCTTATGCAAGAAAACTCTGTAACCATTTTTCTTTGTTATGTATCCCATAAAGAAGCCTTTATTAGACCTAACATTGAATTTTCCCAAGTTTTACTCCTTGTTCTTCACAAAACATAGGCTACCAAAGATTCTGAGATACTTGGTTGTCTTCTTCCCGCCCCATAGCTCATATGGAGTCTTATTAGTGTTGAGCCTTAGTAAGACTCTATTCAGTAGATGTATAGTTGTAAATGTTTCTTTTTTCCAAAATCTTGTGTGAAGCTTGGATTCCAGCAGTAGAGTTCTTGCCATCTCTATTTTTCCTTTCTACCACCTCATTTTATTGAGGTGTTCTTGCTGCTGCTATCTGATGGTGAATACCATGCTTCTCAAGGTAATCTTCAAAACCTTCATTTGTAAATTCAGTGCCTTGATCTGACCTCAATACTTTGATCTTCCTTTCACTCTCATTTTCAGCCAATCTTTTATATCTCTTGAAGCAATTCAAAGCTTCTGACTTGTGTTTGAGGTGTATGATGCAGGTCCTTCTAGAATAATCATTAACAAACAAGATGAAGTACCTTTCACCATTCAACTATTATGTCCTTATCAGTCCACACAAATTGGTATGTGCAATGTCAAGCACTGCTTCAAAACTAAACTCTTTGGTCTTATAGTGCTTTCTAGCATGTTTTCCTCTAGAGCATGTTAAGCAAACATACTCTCTCTCTCTCCTGAGGTTGAGAATGTCTCTAATTGCATGAGTAGTGGTCAGCTTCCTCATGTTTTTTTGTGTTAAGTGTCTCAACCTCCAATGCCAAAGTTGATTTTCTTTTTCTTCGGTGAGTAAACAGTTGCTTGTCTTGTCCTCATCAATCACATGTAAATTTCCAGTTGTTCTCTTCTCAGCTGCAATAGTATTACCTTATTTACTCTTGGCAACCTATTTTTGTAAATATCACTTTATGGTCTTCATTGCATACTTGGCTGATAGATGCTAGATTATATCTGAGTCCTTCAATGTGCAGAACATCTTTTAGCTTCCTTTTTCTAATATTTACTGACCCTTGACCACTGATGTTAAGTGAATCATCATTACCAAACTTGACTCTGCCTTCTCTTGACTTATTTAGCTTTGATAATTTACACTTGTCTCCTGTCATGTGTGAAGTGCATCCACTATCAAGGATCCACTTCTTATCCTTGTAATCAACCTTTAGTGTAATTTCAACTATGTTAGCCACCTCCCTTTTAGCTTTATATTCCTTCTTTTGAATTGGCTGAAAGATAGCTTTCTTCTTTTTCTTAGCTTTGATTGCACCAATTGTTTTTACTGTGCTATCGAGTGTCTTCTCTTAATCAGGAAGAAGTGTCATGCATCTCTTGGCATTATGGCCATCTTGTCCACACCTTTCACACTGCTCCAAGTTTGCCAATATAGAAAACTTGTTCTTTGAAACCATTGGTTTGGGATTCCACCAACACTCCTTGTCAGTATGTCCTTGCTTTTTACATTATATGCAAGAACTCATGACAAGTGTTCTCTTCTGAATTTTGTACTATCTCCCCCTATATACAGCATTGTATCATCTCAGGTTGAAGACATATACTGGCTTTTTCCACCAGCAGTTACTCGCCTTATGACCCCAAGCTCCATAATAAAGACATTAACCTTGAAACTGCCTCTCCATAGGTCTATTCACAGTTTGTTTTCTTTTATTCATTACTTGTTGTGTAGGAAATGTAGCTGGCTTCTTTGCTTGTGTGACTTTCATTTCAATCACCTTCTTCTCCTTTTTCTGTTCAGCCATAGCCCTTTGTTGGCAAACCTTTTTTTCTTCATTTTTGTTTGCCAAGGTTGCTTCTTCAAATCCTCTTTATTCTTAGCTATCTTCTCCTGAGTCTCAACCTTCTCTTTCAACTTCTTTGGTAAAGTCTCATTCTCTTTAGTCAATGCAGCCTTAGATTGCTGCACTTTCTCTTCATTCTTCTTTTCTCTTTTAGGGCTTGTTTCTTCTACCACTTCAAACTTCTATAAGTTCTCCTTACTCTTTTTGAGTTGTTGCTGAAGTCTCAGCAATTCTATCTCCATTTCTTCAATTATTGAAGTCTTTGAGCCAAACTCAATAGTAAGGTCTTCACATATTTTGATATGTTCTTCAAACCTTCTCTTCAAGTCAATATGTTCAACCCTTATTTCTTCCTTTTGACTTTTTGCTTCCTCAATCTTTGTTTCAACTTGTTTTATATAGGCCTCCAACCTTCTTATGGTTCTGCCCCTTCTGATTATCTCCTTTGAAGCTACTTCCAACTCAACTTCAAGATCTAGTTCTTCTTCATCAACCTCCTCTTCCTCTTTAGAGGTTGAACTACCACCTTGAGTTGATGCCATAAAGGCATGCTCATCTTATGATTCTTCATCTTCCTCCTCATCAGCTTCTTTTGTCTGATTCACATAACTCTTGAATGACCCTTTCTTCTTCTTCTGTGGGTTGGCAGTCTTCTTATGATGAGGAATTGAACCCTAACTCCACCACAAAAGCTAGCTCAAGAATGGAGGGTTGACCCAATCCTTATAAACAGCCCAAAGACCCCTCAGGAACCGATATGGGACACATCATTCCCGACCCCTTTAAACTGCACGTCCTCGTGCTACCTCAGTCGGCGATCAGCACAATGGCAGGGAAACTTTGTACATGCGCCCACTGACCCTCTGAGGTTTGGCTCTGATACCACCTGATAAGGAATTGAACCCTAACTCCACCACAAAAGCTAGCTCAAGAATGGAGGGTTGACCCAATCCTTATAAACAGCCCAAAGACCCCTCAGGAACCGACATGGGACACATCATCTTACTAGACTTCTTTGATTTAAATGATGGTCTTCTCCATTTTGAATTCAGCTTATCATCACCATCCTCATCTTTATCATCAAGTTTCACTTTGCATTGAGAAGCAAAGTGTCCAGTCTACCCCCAACGATAACATCTCAAGGACAATTGTCCTTTTCCCTTCTTAGACCCCTTCTTGAACTTCCTTGTGAAGTAAGCCAACACTTCACCTTCACTTTTTTCCTCATCACCATCATTATCCTCACTAAATGATTCTTCCTCTTCTTTTATCTTCAAGTGTTTCATAGCTTTGAAGGCTACCTCCTTTGATACCTTTGACATTGAGGAGCTCTCAATTGACTTTATTCTCATCTCATATGCAATGAGATTGCACTAGAGATCATGCAGAGACATAGAATTGAGATATCTACTCTCCTCTATGGCTGCCACCTTTGAGGCAAATCTCTCAAGCAAAATTCTTAGAATTTTCTTCACAATAGATGAGTCCTTCTTATTCTTCCTATGACTTCTAAGGTTGTTTGTAGCATCAATAACCTTAGTGAAGAACTTTTGAATTGTCTCATTTTTCTACATTCTGAGATATTCATATCTCTCCTTAAACACTTGAAAATTGACCTCCTTCATTTTGCCATGACCTTCATAGACTTTCTGCAATCTGTCTCATATCTCCTTAGGAGACTTGCAGTCCATAACTTTAGCATACTCAGCATCTGTTAATGCTGAAATGATGACGTTTGAGGCCTTCCCATTTATCTCAAACTGCCTTAATTCCTTTGAGGTTGGAGCTTTACCTTCTTCTGGGGCCACAAAACCCTCCTGTATGGATTTCATCACGTTCATGCTTATGGTTGCAAATACCACTTCCATTCTAGCTCTTCATATATGATAGTTAGTCCATTAAAGATTGGAACTTTCTTGCAATAAGTAGTACTGGTGCTGGTATTGGCATCCATTTCTCAGTATGTTAAACAAGTTAAAACTTCTGAAACCCTTTAAACTAGTATACCAAGCTGTTAAACTTCGAACTAGTGAACTTAAGCTCTGATACCAATTGAAGTTCTCAACTTCACCCTAGGATCTACTAGTCTGTGATACTAAGAAGGAATGAATCAATATCATACCCCTTAAAAACACACTCTGATAATTTAAGCCAAAGTATTCTACTTATTTAATACTCTAGCTCTCGTCAATATGCAGGTATGTGAATAACTTCAAACTCTTCTCAAAAGCAAACTCTTTCTCAAATTTGATTAAAGTAGATCTATTGTTACCTACTAATCATAATAGTCCTCAAAGTCACCTTTTA
Source organism: Ceriops zippeliana (assembly GCA_037897445.1). Classification (NCBI taxonomy): domain Eukaryota; kingdom Viridiplantae; phylum Streptophyta; class Magnoliopsida; order Malpighiales; family Rhizophoraceae; genus Ceriops; species Ceriops zippeliana. Next base: position 355,928 of record JBAPLH010000115.1, read on the forward strand.
GACACCTTTCCTATTAGATAGATCGGATGTTCTTGATTATGTCTTCTTTAGGTTATGGGTTTGATGATACTTTAGTTGCTTTCACAACTCAATTCAAAACATAAAATGTGAATCAAAGTAAGGACACAAGAGATTTACATGGTTCTGTCAATATGACTTATGTCCACGGTGGTAGGGACTCTTCCTTTACTGAGACAATCCACTATATTTGAGAATACCAGTGCGGTAGATGTTCACAATGTAGTTACAATAGATGTCTTAATCCTCTGTTCATTTCACTATTGTAAATACCAAGCAAGTATAATACAAAGAGTGTCACTTACTGTGTCTACTCTTCTTCTAGCTTGTCTTGACTCTATTGAATTGAATAGGCTACTTCACTGCTGCTTAGAAGTCTACCATAACACTTTCTAACCTCTCTTGAAGGAATTTGGAAATACAATGAGTTCTTTCCAATGCTTCACCAAATTCCTTCTCTAGGTTGTTTCACACAACTCCTGCCTCCACCATCTCACGACTTCACGGCTCGAACTCATACTTCTGGTTTGTCATTTCACGTCCTAGTCTCATGCCTTCACACGTTCTGGTCTCATGCCGATGCACATTTTGGTCTCACGTTTCAGATCTGCACCCACATTGCTGTTCTCAAGCCTCACGTATACCAGATCTGCTTTCCTAATCCATTCACACTTCTTTGGCTGTATTGGATTTTCTCCCTTTTTTACCAGTCACTCTTCTTTGGCTGTCCACCCCTTTTTCCTCATGTTTTCTTTCTTTTTTGCCAAGCACACTTCTTTTGGTCATGTTTGGTTTTTTTCCTTCCCACCATCCAGCTGAATCTCTCTCACCATCCAGCCAGATCTCTCTTTTTGGTGGTGGCTCCTTATTCTACCGGCCACTCTTCTTCGGCTGTATCTCTTTTTTTTTTTTCTCTTTTTTGCCGGTGGTCTATATTTCTTCATCCACTCTTCGTTCTGCTGTCTAGCCCCTATTCTACCATCGACTCCTCTTTCTGCCATCCAGCCCTGTTCTACAGTCAACTCCTCTTTCTGTCATCTAGCCATTCACTCTTCTTTGGGCGTGTTTGGATGTGTTAATGGTGTGCCATTTCAGATTTTTTTCTCTCTTTATTTTTCTGCTGACAATCTATTCTCTTTTGGCCGTATTGGGTTTTTCTCTCCTTCCCTTGTTCTGCCGTCGGCTCACTTGCTTTGCCGAATAGGATTTTGCCGTTCACTCAACTTGGTCGTTCACCTTCTTTCTGAGAGTTCTTGTGTTTCGACCATATATCCCCCTTTGGCCATGTACAATTTTCTCTCTTTCAATAGTGTAGCATTTTCTCTCTTGCAAAGTTGTGATTTTACTTCCTTGGCCCTCCATGTAGCTTCAAATTACTCTCTTACCCCTCTATGTGGCTTTACTTTCTAGGCCCTCCATTGTAAATTACTTACACACTTAAATCTAGTTGACATCAATTACAAACTATACAAGGCTATGGGAACAACAGAATTGGTTATAAGCTATTACATCATAATTTACTTTAGAATATAACTTGCCAAACATAATTAAATGTAACCAAACAAGAGAGAAAGTTTATGACTATTATGTGTGTTATTCCGATAGCCTTGTATGGGTTGTAATTATTGTCAACTAGATTTAAGTGTGCAATTAATTTGTCATGGAGGGGCAAGAAAGTAAAACCACAACTTTGCAAGAGAAAATAAAAGAAACCCTACACGAAAAAGACAGATCAGCCATTGAAAGAGAGAAAAATCATATACGGTGGAAACAAAAGAATTGCTGAAAAAGAAGGGGTTGCAAAAGAGATCTTGGATGGCAAGGGAGACCTTGGCCGGTTGAAGGAAAACTGTGTGAACAACAACAAAAGAAGGGGGTGAAGGAAAGAAAATCTAGGATGACACACCACTAGCACACCAGCGGTTGATATGGAGACAACATGGCCAAAAATATACTGTCGGCAATAAAGAGAGAAAAACTGAAAGACAGCTGAAGAGGAGAGCGAACAGTAAAGGAACGCACAGCGAAAACACAAGAACTCTCAACAAAGAGGTGAATGATTGGACGACAGAATAGAAGAAGGAGAGAAAAACCCGATACAGCCAAAATAGGGGTGGAAGGTGAGAAAGATCTGATTAGATGGTGAGAAAGATCCGACTGGATGGTGAGAGAGATTTGGTTGGACGGTTGAAGCAGAAAAACCAAACATGACCAAAAGAAGTGTGACTAGTAGAAAAGAAAGAAAACCCGAGATGGCCAAGTAGGGGTGGACGGCCAAAGAAGAGTGACCGGCAAAAAAGGGAGAAAATTCGATACAACCAAAGAAGTGTGAATGGAGGAGGAGAGCAGATCTGGTATACCTAAGGCTTGAGAATAGTGAAGTGAGTGCAGGTCTAAAATGTGAGACCAAAACATGCGTCGACGTGAGACCAGAACGTGCGATAACATGAGACTAGGACGTGAAACAACAAACCAAAAGCAAGAGTGCAAGTCGTGAAGTCATGAGATAGTGAAAGCAAGAGTTATGTGAAACAATCTAGAGAAGGAATTAGGTGAAGCATTGGAAAGAACTTAACGTATTTCAAGATTCCTTCAAGAGAGGTTAAAGAGTGTTGTGGTGGACTTCTAAGCAGCAGTCTAGTAGCCTATTCAATTCAACAGAGGCAAGGCAAGCTAGAAGAAGGGTAGACATAGTAAGTGACACTCTTCGTATTGTATTTGCTTTGTATTTGCAATAGTGAAAGGAACAGAGGATTAAGATATCCATTGTAACTACATTGTGAACATCGGGAGTACCACACTGGTATTCTCAAGTATAGTGGATTGTCTCGATAGAGGAAGAGTCCCTACCACTGTGGATGTACGTCACATTGACGAAACCATGTAAATCTCTTGTGTCCTTACTTTCATTTACATTCAATGTTTTGAATTGAGTTATGAATGTAACTAAAGTATCATCAAATCCACAACCTAAAGAAGACCTAATCAAGAACATCCAATCTATATAATAAGGTGTTTGAAAGGTGACTTTAAGGACTATTGTGATTAGTAGGTAACAATAGATCTACCTTAGTTGAATATGAGAAATCACTTTTGAGAAGAGTTTGAAGTTATTCACATACCTGCATATTAATGAGAGCTAAAGTATTAAATATGTAGAATACTTTGACTTAAATTATTAGAGTGTGTTTTTAAGGGGTGTGATGCTGATTCATCCCCCTCTCAGTATCATAGACTAGTAGATCTTAGAGTAAAGTTGGGAACTTCCATTGGTATCAGAGCACAAGTTCACCAGTTTGAAGATTAACAACTTGGTGTACTAGTTTAAAGGGTTTCAAAGGTTTTAACTTGTTCAGCATACTGAGAAATGGATATCGTTACCAACACTAGCACTACTTATAGCAAGAAGGTTCCAATCTTCAACGGAACCAACTACCATATATGGAGAGTGAGAATGCAAGTGGTATTTGCAACCATGGACATAAATGTGGTGAAATCCGTAAAGGAGGGATTTGTGGCCTCAGAAGAAGATAAAGATCCAACCCCAGAGGAATTAAGACAGTTTTAGATAAATAAGAAGGCCTTAAATGTCATCATTTCAGCATTGATAGATGTTGAATATGCTAAAGTTATGGACTGCAAATCTACTAAGGAGATATGGGACAAATTGTAGAAAGTCTATGAAGGTGATGGCAAAATGAAGGAGGCCAAGCTTCAAGTTTTCAAGGAGAGATATGAATCTCTTAAAATGCAGAAAAATGAGACAGTCCAAGAATTCTTCACCAAGGTTATTAATGTTGTAAATGACCTTAGAAGTCATGGGAAGAACAAAAAGGACTCATTTATTGTGAAGAAAATTCTAAGAATTCTGCCCAAGTGGTTTGCCTCAAAAGTGGTAGCCATAAAAGAGAGTAGAGATCTCAATTCTATGTCACTGCATGATCTCCAGTGCAATCTCATTGCACTTAAGATGAGAATAAAGTCAACTGAGAGCTCCTCAATGTCAAAGGTATCAAAAGAGGCAGCTTTCAAAGCTATGAAACACTTGAAGATAAAAAAAAAAAAAAAAGAGGAAGAATCATCCAATGAGGATGATGATGGTGATGAGAAAGAAAGTGAAGGTGAAGTGTTGGCTTACTTCACAAGGAAATTCAAGAAGGGGCCTAAGAAGGGAAAAGGACAGTTGTCTTGAGATATTATCGTTGTGGACAAATTGGACACATTGCTTCTTAGTGCTTCTCATTTGTAATTTCACTTTAACACCCAAGTCTGCCAATTGTCTTAGCATCCATATCACCTATATACATGTTGTACAAGCAGCCATATACTGAACCTCAATTGTGCTTAAAGCAACACTGTTTTGCTTTCTACTTAACCATGCAACACACTTTGAACCCAAGTAAAAGCTGTAGTCGTTGGTTGATTTTCTATCATCTATACTTCCTGCCCAGTCTGTGTCAGTGTATGTTTATAGTTTAACAGAATCCATAGCTGAATACCACAAACCCATTTCCAGTGTTCCTTTGAGGTACCTTAAGATTCTTTTCACTGCCAACATGTAAGACTCCTTAGGATCGACTTGGAATCTGCTAGCAATGCACACAGTTTGCATAAGATCAGGCCTTGATGTTGTAAGGTATAGAAGGCTCCCTATCATCTTCTTGTACTCTATAAGGCTTGTACTCTTTCCCTCCTGATCTTTTGTTAACTTGCAGCCCATTATCATAGGGTTACTAACAAGTCTGTTATCCTCCATACCAAACCTTTTCAGCATCTTTTAGGCATACTTCGTCTGAGAAATAAAGATACCTTCTTTACACTGCTTTATCTGTAATCCAAGAAAGTACATCATTTCTCCAATCAATGACATCTCAAATTCCCCACTCATTTCTGTGCAAAATCTTGGCATAGTTCAGAGTGATCCCCTCTAAAGATGATGTCATTTACATATACTATAGTTATCAGCTAGCCTTTCTCTGAGTTGGACACATACAGGTTATTATCAACCATTCCTTTTCTAAAGTTTGACCTTCTCAAGTACACATCCAACCTACTGTACCATGCTCTTGGAGCTTGCTTCAGACCATACAAGGTTTTCTTCAGCTTGCACATGTGTGTCTCATCCTCAATGATTTGTACTCCACCAAGTTGTTCAATATACACTTCTTCTTTCAGGAGCCCATTCAAAAAGGCAGATTTCACATCCATCTGATAGACTTTATACCTATTGTGTGCTGCCAAAGCTAAGAACATTCTATTAGTTTATAACCTTGCTACTAGTGCAAAAATTTCATTAACATCTATCCCTTCTATTTGAGTGTAGCCTTTGCACACTAGCCTAGCCTTGTTCCTCACCACCTTGCCATCTTCATTGTGTTTATTCCTAAACACCTATTTTAGTCCTATGACATTCTTATTAATAGGTCTTAGAACCAGCTTCCATGTATCATTCTTCTCATTTGATCTAGCTTCTCATTGATAGCTTTAACCCAGGTTTTGTCTTGAATAGCCTCTTCAATAGATTTAAGTTCAACTTGTGAGAGTAAAGCAGTAGCTCCCGCAATTCTTCTTCTTGTTGTAACTTTTGCTTATGGGTCACCCATGATTTGATCTCCTTAATAAGCACTGGTCCATGTCTTCTTTGTCTTTCTCTCTTGCATAGTCTTAGTTCCAAGAAAATCTCCTCTTCATCTTCAGACTCACTCTTCTCTGAGTTTGAACCTACTTCTTGTTCCTTTTCTTCAGGTTGGTCTGATTCTTCATTTATCTTGAAGTCATCTTCTTCATTGTCCTCAACTTCTCCATTCTACATTATTTTCTAGTTCTCATCTATTCTCACATCACTGGACGTGATCACTTTTCCCAACTTGTGTAGGAAAACTCTATAACCTTTTGTCTTTGCTGAGTATTCCACAAAGATGCCTTCATCAGACCTAGCATTGAACTTTCCCAAGTTTTGCTCCTTGTTCTTCACAAAACATGGGCTGCCAAAGACTCTATGATACTTGGCTATTGTCTTCTTCCCACTTCATAGCTCATATGGAGTCTTATCAATATTAGGCCTTAGTAATACTTTGTTTCATAGATGCACGACTATAAAGGTTGCTTCTGTCCAAAATCTTGTGTGAAGCTTAGATTCTAGCAGTAAAGTTCTTGCCATTTCAACCACATCTCTATTTTTCCTTTCTACAACCTCATTCTATTGAGGTGTTCTTGTTGCTACCATCTGATGGTGAATACCATGCTTCTCAAGACAATCTTAAAAAGATTAATTTGTAAATTCAATGTCTTGATCTGACCTCAATACTTTGATCTTGCTTTCACTCTCATTTTCAGCCAATCTTCTGTATCTCTTGAAGCAATTTAGAACTTCTGACTTGTGTTTGAGATGCATGATGCAGGTCCTTCTCGAATAATCATCAACAAACAAGATGAAGTACCTCTTACCATTCAACCCTTTTGTTCTCATCAGTCCACACAAATCAGTATGTGCAATGTCACACACTACTTCAGAACTAAACTCTTTGGTCTTATACTGCTTTTTGGCATGTTTTCCTTTAAAGCATGCTGAGCAAACATACTCCCTCTCTCTCCTGAGGTCGGGAATGTCTCTGATTGCATGAGTAATGGTCAGTTTCCTCATGTTCTTCTGTGTTAAGTATCCCAGTCTCCTACGCTAAAGTGATTTTTTCCTTCTTTGGTGAGTAAACAGTTGCTTGTCTTGTCCTCATCAATCACATATAAATTTCCAGTTGTTTTCTTCCCAGCTGCAATAGTATTGCCTTTTTTACTCTTTACTTGGCAACTTATTTTTGTGAATATCACTTTATGATCTTCATTGCATAGCTGGCTAACAGATGGTAGATTATATCTAAGTCCTTCAACATGTGAAACATCTTTCAACTTTCCTTTTCCAATATTTACTAACCCTTGACCACTAATATTGAGTGAATCATCATTACCAAACTTGACTCTGCCTTCTCTTGACTTGTTTATCTTTGATAATTTACTCTTGTCTCCTGTCATGTGTGAAGTGCATCCACTATTAAGGATCCATTGTTTATCCTTGTAATCAATCTTTAGTGCAATTTTAACTATGTTAGCCACCTTACTTTTAGCTTTATATGCCTTCTTTTGAACTGGCTAGAAGATAGCTTTCTCCTTTTTCTCAACTTTAACTACACCACTTGTTTTACTATGCCATCGTGTGCCTTCTCTTGCTAAGGGAGAAGTGTCATGCATCTCTTGGCATTATGGCCATCTTTTCTGCACCTTTCACACTACTCTAAGTCTACCAATACAACAAACTTGTTCTTTGAAACCACTAGTTTAGGCTTCCACCAACACTCCTTGTCAGTGTGTCCTTGCTTTTTACAATATGTGCAAGAACTCATGACAGGTGTTCTACTCTGAATTTTGTATTGTTTCCCCTGTATGTAGCATCATATCTTCTCAAGTTGGAGACATGTACTGGCCTTCTCCACTAGCATTTACTTGCCTTATGACCCCAAACTCCATAATAAAGATAGTAACCTTGAAACTACCTCTTCTTAGGTCTAATTATAGCTTGTTTTCTTTTGTTCATTACATGATGTGTAGGCAGCGTAGCTGGCTTCTTTGCTTGTGTGGCTTTTATTTCAACCACATTCTTCTCCTTCTTCTGTTTAGCCATTGCTCTTTGCTGGATGACTTTCTTTTCTTTTTTAGACATAGCAACTATGGGCTGCTGCTCTTTAACCACATACATCATTTTTGCCCTGGCTTTGGTTTGATAACTGTCTTCTCTTCTTCAGTTATCTTTTCTTAAGTCACAGCCTTCTCTTTCAACTTCTGTGGCAAAGTCTCATTCTCTGTAGTTAGTGCAACCTCAAATTGCTACACTTTCTCTTCATTCTTCTTTTTTCTTGTAGAACTTGTTTCTTCTATCATTTCAATCTTTTGCACATTCTCTTCACTCCTTTTGAGTTGTTGTTGAAGTCTCAGCAACTCTTTCTCCAATCCTTTAATTTTTAAAGTCCTTGAGCCAAGCTTTATTATAAGGTCTTCACATATTTTGACATGTTCTTAAAATCTTCACTTTAAGTCAATATGTTTAGCCCTTATTTCATCCTTTTGACTTTCAACTTCCTTAGACTTTGCTTCAACTTGTTTTATATGGGCCTCTGACCTTCTTATGGTTTTGCCCCTTCTAATTATCTCCTATGAAGCTGCTTCCAACTCAACTTCAAGATCTAATTCTTCTTCATTAACCTTTTCTTCCTCTTCAGAGGTTAAACTACCACCTTGACCTGATGCCATAAAAGCATGCTCATCTGATAAGTCTTCATCTTCCTCCTCATTAGCTTCTTTTGTCTGACTCACATAACTCTTTAATGAGCCTCTCTTCTTCTTCTGTGGATTGGTAGTCTTCTTGCTAGACTTCTTTGATTTAAATGATGGTCTTCTCCATTTCAAATTCTGCTCATCATCACCATCCTCATCTTTATCATCAAGTTTCACTTTGCACTAAAAAGCAAAGTGTCCAGTCTGCCCATAACAATAACATCTCAAGGACAACTATCCTTATCCCTTCTTAGACCCCTTCTTGAATTTTCTTATGAAGTAAGCCAACACTTCACCTTCACTTTCTTCCTCATCACCATCATCATTCTCATTGGATGATTCTTCCACTTCTTTTATCTTTAAGTGTCTCATAGCTTTGAAAGCTACCTCCTTTGATGCCTTTTATGTTGAGGAGCTCTCAGTTGACTTTATCCTCATCTCATATGCAATGAGATTGCAAAGAGATCCTCTTACAATTAAGAATGTGCAAGAAAGAAAGCCAAAGAAAACATGGACTAGTACTCATCAAGAAAATTAGATCATAGGTGACCCATCAGCAGGAGTTACGACAAAAAGAAGAATTATGGGAGCTATTGCTTTACTCTCACAAGTTGGACCTAAATTTGTTTAAGAGGCTTCACAAGATCTAACTAAATCTCTGTCCACAGAGCTATTTGAAAAGTACATAATAAGTTTGTTTGTGCGAATGCCTCCTTAAGTCTAAAAGTCAGGTGAATCCTCCATCTCTACTTTGTGAGTTTTTCAGATTTGTAATTGGTTGGCAAAGGGGGAGAGAAGTAATAGTGCAAGGAGAGCTGTAAAGAAAAGGGAAGTGCATATTTAGGAGGAGTTGAAACTACTGTATAGTAGCTTTTGTTATGAGTGTTGCCAACAATTACAAAGAGGGAGATTGTCGTTCTCACAGCTTTGTATGGGTTGTAATTATTGTCAACTAGGTTTAAGTGTGCAAGAAAGTAAAACCATATAGAAGGACAAGAAGGTAAAAGTCACATGGAGGGGCAAGAACATAAAAGCTATATAGAGGGGCAAGACAGTAAATTCACTACAAGTAAGCTCTATTAAGGTTTTATGGAAGAGAGTATATAAAGACCTTGGAAGACAAAATTAGGGTAAGGCCAACACAATTGAATTCATGGCAAACACAAAAAGTGTGTGGACAGCCAAATAAAGAAAATAGAAAAACACAATACACAGCCAAAACACACTGATAGCAAGAGAACAGCAGAATAAGGGATGGCAAAATAGAAAAGAGGAGGTTAGCAATTAAGGAACCCATAAGCTGTCATTGAAGATAAGAGAGAAAACGGAAAGCCGTCAGATGAAGAGAGAGAAAACACTTGGAAGTGAGAGAAGAGCCGTCGTTAAGCGAAAGAGAGAAGAGAACCAAAAAGGGAGAAACTAGCACATCACCGATATGCCCAAAATACACCCAAAGAAGAGAGAGAAGCCATCATCGGAAGAAGGAGAAAACAGAAATTGAGCAAATTGGAGAAATCCGGCAGTAAGAGAGAGAAATTTGACTGAATAGCAAGAGAGAGAGAAATGAACGACACAATTGGGTCAAAAAGGAGAAAATACAGAGACGGGAAAGAGAGAAAAAGAAACCCAACAGCCAAAAAAGAGGAGTTGACGGGAAGGAGAGAAAAAGAGAAAACTGGCACACCACCGACACATCCAAAACATGATACCAAAAAGAGGAGACCACCGTCGAAAGGAGAGAGAAACCCAATGGCCAAAACAAAGGACTCAACAACCGATGAACGGTGACCAGTAGTAAAGGGAGAAAATCTGATATGGCCAAAGGAGGTGTGAAACGGACAGGTGAGACAGGTCGTGAAATAGTAAAGCTATGAGACAAGGAGATGGGGGAGACAGTGAGACGATGAAAGCAAGAGCTTTGTCAAACAACGTAGAGAAGGAAGTCGATGAAGCATTAAAGAACTCAATGTATTTCTAGATTTCTTCAAGAGAGGTTAGAGAGTGTTACGGTGAACTTCTAAGTGGCAGTCGAGCAGTCTTTCAATTCAACAAAGGCAAGACAAGCTAGAAGAAGGGTAAACACAGTAAGTGACACTCTTTGTATTGTACTTGCTTAGTAATTGCAATAATAAAAGGAGCAGAGGATTAAGACATCTATTGTAACTAGAATTCTTAAGTATAGTGGATAGTCTCAGTAAGGGAGAGTCCCTACCACCTTTGATGGAACCATGTAAATCTCGTGTGTCCTTAATTTGCTTTACGTTCTTTGTTTTGAATTGAGTTGTGAATACAGCTAAAGTATCAGCCAACCCATAATCTAACAAAGACCTAAACAAGAACATCTAAATTGTCTATTAGGCAAGGTGTCTGAAAGGTGACTTTGGGGACTATTGTGATAAGTAGGTAGCAATAAATCCACCTTAGTCGAGTCTGAGAAAGAGTTCCATTTTAAGAAGAGGTTGAAGTTATTCACTTACCTGCGAATTGTGAATTGTGGTGATACTGATTCACCCCTCCCTCTCAGTATCACAAACTAGTATCCCAAGAGAAGTCAGGAACTTCAACTGTAGAATTTTGAGAGAGCTAGCCAAAGAAGAGAGAATGGCAAACCTAAAGGCAAGGAGAGGGTGAACAGCAAAGAGAGAGGCAGCCACCAAAGGAAAGAGTGACTAGCCAAGGTAAAAAGATAGCCGCCAAAGGAGGTGCAGTCGATGAAAATGGAAAGAAAGAGAGCAAGGTGGCCAGCTACCCACACCAATAAGCCCTCACTAAGATAGCCACCATACTAGTAACCCCCTATAAAGGTGACAGCAACAGCTGACCACCACACTAACATATCTAGGAGGATTTCCAATAGGCTACTAGCATGTCCCTACATGTCCAAGAAGGTATACAAATAGCAGCAGACATCCCTACAGGTCCAAGAGGGTATACTAGCATTAGCAGCACATCTAAGAGGGTACACCAGTAGCAGCAGCATGTCCCAGCACATCCAGGAGACTTCCCAATAGCAGCAACATGTCCAAAAGGCTTCCCTGCACTAGTAGCACATCTAGGAGACTTCCTAGTGGCAGCAACACATCCAAAAGACTTCCCAATAGTAGCAACACGTCCAAAAGGATATACCTACACTAGTAAACACCTCTAAGGCAACAGCCACACCAGCAAACCAACAAAACAACCAAGGATGACAAACCAGAAGGAGGCAGAAGTAGCAAGTGAGTCTAACAGGAGGTGGAGTAGCAACATAAGGGTTCTGTACCAGCAACCAACGTGCAGAAGCAAGTGGTGCACCAGCAGACAGTGGCAGTGCATAAGGATAGCAACAGTGGTGCAAAAAGACAATTATAATACACAAGGAGAGCAGCAGCAACGCAAGAAAACTACTGTAGTGCATAAAAGAGCAACAGCAGTGCAAGAAAGCAGTTGCAGCGTGCAAAGAGAGTAGCAGTGATGGGAGAAAATAGCTACAACATGTAGGGAGAGCAACAGTGGCGCAAGAAAATAGTTACAGTGCACAGGGATAACAGCAGTAGTGTGAGATAACTATTGCAACGTGTAGAAAAGAGTAATAGTAGGGTGAAAAAATAGCTACAACACACGAGGATAGCAGTAGCACACATAGATAATAGCAATGGCTTGAGTGGATAGCAAGCACAACTTGTATGGCCAGCAAGCATAGCTTGTGTGGACAATGGGCACAACTTGTGCAAACAATGGGCATAACTTGTGCAAACAGCAGGCACAGTGTGTGTGGACAGCTAGTAAAGCTTGTGTGGAGCGTGCACAGCTTGTTCGAACAATGAGCATGTCTGGACATTAGGCATAGCATGTACGAACAATAGGTAAAAGTGGCAGAACATATGAACAACATTGACCGTATTAGCAACACGCGCAAACAACAATGGTAACACGTGCGGACAATATTAGCAGTGCGTATTGATAGCATTGACAACATTAGCAACACGCATGGACAATAGTGGCAGCGCATACCGACAGCATTAATAGCACATATGGACAGCAACAGCAGTGGGTGTGGACAGAGATGACAGCCCATGCACGTGCAGACAGCAATAGTAACACATTTGGACAGCGATAGCAGCATGTGCAAGCAGCAATAACAGAACATGCAGGTAGCAACAGCAATGTGTACAAGCAGTAGTAGCAGTAAGTTCAGCAACTTGTAGTAGTAAGAGGAGGAGACATACCCAGCAACTTGTGGTAGTTGAGGAGAAAGTATGTTGGGCAGCAAGTCCAGCAACTTGTAGCAATAGGAAAAGAGAGTGTGTCAGACAGTAAGTCTAGTAGTTTGCAATAGCCAAGGAGAAAAAGTGCCCGACAGTAAGTCCAGCAGCTTGTAGTAGCAAGAGGAGAAAGCATGTCTAGCAACTTACACAACCAAACTATATCCCTTGATAACAAGAGTAAATTGTATGATTTAGGAAGAATCCTATCACATTGTGGATATAACTCATACATTATGGGTAAACCATGTAAAATTGTCATGTGTGCTTGGGTGCTTGTGCATTGATTTATATTTGTACGGTCATACTCACATAAAGGAGAAAGATAAAAATTGAATCGTCGACTCTAACAAGTCACAGAGGTTAAATCCAAATTGATTTGTAAAAGGAGGATATCTCACATTGATTCACCCCCCCTCTCAATGTAAGACCTACAATGATTCTCATCAAAGATGTCACTTAAGAAGTTTTTGTAATCTTTTGATCATTAGAGAACTTTATTTCAAATTTGAAAGTTTGTAATTTAAATTTATTTTTGAATTTTGTAAAGTACAAAGCCTTGCATATAAGAACAATGATCAATGAAAGATTAATCTATTTTTAACAATATACAACTAAGTTTCTTATCTAACCTTTCAAGTCTTTATCATCCCTTTGTTGCTAATTTTCTAAACAAAACCTTGTTGTAACTTTAAGTGACCTTGCTAATTTGCATAACCACCAACAAAAATGGAGGCATATTAAAAATTTGATAATGTTATGAAAATTTCAATACTAAGAAAGTATACATAATGAGGACCTTCTTAAGTCTTATGTTGAGAGGAAAAAAGGGTGAATCAGTGTGAGATACTTACTTTTTACAAATTTGTCTGGATTAACCTCTATGACTTGTTAGAGTTAATGATCCAATTTTTATCTTACTTCTTTATGTGAGAGAAACTGTATAAATATCAATCAAACGTGAGCACCAAAAAACACATAGAGCTTTTTTCATGGTTCATCCATAATATGTGAGCTACATCCACGATGTCATAGGATCACTCCTAAATCACATAATCCACTATTATCATCAAGTGACATAATTAATGTTAAGGAAGGATCACTCCTTAACCACTTATAGAAGGATCACTTTTTAGCCACTTACAATGATCTGTCAATCACTCTAAAGCTCTCCCACCCTTTTTAAGAAGTTTATAAAAAGGTTATGACTAAGAATTCCTTGAAAAAGATCACTTAATATGCACAAGCTACTATTGCAAAAAGCAAATCTTCTCCTTCCTCACTACAGGTCTTTACTCAAGCTTTGTCGATCTCTTCTCTATAGGTTCTCTACACTACTATTGTTGTTTCTCCTTTGCAGATTCTCTTTTTTGCAAGTTCTCTCCTTTATAGTTTCTCTAGACTATAGGTTCTCTCTGTTGTAAGTTATCTTTGTTATAGGTTCTCTCCCTTTGCTACCAGTGCTACCTCCTTCTACCTTGACAAGTTCTCTCCCTCTTCTACTAGTGTTGCCTACTTCTTCCTTGGTAGGTTCTCTTCCTCTACTACTGGTGCTACCTACTTCTGCCTTAGTGGGTTCTCTTCCTCTACTATTGGTGTTGCCTCACCTACTGCCAAGACAAGCTTTCACCTTTGCTACTGGTGCCATTTGCTTATACCTTGGCAAGTTCTCTTCCTCTACTACTAGTGCTACCTCACCTACTACTACAAGCTCATTTTTCCTATAGCCACTCCTTCTTCTTCCTCTTACTGCAATTTCTGCCTTCCTTTTGCTGTAATTTCTGCCTTCTCCTTATTGCAATTTCTACCTTCTCCTTATTGCAATTGCTTCCTTCTCCATGCTATAATTATTGTTTTCTCTTTGCTATAATTGTTGCCTTCTCTTTGCTACAATTACTACCTTCTTCTTACTGTAATTTTTGCCTTCTTCTTGTTACAATTATTACTACCTTCTCCTTTAGTGCGGTTACCTCTCTTTTTGGTGGCTACTACCTCCTTCTCCTTTTGGTTGCTGCTACACCTTCTTCCTTTGGTTGCTGCTGCACCTTCTACCTTAGGTTTCTTTAGTTATAGCTACACTTTCTCCTTTTGTTTGTTGCTACGCCTTCTCCTTCTAGTAGCTACTACACCTCCTTTTGGTGGTTACTACACCTTCTTCTTTGGTGGCTGCTATACCTTCTCCTTTTGGTGGATGTTGCACCTTTTTCTTTGGTGGCTACTGTACCTTCTTCTTTCAGTGGCTACTGCACCTTCTCCTTTCAGTGATTGCTACACCTTCTTATTTAGTGGCTGTTGTACCTTCTCCTTCTAGTGGATGCTACACCTTTTCCTTCCACTGGCTACTACACCATCTCCTTCTTCCTTTGGTTCAATTGTCACCTTCTTTGGTATGGCTACTGCACTTCTCTTCTCCCTTTGCCGCTACACACCTTCTCCCTTGGTGTGGTTGATTGGTTGCTACAACCTTTTTCTCCTTTTGGTATGGCTACTGGCTATATAACTTCTTCTTCTTTTGGTGGGACTAATAGCTACTGCACTTTTTGGTTTGCCGCTGCACCTCTCTTTGGTTGGTTGCATGCACCACTCTTTGTCGTTCTATCTTAATTTTTTTGTAGCATGCCTTTTCTTTTCTTCCTTTACTGTTGCCCTCTCTTTTTGGTCTACAAAACACATCTTCTTCATCTACCGTTACTCCTTTTTTTTTTTAGCAGCTACTCTTTGTCATTCTACTCCTTTTCTCTATTATGTTTTTGTAGCACACTCCTCTCTTAATAGCTACATGGATATATTTATAAGCCTTAAGTTTAAGGTTGCCTTGTCATTAATAGTTAGCATTGATCCCCAAGGGCTGCCCTATAATCAACGATTAACATTGATCCCTAAAATTTAGGGTCAACAATCAACATTAACTCCTAAAATTTAAGGTCCATGGTCAACATTGACTCATTGACTTTAGGGTTAACCTACCACCAACAGTTTTGACCAATTATCTCTCTACATCTTAAGCCCCTTAATGAATACAAAATATACCTATGGGCAGCAAACATATCTCGGCAAATCTATAAGATGTTATTGACAACAAATTCAATATTAGCTATCAAAGATAAGCTCAATAATATAGAAATAAATATAATACAAATGTTAAGTAATCATAACATGAGTTTGTAAATACATGATCTTTTACATCATTGTATTGAGTTATTGGGTTTAGTCATAGTCTTTCAAAAAAGCTTATTTCCTTAAAAACTTTGTTTCAAAATTAACTCTTGTCAATTATTGCCATCAATTGCCTTTCTCTAGAATATTTTGGCAACAAAAATTTTGTTTTCCTTTTGATTGTTCCATGTTGACATGTTATTAATTAAACTTGGTTAATTTCTCTCAATTCCCAAGTTACTTGAATAATTGGAAGGTGATTGCATTAATAATTGACAAAGATGGTTGGTTATACATTGGAGATATCAGTTACATTAATCATGATGCCTATTTGCATCTATTAGATCACTTAAAAAAGATAATCAATCACAAGGGATTATTTTAGGCAACAATTTCTCTTTGTATATCAGGTTGATTAATGTGAAATGCCACCCTTCAATACAAGTTACATGCTTCCTTTCTTCCATATTATAGTTAATTAATAAGAAATAGCTCATGTTGTGCAAACAACATTAATGAGAAATTAATTATATTTTTATACATATCTTGAAATTTTGATCATGATATATGCTAGTTTGTTCAAAATTGTTGCAAATTATTGACTTATGTTATATAATTTGTGACTTTTATACATTTTTCTTACTAATCTTAAAACCATATTGATTTCCCATCCTAAGATACATGATGTTGCAGTAACTTTATGAGTTTAACCATTAATCAACTTTAATAATTACCAAACTAGTTATGCCTAATGACAATGGATAATCAATAATAATGGATGATTGTTAAAGACAAAAGTTAGGATTATAATTACTCTTGAAGACCTCTAGAAGTTAGCAGTAAACTAATCATTGACAAATAAATCTTTTCTCATAATTGAGGTGATATTACTATCTCAATAACACCTTATCCATAACCTAAGAGCCTCTTACTATAATAATTAATGGAAAATATGTATTCTCTTGGTTAAAGCATAAAAGATTAACCTTTTTTTATTTGTTTATCACTTTTTGAAAGAATTAAATTGTCTTATCTATGAGCTAGGTTAGGTCAACTTATCATGAGCAACCAATGGGTAAACTAATCCAACTCAAAATAATTTACATCTCCCACTCACACATGATAGGTTGGAAACAACCCAATCATTAATAAAATCTCAACATTTAATTCTTCATAAGTAATTCATGCAAGTAAATAAACTATGTGACCTACAAGTACACATGTACTTTTTATATACCTATAATCATTTATAGTTGCTATAATCAAGAAAAAAAATTAAGTTTTATTATATATAAAAAAAAAGTCTCATTATTCTTCAAACATATTTGGTCATATTAATCTCAACTCACCATATCCCCTTTAGGCTGAGTTAGATTTTATATCTATAATTATGTTTCATTCATTATAAATAAACATAAGTGATTAACTGATAAATACATATAAAAAATGTCAAACAATAGTAGTCTTCATTTCACACTCATGTTCCTCAATTACAATACAACTACTTTCCTAGACATATTTTAAAAGGTTGAACCATTCTAAACCATAGGTAATATACTAAAGTAGAAAATATCTTAAAATACAATCCACTTCATTGCTAAATATTGGTAATAGTAATCTAGTATTAGTATGAAAGAAGATGATTGGGAACATTATGAGCTTTTGATTCTTTAACTAATTTTAAATTATGGTTAATTTATTTTTAATATTGGTGCAAAAGGAATGGTTAAAGTGCTGATACTAATCAATATTCAATGTCTCATGGTTGTCATAACCATGATTATAAAAAATATTGTTAATAAGCTTAACAAAGAGGACAAGGTAAACAATAAAACCTATGACATCTGGTATTGTAAGGTTTAGTATATCCTTAAAAAGCAGGAAGTACCATAAGTTGTCAACTATGTCATGGCGAACCCTATGAAGGGTTCCTTAACTCAGCAAAAGTGAGACCAAGAGGTCTCTAAGGTTTGGAAAAGAAATAATAGTATGGCTGGCATAGCTTTACTTAAAAATATAAATGATGATCTCATCTATAAGCTTAAAGAGCATGAGATTGTGCAAGCAATGTGGTTGGATTTGAAAAAAACATTTAGAGGAACGTTAACCACTAAGTTAGGAGAGCTAGTGGTCAATTTTGATGTTTATATAAAGAAGTTATATCATAACATAAGGTAACACTTGCAAATGATGCCTAATATGATCAAAAAGGCCAAAGCAACTAGTTATACCCTTAGGTTATCATTCACTCCATTTCTTCAAACTAAAAGTATATGAAAATTAATATGATGCATAATAAGATAATTAAGTCCTTTAAAGATATTGAAGTTCCTGACTACTCCATAAGATCTATTAGTTTGTGATACTAAGAGAGGGGTGAATCAATATCACCACAATTCACAATTCACAGGTAAGTGAACAACTTTAACCTCTTCTTAAAAGTGAACTCTTTCTCAGACTTGACTAAGATAAATCTATTGCTACCTACTAATCACAATAGTCCCTAAAGTCACCTTTTAGACACCTTGCCTAACAGATAATTTGGATGTTCTTGTTTGGGTCTTCGTTAGGTTATGATTTGACTGATACTTTAGCTGCATTCACAACTCAATTCAAAATACAGAAAGTAAAGCAAATTAAGGACACATGATATTGACGTGGTTCTGTCAACGTGATGTACATCCACGGTGGTAGGGACTCTCCCTTAAAGAGACTATCCACTATACTTGAGAATTCCAGTTACAATAGATGTCTTAATTCTCTGCTCCTTTCACTATTGTAATTACTAAGCAAATACAATACAAAGAGTGTCACTTACTGTGTTTACCCTTCTTCTATCTTGTTTTGCCTATGTTGAATTGAAAGGTTGCTTCACTACTGTTTAGAAGTTCACCGCAATGATCTCTAACCTCTCTTGAAGAAATCTGGAAATATGTTGAGTTCTTTCCTATGCTTCGCCGAATTCCTTCTCTATGTTGTTCACACAACTCCTGCTTTCACCATCTCATGGCTTGCCCCTTCTCCTATTTCATGATCTCACTGTCTCACGGCTCTCCTCACGTACATTTTTGGTTTGCCCTTGTCCGTTTCACACCTCCTTTGGCTGTATCGGATTTTCTCCCTTTTCTGTTGATCACTGTTCATCGACCGTCCACCCCTCTGTTCTGGCCGTATCAGGTTTTTCTCTCCTTCCCTATTTGGGCATCGGGATTCTCTCTCCTTTCGTTAGTGGTGTGTTTCACTTCGTCCATTTCACAGTTTTGTCCTTGCCATGTAGTTCATTTATCTAACGCGGTCACAGATCTGCTGTCTGCTCTTCTGGTGGTGTCTCTCTCTTCATCTGTCTCTCTCTCGATTTTGCCATGTTGTCTCCTCACCTACCACTAATGTGCCAATGCTGTGCTGTTCCCCACAGGTTTCTCTCTCTTGCCGTGTCAGATTTTTCTCTTTCACCGTGCAACTGTGTCGACCCATTTCTCTCTCTTACCGTGTCATGCTTTCTCTCTCATCGTCTAGTCATGACGTCCATTTCTCTCTTTTTTGCTGTCCCGCCAAATTTCTCTCTCTTACCCCGAATTTGATCTGATATGCTCAATTTACTAACCTTTTCTCTTTTCTGACCACGGCTTCATTTTCTCTCTCTTTCCATCAACAGCTACAGGTTTCTCTCTCTTCTATTTTTTAGCCAACTCCACTCTTCCCGTCAATGGCTTCTTTTCTCTCTCTTCCAAGTGTTTTCTCTCTCTTTGTTCGATGGCTTTGTTTTCTTGTTTTGGGTGTGTCGATGGTGTACCGGTTTTCTCTTTTTTTTTTTTTATCCTCACGTCTAGCCCCCACTTTTTGCCAAGTATTCAATTACGCCATTCACTTTTGCCATGTATTCAATTGTGTTGGCCTTGCCCTAATTTTGTCTTCCAAGTTATTTATATACTCTCTTCTATAAAACCCTAATAAGGCTTACTTGCAGTGAATTTACTATCTTGCCCTTTCATGTGGTTTTTATATTCTTGCCCCTCCATGTGGTTTTTACCTTCTTGTCCTTCTATATGGCTTTACTTTCTTGTCCACCTAGTTGACAATAATTACAACCTATATAAGGCTGTGGAAACAACAGATATCTTATGTCATTTGATTTTAGAAGTATGCTAAGGCTGCCAAGTCTTTTAGTCAAGTAAATATGGTTAAAGCTGAGATAGTTCAAAGGAAAAGGGAATAGATAACCACAAAGGAAAAACAAGAATGACTATCACAAGAGGTGTAATGCTACAGTTATGACAAACTAGGTCATTTTTCTTGTGAATGCACTAAGTCAAGAAAGGTTATCCTTTACTCTTACTTTTTATTGTTTAGATAATGTTGTTAACTTAGTATTATTTACTAAATCTAATCCTTTATAGATTGTAACTTAAAGGTTATAGACCATGTAGTTAAAAATTGAAAAGCATATAGGGATTTGTTGTATAAAAGCTAGTTTAAGATGGGTGTATGTTGAGAATAATGAAAAAGTATAATTCAAAGAGATTGGCATTTACAAATTAAAAATGTAAGATGGTCAAATCTTACTACTTCATGATGGTTTTTATGCACCTAAAATTCAACAAAATCTTGTTTCTTTTCCTATTCTTCTATGTTTAGGCTATAAACTTGTTTTTAAAGGTCATGTTTTAAATATTTATGATGACACTTCTTATATTGGTCATTGACACTTGTTAGATGGTTTGTTTGTGTTAGATATTAACTATAGTGTGTTTAATATCTATAATAGTTTCTTTTCTATTATTACATCAATCAACAACAATATTAGAGATGCAAATATTTGACATGCTAAGTCATGTTGAGCAAGAGAGAATAAATAGATTAGTTAAAATGGACCTTTTAGGTTCAGTTACTAAAATTGAATTATCTTGTAAGAAAAACAACTAAAAACCAATTTAGCAAGGCTATTAGAGCCAATTTTTGTTGCAATTAGTCCATTTTGACATATATGGTCTAATGAGTGTAAGGTTGAGGTATAACACCTCATATTTCATTACTTTCATAAATAATTATATGCATTATAGTCGTATTTATTTGATCTCTCATAAATCTAAAGTACTAGAATACTTTAAAAAACATTTAAGAATGGTAAAGAGTTAGTTAGGTAAAAGGATTAGAATGTTAAAAATTGACTAAGAATGTAAACATCTTTTCGAATAGTTCAAGGAATGTGTAATAAGAATCTCTCAATATATTATTGTGGTAATGCTTTGTTAATGATTGTGTATGTACTTAATTGTGTGTCCTCTAAATCTATCATTTTCACACTATATAAATTATGGTTAGGACAAAAGTTTGATTTGAATAATTTATTGATATTGGCTAAATACAAGTAGCATAGTTCACTTAAGACCAATTTACTAGGTAGTAGAGTTGTGTTATATAATCTTTTATGTTTTGAAATTTAAAAAATATATCATTTTTATTAATGTTCATAATAAAAGGTTTTTGGACTATAAATAAAGTGTTATTTGATACAATGATAGTACCTTAATCACGATAAAAGATTCGTTTATTGACAATAAGTTTATTACTAATTTTTTAAAAATAATTATGATTCTAATTTTCGTTTTTGACGTTAGTATATCATCACTCACACGCAAAATTTTAAAAAAAATTACTAATGTGTGTGATGAAAATGAATTGTTAAATATTTCAATCGGAAACATACATAAAAATTGAATGTACAAAAAAAAATTAAACAACAATTTTTATACTTTTTTATACCTTAGGATCAGTTTCAAAAGGTTCTGATTCCAATGTTTCCTGTATCCGCCGCTGAGTTTGGAACATCAATTGGTGCTTGCCATGTGTCTTGATCGATATTCGTGGAAGCTGCCATCGCTAATGGAGTATCAGTTTCCACAGACTTAGGCTCTTCACAGCACTTGTCTTGAAAGGAGCTATGAGCTGAACCACGACCTTGCCGAGCTCCTCAAAGTTCAGTCCTTAGACTTGCTCTATTTAATCGGAGAGGCTCGTAATCCATCTCCGTAGCTTGAGGAATGACTAAGCTTTTGGGTCTCCACCATCTGCTTCATCCAAAACGAGCTCACCATCCTTCTTCGCATTTCCTAGGCAACGACAAAAGTAGCCCAAGGTTAGGCAGTTTGCGGTGTTTAAAGTCGATACAAAGCGCATCTCCATTCTTTTGCTTCACTTTTATTCCTTTTAGCAAGGGATTTTGATGGTGAAAAGGGCTTGAAAACAGATGATTTGGCTTGTCTTGTGAATTAGAAAATTGGAAGCTGAATTAGAAAAGGGCTATCCAGCACTTTTGCCTCCATGATCTTTTATATTTTTTTTTTTTTTTGGGTTGGGGGGGTGAATTTCATACCAATCTGATTTTATTGAATAAGACTCTAGCGTTGAATGGCTTCTCTTCACCAATCCAGAGACTTTCGAGAAGACAATTACCAAACAAAGAGACCAGATTCACCATCATCGCCAATGTCGATCGCTTCCTCATCCATATCAGGACGGACGTCTGGGTCCTCCATTCACAATTAGAAATGAAAGCCAATCCAAATACCAAAACTCTAATATATTAGAGCCAAAAAAGAAAATAAAAAAAAAAAAAACTCATTCGCCGACGAAGGAAGATAGAACTCTCACAAGACAAGACAGAAACAAACCCTTTTTACTCCACACACACACATATAGATATATATATACATGTGAGTTGTGTTAAATTAATTAACATGAGTGGTCCATGTCATTTAAAGTATGACTCAAAATAAAAGGCTTAATATGATGGTCGGTTAGGCATAACGGTAATTTGGGTCATCGGGTTTAAAATCCCTCCACTCTCCCTATTAAGAATAAACGTTACAGGAAAGGAATATGTGTATATATATCTTCCCCTATTAAGAATAACCGTTACAGGAAAAGGAGTATCTTCTCATTTAAGATAATTATTACAGAAAGAGAGGATCTTCCTATTTAAGGTAACGGTTACAGGAAAGGAAGATGTGTATATATACATATATGCTATTACAGACCTTTTCGAGAGCTCAACCGTCAGAGAGAGAAAACGTAAAGAAAAGAAAGGGAAAAGAGTAGGAGAAAAGAGAGAAACGTTCAGGAACGAAACAGAAGAGGCTTCCCATCTCTACTGCGGGACATCAGCATAATGGACAACAGTATGTTGATTTCAATTACAGTTTTATTGCTAGTATTCGCATAAAGAAAGATCCTGCAATATATATGAAATAAGAATTTCAGAAAGAGAAATTCTAGAAAAGTCCAACAATTGGTATCAGAGCGGGTCTGCGAATATTGCAATTTGGTTTTCTTTATCTCTTTGTGCCGTATAGTATTTATTTTATTAGGCTGTATTTTGTTTTTTCTTTGCGTGTAATCAATAATTACAACGCAGGACAAAACAATTATTTTGGTTGCTTGGTACGCGGGTCCCACTTGCAGTATGGTGGTGCTCGGGTAGTATTTTATTTTATTAGGCTGTATTTTATTTTTCCTTTGCGTGTAATCAATAATTACAACGCGGGACAAAACAAATATTTTGGTTGCCTGGTACGCGGGTCCCACCTGCAGTATGGTGGTACTCGGGTAGTATTTTATTTTATTAGGCTGTATTTTGTTTTTTCTTTGCGTGTAATCAATAATTACAACGCGGGACAAAACAAATATTTTGGTTGCCTGGTACGCGGGTCCCACCTGCAATATGGTGGTGCTCGGGTAGTATTTTATTTTATTAGGCTGTATTTTGTTTTTCCTTTGCGTGTAATCAATAATTACAACGCGGGACAAATCAAATATTTTAGTTGCCTGGTACGCGGGTCCCACCTGCAGTATGGTGGTGCTCGGGTAGTATTTTATTTTATTAGGTTGTATTTTGTTTTTCCTTTGCGTGTAATCAATAATTACAACGCGGGACAAAACAAATATTTTGGTTGCCTGGTACGCGGGTCCCACCTGCAGTATGGTGGTGCTCGGGTAGTATTTTATTTTATTAGGCTGTATTTTGTTTTTTCCTTTGCGTGTAATCAATAATTACAACGCGGGACAAAAACAAATATTTTGGTTGCCTGGTACGCGGGTCCCACCTGCAGTATGGTGGTGTTCGGGTAGTATTTTATTTTATTAGGTTGTATTTTGTTTTTCCTTTGCGTGTAATCAATAATTACAACGCGGGAGAAAACAAATATTTTGGTTGCCTGGTACGCGGGTCCCACCTGCAATATGGTGGTGCTCGGGTAGTATTTTATTTTATTAGGCTGTATTTTGTTTTTCCTTTGCGTGTAATCAATAATTACAACGCGGGACAAAACAAATATTTTGGTTGCCTGGTATGCGGTTCCCACCTGCAGTATGGTGGTGCTCGGGTCCGAATAAATACCATAAAAAAAAAAACTCCCATATAAAAGATAATTTAATCTTCGTAATTGAAGATTATTAAATTCACGTTAATGAGTCAAATATTAAAAGCTTGTTAGTCACCAAAGTGGCCTGGCTTTGAATGGATTTGAACAGCTGACTGTGAATTTTAATTGTTCATTTTGGATGCTAATAAAATGTTTTGAAATGAACAATTGTGGTTATTAATTATAAAGCTAGGAGATCATCCAAAGATGGATCATTGCTTATAATTAATGACACTAAAAGGGATTAATTAATATACTAAGTAAACGTGATTGTATATCCAAAGATGACATTCATGTTAATTTTAGTATGATTAATTGATCTATTAAAGTTTATTTAAATTAGCATCATTATTGATTAGAGTTATGTATTTGAGGATCACCCAAAGGTGAACTTAAATACATAATTAAAGTTTGTAATGTATCTGAATCCATTAGAGTTTACTCAAAGCATTAACGTATAAATTTGGATTATATTTGCAGCTTCCACCAATGTATTCGCCTTAGGCAATTCAATGGTCAAATTCAATGGGCTGAACTATGCTGAATGGTCTGAGCATATTCAATTTCATTTGGGTGTATTGGGCCTGGACTTAACAGTCATTTCGGATGAAAAGCCTGCAGTCATTACAGGGACTAGTACAGAATCTGATAAGTCTTTTTATGAGGCTTGGGTACGGTCCAATAGGCTGAGTTTGAATTTGATGCGAATGACGATAGCTGAAAATGTCAAGCAATCGATGCCTAAGACGGAAAATGCGAGGGAATTTCTGATGAGAATTAAGGAATACTCTCAGTCAAATATAACTGATAAATCCATCGTAGGAACCTTAATGAGTGAGCTGACGACCAAGAAATTTGATTGGTCACAGCCCATTCATGATCATGTGACCAGTATGGCTAATCTAGCAACAAGGTTGAAAACAATGGGCATAGATGTGAGTGAATCATTTCTGGTTCAATTCATCATAAACTCACTGCCTCCTGAATTTGGCTAGTTCCAAGTGAATTATAACACTATTAAAGAGAAATGGAACTTTCAAGAAATTAAGGCCATGTTAGTTTAGGAGGAAGGGAGATTAAAGAAGATGAAGGATCACTCCATTCATCTCATCGTTCATAAGGATGCTAGTGGTAGCAGGTCTAAACCACATAAGAAAGGTAAGAAGAAGGACAAAGCCTCTATGAAAGTCACTGGAGGTCAGATCCAGAAGGATCAGAAATGCTTCTTCTGCAAAAAGATGGGTCACTTCAAAAATGATTGCCCAAAAAGAAAGGCTTGGTTCGAAAAGAAAGGTACGTACTGTATATCAGTATGTTTTGAATCAAACATAATTGAAGTGCCCAATAATACTTGGTGGTTAGATTCTGGAGCTACTATTCATGTGTCACATATTATGCAGGGATTCCTTTCAATCCAGCCTATAACAGGAACTGAGAAGTTCCTCTATATGGGAAACAGAATGAAGGCACGAATAGAAGGGATTGGGACGTACAGATTGATCTTGGACACCAAGTGTCATCTGGATCTAGAAAAGTGTCTCTATGTTCCTGAATGTGCTAGAAATTTAGTTTTTCTGTTGCAAAGTTGGATAAAGAAGGATTTAACCTCAAGATTGGAAATGGTGCATTTTCATTGTATAGACATTCGTACTATTATGGATCTGGTACTTTGATTGATGATTTGTACCGTTTGAATCTTGATGCTATGTATGCTGATTCCATATTTCTTGTTGAGCATGGTATAGGTAACAAACGTAATATGCATGATGAAAGTTCTGCTTTCTTATGGCATCAAAGATTGGGTCATATATCCAAAGAAAGGATATTGAGGTTGATGAAAGGTGATGTCCTGCCTCAATTGGATTTTACTGATTGGGATGTATGTGTTGATTGTATAAAAGGGAAACAAACAAAACATACATCAAAGAACCCAGCCATAAGAAGCAATGAGCCTTTAGAATTGATACACACTGATGTTTGTGGCCCGTTTGATATCCCAACATGGGGGGTGGTGAGAAATATTTCATCACCTTTATAGATGACTACTTACGATATTGTTACTTGTATCTACTGCATGAAAAGTCTCAGTCAGTAAACATCCTAGAGGTGTTTATTAATGAAGTTGAAAGGCAGTTAGATAGAAAAGTAAAAGTGATTAAGTCAGATAGGGGTGGTGAATATTATAGAAAATTCAATGAAAGTAGACAATGTCCTGGTCCATTTGCAAAACTTCTTGAGAGTCGAGGCATATGTGCACAGTATACAATGCCTGGTACACCACAACAGAATGGTGTAGCGGAAAGGCGGAATCGCACACTTATGGATATGGTTAGGAGCATGTTGAATTACAGTACTGTACCCTTATCCTTGTGGATGCATGCATTAAGAACTGCTGCATATCTGCTGAATAGAGTTCCTAGTAAGGCTGTCCCTAAAACTCCTTACGAGTTATGGACAGGAAGGAAACCCAGTTTGAGACATCTTCATGTTTGGGGTTGTCCAGCAGAAGTAAGGATATACAATCCACATGAAGGAAAGCTTGATGCAAGAACCATTAGTGGTTACTTTATTGGCTATCCTGAAAAGTCCAAAGGGTATAGGTTTTACTGCCCTAACCATAGTAGTACTAGAATAGTTGAGTCTGGTAATGCTCGGTTCATTGAAAATGGTCAGTTCAGTGGGAGTGGGGAATCACGAAAGGTGGATATTAAAGAATCACAAAATGAATGGTCCACAGTGAGTACTCCTACTCATGTCGGTATTCCCACACCCAGTGTTTCTACTCAAATTGTTATTCCTTATGTTGCATCACAGTCACGTGACATGCAAGGACAACAAATTGATACTCGAAACATGCAAAGTGAACACATAAGAGATGAACCAAGTGACAATATTCAATTTACAAATGAACAAGTGATACCACAACAAAAATGGCATTACGGAGGTCTACAAGACAGAAAAGGCCAGCAGTTTCAAATGATTATGTGGTTTACTCACTTGAGCATGAATCGGAATTGAGTATTGATAAAGATCCAGTCTCATTTAAACAAGTCATGGAATGTAATGATTCTGAAAGGTGGTTCAATGCCATGAAAGAAGAGATGAAATCGATGGATGTAAACCAAGTCTGGGAGCTAATAGAGTTACCTGAAGGATCAAAACGAGTTGGCTGTAAGTGGGTCTTCAAGACCAAGCGAAACTCGAACGGTAACATCGAAAGGTATAAGGCCAGACTTGTAGCCAAAAGTTTCACTCAAAGGGATGGTGTTGACTATAAGGAGACTTTCTCTCCAGTTTCTAAGAAAGACTCTTTAAGAATTATTATGGCATTGGTGGCTTATAATGATCTAGAGCTCCACCAAATGGATGTAAAGACCGCCTTCTGAATGGTGACTTGGAAGAGGAAGTGTATATGGACCAACCTGAAGGTTTCATCACTATGGGGCAAGAAAATTTGGTGTGTAAATTAAAGAAATCAATATATGGACTGAAACAAGCCTCCTGACAATGGTATATTAAGTTCAATAATACCATTACGTCATACGGTTTTGTAGAAAACACCGTTGATCGGTGTATCTATATGAAGGTCAGTGGGAGCAAGTTCATTATATTAGTCCTATATGTCGATGACATTCTTTTGGCCGCTAATGACATAGGTTTGTTACATAATGTGAAGAAATTTCTCTCTGAAACTTTTGAAATGAAAGATATGAATGAGGCATCCTATGTGATAGGAATAGAAATATTCCGTGATAGATCACAAGGATTGTTAGGATTGTCTCAGAAAGGCTATATCAATAAAGTATTAGAGAGATTTAGAATGGAAAATTGCTCAACAGGAATAGTTCCAATTCAGAAAGGGGACAAGTTCAGTGAATTACAATGTCCAAAGAATGATTTGGAACGGAAAGTGATGGAATCAGTTCCCTATGCATCACTGGTTGGAAGCCTGATGTATGCGCAAACATGTACTCGGCCAGACATCAGTTTCGCAGTTGGAATGTTAGGCCGATATCAAAGTAATCCTGGAATAGATCATTGGAAAGCCGGAAAGAAAGTACTTAGGTACTTACAAGGCACCAAAGATTACATGCTTACTTATAAAAGATCAAGTCATCTTGAAGTAGTAGGCTACTTGGATTCAGATTATGCTGGATGTGTAGACTCGAGGAAATCTACATTTGGTTACATGTTTCTCCTGGCTGGAGGAGCAGTTTCCTGGAAAAGCGGGAAGCAGTCTGTCATTGCTACTTCCACTATGGAGGCTGAATTTGTAGCATGCTTTGAGGCTACTGTTTATGCATTATGGTTGCAGAATTTTATCTTAAGGTTTGGTTTGGTCGACAGTATAGAAAAGCCGTTAAGAATTTTTTGTGACAATTCCGCAGCAGTCTTCTTCTCTAAGAATGATAGGTATTCTAAAGGTGCGAAACATATGGATTTGAAATACCTATCTGTTAAAGAAGAAGTGCAAAACCAAAGAGTGTCCATTGAGCATATTGGCACTGAGTTGATGATAGCAGACCCGTTAACTAAAGGTTTGCCACCGAAAACATTTACTGGACATGTTGATCGGATGGGCATTATGGACAGGTCTTCGTACACTTAAAAGCCAATATTTAGATGCTCATATCATTGTGACACTCGTGAATTCAATTAAAGTTATGGTTTTGCTTGTGCTCTGTTATCTTTGTTTAGATGTATACAATTATGGTTTGTGAGATAATTAATAGCATATATGAGAATGACAGTTTAAAGTTTCAATGTTCCTCAGTAAAGTATTATGAATTATGATGATTATGTAATACATGGAAGGAATCATATTGCTATAAGATGTGTGACCGCCATGATCCAATCATCTTAATTCAATTAAGTGTTGTGATTTGATGATCTTTAAGAATTGTGTGCACTTAATTGTTATTGTTTCATCAAGTCATAACATGGACCAAGTGGGAGATTGTTAAATTAATTAACATGAGTGGTCCATGTCATTTAAAGTATGACTCAAAATAAAAGGCCTAATATGATGGTCGGTTAGGCATAACGGTAATTTGGGTCATCGGGTTTAAAATCCCTCCACTCTCCCTATTAAGAATAAACGTTACAGGAAAGGAATATGTGTATATATATCTTCCCCTATTAAGAATAACCGTTACAGGAAAAAGAGTATCTTCTCATTTAAGATAATTATTACAGAAAGAGAGGATCTTCCTATTTAAGGTAACGGTTACAGGAAAGGAAGATGTGTATATATACATATATGCTATTACAGACCTTTCCGAGAGCTCAACCGTCAGATAGAGAAAACGTAAAGAAAAGAAAGGGGAAAGAGTAGGAGAAAAGAGAGAAGCGTTCAGGAACGAAACAGAAGAGACTTCCCATCTCCACTGCGGGATATCAGCATAATGGACAACGGTATGTTGATTTCAATTACAATTTTATTGCTAGTATTCGCATAAAGAAAGATCTTACAATATATATGAAATAAGAATTTCAGAAAGAGAAATTCTACAAAAGTCCAACAAGTTGCTCTCCTTTCTTGAATAATTTTACGTTCTTTTACAAATAAATATACATCAACCCACCTCAGCTTTTGGGGGAGAAGCATCGCAAAGCGACAGGATTTCGGCAGCGACTGCCGTTGTCTGCTCTCATGACTCGTCCGGTTGGTTGTCGGGGGGTGGGGGGCCCATCGAGACAATAAATTTTTAACTTCAGTACAAAAGTGTTTTGCGTACAGCCATTAATTTCGTCTCCAATATTATTTTATTTTATTAGGGAAAAAACCGCAAACGGCCCATTCAGATTTTTTTGGCGGTCGTTACGATTAATACACATTTTTATAATTATTATTATTATCTTAAATTAATATTCATTTCGTCTTTTCCGTTATCTTATAGGCTTGTTTGTGTAATAATGGAACTCGATTCCCATTAACATTTTCAATTCACATTTCTCTCTCTCTCTCTCTCTCTAGCAGAGATAGCAGAGAACGAGGAACGATGGAAGTAGTAGTAGGGTCCCCATCTTCTTGGAATCTAACCTCGCTTTGTGTCCATACAAAAATTCCGTGGACCCCGGCAGAAACTTCTTGAGCTAGACTGTCTTTCTCCGGGAAATTTCTCGCCGGCCCCTTCCCACCATGGATGCTGCTACTCCTTTAGCCACGCTCCGAAGCTTCCCCGCCTCTCATCTTATCAGTAGCCATTGCCACTGCCACTCAAAACATTTCATTACTCCTTCCGCGTCACGGTCATTGGTGAATAGAACCCGTTCAAAAGCCTCAATTGGTGTCTTCGATGGAGTCCGAGGCTGCAAGTTACTCAAGTTTATAGTACCCTTTAAAGCTTTTGTGTCTAATTCAAGGTTCTTGCAAATGAGTCCTCCGGAAAATCGCTCTGCTCGAACAATTTTGATGAAATCTGCTGGCTCAGAAAGCAATACTGCCCCTTCCACCCTCTCTCAAACTGTGTGCCCAAGACTGTTGCTTCTCCTTTGGGATGCTTTTGATTACAATAATATAGATTGGTTATGAATTCTTTTTCTTTTTTCTTTTTTTACTCGTCCGTTTTTTACCTTTTCCTTTCTTTTGTGGAAATCTTTTGTTTTAGGTAATTGGAGTAATGCATTTGCTTGTTTCGCTTGGTATTATTCTTGCAATGGACAAGCTGTTGAAAATGGCATTTGTTGCCGCGGCAATTAAGTTCCCAAGTGCACTATTTGGCATGTTTTGCATATTCTCAGTTCTAATGATTCTTGATTCTACTATTCCGGCTGCTGCAACAAGCTTGATGAACTTCTTCGAGCCAGCACTATTGTTCATTCAGAGATGGCTTCCACTGTTCTACGTTCCATCTTTGGTTGTACTACCACTTTCTGTTAGAGATATCCCCGCAGCTTCAGGCCTCAAGATTTGCTTCATTATCGGTAAAAATAAAGCTCCTCGTTGACCCATGGTTTGTATAGTTTTAATTGTGACTAACTAGTAGTTAGAATTATATTTGTTGTTCAAATCACACAAGTCTTTTGATATTTATCTCCAAGGAAGGTGGCAATTTTATAATGCTTTGTCTTCTTCCTGTTATCATTGTTATGGTCTGAAATAATGCCAAGTCACTAAGTCTTCATCTGTGGTATGCCTGCTTCCAGTGCTTAATTTTCCTTTGCCTTTCTCCTGCAAGTTAAAAGAGCCCTGTTATTAGGATCTTTATCAATTGTTGGAAAATGCAAGAGCTCAGAGTCCAAGCAAGCAGTAGACTCATATGCGCTGGGTTTATGGGTTCTCTACTTCTGACATATTCACAGTTCAAATCCCAACAATTCATGATGTAGAAAATAAAATTTTAACATCTTGGGTTCATTTGCTTCTTTCAGGCAGATTAATGTGAATGAGAACTGTTTACTAGTGTGTAGACTAGCAGATCCTACCTTGCTTTGTGCCTATCTCTTTTGGCTTGTTATCCATTAACATAACTGATTAGTGATAACTGAAAGCAAGTTCCTTTCGAGGGCCTTTGGAAATTGTGATGCCTGAGCATTGTTCTATTGCATGTTTGCTTGTGTATGCTGAGAAAGTGAGAGAGAGAGATCTAAACGGCAGCAGCAATAGTGTTTAAATATCCATGATTTTCTGCAGCTGGAGGTTGGTTGGCTTCCCTTTGTGTGGCAGGATTTACAGCCATTACTGTTAGAAAAGTTGTAAACACAGAAATGACAGATGCAGAGCCCATGGTAAAACCTTCCCCATTTTCAGCAGTGGAATTATGGAGTTGGAGTGGGATCTTCCTTATTTCATTTGTTGCAGCTCTGTTATACCCAACTTCATTGGGGACCAGTGCTCGAACATGCCTTCCTTTCCTACTGGCATCTACTGTGTTAGGCTATATGGCTGGTTCTGGGTAAAATCACAATATCCTCATGTAGCCAAATCTGTATTGATAAGTACCTCTGTAAATGTGATTTGGAGGGAATTGTAACTAATATATATGTTGTGACTATAATGTTTTCGAATGTTTAATTTTATCTGCTGGTTTCCAGGTTGCCTTCAGACGTGAAGAAAGTATTTCATCCCATTATATCCTGTGCACTGTCTGCAGACTTGGCAGCATTGGTTTTTGGATACCTTTCACAATCTGGACTTGATCCTGTTCTAGGTATTACTTCATAGCACTTGACAATTCAATAACTTGATCTTAGTTTTAAGATGTTGAGCCAAAATAGCCAAGCAATGTAATGAGAACTGCATGAGCAATTTAGTTAGTTGACTAGTAAATCAAGTCATTTGGGTCAACTTGATCTAATAATTCAGGAATCAGGTATATGGCTATTATTTCAGCAGTTGTCATTTTTGTTGGATCCCATGTTTATTGTTTCCTCTGATATCATTGGTTTCATTATTCATATTATTCCCTTTTCCTTGGGTCAGCATTACTATGTTGTCCTTAGAGCATCTAATAATTATACAAGTATAGGGGGAGACTTCATTAAATTAGTTATTATTGTGGTTTCTTTTGTACTGAAACCATTTCTTTGTGTCTTTGTTAATATCCTAACAAGCAGAACAGGGAGCAAGAAGCTAATTTTATTAAGAACAGCTACCACTTCAACCACAAAAATGTTTTACAATTTTGGTTCCACTTCATTCCTTGCTTTAAGACTATATTTTTTGTTTTTGATTGGTATATGTATTTTTCTTCCATTTATGTGAAGTTGAGAAAGATCTAGGATACCTTCCAGGGCTACATGGTATTCATTAATAGACAAACTTGCAGATGACAAGTTTAGACAATGCAATTTTGTGACTGTTTGGATATTAGTATGAATTGATTGTTAGAAAACCCAAAGCATTAGAGATAAGAACAATCACAGAGACAGAAGACCAGTGGCAATAATCAAGAATTCAATATGAGGAGATATATGTTCACCTTTTTAAGATTACATCCATAGTGTGACCACAGGTGAGCAGAAGTACAAATAAATGGCAACAATTGTAAAGAAGCAACTATTATGACCAACCAAAACAAATGCAGCTTATCATTTCATTCAGAATGAAGAATAATTTTACATTTGATGGTTTTGAGGTCCAGAATCTACTCAACTCTCTGAAGGAAGAAGTCCTTGAATAATTAAAAGTTTTTTTTTTTATAGTTGCTATTGCATTCAAATACTAGTTTACTCTGCAAATCTCCCTCTCTCTTGGCAGGCTTGCTTCCTTAATTTAACTTAAACTTGTCTTTTAAAGCTTAGTTTTCCTTTAGTTTTTGCTTATTAATGTGCTTCAATTGTTCTTTTGAATTCCTGTGTAAGCAGGATATTACCTTACAAAGGTGTCATCTAATCCTGGAGCTGGTGATGTGCTGATGGGGTTTTTGGGATCTGTTATCCTTTCTTTTGCCTTCGCAATGTTCAAACAGAGAAAGGTAATTAATAATTATTCTTAACAATTGGTGTGCACTATATCTCCATGTTGTATTAGTTGGAACCATTTTATCTTGGCTGTTGGCAAGATTCTGGCAAGGTCTAGTCATCTCCATGTAATAATTTCGACCATATGATGGAGTTTTATCCACCATCCTCTCATTGCTATTGAAAGATCAACCAAGGATCAGAATAAAGGACAAGTGAATGATCCCTTGAACTCTTGATCCTCTTGCCCTGCAGTCCTCACTTCAAAGGAACTCTATCATATTTTTTCACTGGATCATAATTTCATGTGCTAATTCTACTACAATATGTGAACCATCATTGCTTAGTACCTTGGACTATTATTGTTACTATTGTTGCTGTGATAGTTATTACCATTATTATTTTTTTTTTTTTTTTTATGAGCATGCTTATGCAGCTTGTTAAAAGACATGCGGCTGAGATTTTCACATCAGTTGTGATATCAACATTATTCTCATTATACTCAACTGCTCTTGCTGGACGTCTTCTTGGGTTAGAAGCCACTTTGGCTGTATCCATTCTACCTAGATGCATAACTGTGGCACTAGCTCTCAGCATAGTTTCATTTTTTGAAGGTATGATGATAAGCTAAACTTTGCTACTGGAGGTAGCGAAAAGCTATGTCTAGTCAATCACATGTTTTGTCAACCTTACAAATGGGAATATATGGCTTTTGTTATCTGATGCTTTGCACGTTTCTTGCAGGTGCCAATTCATCTCTCACAGCTGCTGTTGTTGTAGTGACCGGTCTTATTGGAGCAAATTTTGTGCAAGCAACACTTGATAAATTACAGTTCCGTGATCCTATTGCTCGGGGAATAGCAACTGCTTCCAGGTACAACAAAACATGAACATTAAGCATTCTGGCTGTGCGCATGTATGTGTATGTGTAGAGCCTATTCAAATCAAAATAAACTTTATTGACCATGAGTGTAGTTCGAACTTAGGCTTTAGCTGTACACCGCTCAAGATAGAATCCCTTTTCAAAATTTAGCTCAAGCTGGAGAACTATTTCCAAATTCATTGTCCTGATGCAAAAACATCTTGCTACAATTAAAAATGTGCAATCTACGTGTCACTCCATCTTTTGGCTGGAAACAACAAAAGTGAGAATCCACCATAGGACGATAGCAAGAAAATAATCAACGTCTTGCAATTTACTCAACCTCTTTTTCCCTCAACTCTCTCCCTCTTAATGACAACTATGGCTGTGTCCACCACTCTTGCATCAGTAATTGTTCTAGTAGATTTAATGTACCTTCATTTATATGTACTCAAGCATACGCCCTCACATGCTTTACTCTTGTCAAATTTTTCAGTGCTCATGGACTGGGAACAGCAGCATTGTCAGCGAAGGAACCTGAAGCACTTCCATTTTGTGCCATTGCTTATGCTCTTACTGGTATATTTGGCTCGTTGATCTGCTCAGTTCCAGCAGTTAGGCAAAGCTTGCTTGCGATGGTTGGCTGAATATATAGGCAGTTCCCGTGGCATTATTCGTACAAGTTTACATTTCAAATTACTAATTAGTACGAGACCCATTCAGACTACTATCAGTTTCTTCACTTGCCAGGTTGCTTCTTGTTTGCAAGCAAGCAACCACACACATACATATTGGAGGACCATGAGCCATTCAGCGGGGAACTCAGTATTTCCAGACCAGTGGGTCATATGATCCCAAAGGGCCAAGCACTCAGCACACCAAATTGCTCTTGAACCTGTAAGGCATTGTGTTTCGACTTTCAACTGAGATGTCTTGTGGACATTTGGAAACCTTTTTCTTACGCACCATCTCATCAGATCCTCATTCTCAATCATTTCAAGCTGACAATTTCAGCAAGGCAAATCTTGTCTGTAAGGTCTAGATTCCACAAGGCCACTGGTAGAATAGGTGGAATCTTCTGAAGGCATACAAACTCTGAAAATGAAGAGAATCGAAGTTCAATTGTAGAAGAAAATCAAATCAAATAAAAACATTGCGCAAAGCAATAAAGCAAACTTCTGCGTCAGTTCAACATGCCAACCGAAACTGAATTTTCAAGCATCATAACTACAAATTGAGCCCGTGAACCACACACAAAAGCGCAGGATTGTACTACAAAAGAAAATTGTAGTTGGTCTCAAGTCTTATCAGAGAGTTGAACTTGAACCCATAAAAGAAGTCAAAATCTTGACGACAAAAACCAGTAAAGGAAAATTTACTCCCTTCCTCAAAAAAGCCAGGGACTGGCTACAAAATAACATCAAAATAACACGCACCAATGTCCACCAAATACAGTGCACCAACCCGAACCCCATTAGAGAAAACATCAAAATAAGCATCAAATTTGGCAAGACGGACATACAACAAGCTTGAAAGATCAAATGCAGCGGCAGGCTGCTTTCTTCCCCTAAATTTTATTACCCAAGTGAGATTGAGTGAGTGAGTGCATGGTGCTCACTGTTTCTCAGTTCCTCTTCCGCTTAAAATAGTTTCTCATATCTCGTGGCAGCCATCGAATTAATTCTTGTTTTCTCGAATCTCAAAAGAACATGATTTGCCTTTACACCACTTGCCTTCCAGAGAGCTGCATATCACGCTCCATGTTTCATCTTACAAAACCAATTCATGGCATATAGTAGGTCATTTATGTGGTTTTCTTTGAATGCAATGCGTCCCAAATCCAGGTTACTCGAGCAACATTCTATTGGCCAGGACTTAAATATCTACCTTTAAAAATTCGAATTTTAAGCTCACAATTTAATAATTTTTTAATTAAAAAAATGTATACCAAATCGAGTTTGATCAAACAAAAACTATGGATAAATAATAATAAAAAAAACCGTGCTTTAGTAGAACAAACTAAATTTTATGTCTCTTATAATCGATTTAGTTCTAGCTCAATTTAAATTTTTTTCTCATATTTAATATTAAATTAATTTAATTCTCCTAAATAAAAAATGATAAATCATTTTTTTTCATTAAAAAAAAATCACACGTTCATCTTCACTTTAAAAATTTCTAAACAATCTAGTATATATTCTTTGAGTGATTTGATAAGTAATTTACCACCAATAAATGCAAATATCAGAAATTTACGTTTTTTAAAAATAAAAAAATTACAAAATTAGATAAACACTTTTTTTTTTTTTGTAAATATAGGCATCTAATCATTTTCAATTTACAATGAATTAAAATTTTTTACATAAATGGATTTTTAAATAGTAATTAAAGAAAAATTTTTATTTATTTAATTCCTATTTTTTAGTTAGAAAAATTGAATAAGATTT
Organism: Ceriops zippeliana; assembly: GCA_037897445.1. Classification (NCBI taxonomy): domain Eukaryota; kingdom Viridiplantae; phylum Streptophyta; class Magnoliopsida; order Malpighiales; family Rhizophoraceae; genus Ceriops; species Ceriops zippeliana. Next base: position 392,802 of record JBAPLH010000115.1, read on the forward strand.
ATCTTATATGTAAAAAAAAAAATCTTTTTATCTAAAATTTTCTCTATATGGCAACACTAGTATTCATTAACAATTTGCTAGCGGGAGTGGATCATAAGGATGTATGATACCTCTTTTAGTAATGAGATTAAGTAATTGGTACAATGATTATGTGCAAGATGTCTAAATCAAGATATTACTTTGGCTTCATCAAACTCATTCAAGGGTAGGACGCCATTGATGTCACCTCACAATTGAATAAGGAATGACTTCTAGGACATTGGTTGGGGGTTAGGCTCATTAGATTCCTAATATTAAGGTCCATAAGCCATTTAAATTAATGGATAAAAAGGAAGGATTTTCAATTTGGAAGGTCAATTAAGGTTTCTTGGTTGGGGGTAGGTGTATTGTACCAAGATGTGGTAGTGCAAAGTACAAGGGAAGGTTCAAGATGTTAGAATGGTCTAGCAATTGCAACAATAATGAATAAGGGCTAGTTATTAGTTTAGTTGTTGTAGAGATCCATAGGCATTAAGAACATATAGTTAGACAAAACTATTGAGGAGGTAGTTCAAGATCCCAAAAGAGAGAAGTTGGTGGACTGTTTAGCACTAATCACTAAGCATATATATATAGTAATGATATTAAGTGGATTTAAGTGCTTATTAATGTCCAACTATAGGGAGGCGATGAGGGTTGAGTTAGATGGATGGGGCATGGAGATTTAAAGTTGGTTTTAGAGTTTAAAGCCTTGGGCGATAAACTAAGTAAGATTCAGTTAGAGGATTTAGGTCTTGCTAGAAGGATTACCATTGGATATGTGGTATGGAGATTTCTTGGCTTAGCAAGGGGAGGTATGGGGCTTGTATCTAAGGATACATCCAAAGCCAAAATGGAAGTATAAGTTAGATCAATGTTGATTGGTGTTGGTGAACTCTACGACCAATATTCCATCATTGGTGGCTATGATGTTGACGGATGTAGATATGTTCTTAATATTAAACACAAATTGGTGAGCAAAGGATGAAATAAAGGTAATGGCATCAATGAATTCAACCACAATTGCCTAGCATGCCAATAAGGCCCATCATCAAAAAGTTGCTTCTAGTGTGGTTTGTGATTTTAAGATTAAAAAGGATGTTGGAAGTACATTTAGGTGGTGAAGTGAGGTGATAATATGAATTAGCAAAGTAAGGAGATAGTGATTGGATCAAGCACTAAGGCATGCTTGGGTAAGGCAATTATGTTACACTGAAGGAAGGATGTAAAGGTAGGCTTGCAAGTTAGCCCACCAATAATTGAGTCCAATTTGGAAATCCAAAGAGGCTGGGTACATAAAGGCCTACTCAAGTGCAGGAGGCAAACTTTGATTAACCCATATAGTCTAAGTGTAATTAAGGTTATAGGCTATTTCAATACGCCATTTTAGTTTACTTTTGTGATCTAACCATAAGCCAAGAATCCTAACCAAATACAAAACACAAAGGGAGTTGGGTTGGCCTAATCTCTTAATAGTATGTTGCTCTACAATAAGGGCTTTCTATAGAGCAAGGGCTACCAATGGCCAAAGTTTAGTAAGGCATCTTGGATAAGGCAAAGGAGGGCATGACATTACCAATAAACAAGCAAAATAATGCCAACAATACATCAATGGCTATTAATAGCAGTTGTAAAAGTACAGAAGAGAGGGTGTTAGGTTATTAATGAGAGGGTAGGAGCACTAACAAAACATCGACAAGTGCTGGTGATAATGGTGGAGGCAATGGGGTACTATTAGGTCCAAATTGTTAAGCAAAGGTGCGACTATTTTTGGATTCTACTAGTAAAAATGAGGATTTTGAGTCCATTTTTTATGACTAATATTGAATTTGTTGTCAATAGCATTTCACATATTTGTCCTCGTTGATTTGATGTTATAAATGTTATTGAGACGTGTTTGCTACATTTATAAAGTGTTGGCAGCTAATTCATTCAAGGGTTAAGGAAGATGACATTGGTGGAATGTGACCAAAATGAAGAGAGAAAGTAAGGCCAAAATCAAGATATTGCTAGCCCTACTTTACACTACCAAAAATAATGAGTTGATTCAAATTACTAGTGGTATTTTGACTATAAAGAAAGTACTAATTACTACCTCTGGCATTGCGTTTAGTAGTGGCACTACAAGTTACTTACTGGGTATGAGTTAATGCTAACCGCTATCCATTAACCCTAAATTCAAGGAGTCAATGTTGACCGTTAATTATAAGGCAACCTTTGAGAATTAATGTTAGTCGTTAATTGTAGGGCAATCCTAAAATCAAGAACTATAAATATCAATGCAACTGTTAAAAGAGAGTTGGGGAATGATAGAGAGCATAACAAAGAGAGGGCTAAACACGACTACCAAAAAGTAAAGAAAAAAAAAGGCAAAGAGAAAGAGAGAGTGCACAGTAGAAGGAGAAACAACAATAGTGGTAGAAAGAAGGAAAGACTACAATAGTAGTAGAAAGAAGAGGAAATAACCTGTAGAGAAGAGAACCTACATGAGAGAAAACTTGTAGAGGAGAGAACCTACAAAGGAAAAAACCTCTACGGCCTTAATTTGTGCGAAATCTTTTAGTTTGCCTATAGTTAATCAACTAATTCAAATTATATTAGATTGAAATTGTCTTAATACTATAAAATAGTATTTATGCAAATTACTTCTTACTTATCCTATATTGTCTATAAGTATTATATAATATATGCATTAGTTTTTACCTAAATAGTAAATAAGTGACTTTCAACTCCTACTCTTAATAGAGATCAAAGACAATTTTGTCTTGAAAATGTTTAAGTTTTTTACTATAGACATTTATGATTGGACAAAAGATAATCCTTTATAACACCTTTAACATTATAGTTCACAAAGTCTTTACCTTGACTTTGAAAAATGATGTGTAGTGAGTGTATTTTATACTTTTCCCTTCTCAATTAAAAATTGGACTAGTTAGGAAGTTTATTTAGAACCAACAAAAATAGAAAAAAATAATAACGACTCTTATGGTAATATGATAGTGCATTAATAAACCCTTCTATAACTTTATGGAATAACTTAATATGGAGATGTTATATATGGTTGGATTGAAGCCAAGTATGGATTTGACCATGTGTTCCAATAAATGGTGGGTGAAATGTAAATTTCACTTGTCTTTAACGGTAAAGGTGCAACAACTACACTACTTAAGGTTATAAATTTTAATGGAAATTAAAAGAAAAGATCTTTTAAATTAATCTATAAAGTTAAAAACCCCTTTCAAAAAATGGGAAAAAAAGAAAATAATATTATCATCAAGGTTACAAGCACACCATAAAACAATATTAAACATTAAAAGATAAGATAAAAACTTTAACATAATAAGGTCATCTTGATTGGTATATTTATAAACATAATGCAAACTACTAATAAAATAAGTTGAATAAAAGTAATAACAATGAGACCCTAAGGCAAGACTAAAACACCTAGATAAGAATGGCGTACCAAGAAGAAAAAACTAGCATAAGCCAAAACTAAAAGTTATAATTAGCACATTGTTGTTTCTACAACCTTGTATGGGTTATAATTGTTGTCAATTAGGTTTAAGTGTGCAAGAAAGTAAAGTCACATGGAAGGACAAGAAAGTAAAAGTAAAGCCACTAGAGGGGTAAGAAAGTAAATTTATCACGTAAGGGCAAGAACATAAATTCGCCACATAAACCCTATTAGGGTTTCATAGAAGAAAGTATATAAAGAGTTTGGAAGACAAAACTAGGGTAAGGCCAATACAATTGAATACATAGCAAACCACAAGAAAGGTGAATGAAGAGAGAGACTGTCAGCAATTGAGCATTCGACAAACAAGACAACAAAACATAGGAACCAACCTAAGTGGTACACGACAAAAAGAAGAGAAGCATGACCAAAAATCAGATTTGGGGCTGAACGAAGAATGACTGAGTGGAAAAAAAAACCCACCTGCAAAAGAGAGAGAAAACCCAACCTTGGGAGAGAGAGAAAGTGGTGAATGGTCGAAGAAGGGCTAGACAACAAGCCAAAGAAGACCCACCACCAGCCGGAGGAGAAAACCATCACGGCAAAACCAGTATGGCAAAATAGGGGAAGGAAAGAAAAATCTGACAACCTAAAGAAAAGAGAGAGACCGTCGGCAAAACAAAGCAATCGGCTAAAAGAGAGGAAGGAATCGTCCAAAGACAAAAGAGAAACCATTCAATCAAGGGAGCTAGCCAAAACCTAAAGAGAAACCATCCAACACAAGAGAGGTCAGCCAAAACAAAGCTGTTGGAAGAGAGAAAAATCGAAAAACGCCTGAAAGAGAAAAATGCCAGAACAGGGGGTTGAAGGGGAGAAAATATGATACAACTAAAGAAGGGGTTAAATAGCAAGAGAGCAGAATGTCAAAACAACGTGACTGACCAAAAATAGGAGACCAGAAACGGGTGACAAGAAACTGGTGACCAAGGTGTGAGACCTAAAACGGGAGACCAGCAAAGCTAAGGAGACCAGCGAAGCTGAAATGGGAGTGTAGTAGAAGTGTGAAATGAACAGTAGCCGTACAATGTACCCGTTGAGTGAGTAGTAGTCATCAACGAAAGAAAAAGAGAAAATGAAAATTGGCCAAATCGTAGTGACGAGACGACGAAGGAGAGGGAAAATCTAACAAGACCAAAAACAAACCACTAGGGAAGGAGAGAAAAAGGAACAACCAAAAAGAAAGACAAAACAGAGAGACTAGATCAGGAACAAGTGAGACCAGATCCGAATTATAACAAGTAAGACGAGACCAGATTGGAAACGAGTGAGAGAGATCCGGCTACTAGACAATGGAAGAGAGAGAAAACACAGCTATTAGAAGAAAAAGAAAAACCTGAACGACCAAAAGAAAAACAAAACAAAGAATGGCTTAGTGAAAAAGTGGTGAATGGAAAAACCCGATTCGACCAACTAAGAGGGGTACACTGCAGAACAGGGGCTAGATAGGAAAGACAGAAACCACTGGTAGAGAGAAATTCGGCTGGACGAAAAAAGAGAGAAATTTGACTGCACAACAAGAGCAAGAGAAACGAACAGGTGAGGCAAGCAGTGAGATAAGGAGACAGGGAGACAGTGAGATGGTGAAAGCAAGAGTTATGTGAGACAATGTATAGAAGACATTTGGCAAAGTATTGAAAGAACTCAACATATTTCCAAATTTCTTCAAAAAAGGTTAAAAAGCATTATAGTGAACTTACTTAGTAATTGCAATAGTGAAATGAGTAGAGGATTAAAATATCTATTGTAGCTAGAATTTTCAAGTATAATGGATAGTCTCAGTAAAGGAGAGTCCCTATCACCGTGGATATACGTCACGTTGACGAAACTACGTAAATCTTATGTGTCCTTAATTTGCTTTATGTTCTGTGTTTTGAACTGAGTTGTGAACGCAGTTAAAGTATCAGCCAACTCATAACCTAACGAAGACCTAAATAAGAACATTCGAATTGTCTATTAAGTAAAGTGTTTGAAAGGTGACTTTGGATACTATTATGATTAGTAGGTAGCAGTAGATCCACTTTAGTCAAGTTTGAGAAAGAATTCACTTTTAAGAAGAGGTTGAAGTTGTTCACTTACCTGTGAATTGTGAATTGTGGTGATATTGATTCACCCTCCTCTCAATATTACAAACTAGTAGATCCTAAGGAGAAGTCAGGAATTTCACACATATTAATTAAGGGGCATTGAGTGTTAGTTTAAAAGATTTTTAGAATTCTTAATCTCTAATTAGGAGCATTGAAGCAAACTCAAAGAAAATTAAAGTTATTTAAGAAATACCTCTCTTAAAGGCCATTAACATGCATGTGTCCTAATAAGTTTGGATGCACCTTAACTAGGCCTTAAAAACCTAAGTCATTTTCCAACAAAAGTAGTAAAAGCTTCAATGAAATCACTTAATTAAGCCCCAATAGCCTAATTAATGTTCTGGAAAAAATGACAAAGTTGCCTAAATAGGCTCCAAAACCCTAAGCATTTTCCCAATAAAATAAATGAGGACTTTAACAAAGTTTTAAATAAGCCCTAAGAGCCTACAAACTTCTTAACAAAGTGAATGAATACTTTGATGAATTTTGCCTAGGAGGTCCCAAGACATTAAAAAATTTGCCTAAGCCTTAGGACCCTAGGCAACCTCCCAATTAAACAAATAAAGTTTGAAAAAGTTGTACTAATAGGACTAAAATGGACAAAGGCTAAAATGAAATTGCCAAAATATGCAATTTCCCAATAGAGCAAATAAAGGATCTAATAAAGTTTATAGAGCTAACAAAATTTCTAACGTAGTTGCCCAAGTAAACCATATGAGCCTAAATAACTTCTTAATAAAGTCAACAAAATTTTTGAAGAAATTACTCAAGTAGACTCTACAAGGACATGCAACTTTCTAATAAAGCTAATAAAGATCTTATTTGAACTACAGAAAAGGATAATAGGTATTGTAAAGCTAAAAAATGCACTATAAAATAGTACTACATAGCATATTTACTATAACCTGAGATTTGAAGTTCTTAGAAATATAAGGATATAATATTCAAGCATAATATCAATATATTGTTTATTTATAAAAGATAATATCTACATGGTGCAATCATTTCTTCTTACTTTTGATTACATTAAAGAAAATGATCGTAATACATGTACATCGTTTTCTTAACTTACACCTCTCTTTTCTTTAAATTTATTCTTACAAAGGCATAAATATTTCATTTTCCCACTCAAGAAACAAGTCTTCATGATTAAAAGGGAAAACTCTTACTAATGTCTAACAATAGTGCACACTTTTTAGATGACTTATATAACCTCCCATTAACCTTAGCTTAGTTTTCTTTTATACCTAAAGTTGTTTGGGAATTTATAACAGTTCAACCTAGGCATCTTTTAGCCTAAAATTGTTCCCAAAATCCAATTCTTGTTATCAAGATAGAGGGAGAGAATAACTTTTGGTGCAAAAAATGCATTAAACATCTCAAACATCATAATAAAACACAAGGAAAATCCAATGTAAAGGGCCATTTTAAAAAACAAATATAGGTAAAAGTGAGAAAAAAAACTTTAAAGTTATATTAAAAGAAAGATAGAAACCCTGTAATTTATAAAGAACACCCACCAATTGTCTACTGTCAGCCAATCTAATTATTAAAATAAAGGGCTAGACATAACAACCACCTATAATTAAGGAATGATGTTATTTTTTATATACAATAATTATGATGTTTGGGAAATGTCGATCATTATTAAATTTGGAAATAGTAATATAGGATAAGAATGAATGCGAGAAAACTAAAAATAACTTGACTAAGTTAGATAAAATGCATAGAGGTTTACTTTGAAAGAACCTATAAGTAAAGGGTAATTTAGGAAATATAAGTGAATAACTTTAAAACAAATATATTTGAGGATCCATGTGGAGTATAATTTAATTAGTACATAACATCGAAAGAATAATGAAATTTACCAAATTGACAATTAGGGGTAGCAAGAAGTAGATAGGAGAAAAGAAGCACCAAGCAACATAGAGAGTGAATAAAAACGAACTTCATTAATATGGGAATATTCTACTAGTTGTAATAAGCCAAAAGGCAACATACATGTACAATATCTAGGAAGATGTTGAAGTTAGCAACATAAGGAGAAAATATATGAGAATGCAGCCTTAAAAAGGTAACTACCATCTCTTTGATAATCAACACAGTTTGGCTCTGCACCTCTTCTCAGGGTCACCTAGCCAAAATTGAGTAAAGGCAGAGGTAGGACCTCTAACACCAAACCTCTAAAGCCCTGTGTAAATTCAAATTATACTCATAACCATATCAAAGTTTTGGCAAAAGGAGGGATCTAATAAGAGCAGCAACAGGTGCACCAAATCAGTTTTAAACTGCTTAGCTTGCCATTGATTTTTCCTAAGGCATGGAACAACCAAGACTTTGAAAGGATCAAATGCCTTTCTCGCCACAAGGTAAGGCATTGCCCATAACTATTGGTAAGCTTGCCTTTCGCACGTGGCAAAGGGTAGATCACCTCAACTTGGGTTCAACAAAAGGTAGACCACCTCACAAGGGAAATCAGGCATTATGTGGTAAGAAAGAATGAATGGGAGATGCCAAAGGATGCTACAAGTGGAACATTTGTAGAAGGGACTACACGAATCTCAAGGGACATGTTGTTGTTGAGGTACTTCTGAGGTATTGACCATTTAGAATTTTAACAGAGGATCATCACACGCACGCACAGGTATGACCCCATCACACTTCGTTAGTGCGTTTTGCGATGGTACACCAACTGGTATTGAGCTGAAAAGTAAAGATGATGCAAGAAGTTTTGCAATCTTCAACGAGAGACTTCTTAGCTGGATTGCTTTCTCTCTGCTTTTGATTCTCTACATCATACAAATGTCCACAGAATTACATAACAAATAGATACAGAGTGCTCCCATTCTTATCGGGAGTTGCCTAACGCTCAATCGAAGCATGAAAGATACGGTTCAAAAAAAAAAAAAAGAGTTCATTTCTCAATATGAAATGAAGTATATTAGGCTTTACTGGCTTCTACTGGGGTCTTGGCCTTGCTGGCAATGATTTGTTCGAAGAGATCTCGTATTTTCAATCCAACGATTGTTTGGAAGAGGCCGGTTCCATTGTTACTGCCGGGAAAATCTGCATGCTTCAGCATTTGTTGGGTTACTTCTCCATAGAACTTGGTAGAGATGTTGCTTAGATGGCTTTCAACGTAGATCAGCTCATCTAATCTATCAAATTGCCCATCCATTTCCAATGCAGACACCTAGATAAGGCAAGAAAACAAAAAAAGCAAAAATAAAAATAAAAAGAAATTCTTAGACTTTATGATCCTTTTATTTTTAGACCAAGACAGCTGCAGAAGGCATTAATTCAGATCAATGTCTAAAGTACTAAATGACCGGCCTATCTCTGCCGAATATGGATCTATGAAAGATGGAATCAGAACCGTGTATTGCGATAAGGTTTAGTGAAATTGAATAAAAGGAAGGATACGATGAAGCTATCTGAGTGGATACCTCGTGACCGAAATAGGTGTCGGGGCCATAGAAGAACTTGATGCCTGGGTAAGAGCAAGTGAGCTTTCTACCGCACGGTATCCATGAGATGGTGGAGCCTTCGTCAAACAAGTAAACAGGGCTGAAGAACTCGACCCCTTCTTTCATTATCAGCCTAACTCTTAAGATCTTCCCCTCATTGTCGTCTGGAATGAGTTGGGTTGGTAGCACTTCAATGACAGCATCAGCATATTGTTTTTGTGGATCTGCACTCGGGACAAGTGAAAATAAGCAGAAAATAGACAATTCTGTTTCATAAATAAGCAAGCAACAGCCAGATAAACGCCACAGTGATGTGCTGATTGGAGATGGCATTCAACTTTACTTCGAGTTCTATTTGCCAAATTAAGAAACGGCACAAAAATTCAGATTCTAAATGTATATTTCCAGCTGGATAGCTTAGAGGGGGACTGGCCAGCAGAAGCATACCAATGTAAGCATCAAAATCTGGCTTGCGTGCTTCAATGCTACTTTTAATGCTTTCAAGGCTGTGTCCTCGTTCTGCCATGTCTCTCTACAATTATTTAGAGTAATGTGAGATTGTTAACAAAAAAAAAAATAAAAAATGACAGTGATTGACTCGCAGAAGTTCGTAAGAAGTAATTGCATGAAGGGGCTACCTGAATTTTCCATGCAAACTTAACCTCATTGCTGATGTCCAAGTAAATGCTAAAGTCCAGCAGGTCCCTCACGCGCCCATCGTACCTGCATATTTTTAGCAACCAACACTAATGATACGTCAAAGTTGTCCAATAACAAAACAGCCCCAGTTAGTTTAATTAAGACATAGGAACAAAGATCTTGGAGGAGTTTGAGGCGTGAGGTTCCACTCCCATATCTCCCATTTTCTTACAAAATATTAAGTCAATTCCGGCGAACCAAAATGAAAAAGGAAAAACCGTGCATGGTGTCGGCCGTACGAAGGCAACTGTTTTTTCGAGAAAGGGAAACGATGTAAAAATGTATGACAAAATTTGCGACCGATAATCGAAAAATAAATTTGTAAAATGTACCAAAAAAATAAAAAATAACAAAATGTGCAATTAACAAAAAAAAATGCTGAAATATGGGCACACATGTCATAAAAATTGATGCACATTTTGTTATACTTAGTGTCTATCTGGTGTTTTTTTTTTTTCTTTGTTTGGTAGAAAGTTTAAATCTTCGAAAAATGCTCACCCCGGAATTTCTCTGTTTCTATCTCTCCATACACACAGAAAATTATTCCACTAGAAATTGTTTGGCCATTCAATTGTGGTAGAGAAAGACAAATATATGTATATATATATATATATATATATATATATATATATATATATAATTCGATCATTTTGAACTTCTTGAGGTCATAAAGATATATCGCTAGATACAACAATTTCACTTATTTTGAAGTTCACTCGATTCCTTTCATCTTTTTGTAGTTTTTTTCTAATGCAATTTTCTTTTTTATTTTTATTTTTTTGGTGGTCCGTGCAATTTTTCATTTTGCGTTGGCATGCCTTTGTTTTTAATTTTTATTTTTTTCTTCTCTTCATCTCCTTTGGAGGGTTTAGTAAAAGGAATGAGCTGGAAACAATTTAATGGGAATTGGGTAAACACAAGGAGATGTTGGAATGGCACAAAGCGAGACGCAGGCCCTTGTTGATGGATTTGACAACGGCTTAATTTGACTCATTCAAAATATTAATTTAATTTAATTTAAAATACGTAAAAAAAAAAAAGAGAGGTAAGATTCGATGAAAATAAATAAATAAATTGATATAATAAAAAATTATGCATATTCATATTCATAAAAAAATATATATGAATAAGAATAATAACCACCGAAATCTAGGCTTACAAAAAAAAAAAAAAAACGTATATTTCTTATTTTGGCCCCTCCCCGTACACATTTGTGTCAATGCTTACAAGACAACCCTTGAATAATAAAAGGAAATAATTGACGACGCGTGACGCTTTGCAAAAGAGAATAATGAAGACAAGACATGCCTCCTCTTTCGGTTGGAAGGAAAAAGTAAAAAAAAAAAAAAAAACAGTGTCGGTTGAATCTTTTGTCATTTGGAAAAAAACAAGAAAAAAAAAAAACAAGGGCAAAAGTGTTTCCACCTTTGTGAGTTGGGGAGAAAAAGAGAAAAAAAAAAAAATAAATCGAAGAGATAATTCCACGATTAATTAGAACCAAAAAAAAAAAACAGAGAGAGAGAGAGAGAGAGAGAGAGAGAGAAATGCGTTGGTAAGGATGAAATGAACAGCTATAGATTCACTTACATTGGGTGCAGACCTTCAATGACAAGAATCTTGGGAGGCTTGATGAGCTCGGGAGGGTCCAAGAGACCAGTAACGTGATTGTAAATAGGTTTATCCACGGCAATCCCATCTTTAAGAGCCTTAACTTGCTCATACATGAGATCAAAGTTGTTGGCCCTTGGGTCAAGAGCAGTCACTCCCTTCTCCTTCCTTCCTGTCCTGTCCAGCGAGTGATAATCATCTAAGCATATGACGGTGGTTGTGTCGCTTATGAGTGTGTTTGAATCTGGGTTGCCTCCTTTTGGTGGCTCTGCTGCCCCTCCAAACACACTTGTCAACCTCCTCATGAAGGTACTCTTCCCACATCCTGAGTCTGCTGCCAGACCAATCACCACGGTACCTGAGCCCCCTGCTGCGCATGTTATCACCCTGCTTCTGCCTCTCCTGCTGCGCCTCTTGCTAGTGCTATACAATACCACCTGTTTTTGGGTCAAACCCAAGTGGGTTTTTGTTGGTGTCGAGATTGAGCATGTTGAATTGAGGGACTGGGTTGTGTATGCTGCGCAGATTGCCATTCTCAGGGGGGGCCACCCTTGAGAGTGGACGAGATGTGGGTTTGCCGAATTGTGTTCTGACGGAAATTTTTTCGGCTACTCTAAAATTTTAGGAAACATTTGTGGAGCATAGATGTGGATGCCTTTATTCAAGAGAAACTCTTATAAGAAGTCTTAAATTTTGGAAGATTTTTATAATTAGATTTTAAATTTATTTAAATAAGTCTTCAACCTCTCATTTTTATTCAATATAATTCCTTTTTTTTTTTTGACAAAAATTAATCAGATTGTTCAGTATATAATATGACTTTGTGAATATCTTTATAAAATATGCTGTAAAATTATAAAAATATGTCTTGTTACATATATTGCTAAATGTTTCCTATAAAAGTCCCAAAATTTTTCTCATGAATTTGAAGCAAATATGAAATTTATTTTTTAAATGTAAAAAAGGAGAAAATTTAATAAAATATACACATGAATATATTATTAAAAACATATTTTAAATATTTTTGGTACCATTTCTGTTAATTCAAATCTCTAACAATTAGATGTAAGTCCTGTCTTAATATACATACATACATATATATATTAAAAATTTAAAATTAATTTAAAATTTTAAAACCAAATTAAAAGAATATATAAAATTTGAGACTTTTTTATAAGATAATCCTGCCTTAATCCATCAAAGAAAAACCTTTGGCACACAAGTGTGAGGAGGAAAGGGTTGAAGGACAACAGATGACAGTTTGTAGGGAAAGTAGCCTGTTTTGGCTTGGTGATGGGAAGCTGATGTGTCTTCTTGTCTATAGGTTGCTGCGACTACCCCTTGTTTTAGACAAAAGAAATTCGAGTAATATTGAGGTGGGAATAGAAGTGGCATTGTTTGGACATGGTTAAGCACAAATTATAGGCAATTTTTGTCAATTTCAACAGAGATGAAATTCTTCCCGTCATCACTTGGATGCTTGTGGCTTGCTATTCAAGTTTGATTTTTATTTTTTCCCCCTTATTATTAAGATGGAATTTTTGAAGGGGTAGGCAGGGATGTGAACATGTTTGGTGGTAGTTTGCTGCAATTAGGATATTTAGGCTGACAAATGTTACCAAGGGAGTGGCTGGTTGAGGATCAGAGGTTTGGGGTGTGGAGTGGAGGAGATATGGGGGGGTGGGGGGGGGCAATGCCACCACAAATTGAGTTCCCATATTGTTATTATTATTATCTTTTTTTTTTTAGCATCTTTTTCCCATTCGCACTTGGTTGAGTATGGCATCTAAAATTCGCAATTGCATATATATATATATATATATATATATATTTTTTTTTTTTTTAAACCTCTGTCCTTTCATTGTATTGACTTAGTTTGAACTGGGAAACCACCGTCCGCCCACCAGTCAAATAAATGCTCACATGCAGGATCTTGGCTTGCCCGTCGATATCAACTACGGAATGAGACCCTAGAAATGCAGTGCGGACTTTGACGAGGAGTGTGCTCAGAGTCCACGGGAGTCTGTGGGTGGGCTTAGCCTCCTCCATGCAGGGCTTTCACAATAATATATATTTTCTTTTTAATCCTGTACGTGCTGCTGTGCTTCCAAGCAAGCGTAGCACACTTTTATTCGATCCAGAGAAATCAGTATAATTTAATTCTGGTGTAAAAATATCAATACATCCCTATAATGGGCATTATTAAATATAGCATTAGAAAATGCAATTTGGAATCTTTGCTCTTCTTCTTCTTCTTCTTCTCCTCAAACAAGCGTGTATTTCGTTTTGTAAGATTTTAATTCTTTTTATTGGTCCGTCATGCAGACTTAAACCTTGGAGTTAAAAAAAAAAAAAAAAAAAAAAACTATGAAGTCCAAACCGTAAGAAAATAATTTCTTGTGAATGGACCTGTACTTACATGACAATCTGTATTTGATCAAACAAAAATAAGTTTAATCTAACTTATAATAAATACCCTCTAACCACAAGGGGAATTATCAGAAATTCTTTTTTTTGAAAAAAAAAAAATAATAAGAATTTCTGATAATTATAATGAGGAGAAATTTTGCTCGACTCTGTTGACCGATGTCTTTGACTGTCGGCAATGTACTATTCATTAATTAATTAAGCAAACTAGTAATTATTAATTAATTAATTAATTAATGCAAACTAGTGGCTCATTGATGCACCAAGTTTCAGCCCACTGGACTCAAGTGGCCGTCATATCTGGTTGTGTGCGGCCGAACACTATAATTAGAACTTCATTCCTATGGTCTCAAAGATTAAAATTTTTTAAATAAAATAAAAAAATTACTTTTCTATGTATTTTTCCTAGGGCTAAAATAATGCAAAATTATTTTTTAAATAATACATTCAAAAATAAAATTCATGAAATTATGTAATTATGTGTGCTTTATTATATTGTACCTAGCACTGAAATTGAAAAAAAGTTAATAATTTTAAATAATTTTTTGAGTAAAAATGCCTACACAATGATGTTTATTTAATTTTAAATTCTTTTAATAAACTCTCATGTTTTGTAACATCTAACATCAATATAATAGTTAAGTTATTGTATTATTTAGTATTTTAATAGAATTAAATTTTAATATACATTGATTTTTGTTTTTTATACTATAAAATCAAGAATTTTTTATTTATGTTATTTTTTTGCTTGCTTTCAACCAAATTATTTAATTTCAAATATTATTTTTTTATTTAATCATTTTTCTTTAAAGTTGGTGCATATAATTGATTAGATTAATATTATTAATCAAAGTTTGGATTATGAATTTAGTTATGATCAATGTTCTATGATGAAATTTATTTTACCTCACAGTCAATTAATTAATTTTTATTTTATTCAATCCAAATTTAGTTAAGACAAGGCTAAAATTGAAAACATATAAATTAATTATTATATTAATCATGATTAATAATCAAATTAATTTTAATTTTACTTAATTATTTTTGAATCTAAATTAAAATCCAATTAGTTTAATTAATAATTATTGAAAATATAACTTTAAAATTTTTATTTTAACATTTCTTAGAACTTGCATAATGTGGGAGCCAAAACCTAGTGTAAATATAAATTGTTGAAACTATAAGAATCATTAGTTATTCTCCTTATACTACATCATCAATTTTGATTATATAACTAAATTTACTAATTTTAAAACTTTTTTTAGTAGATTATTATAATTTTAGTGTATGTGTGTGTGTGGGCATATGTGTGTATTCGCGTGCATGCACATGTTTGTGTGTGTATTAAGGATAAAATTTGTAATAACAAAATTTTATTTATAAATTTTGTAAATACTTATAGAATTTGAGATGAAAATATAGGGTTCAAGATATAAAGAGAGAGTTTGAGAGAAAGATCAAAGGGTGATTTTGAGAGAGGGGTGAGGGAGTGGGTATTTTTCTTCTTGCTAAAGCCTTTGCCTCTTCTTGAGATTTTTGTCTCTTTTATAGTCAATGGAGAAAGATTAATGATATTGAGTGGAATTTAAGAGTTAAGTGGTCTTGTAATGATGCAAAGTTTTCCAAGCATTGAAAGTAATTTTATTTGTTTTTGAAGGTAGCATGCTTTGAAAAAAGTTTTGTCATTTCATGTTGAAAGTAATCTTATCCTTTTGTAAAGCTAGTAAGTATTCTCTTTTTTTTTATTATTATTATTTCTTTCAATTCTATAAGGAAAATGATATCAAAGCAATCATCTTCATTGTTGTTTTAGAGATCAATAATTTGTTCACTTAATTCAGATATAGTTTAGGATGACGTCATTTTATTATGTAGTAGTTATTGCTTTATTTTGTAATATTCTTCTTCTATCTAGACTGAAGTTCCTGAATTCTCCTTAGGATCTACTAGTTTGTAATACTGAGAGGGGGAGTGAATCAGTATCACCACAATTCATAATTCGCAGGTAAGTGAACAACTTTAACCTCTTCTTAAAAGTGAACTCTTTCTCAGACTCGACTAAGGTAGATCTATTGCTACCTACTAATCATAATAGTCCCAAAAGTCACCTTTCAGATACCTTGCCTAATAGACAATTCGGATGTTATTGTTTAGGTCTTCGTTAGGATGTGGGTTGTTGATACTTTAGCTGTGTTCACAACTCAATTCAAAATATAGAATGTAAAGTAAATTAAGGACACACGAGATTTACGTGATTCTATCCACGGTGGTAGGGACAATGGATGTCTTAATCCTCTGCTCCTTTCACTATTGCAATTACTAAGCAAATACAATACAAAGAGTGTCACTTATTGTGTCTACCCTTCTTCTAATTTGTCTTGCCTCTGTTGAATTGAAAGGCTGCTCCACTATTACTTAGAAGTTCACTGTAACGTTCTCTAACCTCTCTTGAAGAAATCTGGAAATACGTTGAGTTCTTTCCAATGCTTTGCCGAATTCCTTCTCTAGGTTGTCTCACACAGCTTTTGCTTTCATCATCTCATGATTTCACTCCATCTCTTATTCTATGTCTCACAGCCTACCTCAGGATTCTGGTTTGGCGTTACACGTTTCATGTATGTTTCTAGTTTGCACCCTTTGATGGTTACACACCTCACATACGCTTCTAGATTGGCTTTTCACGTCTCACGTACTTTTTTAGTTTGCACACCTTGCTGGTTACACGCCTTACCACCGTTTCTGGTTTGCACTTATCCGTTTCACACCTTCGGACAGCTTGGTTTGCTCTCCCAGTGGTCTCCTTTTTCATGGTTTCTCCTCTCTTCCCTTATGGACGGTGTGCTATCTTCTCTCTTATGTAAGTCACACAATTTTCTCCAATCGTCACACAGTTTCTCTTGCTGTCCAAGGTATCCCTTGGTGTTATCTCCTTTTGTTGTATGTTGTCTCCTTACGTGCTGTCTCCTAGTCGTCCACCTTGCTTTGGTTGTCCACTATTGGTTGGCCATTCTCCTTATTGCTGTCCACACCTATTTGGCTGTTTACCTCTTTGCTTGGCCATGTAGGTTGGTTAGATGTCCTCTCTCTTTCAGCTAGTGGTGGTCTTGCTATCCAACACTTACTATCTAGCCATTCTTTCCTTGTTTTTCTCTCTTTGGCCAGTCACACACTAGTTTTCCTCTCTTTCAACAGTTTTCCTCTTTGACTTTGGATGGTTGCTTTAGGTTTTGGCCAACTCCTCTTGCTTTGATTTGTCTCTTTGGCTGACCAGCACTTGTTTTGTGCCATGTATACTCTTTTGGTCGGTCACACTAGGTTTTCCGTTCACCTTTGGTTGCTATCCAGTTGTCTGCTCCTTATTGCCGTTCACCTTTCCTTGGCCATTGTCCTCCTTACCTGG
Organism: Ceriops zippeliana; assembly: GCA_037897445.1. Classification (NCBI taxonomy): domain Eukaryota; kingdom Viridiplantae; phylum Streptophyta; class Magnoliopsida; order Malpighiales; family Rhizophoraceae; genus Ceriops; species Ceriops zippeliana. Next base: position 410,019 of record JBAPLH010000115.1, read on the forward strand.
CCATCCACCCCTTTGTCATTGGTTGTGCTTTGTCGTGTACTGTATGGACGCTCACCTTGTTTGGCTGATTGTCTCCTTGCTTGGATAGTTTCTCTTTTGTGTTTGGCTAGTTGTATCCTTGCTTGGACATCTCTTCTTTGTGTTTGGCTGGTTGTCTCCTTGCTTGGACATCTTTTCTCTTTGGTCGGCCGATAGCTCCTCTTATTGTTTGCCGAATGGTTTTGCCGTTTTTGCTCAATTGCCAACTTCCTTGGTTGAACGGTTTTTCTTGTGTTTCCAAACTCACTCTTTGTGTTTATGTCGTTCACCCTCTCTTCTTGCCATTTATGCAATTGTGTTGGCCTTACCCTAGTTTTGTCTTCTAAGGCCATTATATACTCTCTTCCATGAAACCCTAATAGGGGTTACTTGTGGTGAATTTACTGTCTTGCCCTTCCATGTGGCTTTGACCTTTTTGCCCCTCTATGTGTCTTTTACCTTCTTGCCCTTCCATGTGGCTTTACTTTCTTGCACACTTAAACCTAGTTACTTAAACCTAGTTGACAACAATTACAACCCATACAAGGCTATGGGAACAATAATCTTCTATTTTGTAATTGTTGGCAATACTCATAACAAAAGCTACTATGCAGCAATTTTAACTCCCCCTAAATATGCACTCCCCCTTTCTTAACAACTCCCCCTACACTGTTGCTTCTCTTCCCCTTTGCCAACCAATTACAAATATAAAAAACTCATAAAGTATAGATGGAGGATTTACTTAAACTTCAAGCTTGAGGAGACATTCGTATAGACAGACTCATTCTGTACTTTTCAAATAGCTCTGTGGACAGAGATTTAATTATATCTTATGTAGCCTCTTCAATAGATTTAGGTTCAACTCGTGAGAGTAACGCAGTAGCTCCCATAATTCTTCTTTTTGTTATAACTCTTGTTGATGGGTCACTTATGATCTGATTTTCTTGATGAGCACTGGTCCATGTTTTCTTTGACTTTCTTTCTTGCACAGTTTTAGTTGCAAGAGGATCTCTTTCTTCATCAATTACATACAAATTTCCAGCTATTTTCTTCCCGGTTCCAACAGTATTGCCTTGTTTACTCTTTACTTAGCAACCTGTTTTTGTGAATATCACTTTGTGGTTGTCATTGCATAATTTGCTTACAGATGCTAGATTATATCTGAGTCCTTCAATGTGTAGAACATCTTTCAGCTTTCCTCTTCCAATGTTTACTGACCCCAGACCATTGATGTTGAGTAAATCATCATTGCCAAACTTGACTCTACCTTATCTTGACTTGTTTAGCTTTGACAATTTACTCTTATCTCTCGTCATGTGTAAAGTGCATCCACTATCAAGGATCCACTACTTATCCTTGTAGTCAGCCTTTAGTGCAATTTTTAACTATATTAGCCACCTCCCTTTTAATTTTATATTCTTTCTTTTGAACTGGTTGAAAGATAGCTTTCTCCTTTTTCTCAGCTTTGACTGCACAGCTTGTTTTCACTGTGCCATTAAATGCCTTCTCTTGCTAAAGGAGAAGTGTCATGCATGTCTTGGCATTATGGTCATCCTGCCCATACCTTTTACACTGTTCCAAGTCTGCCAATATACCAAACTTGTTCTTTGAAGCTACTAGTTTGGGCTTTCACTAACAATCCTCGTCAGTGTGTCTTTGCCTTTTACAGTATGTGCAAGAACTCATGACAAGTATTCTCCTCTGAGTTTTGTATTGTCTTCCCCTATATGCAGCGTTGTATCTTTTTAAGTTAGAGATATATACTTACTTGCCTTATGACCCCAAACTCCACAATAAAGGCAATAACCTTGAAATTGTCTCTTCTTTGGTCTGATCACAACTTGTCTTCTTCTATTCATCACTTGTTGTGTGGGCAAAGTAGCTGGCTTCTTTTCTTGTGTGACTTTTATTTCAGTCACCTTCTTCTCCTTCTTTTGTTCAGGTATAGCCCTCTGCTGGCTGACTTTCTTTTCTTCCTTCTTGTTTGCCACCTTAGGTTACTTCTTAAGATCTTCTTTATTCTTAGCTATTTTCTTTTGAGTCATAACCTTCTTTTTCAACTTTTGTGGCACATTCTTATTTTCTTTAGCCAATGTATCCTCAAATTGCTGCACTTTCTCTACATTCTTCTCTCCTTTTGCAAAACTTGTCTTTCCTATGATTTCAAGCTTCTGTAAGTTCTCTTTGCTACCTTTGAGTTGTTGAAGCCCTTGAGCCAATTTTTACTGTAAGGTCTTCACATATTTTGATTTATTCATTAAATCTTTTCTTCAAGTTAATATGCTCAGCCCTTATTTCATCTTTTTGACTTTTAACTTCCTCAGACTTTGCTTTAACTTGTTTTATATGGGCCTCAAACCTTCTTATGGTCTTGCCCTTTCTGATTATCTCCTTTGAAGTTACTTCCAACTCAACTTCAAGATTTGGCTCTTCTTTATTAACCTCCTCTTCCTCTTTAGAGGTTTATCAACCTTCTCTTCCTCTTCAGAGGTTGAGCTACCACCTTGAGTTGATGCCATAAAGGCATGCTTATCTGATGAGTCTTCATCTTCTTCCTCATCAGCTTCTTTTGTCTAACTCATATAACTCTTGAATAAGTCTCTCTTATTCTTTTATGGGTTAGCAGTCTTCTTGTTGGTCTTTTTTGATTTGAATGATGGTCTTCTCCATTTCGAATTCTACTAATCATCACCATCCTCATCTTCATCATGATGTTTCACTTTGCACTGAGAAGCAAAGTGTCCAATCTGCCCACACCGATAACATCTCAAGGACAACTGTCTTTTTCCCTTCTTAGACCCATTTTGGAACTTCTTTGTGAAGTATGCCAACACTTCACCTTCACTTTCTTCCTCATTATCATCATCATCCTCACTAGATGATTCTTCCTCTTCTTTTATCTTCAGGTGTTTCATAGCTTTGAAAGCTGCTTCCTTTGATACTTTGGCATTAAAGAGCTCTCAGTTGACTTTATTCTCATCTCATATGCAATAAGATTGACACTGGAGATCATACAGAGATATAAAATTGAGATCTCTACTCTCCTCTATGGCTGCCACCTTTGAGGCAAACCTCTCAAGCAGAATTCTCAGAATTTTCTTCACAATGGATGAGTTCTTATTCTTCTCATGACTTTTAAGATCGTTTACAACATTAATAACCCTGGTGAAGAACTCTTGGACTATCTCATTTTTCTGCATTGTGAGAGATTCATATCTCTCCTTGAACACTTGAAGCTAAACCTCCTTTATTTTGCTATCACCTTCATAGATTTTTTGTAATATGTCGCATATCTCCTTAGTAGATTTGCAGTCCATAACTTTAGCATACTCAGTATCTGTCAATGCTAAAATGATGACATTTGAGGCCTTCCCATTTATCTCAAATTACCTTAATTCCTCTGGGGTTGGATCTTTACCTTCTTTTAGAGCCACAAAACCCTCATGTACGGATTTCACCATATTCATGCCCATGGTTGCAAATACCACCTGGATTCTCGCTCTCTATATATGGTAGTTGGTTCTATGAAGATTGGAACCTTTTTGCTATAAGTAGTACTGGTGCTGGTACCGATATCCATTTCTCAGTATGCTAAATAAGTTAAAACTTCTGAAACCCTTCAAACTAGTACACCAAGTTGTTAAGCTTCAAACTAGTGAACCTGTGCTCTGATACTACTTGAAGTTCCCAACTTTTCCTTAAGATCTACTAGTTTGTGAAATTGAGAGGAGGGGTGAATCAGTATTACTACAATTCACAATTCACAGGTAAGTGAACAACTTCAACCTCTTCTTAAAAGCGAACTCTTTCTCATACTTGACTAAGGTGGATCTATTGCTACCTACTAATCACAATAGTCCCCAAAGTCACCTTTCAAACACCTTTCCTAATAGATAATTTGGATGTTCTTGTTTAGGTCTTCGTTAGGTTATGGGTTGGATGATACTTTAGCTGCGTTCATAACTCAATTCAAAACACAGAACGTAAAACAAATTAAGGACACACGAGATTTACGTGATTCTGTCAATGCGACGTACATCCACGGTGTTAGGGACTCTCTTTTATTGAGACTATCCATTATACTTGAGAATTTCAGTTACAATGGATATCTTAATCCTCTGCTCCTTTTACTATTGCAATTACTAAGCAAGTGCAATATAAAGAGTGTCACTTACTGTGTTTACCCTTATTCTATCTTGTCTTACCTCTATTGAATTGAAAGGCTGCTCCACTGCCTCGTAGAAGTTCACCGTAACGCACTCTAACCTCTCTTGAAGAAATCTAGAAATATGTTGATTTTTATGCTTCGCAGAATTTCTTCTCTAGGTTGTCTCACACAGCTCTCGCTTTCACCGTCTCATGGTCTCACCCGTCTCCTATTCCACGTCTCACATCCTATCTTACGTTTCTGGTTTGGCGTTATACGTCTCACTCATGTTTCTAGTTTACACCCTTTACTGCTCACACACCTCACGCACGCTTCTAGTTTGGCATTTCATGTTTCACGTACATTTCTAGTTTGCACGCCTTGCTAGTCATATGCCTTACCACCGTTTCTGGTTTGCCCTTGTCCATTTCATACCTCCGAACAGCTTGGTTTGCTCTCCTGGTGGTCTCCTCTTTCACAATTTCTCCTCTCTTCCCTTACGGAAGGTGTGCTGTCTTCTCTCTTACATGAGTCACATGGTTGTCTCAAGCCATCACATGGTTTCTATTGTTGTCCAAGGTATCCCTTGGTGTTATCTCCTTTTGCCATGTGTTGTCTCCTTACCATGCTGTCTCCTAGCTATCCACCTTGCTTTGGCTGTCCACTCTTGGTTGGCTATTCTCCTCCTTGCTGTCCACACTTATTTATCATGCAAGTTGGTTAGACGTCCTCTTTCTTTTAGCCGGTGGTGGTCATGTTGTCTAGCCGTTCCTCCCTTGTTTTTCTCTCTTTGGCTGGTTTTCCTCTTTGGCTTTGGATGGTTGCTCTAGGTTTTGCCTAACTCCTCTTGCTTTGCTTTGTCTCTTTGGCCGACTAGCACCTATTTTCTATCGTGTATACTCTTTTGGCCAGTTATACTAGGTTTTTTGTTCACCTTTGGTTGCTGTCCATCCGTGTCTTCTCCTTATTGCTGTTCACCTTGCCTTGGCCATTCTCCTCCTTGCTTAGCCGTCCATTTGCCATTGGTTGTGCTTTGCCATGTAGGGTTGTATGGATGCTCACCTTGTTTGGTCAGTTGTCTCCTTGCTTGGATAGTTTCTCCTTTGTGTTTGGTCGGTTGTCTCCTTTGTTGGATGTCTCTTCTTTGTGTTTGGTTGGTTGTCTCCTTGCTTGGACGTCTCTTCTCTTTGGTTGGCCGATTGCTCCCTCTTCTTGTTTGCCGAATGGTTTTGTTTTAGGTTTTTTCGTTTTTGCTCAATTGCCGACCTCCTTGGTTGAATGATTTCTCTTGTGTTTTCCGAACTCACTTTTTGTGTTTATGTTGTTCACCCTTTCTTCTTGTCGTGTATGTAATTGTGTTGGCCTTACCCTAATTTTGTCTTCCAAGGCCTTTATATACTTTCTTTCATTAAACCCTAATAGGGCTTACTTGCAGCGAATTTATTATCTTGCCCTTCCATATGGCTTTTACGTTCTTGTCCCTCCATGTGTCTTTAACCTTCTTGCCCTTCCATGTGACTTTACTTTATTGCACACTTAAACCTAGTTGACAACAATTACAACCCACACAAGGTTGTGGGAACAACATAGACTACTACTAATTGGGTTGAGATATAAGATTTTTGACATAGGAAAGTAGTATTTTGTGGCATAACTTGTAAAGGTTTGTAGGCCTTATTAAGTCATTTCCTAACAACAGGTTTTGAAAATTTATTTTGGATTTTATAAGAGTCTCACCATTTTACCTTAATTTCTTTTGGTAATGGTGAGGATACCATCTTGATTTTGGTATTCAAAGTATCAAGTTAGAACTAAAGGTAGGAAAATTTTGGTTGAGAAAAGAAAGAGAGGGGGAAATCTTTTCTCATTATTTTTAGGGTTATATTTTTGTTTAAACATGTTGTAGCTATCTTGGATTTTAGGCGTAAAATTTTCTTGTATTGATTTAAAACAGTTCCATTATTATTTAAATCAAGTAGAGATTTTTGTAGAGTCAATTTTTGTATCAAAGTAGAATAGCCAAAAATGGATATTCCTTTGGTTTTGAATAAGGAAAGCATTAAACCATACTTATTGATAGTCTTAGTACGAGAAAAATAAGCAATGATTTATTTTGAGTTTTAGACATATGGGGAAAGATCTTGGTGTTGCAAGGTTTTTTCCCCATTCTTATGAGTGGATAATTTTTTGTATGTGGTTGGTTAAGTATGCTTTTTGTCATGATAAAAGTATTTGAATTTTGCAAATTTTGTTGCTTCTAGGATGACTTTATAATAAAGTTGAGGTTTAGTAAGTTTAAAGGATTTATAGTGTAATTTAATGGAAGGATTCTTATGATAATAACCCTCTTCCATTGTGAAAATATTTTAAAAATGGGTCTTAGGAAAATAAATGGAGGTCTTTTTCTTTTTTTTTTGTAAGATCCTTTGATAGGACTATACTTGAGGTATTAGATAAGGATTAGGATTTTATTTAATTTTGGGTCATGGTTTTGGAAGAAGATTCTACAAGAGAACTTTGGAAAATAAGTTGGGGAAACTTACCTTCTCAGGCTTGAATAAGGTATTGTAGTGCTAGGAAGAATTTTGGGGGCTTAGAGATTCTACCCATGATTGGATTTATAGTTGTTTTATAAGGATTAAGCCTTTTCTTTTTCTTAGTTTATAGGGTCAATCTTATAGGGTTTTGTGGGTTCTAGAGTCAAGGTTGATTTTGGTTCGTCTTTTGGACTTTATTTTTATATGGGGGATTTTTCTTTATCTTTTAACTTCTTAGGCATCTTTATTTTAAAGAAACTCATATGTTAGGAAGTTAGGAATAAAATTCTTCTTTACTTTGATATATTCAATATCAAAATCAAAAATAAAAAAAATCACTTAATGTGTTTTGATGCAATGTTTTAAATATTTTTTTGTAAAATTTCTTTTATTAATTTGCAATTAACATGGAGAAGAAATTTTGATTTAGAAAATTGGTTTAAAATTTTGTAATGCATTAAGTTATTAAAAAAATTTCTTTTTAATAGTATAATAATTTTTTGAGTATTAATCTAATGTCTAAAGGTGAATTGGACCATTACTTGTCATCTCTGAGTTGTTTTAGAATACCTCCATAACCTAAGTTAAAGGTATTTATTTTAACTATTTTAGAGCTAATCAATTTGCCAAATAAAGATAAGAGATTACATTATCTTCACCTAAGTTTTAATTTATTAGATAAAAGCAATATATTGGTTTGTCTAAGAGGAGAGTTTTTCTTCAATTTATTATGTGAGGGGGTTTTTATAATCCTACTGATATTTGAAATGAAGTCTAAAACATAGTTTAAATTTCTTAAAAATCTTTGGAGTTGGGCTTTATTAATAATCTTATTCAAGAATTTGCCTACAAAAGCCAAAGCTCTTTCAATAAGAGTAATGGTGCCTTGGGGTAATCCTATTTAAGAATTTATCAGTAATCTTAATTTGAGTTTGGAATAGAGACATTTTAGACTATGACATCACAAGTCCATTTTGTTTCATAACATATAAAAATGTATTTTTAAAAAATGATTACATCATCAATATAAACAAGAACATAAAAGCTACATGGAGGGGCAAGACAATAAATTCACCACAAGTAAGTCTTATTAGGGTTTCATAAAAGATAGTATATAAAGACCTTGGAAGACAAAATTAGGGTAAGGCCAAAGCAATTGAAAACACAAAAGTGTGTGGACAACCATAGAGAAAACAAAAAAACACAACATACGGCCAAAGAACACCAACGACAAGAGAATGGTATAATAAGGGATGGAAAAATAAAAATTGGAGCTAAATAGTAACCGTCAAGTGAACAGTAGCCAACAATGGGAAGAGAGAAAATGATTCAGTCATCGAGTGAACAATAACCATCACTGGAAGAAGAAGAGAAAACGAAAATTGGTCAATGAGGAGAAGGAGATAAAGAGGTGAACGACCAAGTGGGTGAACAGAAAAGAGAAAAAATGGAGAGTGAAAAAAATTGCGGGGCTTAATGAAGAGATATCGACTACAACAAAGAAGAACAACTATCGAGAGAGAGAGAGAGAGAGAGAGAGAGAAAGGAGACGCTGAAAGTAAGGGCTGAATAAAGAATAGAGAACAGAGGTCAAGATATAGCCAAATTGGAGTCGTCATTGGGCGAAGGAGAAAAGAAGATTAAAAAGGGGGGAAAATCGGACACCATCGATATGCCTAAAATACACCCAAAGAAGAGAGAGAAGCCATCGTTGGAAGAACAGGGGTGGTTGGCCAAAACATAAGAGAGATAGCCAGAACAGAGGAGTCAACGGGCAGGAGAGAGAAAATACGGCCAAATAGGGGAAAATGAGAGAAAATCTGGAACGGCCAAAGAGGGGTGGACAAAGAGAGAGAGATCATCAGCAGAATAGAGGATGGTAAGAGAGAGAAATCTGGCGGTAAGAGAGAGAAATCCAGTGGTAAGAGAGAAATCGGGTTGGACAATAAGAGAGAGAAACAGACAGGCAGGTTGTAAGACGTGGAACGGCAAACCAGAAACGTGAGGCTAGCTGTGAGACAAGGAGATAGGGAGACAATGAGACAGTGAAAGCAGGAGTTGTGTGGGACAATGTATAGAAGAAATTAGGTGAACCATTGAAAGAACTCAATGTATTTTTAGATTTCTTCAAGAGAGGTTAGAGAGCATTGCGGTGAACTTCTAAGTGATAGTGGAGCAGTCTTTCAATTCAATAGAGGCAAGACAAGTTAGAGAAAGGGTAGACATAGTAAGTGACACTCTTTGTATTGTACTTAGTAATTGTAATATTGAAAGGAATAGAAGATTAAGACATCCGTTAAATGGAATTCTCAAGTATAGTGGATAGTCTCAATAAGGGAGAGTCCCTACCACCGTGGATGTACATCACGTTGACAAAACCACGTAAATCTCGTGTGTCCTTAATTTGCTTTACATTTTGTGTGTTGAATTGAGTTGTGAATGTAGCTAAAGTATCAACCAACCTATAACCTAACGAAGATCTAAATAAGAACATCCGTATTGTCTATTAGGCAATGTGTTTGAAAGGTGACTTTGGGGACTATTATGATTAGTAGGTAGCAATAGATCTACCTTAGTTGATTCTAAGAAAGAGTTTGCTTAAGAAGAGGTTAAAGTTGTTCACTTACTTATGAATTGCAAATTGTAGTGATATTGATTCACCCATCCTCTCAGTATTACAAATTAGTAAATCTTAAGGAGAAGTGGGGAACTTTAAAGGTAAAATGTGTTATTTATAATATTTTAAAATTTTGAAGGAGTATTTTTTAAACCAAAAGGCATTAAATTCGATTCATATTACCTAAAAGGAATAGTAAAAGTAGCTTTGTAATGATCTTTTGGATGAATATGAATTTGCCAAAATTCTAATTTCATGTCAAAATTTGAAAAAAGAAAAGCAAAATAGAGCTTTTGTAATAAATCTCTTTTATTTGGAATAAGGCACCTAATCCATTTTTTAGGTTTGTTTAGGGGTTTGTAATTTATTACTAGTCTAAGTATACTACATTCTTTCTTAGATTTTTTGTTAACATAAAAAGCAACACAAGATGAAGAAGTCCTAGATTTGGAAACTAATCTTTTTGATTCAAAGTCTTAAATTTCTAGTCTACACAATTTTCTAGTTCTTGGTTCATTTGAATAGGTCTAGTTTTTGTAAAAATTTATTTTTCATTAAAGACTAGTTCATAAGGGAGGTCAACAATGTGTTGTTTTTTATTCCAAATTGCATTCGAGAGATTTGAGCAAAGGGCATTAAATTCGATTTATATTACCTAAAAGGAATAGTAAAAGCAGCTTTGTAATGATCATTTGGATGAATATGAATTTATCAAAATTCTAATTTCATATCAAAATTTTAAAAAATAAAAGCAAAAGAGAGCTTTGGTAATAAATCTCTTTTATTTGGAATGGGGCACCTAATCCATTTTTTAGGTTTGTTGAGGGGTTTGTAATTTATAACTAGTCTAAGTATACTACGTTCTTTCTTAGACTTATTAACATAAAAAGCAACACAAGATGAAGAAGACCTAGATTTGGAAATTAATCCCTTTGATTCAAAGTCTTAAATTTCTAGCCTACACATTTTTCTAGTTCTTGGTTCATTTGAATGGGTCTAGTTTTTGTAAAGATTTATTTTTCATCAAAGTTTAGTTCATGAGGGAGGTCAACACTATGTTGTTTTTTTTTTTAATTCCAAAATGCATTCGAGAGATTTGAGCACAGTTCATTTTGAAAACATTTTTTTAAAAGGGAGATTTTTTTATCATTTCTTGTAATTGTTATTGGATTTAGTAAAAATAAACTTCATTTTGTAAACAAGAAAGGTGTTTTTCTTTCAATGAAATCATAGTATCAATCTTATTTTAATAAGAAAAATGAACTTTTATGATATTAAGATCCTTTATACAAGATTTTTCAATAAATGGAAAAATAAGCTTTTAGGATTTGGTTTTGAAAATAATGCTATCACAATAAAAGAATACATGAGGCTAATAAACTTATAAAAGGTCTTTTTAGTATTATAATGTAGTACATATTTTTTACTACGATAAAAAAGATTTTGAAGTTCCCGACTTCTCCCTAAGATCTACTAGTTTGTGATACTGACAGGGGGGGTGAATCAGTATCATCACAATTCGCAATTCGCAGGTAAGTGAACAACTTCAACCTCTTCTTAAAAGCAAATTTTTTCTCAGATTCGACTAAGGTAGATCTATTGCTACCTACTAATCACAATAGTCCCCAAAGTCACCTTTCAGACACCTTGCCTAATAGATAATACGGATGTTCTTGTTTAGGTCTTCGTTAGGTTATGGGTTAGCTGATACTTTAACTGTGTTCACAACTCAATTCAAAATACAGAACGTAAAGCAAATTAAGTACACATGAGATTTATGTGGTTCCATCAATGTGACGTACATCCACGGTGGTAGGGACTCTCCCTCTACCGAGACTATCCACTATACTTGTGAATATAGGTTACAATGGATGTCTTTAATTCTCTGCTCCTTTCATTATTGCAATTACTAAGCAAGTACAATACAAAGAGTGTCACTTACTGTGTCTACCATTCTTCTAACTTGTCTTGCATCTGTTGAATTGAAAGGCTACTCCACTGCCACTTAAAAGTTCACTGCAACACTCTCTAACCTCTTTTGAAGAAGTCTGGAAATACGTTGAATTCTTTCAATGCTTTGCCGAATTCCTTCTTTATGTTGTTTCTCACAACTCCTGCTTTCACTGTCTCACTGTCTCCCCGTCTCCTTGTCTCATGGCTTTACTGTTTTACCAAATTTCTCTCTCTTCCATTTCTCTCTCTCTTGCTGTCCAGCCGAATTTCTCTCTCTTCCCACCAAATTTCTCTCTCTTCACTGGATTTCTCTTTTCATTCACCCACTTGGCCGAATTTCCTCCCTTTTCTGCTAATGGTTTGCTTTTCTTCGTCCTGTCGTCCGGCCCCATCTAGCCGTACCCAGTTTTCTCTCCCATTGACCCGTTTCTCAGTTTTTCCGATTGTTTATTTCTCTGTCTTGATCTGGTCTCATTTTACCTGTTTCAACTCAAATCTAGTCTCCTTGGTTCTTGATCTGGTCTCATCTTAGCCATTTCTCTCTCTTGACATGTCGTTCCCTCATTAACCGATGGTGTGCTGGTGATTTGTGTCACGCATAGGTTTCTCTCTCTTTTCTCTCGACGATCCCTTTTCGACAGTTCTCTCTCTCTTCCCTGACATTCTACCACCGTTTGTTTTGTCCTCCAGTTGGTGGTGGCTCTTCTTTGGCCTATTGATTTTGTCTAGGTTTTGCTGAATGCTCAATATTGCTGACACCCTATTCTTTGTCTTCCAATACCATTATATACTCTACTTTATGAAACCCTAATAAGGCTTACATGGTGAATTTACGTTCTTGCCCTTACTGGCAGATAACTTTCTTGCCCTTCTATATGGATTTACGTTCTTGCCCTTTTATGTGGATTTACCTTCTTACCTTTCCATGTGGCTTTACTTTCTTGCACACTTAAACCTAGTTGACAACAATTACAACCCATACAAGGCTGTGGGAATAACAGATTTTAATTTTAAAATTCTGATTTTGAACAAAGCAAAAGTTTTATTGGTATGCATTTTTGAATTATTGGTTGTTGTGAACCTTTCATTTGTAGTTTCTTGAAATTTTTGAAGTACTATACCTTGTTTAACATAATTCAGGTTTGCTTCTACATCAAATAAGGTTATAGTATCAAGTTTGAAATCATTAAAAAAATAATAAGGATAACCTTGATTAAGTACTTTCTAAAAGCAACCTATTTAAGGGTAGAAAGAAAATCTTAAGAAGGTTTTTGTATGTTTTCAAGTTATTGTGAGTTTAGTTCTAACTTATGTTCAAGTTCTTATTTGTCTTTTATTGGTTGGTTTTCTCAATGTTTTGCGAGGAGTTGGATAATTTCTTCATCTTTCTATTATTTTTGTTTAAGTTCTTTGAGTTTTGTTTTGATAATTTTGATTTCTATTTGGAGGTCTTGTATAGTAAGGATGGATTTTTTGGTGGAATGTTTGGCTAATATTTAAGCAAGGTCATAATAAGGTTTACTAGTTAAGAAACATTTTTAGATATTTTTTTTTGTATAATAGAATCAAAAATATTCTTAATAACTTTAAGAATAAATTTATGTCCATTGTTCAACATATTGATCTATTTTATTTTTATTTTGGTATCAATAGTAATGGTCTAAAGTTCATTTATTTGCAAAGGTTTAATATCAAATGATTGAAAAGGGTTAAATTTAGATTCAAAAGTTTATAAAAGAAGGGCTTCTGATAGGCAAAAGTTTCTTTTTCTAGTTTTAATTCTTGTATTCTATCAATGACTTTACAATATTTGAAGATGTGACCTTTCTTTCCATATAGGTAATAGGTAATATCTTTTGGTTCTGGCTTACTGATAAAGGGTTTTTATTAGCTGTTTTTGGTTAGGACCTTTTTGGTTTCTTATGGTAAGGTTGTTTGTTTATTATGGAAGTTTTATATGTTCTATAGGGTTTTTTGTAACTAATTAAGGGTTTTTTGGTTTTCTTTATTAGAATCTCTAAATTTTGAAAAACTAAAGTTAAATTGCTGGTAGAAAGTTTCTATCTTAAAATGAAATTGTTTCATTTTCCAATTGAGGTGTTTCTGAATTTTAATGTCCTAATGGATTTTGAAACCTTATTTTTGAGTAAAATTGATTAATTCTCCATATATTAACTAATCATAGGGAATAAGGTTTCCATAAGTGGTTATTAAAGTGGTTCTAACTCTTTCTTCCAAGAGAGTTGGAAGGTCGATGAGAAAATTTTCTTTGCAAAAGGGTTAGTTTGACTTTTTCCTACGCATAATTATAGGAGGAAAATGATTTTGTAGTTTTCAAAATCACTAAGTTTTCTACACTTAATGTTACCGAGTAATTTAACATTTTTATTCTTAAGGTAAAAAGGACTCTTATAAAATGTAGAGTAATTGTGAGGATGAGACTAATGTGCCATAACATCTTTTATAAGGTATCTAGTATGTTAAGAATAGGAACCTCATCATCAATGGTTTTGATAGATTCTAAAATGTGCTTGTTATGAATTTTTAAGATGGTAATCTAATCATCCTTTTAACTATCTTGAAAATCCTACTATATGGTGTCCAACAATAGCTTTATCAAAGGTTTGGTATTATGTTTTGTAGGCATTTGTAGTCATAGTTATCTGTTGTAAGAGACTAAGTATATTAGACTCAAACATGTCATTCATATTCGATTCATAAATAAAAGAGGCATTAAATTTGTATTAATAAGGGTGTTGAGTTTCCTTTTCATATTTAAGTCTAAAGCAATATGTCTAGATATAGATTTGGGCCAAAACATATAGTTTACCTAAAGTTGTTTTTCTTTAAGGTTTTTCTTTTTGAGGTTTATCCTAAGGTGTTGAGATTTTTTATGTTCATTTTGGAAGAGAAAAGGTCTAAATTAGCAAGGTAAACTCTTAGAGTTTGGTTTAAATGAGTTTGCCTTAATTTATTTTGGAATGATTTTGAGACTTGATATGGTTTGAAGAGAGAATTTTTCTTGGTTTTATGGCTAGAAAGGTTGTTGAAGTGAAAGTCAAAGTTTAGTACTAGATTTGTTATTTTCCTATTCTATTTAGTTGTATAAAACACTATGACTTTCATCTCCATCGAACAAAGTCTAAATGAACCACTTAGAGAAATTTGTAACTTAATTCAATATGACAAAACTAGGAGTGGAGGATTAAATGCCAAAATAGCCTGATGATCTTCATTAGTAGCTTATAAAGTCTAATTTCACCTTCTCTTTGGACAAGGCACTTCCATGAGATTTAGTTGATTTGATGTTAAGTGCATAAGGATTCATTAATACAGAAAATCAAGAAAGCATATGACGAATGGGGCAAGTATTGGATGCCAATGAATATGGAATGAAAATGAATATTTGTATAATTATTTTTTAGATTATCATTTTGGAAATTTTTTGGGGTTATTATTTTCTTACAAGATTTTGTAAGGAGTTAGTTCTATAGTATTTTATTGATGAGTTATTTTAAGTTATCTTAAGGGGGGATGTTTTGTCTTTATAATTTTGTCATTAACTACCTATTCCTTGGCTTTACTCTAAGTAATAATAGGATTTGTAGATTTTTTAACAAGATATGAGATATTGTTTTAAAATGCGTAAATTTTAAACCAATCAAAAAAACAAAATATGTATTTTTAACTTATAAATGAAATCATAGAACAAGTTTGAATTTTTTTGGTAATCATGTAAAAAAATTTTGAAAAACCATAATCTTTTTCCTTTATCGTAAGGTGCATAAAACTTATTATGTAAATATGTTTTATCAACTTGGAAATCTTTTTCCAAAACATGCAATTCACTTCTAATGTTTTTGGTTATGGTAGATATAGTGAATAAAGTTAGGGATAAAGGTGTTTTAGGGTTTATATAGATTGGCTGAGGCACTATGGTGTTATAGTTTGCATTTTATAGATAAGTGCTTTGTAAGTTTGAAGTAAATAATTTAGGTCGTTGTTTACATAGGCCTATTTTGGTGGTGATGACTTTGTTGTGCCTTTTGGAATTTATTCTTCTAGTATGGAGATATCCTTCCATTGAATAGATTTTACAATTATAGCATGAGATCTAGGATAATGTTTTGATGCAAATGTAAAAATTATTATTTTATAATAAATTTTGAATATTAATACTACTAAAATAGAACCTTCTAGTATGTAGTAATTATAAGTTTTAATTTGTAAAACAATACTTTATAAAATATTTTTATCATCAAGAGAGATAGTAAGATCTAAGTAGCAACTAAAGGTGATTAAGCCATTACACAAACTAAACTTTATAGAATTCAATAAGGAGTCTTAAGAATTTGTAAACTTAATATCACTAAGGATTGTAAGGATTAAAGTATTCAAACCCTTTATTTGTAAGAGATTTTACTTTTACTTGTACTAATCTTATATAGATATATTTGTAATTCTTATTTTTATAGTTTTATGGAGTTTTTTAGAAAAAAATGAATAGTTCAAAAAGTTTTAAAAGTTTGAAAAAATATCTCTTTCTTCAATTTTGATAGTAAAATTAGTTTGAAAAAAATTATATTTTAAAAGTTTATAAATATGGTTTTTTAGACTTTTGATATTTTTTAGTAATGAATCCCTCGTTGAAAATCTTTTAAGGTTATTTTTTTACTATTTATCTTATGGGATTTAGAGGATATAAAAGTAGATGCTATGAAAAAAAAGGTAATTTTATACAATATCGAGTTCATTTTAATAGATTTATTGGTTAAGATTGATACTTCTTACAGTCTAAGAGTTTTAATAAGTTTTAAGTGCCAACAATAACAACAAGGCTAACGATGAAAGGAACTTAAGACAAGGGAAACTTAAAAATGTTATCCTTATGCAATAAATGTAATTGAAAAATGAGTGATGGGGTGAAGAAATACCTAATGTTGAGCAAAATAAACCCCCGAATGGCTTTGATATCAACAAACAATACAATTTATAATAAATAAGTAAAACAATAAGGATAATATATATTAGTATTGTTGAAATTGAGGGTGAAAGGTAAATGATTTTGAGTAATTCCTTAAGAAAAATAAAAAAGAAAAAGAAAATCTCACATGGTGGCATTTGTTAAATTTTAGAATTCTTTTAGTAAATTTTTGCTATTTGTAGTGTTAGACATTAATTTTTAATTTTTTAGTATTAAGATTTTAATATACATCCAATCTTTTTTTTTTCAAAATATAAAATCAAATATTCTTAACTTATATTATTATTTATTTTATTTCTCTTAATCAAATCACTCAATTTCATATATTAATTTTTTTAGATGAATAAATTTTCTTTAAAGTTGGTATATAAAATTCATTATAGTAATATTATTAATTAAAATTTTAATTATGAATTTAATTATAATTAGTATATAATAATAACATTTACTTCACCTTATAGTCAATCATTTAATTTTAATTTTACTTAATTTTTAAACTTAAATTAAAAATCAATTAGTTTAATCGATTGTTATTGGAATATAATTCAAATTTCATTATTTTAACATTTTTATTAGATATAACATACATACACACACTCACTCACTCTAATTAAATAAAAAACTACTTTTCATAGTGAATTAAATAAAGGGGCTCTCAATTTATTATGCATTTTAAGTTGGTTGCATGAGTCTTTAATTCTTTGTTTAGCATTTTCTTCTCCAAAATTTTGTTAATTTAACTAATTCATGGATATTGATCTCAAGTGGATTATTATGGGGCAATTGATATTATAGCAAATTCAAGTTCTATGGAAATAGTTAGCCATTTGGGTGGGAACCCTTCATAATTAAAAGTTATATTATTTTTTTTTATCTTTTCTTAATTTTGCCTCTTTTTTCATCAAAATCATGAGTTCCTTCTCAACATTTGGTAATAAAACAAAGCTATATAACTTAAAATGACAATCATAAGAAACATATCTACACCTTTTTGCTGATACTACTAATGTAGCTAATAATAGAACTATTGCTGCAAGACATGAGTAATTTAAGGAAGTAACTCATAAAATACCAAGTGTTATTAATCCTGAATCCAACAAGTAAGCAAGAGGAATCATATCATAATCCTAATTGTGCTATCATCATTACTATTATTTAATAAAATTAGATTTTGTGCAACTACTATTGCTATTACTACTATAATGTCATCAAGTTTCCCACTAGTAAGCACATGTCTAATATATGTGTAGCAATAATAGCAAAAGTAAAGTCATAATCTATATTAGTAGAATTTTTGGATGTTACTTCTATTATGCTTTGAGCTAATTGCTTTAGCTAGCAACATCCTTTAATTTCATTCTAATACCCATGATCTTGTAAGAGTGAAGATTATCAAACAATGCATTAATTCTAACTATAACAATATCTTTAGCCTACACCTTAATTGTGTTCTTAAATGCCAATTTTGGGTTTCCTTCAATTATTTTTAGTTGATAAGAATAGTTGAAGCCATGATATTGCATAGTTTAATGCTATACAAGTATTTTGTTCCTGAAAACCATAAATCCATTATCTCTAATGTTCATATAATGCAAATAATCATCTTTTAAAATGAAACCCTTGTTGCAACACTTATTTGGTATCAACATTATGCTTAAGTTCATATATTAGTGTATTCATAAAGTTTATCATGAGCTATTATACATATTCCCTAACATCTATATTGATGTTTGCTTATGCACCAACATCATCAACCATACTAATTATCCACTTATCTAGGAGGATAAAATTTGCATCCTTCCCTTTTGGTCTTTTCTTATCTTCCTTTGACTTATAAAAGCCCCAACAACCATCTTCAATCAATTATTAGAATTGGTGCTAAAGCTATACCTCATAGTTGTCTTTGGTCTATGGTTCCTAGTAATAAGGAGTTAGCCCATTTGTTGTGGTCCAAATGGCAAAAAGTTAGGGTTTAAGGTGGGGTCCTGCTAATAAATGGCAAGTGATAGGCTATTGATAATTGTTACATTATCATCATGAAAAATTATTGATAACAGAAGCAAACCATACTTATGAGGTGCTTTACTCAATTTGTCATCACCACTCTTTCGATTTGTGTAATACTTGAATTGAATTAAGGATTCACTACTGCAAATCATCAATAAGATATTTGAGTTGCTACCAACCTTTTAAGGTATGGTTAACACACCTTATCACTAATTCAAATAATTTCATTGTTCTTTGAACTAGTGAGACTTAATTTGCATTGTTAGGATTGTTTAAGATTTGAAGGCATGGTTATACTTGCTACAAATCAAGACTAATACAAATGTCTGTCATAGACAATGAAATTACAACTGCAATATTGATTATATTTTCATACTTTATACTTTAATGTTTTATTTGTTTATAATTTTTCATGATACGTAGTTTAAGAAGTTTCTGTCATAGGAACATATTATAGTTTTAAAAATGTTGATGTGATAGAGAGTGAGATTAGGAATTGAGAAAGTTTATGAGATACTTTTAACTAATATCTACTGCTTTAAGGTAATTTTGGAAATACTTAAAATGCTTTTTACAGCAATCTGTTATAGCAAAGCAATTTTTGAAATGATAATTTAAAATTGTAGAAATTTATTTGATTATTATTATTGCTATTATTATTATTATTATTATTATTATTATTATTATTATTATTTGGAAATAAAAAAATTGAGGGATTGTAAAAAAATTCAAAAGTTGGAGTTACTTTAAAATTTAATTTTAAAAATTCAAATAATTTTTTTCTTTTTAGTTAAAAAAATTGTAGTCAATGTTGGTCAAATGGTCAAAACTAGTTAATTAAGCCATCAAAACTAGTCAATTAAGCTCAATTATATGATCAAAGTTAGTCACCAAAACTATTAAGGTAAATACAAGTTGGTTAAATGGTCAAGGTTAGTTAACAAAGTTGTCAATGTTAGTTAACCTGATCAAAGCTAGTTTAATCAATTAAATTCAATTAACAGTGCTTAAAAAAAAAAAGTAACTTCATTCTTTTCTTTTACCGAATTGTCCCCCCTAATCATAATCATCTCTTTATTTTTTTTAGTTTCAAAACATTCTCTCTCCTTTTCTTTCTCTACACCCCTCCTTTTTTAGCATTCTCCCTCTTTTGTGCTTAGAAACTCTGTAAACATGAAATTAGGCTTGGTTTCTAGTGTGTGAGCTTAGTTTTGTCCTTGTAAGTCATAATTTTCATTGAATTTTTAGATTTTTTGGTGGCATAAAGTGAGAGGGTTTGTCATCAATGGCGAGGGTTGCCAACCTTAAATTAATGCATAGGATTTAGGGATATTTACATGTGAATTTAGGTAATCGATAAGGGTCTTAGGTGGCAACATCCATTAAAAATGGTACATGTATAGAAAAGGTAACAGGGGCAATTTGGATTTTTGTATCATTGTAATGTAAATGTTTCAAGGTTACTTTCCAATGCATGGTTAGCAAAAAGATAAATATTAGTAAATAGTGACCTTAGTAGTGGTGTCAACTTTTTTCTTGCAACATTGCTAATGCCAACAAGCCTTAAGTGAGCATTCAATGATTACTTCAAGGTAAATTGTGTTTTAAAGGTGTATTTGTCTCTTTTGCATATGTTTTTGGTTTTAAATTTTTTGTTTCAGTGCCCATTTGCTACTATTGTATGCTATTATATGTATAAAGGTTTTTCCTTTTTTTTAAGCCTAATATATATATATATATATAAAAGCTAATTTAAGGGTTTGAAATGAAATTAGAACATTTTCTTAGATGGATTAGTGTAAGGGTAAGGAATGTACCAAGTCGATGCAATTTGATTAAGTTTAAATTGAGTTTGCTTAAGTTGCACTAAGTTGTTTGGGTTTGATTGTGTTTCGGGTCAACTTGGTTTTGCTTGAGTTTAATCAAGTCAACTTGGTTTTGACCAAGTTTAAGTTGCTACTTTATTTATTTATTTATGTCCATTTTATGTCTATTTCATTTCATGTTTCATATTTATAATTTTTTTTGCGTATATTAATTAGTTTTACTTTTCAAATTATTTAACTTGTCAAATTCTACTCACACAAATACATATACCAAGAAGTATAACATTATAATATGCCACTCTAAAATTGACTTAATACCTAAAATGCAATATTAACTTTTATTTTTTTGGTCCTCTTTCATTTTTCCATGAGGTTGTAGTGTATTGATAAGTTTGAATTTGACTGCAATGGGCTAAAAGTGTTATGAGATTGGCTTTTAGATGGTGGTAATAGCAATTTTGGCAAGATGAGTATTCCCACTTTTTTTTATTTGTTTATTATGTGGTAGTTTGTGATGGTGATTGCTTAGCAACTTGTTTATAAGCTTTCAACAATTTAAGAACATGTTATGATTAGCTCTTGTTTGTGTTTAAAGTTATGTGGGTTAATGAGTCTTAAGAATGCTTTATGGTGTTATTTAGGCACTCCTTACATGCTTATATTATTGATGATGTTTTTCAGGTGCCTTTTATTATTATTATTATTATTTCATTAAGAATGTAGTCCTTTTTATAGTTCCATTAAGTAGTTAGGAATTGTAATTTGATTAGCTAATTAAGAATAGATTCTTTCATTATTATTTTCATATTATTGGATAATTGAAGATAAGCATATAAGATTAATCATTACTTTTAGTAAGAGATAACTTAGACAAGTATTTAACTTTATTTAGTAATATTCTAACTTGTAATTGGCATTTATTAGGAAGTATGGGCTTCAAAGACTCATGGACCAAATAAGACTTTTCTAGAAGATGGACTTAAAGGTTTATAAGAATGATAAGCTATTAGTATAGTGATAGGCTATTAGTATAAAGTTTTAAATTGTATTATATTTGTTATTTGTGAAAGGTGAATTGTATTTAAGGTGAGCTTAGGTTGACACAAACTAGGTTTTTAACCACTATTTTTTTATTAAAAAGCTTAACAACAAGTGGATATATGATCTAAATTTGCTTAAAATAGTTGTACTACCTTATCAATTTTGTTGTAAATGCAAAACATATTCTTAAACTTATGTAGTATTACTTCTAGCCTACCATTCAAGTTGTAGAACATATTCTTTAACTTGCATAGGATTACTCCTAACTACCATTTACAACTAAAATTTTTAGAAGTAAATTGACATGTCTTTTAAACTTGCTCAAGATGGTTAAATTACCTTATTGCTTGGGTCACAGATATATAACACATTCACAAGTTTGTGCATGATTGCTTTTAATTGCCATTTATAATTGAAATTTCAAAACTAAGCTAATATGTTGTCTAAATTTACTTAAAATTGTTACATCAACTTATTGCTTGAGTTATTGATTTAGAATGCATTTTTAAACATGTTCAGAGTTGTCATGTGATGTGGTTTTATTGGTTGTAGTTGTTTGCACATATACTAATACAATATTGTTGAGGGTTTGCCCTTTTCTATCCTTACTTGTTTTCATTCTTCCATGAATGTTCTTGTGGAGAGAGAGCTAGTGTTTAGTAGTCTTTTCTAAGGAGTACTTCTAGCCTTAGTTTGCCCTTATCTTGCAATTCTCCATCCTCAGCTTAAGAAACATTAAAACTCCTAACTCAAGACTCATTAATTGGTTTCATTTATGGGAATGATATGTTATGTGTTTCTCCTTTCCTTTAAGACTATAGTTCTTAACTAAGACCTCTTAAACCTATTTCATATATTTTCTTCAGAATTGATGGAACACCCCAAACTCCCTCTTCTCTTCCTCTTCACCCACCTAATCTTCCTAACATTGTCATCTTGAAGTCATAATATCAATTCTACTTTCTTATTCACTTACACTATGATAATGAAAACACCTAACATTGAGGTGAAAGAAGCTATAACCACTTAAACTCTTGGCATAGTGACAATTGTATAGTTTGCTTCTTTAGAAAGTCAAATGAAGGTTTTTGCCATTAGTTTCTTTGCATTTCTTACAATATATGGTACCCTCAACCTGATGACCTTTGAAAATCTTCATTAAAAACCCTTTGTTGAAACTCTTGGTAGGGATAATCACCCTTTTACATAAGAAAATCAAGTGAGGCAAGACTTAAGGGAATTCCTTAAGGCTAGGAAATAAGGATAGAACAAGTTAGAGTTAGGTAATATCTCTTGTAGGTTTAGGGAGATTCTTGTCAAATATATCCTTAGCATTACAACATCAATAACATGTGTCTCAAAGCCTAATCCTTAATTTTTAGTGAATCATTAAAAGATTATGAGGTAAAAAGGCCGTGTAATCATAAGGTTTGGCTCGACTCATTGAGGGAATGACCAATTAACCAAACAACTTAAGGGTATGCAAAAGCAAATAGCTACTTTTGGGGTCTCAAAACATGTTACAATTAGAAAATCTTAAAATAATGCTGAGCTTAACCTCTCTAAAGAATTTCTAGGTGCTTTAGTCTAAAATAAGTTCAAGTTTCCCACTTTGCACACATAAAACATTACTAAAGACTTGATAGAGCACTAATATGGGTTTTGAACACCTTTGTTACTCCTTATAGCTTTAGTTGCATTTGCAAAGGCCTTTGCTATGATGTTAAAGGATGTTAATGAGAGCTATTTTGGGCTTTTAACTCATCCTATCATAAGCTTTTAATAGTTAAGGGATCTATTTATAGCTAGGTTTATTGAAAGCAAAAGGCATAAAAAAAAAAAACACTATGACTTTCATCTCCATCGAACAAAGTCTAAATGAACCACTTAGAGAAATTTGTAACTTAATTCAATATGACAAAACAAGGTGTGGAGGATTAAATGCCAAAATGGCCTTGATGATCTTCATTAATAGCTTAGAAAGTCTAATTTCACCTTCTCTTTGGACAAGGCACTTCCATGAGATTTAGTTGATTTGATGTTAAGTGCATAAGGATTCATTAATACAGAAAATCAAGAAAGCATATGATGAATTAGGCAAGTCTTGGATGCCAATGACCATCCTAAGAAAGAATATGCAAAACTTTCCAAACGTTTGGGTAAAAAAAGTCCTAAAGTCTTTCCCTAAAGCAAAATTTTTGCAATTAAATCTTGGATGGTTAAAAGTTCACCCATTACTTCTCACTTACCTATGAATTTTTATAAGTTCTCTTACAAAATTAAAGTGAAAGCCTATTGATCTTACCACTTAAGATAAGAGTGTATCCAAGCCATCAAGGCCTAGAAATATTGTCACTTCCTTAAGGACCATGTCCATACTATAGATGAATACTAAAAGCTAAGAGATATGATCAAATGGTTCACATAATAGGGTTACTTGGGATAGTTTATTTGTAAAACTTAGTGGGACAATCAAACTAGTTACAACTCTTAACTAGATAATTAATATTGTTATAGTTCCTATGAGGTGCATTGATATGTTAAGTAACAAAGAGTTTGAGTAAGCTTACCATGTGAGAGGGAATTTGTAAAGGGTTCCATTTAAATGATAATTAGAAGATCATTTATAAGAGGAAGGATGAATGCCTTAAGGAAATCATATACTCACCACTAGATACTCAACATTTAAGGTAAAAGACTTATGAAGAAGAAGATGAAGTTCCTATTGCCTTCACTAATAACAATCTAAAGGAAGTGGAATGCCTTCATAATAATCCATTGATAATCTTTTGAAATGTAAATGGTTCAATGTCCATTGTGTTATGGTTGACACTGAAAGTTCAATTGATATATTGTACTACAATGCTTTCAAACAAATGTGTCTCTTTAAAGAAAAGCAAAATTCTACCATTTTCCCTTTATACAAAATTTTCATAAAATTTATTGTCCTTACAGGATACATCAAGCTACCTATGAGTGTTGGGCCAATGTCAAGGACAAGCAAAATGACATTATAGTTGGTAGTGGTGAACATCTCATCATTGTACAATCTTGAGATTATGATTTCATATACTTAATGTCATTGTGTCAATTAAGTACCTAGAGATAAAGTTTCCCATTTTATATGATAATGGTGAGGTAAGAAGTGAGAGTAAACAACCAAACAAGTTTTAAGTAGTATGGATAAAAGGTTGTAATAAGAAGCCTATCACGAATGTTGCAAACTCGGACTATTAACCTAATGAACAAAAGGAGAAGGGCGTGCCTACTAAAGGGTTGGTTTAAATTCCTTTGGACCTTTCCAATCCATCTCAAATAGAGTTAATCGAAAAAAAAATAAAATAAAAAAGTCTTAAAGGATAAGTAAAAGATGATTGATTGCCTTCTTTTGTTTTACATTTATATGTTTTTCCTTGAGTATCTTCTAACATGCCTAGGATTGATTAGAGGTTATGGTCCATAAGTTAAGTATAGATAAGTCACACACTTAATACAAAAAAAAAAAAAACAATAAATCCTTTAAGAGATAACTCACCATTAAGGAAAAGGTTAAACTAATCAAAGCTAGCTTCATTCATAAAGTAATGTACCCTTAGTGATTAATGAATATGCTAATGGTGAGGAAAATGTTCCCAAATTATATATAATACTTGGAAAAAGACATTTGTGACAATGAACCACTATGACATAAAGATTAATCTTGCAAAGTGTACTTTTAAGGTATAATTTAGAAAATTCCTAAGCCTCCTAGTCTTAAAAAGGGGAATTGAGGCCAATCTAAAGAAATCAAAGGACCCCTTTTCCTTTACCAAAGAAGATTAATAATGTTAAAGTCCATAGTGGGATGACAACACATTTAAGCCAATTTATATTAATATTAAAGGATAAGTAACTTCTTTTCTTTTGCATTTTAAAAATTTGTGTTTGATTTTAAATGGACAAATGAGTGTAAGTAGGCCTTTTAGTAATTGAAAGAATATATAACACCACTCTATTACCTAGTAAATTGGTCTTAAGTGAACTATGCTACTTGTATTTAGCCCATATCAATAAGTAGTTAGCTTTGTCTTGATTGCTGAAGAGTGAAGAGTTCAAAAGCTCATCTATTATGCTAGTAAAATGTTGCTAGGGGCAAAGGCTAGGTACTTGAAGTTTGATAAGCTGGCTTTCATATTAGTGGTCATAGTAAGGAAATTACAACAATATTTTTAAGTACACAAGAAAATGGTCCTCATCGATCAATTATTGAGACTAATGTTGCATCAGCCAAAAGTAGTTAGTCATTTATTATAGTGGTTAATTGAATTAAGGGAGTTTGATATACATTTCTAACGTTGTTTTATGCTTAAAACGTAATCTCTTATTGACTTTATCAATAAATGCATAAGCTTTAATGAGAATAACACTAAAGGCCTTTAATTGCAAGAGTAGACTTTACTTATTGATAGATCCTCCAGTAAGAAAGGTAGTAAAGTTGGGCTAGTGTTCTTAGGGCTGGGAGAGGTCATACTAAAATATGACTTTCACTTTATGTTCTCTATCTTAAATAGCAAAGCAAAGTATGAAGTCCTTATTATAAGGAAGAACATAACATAAGTCTTAAGGATCAAACAACTTTAAATTTATAATGATTCTCTACTTATTATTGGTCAAGTGAAATGTGAATTTAAAGTGTGAAAAAGTTCCACAATCAAGTACTTATCTAAAGTTTAGATACTTTTGAAGGAAAAGTGTGAATTTTACAAGATTAAGTCCTATGATCTAAGAACTTAAGGGTAAATGTGTCATTTAGGTCTTAACAAAGCTCAAATTCAGTGTTTGGATGAGTAATGTTTATTAAAAGCCTAAAAACACTTATGAAGAATTGGTGAAAGCAAACCTATAAGTGGATTATGAACCTTTTTGGATGGACCTTAGTGTTAAGTATCTTCAAATAATTATTCTCTTAAAATATAAGATAGAGGCAAAATGAGTATGGTACAAGGCAACAATATACATATCTGACGCAGCGAGGAAGCGTAATCAACAACAGGAAATCAATAACAACGATTGAATTTCAAAGAACAAAAGGCACAAGCCGCTTTAGAAAAATGTTCTATCAATTAGGGTAAAGTATATTACGTTCTGCCTCCCACTAAGAAACCCTAAAATATATATAGTGCATACAATTATACTAAAATTATGAAAATGTCATTTTATAAAATTTAATTAAAATTACGAAAAGCCCTTCAGCTTGGATTCAATTTTGAAACTTTTCGCAACTTCTTATCCTTTTCTCGCTTGTCCATATACTCCTCGGCTATCTGGTCCACATCAATATCCAAACTAACTGATTATACAAGCATTACTACTACTAAAATTCTTGACCTTAAAAGTGACAAAATATTTGTTATATGAACTCCACCAAGGTATCCGTAGGAATCATAAGGGTTTTTGCACTATAACTTTTAAGGCTAAAAAACAAGTAACTTACTATTTGACAATAAATAAAGATGTCAAGAGCTTTGTTTTAGGTTAAAGGTTCATTAAGTTTTGGGTCATATAGGTTACAAATATTTCAAATGTTGGGTCATTAGATTTTAAGTTTACCAAGTTTTAGGTCATTTAAATTTTTGGTATTTTAGGTCTTAGGTCATTAAGTTTTGAGTTAATTAGATCTTAATTACATCACATTTTAATTTCATTAGGTTTTATGCATAATAAGTTCTAGTTCTTATGGATTTTGGACTTAGGTTAGTTTGGTTTCTAATTTTACAAATTTGATATATTTGGGTTAATTAGGTATAAGGTGAATTGAGTTTTAGGCCATTTTGATTTTGACTTGAGTTTTGAGTTATTTAGATTTTAGATAACTTAGGTTTTGTGTTATTAACATTTTTATTTAATATAGGTTAAGTTAAGTTAGATTTTAGGTGGGTTAAGTTGAGCTATTTAAGTTCATTTAGCTTATATGGCAACACAACATTTTCTTAATAATGGCAAAGGGTAAACTTTTTCAATAATTTGTTAGCTATAAAAGACTCCCAAGTAGTTAATTTTAAGAGAAGAATGCTAATGCATAAGCATAGATAACATTAATTATACTTGAATAAAGAACAAAAGAAAGTTTGCTTAGGTTGACACCAACAAGAGAAAAAATAGTCTTTAACTTATAATAAATTCCTATGTATAGAATTACACCACATAGACATCAAAGACTTAAAAGTAGCTTTAGAAAAAAAAAAAAAAAGAAACTGATTTTGAATAAGTTGAGAAAACAAGAAGTTGACATAAGTCAGTAGTAAGAGAGTATTTGTTGAGTTTTGGATCATGAAAGCATTAGGAAAGGTTGCTTAAAAAACTGAAGGCATCACTTTTAGCCATCCTTTTTTTTTTTTTTGCTAATTAAGGCTTTATTAAGTGTGTGCTCCAAATAAAAAATTGGTTAAAAAAACTTAAGCTTTTTTAATTGGATCTCAATTACATCATATTTTAGTTTTATTGGGTTTTAGACATAATAAGTTCTAATTTTTATGGATTTTGGACTTAGGTTAATTTGGTTTCTAATTTTACAAATTTGATATATTTGGGTTAAGTGAGTATAAGGTGAATTGAGTTTTAGGTCATTTTGATTTTGACTTGAGTTTTGAGTTATTTAGATTTTAGATAACTTAGGTTTTGTCTTATTACATTTTCATTTAATATAGGTTAAGTCAAGTTAGATTTTCCTCTTATTCATGACCTTACTTTAGCTAAAGCTCAAGCTTTTTTAGCCTTACTTGCTAATCAACTTCGATCTTCATAACAATAGCCTCTATATCAACATGAGTCCCCTACTTAGACCTTGAAACATCCTTTAAGGAATATGGATTGAGCTTGTTCTTAGGCAATTTTTTCCTTTATGACCTAGTTTAGATCAACCACCTTTTATTTTACTTCCTTAAGTTATTCACATAGGAATTTGAACCCTTTTTTTTCCTCCCCTTAAGCATGTAAGATAATATCTTTCAATCTTGTCAAAAACACCTTTTTTCTTACTTCCTTTATAAAATGAGAAAGCCAGTCAAACACAACTTAGACTTTAAAAGACGTGCCTTTATTAATTACGAACCAATTCTCGCCCAATAATTCATTAAGCAAAAATTAAACTTTATTGATAATGAACTCGAAAGCATAAAGATTGTCCTCATCTAGTATGCTTACATTGAAAATTTGGTCCCAGTGACCAATGAAAAAGACTAGTCTTTGGTCCAAGGCCTTTTCCTTAAATTAACCACTTTTAAGCTTGTTGTCATATTAGATGTTGTAACATTAACAAGTGTGGGTGTCGGTAAGAGGTAGCTTGACTCTTTCCGCTTAAGGAACCTTATTGATGGTAAAAGATAGTTTTGCCCTTGCCTTTAAGGGACATTATTGGTAGTAAAAGGTAGTTCCATCCTTTAATCTCTAATAGGAGGATTGACCCTACTTGATGTTTTCTTTTAAAAATCTTTCATCATATCCTTGAAGTTTAACTTTTTGTCCTTATTGCATTATAACAAATAAGAATTAATACAAGATAGTAAAATCAACTAATTCATCTAATTGTTTAGAAATGAATATTGCAAGAGTAGTATAAGCCCCTTGGTCTAAAGACTTGTTCAAGTTCAAGGAAAGGTTGTAAAATTCACCCACCTCAACCTGTGGCACGTCTAAGTGCTTACAACTTTTATTAAGTAAGATAGGATGACCTCATTTAAGAGCTTTATAAAGTAAAAATTCATAAATAGAGACTCTATAAGGTAATAATTCTCCTTTTAATTGCTTAGATAAGCTCATTTTAAGAAGTGGTTATAAAGAACACAATGAATGACAATAGATTAACATGGCTTTGATCCTACTTAGATGAGCTTTTACACATAAGGTAAGCAAGCCAATTAGATGACACCAAATGGCTGGTGATAATTATGTTAATTAAAATTGAAATACATGAGAAATTGTTGCAATGAATGATACAAAAGAAGGTCCTCTTATGTAAAAGAGTTAGCAATTCATACTTATTAGAGACATGATAGTTTGTACAAAGCTTTTTATCCATATGATCTTGCTTAAATCATGAAAATTATAAACTTATTGCATAGTTTCAACGGCAATAAGTGGTTCAAGAGGTGGACACTATTCTACCTATAAAGACTTAAAGAATAAAGACATAGAAGGGTTAGACAACAAACTCCTAAATAGGCATTTGCCGTGTTAGCCTTAGTCTTAAGACTAATCTCACCCATATGCCACATTTACAACCTTAAATTAAGTCACAACAAGGCTAAGAAATTATACCACATTATGCATGATTGCAATCTTATATGGCGTGCCTATTATGTCACCCTAAAAAGGGAATAAAGTATTGTTGTATCCTTATTTTGTTTGTCTTGAGGATTTCACACTTGCTCACTTTTATGTAAGCCTAATTTTATGGGCTATATATGATGCAATTAGATTATAGTTTGTTCATTTAAATAAAGCAACAAAAATGAGAAATATAAATAAAAAGAAAGAAAAATAAAAAAGAAAAAATAATAATAATTGCATTACTATAAATTAATATCCAATATGTAACTAAAGTTTAAGATACAAAGCATGTCCCACATTGAAAGAAAGAAATAGTGACCCTAACCTTGAAAAGGGTACTTCCCTTCTCAAGAACCTAAGCTAGTCATCTAAGTGTAACAATATCAATTTAGCTTTCTTTTCAAGGTTTAATGACCTAATCTAAGTGTGAATCTTGCAAGTCAAAGGCTTACAAAATATTAAATATGTGTGGAAATAATCCTAATCATTTGAAAAAAGGAAAATTAATCTCAATCATTTAGCAAAAAAGCAAGTTAATATAAAGTGTTTAGTAAAAAGCAACCAAAGATTAATGTTCAAGATTAGGCTAGTTTTATTATAAAAAGAAGTTAACATTAAAGGATAAAGAAAAAAAGGGAAAAGTGGGGGTTAACAAAATACCATTAGGAGCATAAGAGTAAAAAAACTTCATAAGTGTGAATATTAATTAAGAAACAAAAGAGAAAGTCAATGACATTTTTAAATGCCTAGAAAAACTAATATAAGAGCATAAATTAAAAACATTTAAGTTATCCAAGAAAGAGGCAATAACAAAATAAAAGCAATAGCTCAAGCTAACAATAGTGGATATAAAGATACCTATCATAGGACTATAAAACCCTTTTTAATCCTTTCTTCCCTTTTTATTAAACGTTTTATGGGTCCATTCTAGAGCCTATGGTTTCCATACAAAATAATTAATTAAAATTAAAAACACATTAATTCCTTTGTGAAGTTTATGGTTTCTATACAAAATGGTTAATTAAAGTTAAAAATTGACTAAACAAAGTAGTCAAAAGTACCCATAAAACACAATAAAAAAATAGTAGGCACCAAACAACCATGACAACATAATTAAAACTAATATATCTAGCCACCTAACCAAAGAGTGATAAAAAAAAATGACTTTTCTTGAGTTGTTTATGTCATAATCCACCAAATATCAATACTAGATCCTTGCATAGAAATAATCACTAGTTAGCACACTTTTGCCAAAGAGAACAAAAAAAAAACAAAAAAAGAGCAAACAAACAAAAAGAATGTGTTTTGACCCTTACCAAAGGCTTGCTACCATAAGTGATACTACTAAAAAATGTCATGAGCATTTGAGTCCTCTAATGATAATCTACACACTAATGAATATCTTGTGCAGAAAAGAGGCTTAAAAGCATTCAAACTAATGGAGTAGCTTGAGGTTAATGGCCACATCACCACTATACACATTGTAGCCTAGTGTTATTTTGGCCTAAAATTGGCACTGTTCAACCTATTGGTTTTTTTATCTATCCAATGATGCCCTTCACGCATAAAACAAAGCACAAGAATGTAACGATCATTTGCCTAAAGTTCACTATTGCTATCACTTTTTCCCCCCTTTCCATTCACCATTTTCAGCCATTAGCATTATACAAGATAAGCATTGGTAAACATAGTATATGACAATCTATTTATTGATGCCTCCTAAGTGTCAATCATAGGCCAATGATGTCTTGCCATAAGTAGTAGCCATCCTTTCTTTCTATTATACTTAGTTCAAAAAATTGAAAAAAATGTCATTTCTGAAACCAAATCTTGAATTCCTATACCATAAATAATTTCCAAAATTCATGTTTAAGGTATTTCAAAGCTAAAAAGAAAGGAAAATGATAAGAAAAATGGTAAAGGTAAAGAGAGAAAAAGTGATTTTTGGGTCAACATAAGTTTAAGCATGAAAAATATGAGGGAGGGTCGACCACAAAGTTAAGGAAAGAAAACAAAAAGGAACAAGGAAAAATAAAGAAATGAGTGGGAAGGGAAAGTAAAAAGCAAAAATTAAAAATCAAAAAAGGGAAGGAAAATAAAAGAAATAAGTAAAGAGGAAAAAAAGAATGAAAAAGAGAAAAGAAATTAAAAAATAAAACAAGAAGAAAGTATGAAAAAAGAAGAAAGAAAAAAGGAAAAGGGGACATAAAGTTTCTAGTGATAATACCATTTTAAGATATTCTAAGTAAGCCTATAAAATAAAATAATATTAACCATTTTGAAAAATATCTTTTATAAAAATAAAATAAAATAAGCTTTTCATTGTCCAAAGCATTAGGTCACTGTAAAAGATATTTTAAAAAGTCTTAATAAAAATATAAAATTTTTTCATTTACTTCTTAAAACCTCAGTATGTGTTGTTCTCACAATCCTTTATAGGTTGCAATTGTTGTCAACCAGATTTAAGTGTATAAGTAAAAATGGTTCATTCAAGCATTCAAGGGATGAGTTTTTAATAGAAAGAAAAGAGTAAGAAAAATAAATTAAGAAGGAGGATAATGCTGAATTTTGAATGAAACATTAATATGAAGCCATATGGAGGGGCAAGAAAGGAAATTCGTCGTAACTTCAACAAACCCTATGTACCACTCGGAAAATAGTGAAACAAAGCAGACTAGAACCAGGGAGAGCAAACCAAAATTGGTGGAACCACTATATGATAGGGAGATTGGTAAGACGAGCAACCAAATGAAACATGAGATTAGCGAAACTTGAAACGAATGAGACCAGACCAGACCTGGAATGGGTGAGACCAGACTAGATCTGGAGCAAGTGAGATGTGAGATCTGGTATGACCAAAACCAGAGCAGACGTGAGACCTGGAAAGGGTAAAACGTGAGACCAAACCAAGTGAGACCAGACTAGAACAATGAAATAGTGAGACCAGACCTAGAAAACGCAAGACGGTGAGATAGGGAGATGGTGAGACTAGAAGACAGGTGAGACCGTGTGATGATAAGACCAGGAGTTGGGTGAGACAACCTAAAGAAGAAATTTAGTAAAGCATTTGATAGAACTCAATGTATTTTTAGATTTCATCAAGAGAGGTTAGAGAGTGTTTTGGTGATAGTAAAGCAACCTATTCAAATTAAACAGAGGCAAGATAAGCAAGAAGAAGGGTAGACACAATAAGTGACACTTTTTGTATTGTGATTGCTTTGTATTTGTAATAGTAAAAGGAGTAGAAGATTAAGACATCCATTGTAATCATAGGGGATACCACACTGGTATTCTCAAGTATAGTGGATTGTCTCGGTAGAGGAAGAATCCCTACCACAGTGGAGTACGTCACATTGACGGAACTACATGAATCAAAATATGTGAAGACCTTACAATGAAGCTTGCCTCAAGGACTTCAAGAATTGAAGAAATGGAGATAGAGTTGCTAAGACTCTAGCAATAACTCAAAAAGAGTGAAGAGAACTTGTAGAAGCTTGAAGTGGTAAGAGAAACAATCTCTACAAGTGAAAAGAAGAATGAAAAGAAAGTGCAGTACTCTAAGGCTGCACTACCTAAAGAGAATGAGACTTTGCCACAGAAGTTGAAAGAGAAGACTGTGACTTAGGAAAAGATAACTGAAGAAGAGAAGATAGTTATCAAACCAAAGCCAGGGCTAAAAGTGATGTATGTAGTTAAAGAGTAGTAGCCCATAGCTACTATGTATTAGAAAGAAAAGATTGATCAGCTAGGAACAGTGAAGGCTAAAAATAAAGAAAATTTGAAGAAGCAACTTAGGGTTGCAAACAAAAATAAAGAAAAGAAAGTCAGCCAACCAAGGGTAATGGCTGAAAAGAAGGAAGAGAAGAAGGTGGCTGAAATAAAAGCCACACAAGCAAAGAAGCTAGCAACCTTCCCTACACAGCAAGTAATGAACAAAAGAAAACAAGCTGTGGTTAGACCCAAGAAGAGACAGTTTCAAGGTCACTGCTTTTGTTGTGATGTTTGGGGTCATAAGGCAAGTAAATGCTGGTGGAGAAGGCCTGTATGTGTCTCCAACTTGAGAAGATACAATACTGCATATAGGGGGATACAATAAAAAATTCAAAGGAGAACACTTGTCGTGAGTTCTTACACATACTGTAAAAAGCAAGGACACACTGACAAGGAGTGTTACTAGAAGCCCAAACTAATGGTTTCAAAGAAAAAGTTTGCTATATTGATAGACTTAAAACAATGTGAAAGGTGCGGGCAGGATGACCATAATGCCAAGAGATACGTGACACTTCTCCTTGAGCAAGAGAAGGCACTCAATGGCACAGTGAAAGCAATTGGTACAATCAAAATTGAGAAAAAGGAGAAAGCTATTATTAAGCTAGTTCAAAAGAAGGAATATAAAGTTAAAAAGGAGGTGGCTAATATAGCTGAAATTGCACTAAAGGATGACTACAAGGATAAATAGTGGATCCTTGATAATGGATGCACTTCACATATGACAGAAGACAAGAGTAAATTATCAAAGCTGAACAAGTCAAGAGAAGGCAGAGTCAAGTTTGGCAATGATGATTCACTCAACATTAGTGGTCAAAGGTCAGTAAATATTGGAAAAGGAAAGCTGAAAGATGTTCTGCATGTTGAAGGACTTAGATATAATCTAGCATCTGCTAGCCAACTATGCAATGAAGACCATAAAGTGATATTCACAAAAATAGGTTGCCAAGTAAAGAGTAAAGAAGGTAATACTGTTGCAGCTAGGAAGAGAATAGCTAAAAATTTATATGTGATTGATGAGGACAAGATAAATAATTGTTTACTTACAAAAGAAGAAGAAAATCAACTCTAGCATAGGAGGCTGAGACACTTAACATAGAAGAACAGGAGGAAGCTAACATGCAATTAAAGACATTCTAGACCTCAAGAGAGAGGAGTATGTCTGCTCAGCATGCTATAAAGGAAAACATGTCAGAAAGCAATCTAAGACCAAAGAGTTCAGTTCTGAAGTAGTGCTTAACATTGTACATACTGATTTGTGTAGGCCAATGAGAACAAAAGGGTTGAATGGTGAGATGTACTTCATCTTGTTTGTTGATGATTATTCCAAAAGGACTTGTATCATACACTTCAAACACAAGTTAGAAGTTTTGAAATGCTTCAAAAGATTCAGAAGATTGGCTGAAAATGAGAGTGGAAAGAAGATCAAAGTATTGAGGTTAGATCAAGGCACTGAATTCACAAATAGAGCTTTTGAAGATTACCTTGAGAAGTATGAAATTCACCATCAAATGACAGTAGGAAGAACACCTCAATAAAACGGGGTGGTAGAGAGGAAAAATAGAGCTGTGGTTGAAATGGCAAGAACACTACTGTTGAAATCCAAGTTTCACACAAGATTTTAGACAAAAGCAACATTTACAGTCTTGCACCTACTAAACAGAGTTTTACTAAGGCCCAAAACTGATAAGACTTCATATAAGCTATGAAGTAGGAAGAAGATAATAGTCAAGTATCTTAAAATCTTTGGTAGCCCATGTTTTGTGAATAATTAGGAGCAAAACTTGGGAAAATTCCATGTTAGGTCAGATGAAGGCATCTTTGTGGGATACTTAGCAAAGACAAAATGTTACAGAGTTGTTTTTTTGCATAAAATGGGAAAAGTGGTAACTTCCAGTGATGTGAGAATAGATGAAAACTGGAAAATAATGCATAATGGATAAAATGAGGACAGTGAAGAAGATGACTTCAAGATAGATAAAGAATCAGACTAACATGAAGAAGAGGGAAAAGAAGTAAGTTCAAACTCAGCAGACTCAGAGAAGAGTGAGTTTAAAGATAAAGAAAGAGATTCTCTTACAACTAAGACTGTGCAAGAGAGAAAGACAAAGAAAATATGGACCAATGCTCATTAAGGAAATTAGATCATAGGTGACCCATCAGCAAGAGTTACAACAAAAAAGAAGAATTCTGGGAGCTACTGCTTTACTATCACAAGTTAAACCTAAATCTATTGAAGAGGCTGCATAAGACAAAGCCTGGGTCAAAGCTATCAATGAGGAGCTGGACCAAATTGAGAAGAATGAAACATGAGAGTTAGTTCCAAGACCCACTAACAAGAATGTCATAGGAACAAAATGAGTGTTTAGAAATAAACATAATGAAGATGGCAAGGTGGTGAGGAACAAGGCTAGGTTGGTTTGCAAAGGCTACACTAAGATAAAAGGAGTAGATGTTGATGAAACTTTTGCACTAATAACAAGGTTGGAAACTATCAGAATGTTCTTAGTTTTGGCAGCACATAAGAGGTATAAAGTTTACCAGATGGATGTGAAATCAGCCTTTCTGAATGAGCTCTTGAAAGAAGAAGTGTATATTGAACAACCGATGGAGTACAAATCAATTAGGATGAGACACACGTGTGCAAGCTGAAAAAAGCCTTGTATAGCCTTAAACAAGCCCCAAGAGCATGGTATAGTAAGTTGGATGCATATTTAAGAAGGTTGAATTTTAAAAAAGGAATAATTGATAATAACCTATATGTGTTCAACTTAAAGAAAAGCCAACTAATAATCATAGTATATGTAAATGACATCATCTTTGGAAGGGATCACTCTGAGCTATGCCAAGAATTTGCACAAAAGATGAGTGAGGAATTTGAGATGTCATTGATTGGAGAAATGACTTACTTTCTTGGATTACAGATAAAACAGTGTGAAAAAGGTATTTTTATTTTTCAAACAAAATATGCCAAAGAGATACTGAAAAAGTTTGGAAGGAAAGAGTACAAGCTCCACAGAATACATGAAGATGATAAGGAGCCTTCTGTATCTTATAGCATCAAGGCCCTATTTCATACAAGCTGTGTGCATTGCTAGTAAATTCCAAGCTAATCCTAAAGAATCTCATATGTTAGCAGTGAAAAGAATCATAAGATACCTCAAAGGGACACTAAAAATGGGTTTGTGGTATCCTGCCATAAATTCTATAAAACTATGAGCATACACTGATGCAGATGACAAAAAATCAACCAGTAGTTGTAGCTTCTACTTGGGTTCAAAATGTGTTGCATAGCTAAGTAGAAAGCAAAACAGTGTTGATTTAAGCACAGTAAAGGCTAAGTACATGGCTGCTTGTGCAGCATGTATTCAGGTGATATGGATGCAAAGACAATCGGCCAATTTGGGTGTTGAAGTAAAGTTACCACTGAGTGTACTTTGTGATAATCAAAGTGTAATTGATCTCAGCAAGAATCCAATTTAACATTCAAGGAGCAAGCATATTGACATCTGGTATCACTTTATCAAGGATCAAGTAGAAGAAGGCACAATTCAGTTGGAGTATGTTGGCACTAAATATCAAATCTCAAATATTCTAATTAAACCTCTGTCCACAAAGCTGTTTGAAAAGCACAAAATGAGTTTATTTGTACAAATGCCTCCTCAAACCTGAAGTTCAAGTGAATCCTCCATCTCTACTTTGCGGGTTTTTCAAATTTGTAATTGGTTGGCAAAGAGGGAGAGAAGCAGTGTAAGAGGAGCTGTTAAGGAAGAGGGAGTGCATATTTAAGGGGAGTTATAATTCATCTACTTCTGGATTATTACTCTAAGAAGATTATGAAGGACTGTTGCATAATGGCTTTTGTTGTGAGTGTTGCCAATAATTACAAAGGGGGAGATTATTGTTCCCAAAGCCTTGTATGGGTTGTAATTGTTGTCAACCAGATTTAAGTGTGCAAGAAGAAGTGACTCATTCAAGCATTCAAGGGACGAGTTTTCAGTAGAAAGAAAAGAGCAAGAAAAATAAATTAAGGAGGAGGATAATGCTAAATTTTGAATAGAGCAGTAATATGAAGCCACATGAAGGGGCAAGAAAGGAAATTTGCCACAGCTTTTGTAAACCCTACTAGGGTTTGCAAAGAAGGGAGTATATAAACCAAGACTTATCTCTTTTTTGGTGTACCATCCGAAAAATAGTGAAACAAAGCAGACCAGAATCGGGGAGAGCAAACCATAATTGGTGGAACCACTGTATAATAGGGAGACTAGTGAGACGGGAGACCAAGTGAAACATGAGACTAGGTGAGACTAGTGAAGCTTGAAACGAGTGAGACCAGACCAGACCTAGAGCAAGTGAAACGTTAGACCAGGTGAGACTAGCGAAGCTTGAAATGGGTGAGACCAGACTAAACCTGGAACAGGTAAGACCAGACCTGGAACAAGTGAGATGTGAGATGTGGTGTGACCAGAACTAGAGCAGATGTGAGACCTGGAGAGGGTGAGACATGAGACCAAACCAGGTGAGATGTGAGACCAGGTAAGACTAGACCAAAATAGTGAAATGGTAAGACCAGACCTGGAGACCGTGAGACGGTGAGACCAGAAGATAAATGAGATCGTGTGATAGTGAGACCAGGAGTTGAGTGAGACAACCTTGAGAAGAAATTCAATGAAGCATTTGAGACAACTCAACGTATTTTTAGATTTCTTCAAGAGAGATTAGAAAGTGTTTTGGTGATCTTCCAAGCGACAATGAAGCAGCCTATTCAAATCAAACAGAAGCAAGACAAGTTAGAAGAAGGGTAGACACAGTAAGTGAGACTCTTTGTATTGTGATTGCTTTGTATTTGTAATAGTAAAAGGAGTAGAAAATTAAGACATTCATTGTAATCATAGGGGATACCACACTGGTATTCTCGAGTATAGTGGATTGTCTCGGTAGAGGAAGAATCCCTACTACGATGAAGTATGTCACATTGACAGAACCACATAAATCTCTTGTGTCCTTACTTTGAATTTACATTCTATGTTTTGAATTGAGTTGTGAACACAGCTAAAGAATCATCAAACCCATAACCTAAAAGAAGACCTAATCAAGAATAACCAATCCGTCTAATAGGCAAGGTGTCTGATAGGTAACTTTGTGGACTATTGTGATTAGTAGGTAATAATAGATTTACCTTAATTGAATATGAGAAAGAGTTTGCTTTTGAGAAGAGTTTGAAGTTGTTCACTTACTTGCATATTGACAAGAGGTAAAGTATTAAAGAAGTAGGATACTTTAACTTAAATTATTAGAGTTTTTTTAGGGGTGTAATACTAATTCACCCCTCTCATAGTATTACAGACTAGTAAATCATGGGGTGAAATTGGGAACTTTAATATGTGTACTTTTGTAGTGAGTTATAAAAAGGAGAGAGATAAAAATAAATAAAATATTAGTATAAAAAGTATAAAAATAGAAATTAGTAAACAATAATACTATCACATGTGACAAAAGTTTAGATTAACTACGATCTTTGCCAAATATAATTGTATTCCTGAACCCCAAAGAATTATAGTGAAGTAAATTATGTCATTTATGGTATAACAATTTCACTTAAAATGATTGATAGTAAATCTAAAGTCAACATATATGCATTACAACACTCTCAATTGCCTTTGATTCCTAACCATATGCTAAAAGGCACTAAATGCCATGCCTCTCTTTGTATCTGTTAAGAAAACCTATCACAATAAGTATACTTTCATATTTTTTAAGTCTTTTGTCATATCTTTGATCCTTATAGCCTAAAGAATAATTTACAAAACTTTTTTAAGACATTTCTTTTAGAGAAAAGGAAAGGCCAAAAGAATTGAGAGAAAATGAAAAGAGGAAAAAGGTAATAAAGTTTCTGTAAAATATCAAAACATCCAAAAAATGACAAGCCTATAACACCATCCCCACCATCTAATTCAAAATGATGTTTTTCTTTCTTTCATAGTGGGTAAGGTTTTATTAGGCAAGCTTATCCCACTTTATAAGGCACAAAAGGAATAAGAAAAAATGTAAAAGGGTTATTTGCTATAATTTTGTTAATTAAAATCATTACAATTTTATTTACTAAATAAACCCAAAGAAAGAAGTTCATGAATGTGAAGATAATGATATAATGAAATTGAATAGAAAAGCTAAGAGGGGTCAATATAGAAAATGGAATTATAATATGTAATAACATTATATTCACAATTGAAAAGTCAACTGTACATCAGAAAGAAATACAAAGAAAAAGCTACACTAAATACAATGGATGAAAGAAATTGAGCCCTAACTTCTAAAACATAAAACACATTAGTAAAAATGACAACTCTTTTAGAAATGAACTACAATTCTCTTTCTCTAATTCTCATCACAAGAACTATATTAGAATTTTTCATATACACAACATTGTCATCATTTATTAATTTTATAGTTTTAAAAAAAGATTTGTCCTTGCAAATATGTTAGGTAGCACTAGAATTAATCTATTAAGTAATGTCATTTTTAATAAAATTTATCCTTATGATTATAGAAATTCATTGTCTCATATATTGCTCTAAGGATGCTTGCTTCTCCTTTTTCTTCTTAAAAAAACAACACTCATATTTGTAATGCAAGCCTTTGTAACAAAAATGACATTTGCCCTTTTCTTCAACTATTTGTCTTTCTCTTCATAATCATTAAATTAACTTTTCTTCTTGTTAATGGACTTACTAGGTTATCTTTCTTCAACCATATATACTTTTGAAATATGAAAGTCATGTTTTTTGCTTTCTTCTTGCATGTAAAACTCTTTATTTGCACAAAAATGATAAATAAGATTTTCAAGAAATTTCCTTTGTTTTATATTTCAAATTTCTCTTAAAATCCTTTCATAAAAGAGGCAACTTGTTTATTATAAAATTAACAATAATAGTTTTATTTATAGACATTTTGTATTGGAAAAAATGATTTAAAATCCTTTTGATTTCAACAAATTATTCCATAACTGACATATTATCAACTTTCTTAAAATTGTTAAAATTTTAAGAATAAAAAATGATTTTAAATCCTTTCAATTTCAAGGAATTATTCTATAACTAGCCTATCATCAATATCTTAAAATTATTAAAATTTTGAGATCGAAAATTTCTTACCCATTATATCATTTTGCTTATACTTTGTATTCAATTTTCCCATAATGCCTTTATTATAGGAATATTATGGCAAACAAAAAAAAGAATCATTCATAACATTCAAAATATATCTATTATAAATCTTATTACACGTTTTCTATTTTTACCCCTTTTAAATACGAACAACAATCTTTTTTTTTTTTTAACTCTAATAAGTTTAAGAAATGAATACATTTTTTCTATGTTTTCCATAATTCAAATCTCTCAAGTTTTACGAAGTTAAAAACTAACTCTTTTTAACATTTTGATTACAAGAATTTTACCTTAATATTATTGAATTTGAAATTTGACTTATTTGAAAAAAGAAGAATTGTTTCGAGTCAAATATTAAATGTTATTCTTTTTAAGGTAAAATTAAGTCTTATTAATTTGCAATTAGGGTTATACAAAATATTTTATATGATAAAATGGAATACATTTAATTGCACTTTACAATTTTAAATCAAGCCCTATTGAAAGTTTATGTTTTTTAAAATTGCTCTTATAATAATCTATTAATTTTTCTACAATAAAATCATAGATAAAAAATCCTTTATATAGTAATTAAAAGGACATAAAAACAAATTCATGTACAAAGAAAATCAAACTCCTAACAAATACATATAAGTGGAGTTGTATAATAATTAATAGGTGCCCTTAGGCAAAAGACTAGCATTTCATCTCTTCGTTAAAAAGTTCATAGATTCAAAATTTAGGGGGTCTTATATAAAAAAAAAAAAATTGTGTGCAATAAATATTACAAAATAACACTTGGTTCGTTAGTGAAAGTGTCTTTTTAACTTTTCTGTGTGATCAAAGTTTATACTTCAAAGGACACAATTTTTTGTTATTTTTCTCAAGAGCAGCTTATTTTAAAAACTCTTTAAATAAAACCTCTAAGGAAAAATTTTTAATCATTTGAAGTTTTTAAGTTTATTAGAAAATGTATAAACCAAATTTGCAAATGAAAAGTCGTTCTTTAGAACTGACTTCCCAAATTCAAGATGGGCTTTAAAATAGATCCATATTCAATAATAGTGTAGGAGAAATAAATGATCTTCTAGTTAATTAAGCTTACTTCCTTAGTATTTTTTGTTTGATATCATAATTCCCAAAATATAGGACTTCAATTAAATTCACACTCTTAGAAATATGCATTAGTATGATAAAATATGTAATTTCTAGCAAGTAAATTAAAATGAAGTATAATTCTACTCATTTTATTCTATTAATTAAAGTATTTTTATCAAATAAGACAATTTGATTTAATATTTTTTATTCTATAATTTATACTAAACAAGAGATACTATTTATGGAACTTAATTACTAAATCACTTGAATTGAATTTTATTAAAATCTATGGTAAGATTGATACCCAGCATGTAAATTGTACTTCAATTGATTCATATACAAAATGTTTGAGGGTCAAATTAAGAACAACTTAACTTTATAGCATAATTTAGATTATTTTTAAGTTCAAGGACCAAAATGTAAAAAAAGCAAAAAAAAAAAGGGAGAAAAAAGTGGAGTTTGGTGCTTTGGCCTTTCACATTCCATCACAAGAAAAATAAAAAATAAACAAATGGGAGAAAAAAAAAAAGTTAAAACAAATTAATTAATTGATAGTGACTGGACTTGCCACTAGACAAAGGGGCCGTGGGGTGGAGCTGCCGGCCGCTTGGCCCCCATATGAGAGCGTGACCGTTGCTAGCCGACAGAAGTCGAATGCTGGTGGGCAACTCAAACTGGCTTTAAAAGCACCCACGAAGTTAATAAAACACACAAGAAGAAGAAGAAGAAGAAGAAGAAGAAGCCAAAGCAATTAAGCAACTGAGCAAAGTGTTGTTGTTCAAGAAAATGAAAGACAAGATGGTCACACATCATAGACCCCCAAGAAAACGGGAAATTACCATGTAAGGAAAGAGGTCCACTAAAGGAAGAAAAGAATGATGATATATATGAATTTGTTTTGTTCTCTGTACAATAG
Source organism: Ceriops zippeliana (assembly GCA_037897445.1). Classification (NCBI taxonomy): domain Eukaryota; kingdom Viridiplantae; phylum Streptophyta; class Magnoliopsida; order Malpighiales; family Rhizophoraceae; genus Ceriops; species Ceriops zippeliana. The sequence continues at coordinate 452,383 of JBAPLH010000115.1, forward strand.
ATTGCCCTGAAAACATGGCTATTTCTAATCTTTCCAGCAGAGTTGCCCCCATTGATAATGATACCACCGTTACTCCACTGGTGATCGAAGACATCGTTGACGGCTCTGTTGACAGCAAAGGCCACCCGGCTCGCCGATCCACTTCTGGGGGATGGAAATCTGCTTCTTTCGTTATAGGTAACCGAGTTTTCCTCAAGTGGGTTAACCGTTAGCTTAGCCTTTTGTTGAAGTCAGGTGGCTGCAAATTGAATGGATAAAATGGTTTGAGTCTTGCTGTGTTGTTGCGTACAGCTGCGGAGGCGATGGAGAGGTTTGTGTATTATGGGTTGGCTTCTAACCTTATAACGTATTTGACGGGTCCACTTGGTCTGTCCACAGCAACTGCGGCCGAGAATGTGAATATTTGGTCAGGCACTGCAGCGCTTTTGCCCCTTTTGGGAGCTTTTGTTGCCGATTCCTTTCTTGGGCGCTACGGGACTGTTATTGTTGCTTCTCTCGTTTATATCTTGGTAATTAGCCTCCATCAATCTTCTCTACCCCTCCCCTGCCTCTTCTCTCTCTCTACGTTTTCTCAAATTTTACTTATCAAGCCCGTCAACAAGCTGAAATTTTTGTCTTATATATGGTTATGATCCATAGATACTTCATCCGTGTGAAAAGAAAAGCTTCAAACTAGGGAGAGTGACACTGGTTTTTCTGACAGTAGACACTTCTTGGTCCACAGTTGGAGAAATAAATGGCAGGAATATGTTCGTGTAATTGCATAATGATTTTATTTTTTGGCACTAATAATCTTTCCACATGGACTTGGACTGGAATGACCCTTCTCACAGGGATTAGGTTTGTTGACTCTATCGGCTCTGCTAACTTCCCATTATCAAAAGAGCCAAAATGTAAGATTATGTTCTTCTCCTGGATTGGTATTCTTGTTCTTCTTCTCTCTGTATCTGGTGGCAGTTGGGCAAGGTGGACACAAGCCCTGCATTCAAGCTTTTGGAGCTGATCAATTTGACGGGCTAAATCTGGGGGAGAGTAGAGGAAAAAGCTCGTTTTTTAATTGGTGCTATTTCAGCTCATCTGTAGCCATTCTTATAGCACTTTTTGCTTTGATTTACATCCAAGAGAACCTCAATTGGGCCCTCGGGTTTGGCATTCCCTGTGGGGTGATGTTGGCTGCACTACTTGTTTTCGTTCTTGGAAGCAGAACTTACCGGTATTGTGTCAGAAGGGATGAGAAAGATCCATATATGAGAATTGGCCAGGTGATTTTTAAAGCAGTCAGGAATCACCGAATGACTCCTTCGGCAATGGTTATCAAGGAGGAAGATCGCCTGTACTGCCAGAATTCCCAGCAGTTAAAGTAAGATCAATAAACTCTGTTTCTTCTAATGAATTACCAGCAATAAAGGAGGCAACACTACTTGTGCTACACATTTCCTTGGAATTTTTCTGGAATTCTTGTCTGGAGCATGTAGTTTCCATTGAAAAGACTTTTCTTTTCTTTTTCATATAATATCTCAATCACTTTGTAGATGTAGCATCAGTGTGCACTGAGTCCTTCCATCCTTTTGGCTCCTATCTTGCAGACAGCTCAGTGCACTTGTAGTGAATCATCCTTTTGACCATTTTAGGTTTGAAGAAAATTTAATGGAACAATAAAATTCTGCATTTACCTTGTTATTTAAAAAGGCATCTTATTTGGCCATTTTTATCATGGAAGGTTCCTCAACCAGGCGCTGTTTGCACCAGATGGTTCAATGGAAGATGAGAATGTGTGCAGTGTCGCTGATGTTGAAGAAACAAAGTCATTGTTGAGACTTATTCCAATTTGGGCCACAAGCTTGGCCTATGCAATTGTGTTTGCACAGACCTCAACCTTTTTCACAAAGCAAGGAACGACAATGGACAGAACAATTTTCCCAGGCTACCAAATTCCTGCGGCTTCGCTTCAATCTTTCATTGGCATCACAATCATTCTCTTAATCCCCATCTATGACTGTATTTTTGTACCTATAGCACGAGCAGTAACCAAGAAGCCGTCCGGCATTACGGTGCTTCAAAGAATGGGAACTGGAATGGTTTTGTCTGGTCTTTCTATTGTAGCAGCAGCATTGGTTGAGATGAAGAGACTTGAAATTGCTAAAGAATATGAGATGGTGGATCTGCCAAAACCAAATGTTCCAATGAGTGTTTGGTGGTTGGTTCCCCAGTATGTTTTTTGTGGCGCTGCTGATGTATTCACCATGATTGGTCTTCAGGAATTTTTCTACGATCAGGTGCCAAGCGATTTGAGGAGTCTGGGTCCCTCACTCTTCCTCAGTGTCATGGGTTTGGGAAGCTTTCTAAGCAGTTTGCTTATCTCTGTCATACTGAAAGCAACGAGTGGAAGCAATCACCAGAGCTGGTTTGCTAACGATCTTAACCGGGGGCATCTTGATTACTTTTACTGGCTACTTGCTGGTATTAGTGCGGTTGGATTCGCTTTGTTCGTGTGTTTTGCTAGATCATACATTTATAGCAGGGAAAGTATGCATTAGATTTGCAGACAAAATTACTGCAAAGTTGGACGTTGAACTGCAAGTTAGGAATAAAGTTTCTAGGCTCCACTTAAGCTTTGTTAGCGCGAGTGACTCTATTCCTTGTCAAATATTAAGAACTATGCCCGGAAACCCTAAATTAGTGAGCCATTTAATTTTGGAGTCATGGGGCCAAGATCAACATTTTGAAGGAGTCAAAACCAGGCTAAAAGATAATTTGAACAAAAGCTTTATGTATTTGATTGCATCTAATCTAGTAGTTCGTATAAAAATGCTGCAGAGTCCAGCAGAGTTTTAGCTTGGGTTATAACAAACGTCGATACAACTCCTTGGGGAACACTGGAAGCGTCAAACTCTCCCGTAACAATTGGTCCTTAGAATTTCCGATCAGAGTTCCACTTCACTCGATTCCAAACCCTTCGTTACTTCCAATTTCTTCTTTCGTATTGAACCCCGCATGCATAACCTGACCACAACGACAGGAAACAAACATGAAGGGTTTTTTGGTTGGAGGCCTAGATCCTTCACTGCGTTCATTGCACAATCTTTATCACGGCTTTCGTTGCACATTAAAAATCTATATAATATTTTATAATGTATATTTAATTTGACAAAAACCATGAAGTGCACTTAATAGTGCTACAATTATCAAGAATCGACTTCAAAATGTCAAAGGATCGTTTTATACGAGTATATGAGTCCTTTGTCAAATTTATTAGATTTTTTAATAACTTTATCATTATAAAATATTAATTGCAAATTTTAAAATTAAATATACATTTGTAAATAATGTATTAGAGTTTATGATGGTTGAAATTATTAACATTTTTAAATAGTTCACTTTATCGTAATAACTAATTTCTCTTTTCTAAATTTTATCGTAATTATAAAATTTAAATGAAATAACTCTTGTGCATTAAAAAGAGAGATCACTAGTTGTGTAAACTCTATTTATATATTTTTTTATTAATCAGATGTAATTATAATTAAATTTTTAATAGATATATTATTTGGTATTATAATAACATTATTAATTGAAAATATTGACAATTTTTCATTTGATTTGATTAGAATTTATTACATAAATTGTTATGTACAAATAATAATAATAATAAATAATATTTTTAATTATATTATAATATCATAATATAATAAATTGTTTAATATAAATTACGAGGGTTATATCATATTTATTTAAAATACATAATTTATATATTCCAATATTTACAATTAATCATATGAGACTTATAAGGTGTGTATATATATATATATATATATATATATATATATATAACATGATTTTATTAATAAAGATTTTTTTTGTTAAAAATAATAATGTGTACATAATAGTAAAATAACATAAAATATATAGTGTATGTCAAAAATGTATCGTGAAACTTAGAATGTTATTATATTATCATCATTGATCACTATTATAGCTAAATCTCATTTTGACAATAAATTCTCTAAATAATATTAATTATAAGTCTTTATATTAATATGCTATTATAAGATCAATTCTATTATATATAATAGATATTTTATTTCTAAATATTTTTCTTAATGACAAAATATTTTAATTTTATAATTTTAATATTTTTTAAGTATTTATGGTTATTAGAGAATAATACTTCTACATAATCATATATTTTTAATGTCTTAGTTATAAAATTAAGAACCCTAAATCTTGAAATAAAGTTCCACAATCATAATGCACAGTTATAATGCATAAATTATAACTGAAATTATATTATAAATTTTTCTTTTATAATAGATAAAATAATGATAGACAATTTTCTATTATTATACAATATTACTAATTTTCTCAATAGGAATAAATAATCAAAAGTGAGTTTTCTATAATTAATACATCCAATAAAGTTTGAATCCGAATATCTAATAACATTTAAATAGTTGAATTTTATGTACATAAACATGTAATTCTTTGTTTCTTGTAAGTTCCTTAATACTTTCTTTATAGCTTTCTAATAATTTATTTTAGGATTATTTTTATGCATTATTAATATTTCTACATAATCATTAATATTTATAACAACTTAGTTATAACATCAATAATCTTAAAGTCTTGAAATAAAGTTTCATAGTCATAATGAATGAATTATAATTTTAAATCATGTTAAAAACTTTGCTTTTATAATAGATAAAATAATGATAGATAGTTTTTTATTATTGCATAATAATACTAATCCTCTTAATTGGAACAAATAATCAAAAGTGGGTTTTTTGCAATTAATGCATAAAATAAGGTTTGAATCCAAATATCTAATAACATATAAATAGTTGAATTTTATGTACATAGAAATGTAATTCTTTATTCCTTATACTTGCCTTAATACTTTCTTTACATCTTCTAATAATTCATTTTAGGATTATTTTTATGCATGCTTACTATTTCTACATAATCACTTATATTTTCTACAACTAAGTTATAACATTTACAATCTCAAGTTTTAAAATAAAATTCTACAATCATAATATATAAATTATAACTTTAAATTATGTTATAGATTTTGGTTTTATAATAGATAAAATAATGATAAACAATTTTCTATTATTGAACAGTACTACTAATTCTCTTAATAAGAACAAATAATTGAAAGTGAATTTTTTGTAGTCTAAAGTTCCTGACTTCTCCATAAGATCTATTAATTTATGATACTGAGAGAGGGATGAATCAGTATCACTACAATTTGCAATTCGCAGGTAGGTAAACAACTTCAACCTCTTCTTAAAAATGAATTTTTCTTAGACTCGACTAAGGTAGATTTATTGCTACCTACTAATCACAATAGTCCCCAAAGTCACCTTTCATACACCTTGCCTAATAGATAATTCAGATGTTCTTGTTTAGGTTTTCGTTAGGTTATGAGTTAGCTGATACTTTAGCTGTGTTTATAACTCAATTCAAAACACATAACGTAAAGCAAATTAAGGACATATGAGATTTACGTGGTTCTATCAATGTGACGTACATCCACGGTGGTAGGAACTCTCACTTACCGAGACTATCCACTATACTTAAGAATTCGAGTTACAATTGATGTCTTAATCCTTTGCTCCTTTCAATATTGCAATTACTAGGCAAGTACAATACAAAAAGTATCACTTACTATGTCTACCCTTCTTCTAGCTTGTCTTGCTTCTCCACTACTGCTTAAAAGTTCACTATAACGCTCTATAATCTCTCTTAAAGAAATCTAAAAATACATTGAGTACTTTAATGCTTCACCAAATTCCTTCTCTACGTTGTTTCTCACAGGTCTTGCCTTCATCGTCTCACTATCTCACCTATCTCCTTATCTCACGATCTGATTGTCTCACGGCTCGCTTGTCTGTTTCTCTCTCTTTTGCTGATTTCTCTCTCTTACCGTTGGATTTCCATCTCTTACTGTCTAGTTGAATTTCTCTTTCTTACCATCTAGCCGGATTTCTCTCTCACCGTCCAATTGGATTTTCTCTGTACTGCTAACGGTTCTCTCTCTTTGTTCGTCTCTCTTTCTCGATTCTGCCATGTTGTCTCCTCACCGACTGTTGGTGTGCTGCTACTCACGGGTTTCTCTTTTGCAATCCCTATTCTGTCGTGGTCGTCTCAAATTTTCTTTTTGTTACTGCTGACCACTCTCCTCTTTGGCCATGTCGAATTTTCTCTCCTTCACCATCCACACCTCCGTTTTGGTCGTATACCTCTTTTCTCTTTCTTTCGACGGCTGTGTTTTCTCTCTCTTCCAACAGCTGTGTTTTCTCTCTCTCTCTTATGTTTTGGCCGACTGTTTGTTTTGGCTGTTAGGTTTCTTTTTCTCGTTCTGTCGGTCTGCTTCAATTTGCTCAATTTGTCGACCTCTCCTATTTCCGATGACTGCTTCATCCGACGGTTACTTCATTTCTCTCTCTTCCAACAGCTTTGCCATTTTGCTCTTTTGGTCTTCCGTCCGATCATCTAACCTATTCAACCGTCTCCTCTTTCTCTCTCTCTCTCTCTCTCTCTCTCTCTCTCTCGATGGTTACATTGTTCATGATGGCTACTATTCACTAAACAACTACACTGTTTACTATGACTACTTTTTTTCTATTTTGTAGTCCCTTGTTCTGTCGTTTGCTTGCCGTTGGTGTGCTTTGACTGTATGTTGTGTTTTTCTGTTTTCTCTATTTAGCCATTCACACATTTTTTGTTTTTTTTTTTGTGTATTCAATTGTGTTAGCCTTACCCTAATTTTGTCTTCCAAGGTCTTTATATACTTTCTTCCATAAAACTCTAATAGGGCTTACTTCCGATGAATTTACTATTTTGCCCATCTATGTGGCTTATGTTCTTGCCCTTTCATGTGCCTTTTACCTTCTTGCCCTTTTATTTGGCTTTACTTTCTTGCATAGTTAAATCTAATTGACAACAATTGCAAACCATACGAAGTTGTAGGAACAATAATCTCCCCTTTTGTAATTGTTAGCAACACTCATAACAAAAGCCATTATGCAATAGTTTCAACTCCCCCTAAATATGCACTCTCCCTTTCTTAATAGCTCCCTTTGCACTGTTGCTTCTCTCCCCCTTTGCCAACCAATTACAAATCTGAAAAACTCGCAAAGTAGAGATGGAAGATTTACTTGATTTTCAGGCTTGAGGAGGCATTTGCACAGACAGACTCATTCTGTGCTTTTCAAATAGCTTTGTAGATAGAGAGTTAGTTAGATCTTGTGTAGCCTCTTCAATAGATTTAGATTCAACTTGATGAGCACTTGTTGTAGGTTCAACAAACTCATTCTCCCATAATTCTTCTTCTTGTTGTAGTTCCTACTGATAGGTCACCTATGATCTAATTTTCTTAATGAGCACTGGTCCATATTTTCATTGGCTTTCTTTCTTGCAAAATCTTAGTTGCAAGAGGATCTCTTTCATCATCAATCACGTAAAACTTTCCAGTTGTTCTCTTCCCAACTGCAACAGTATTGTCTTTTTTACTTTATACCTAGCAATCTATTTTTGTGAATATCATTTTGTGGTTGTCGTTGCATAGTTGGTTGATAGATGCTAGATTATATCTGTGTCCTTTAACGTGCAGAACATCTTTCAGCTTTCCTTTTACAATATTTACTAACCCATAACCATTGATGTTAAGTAAATCATCATTGCCAAACTTAACTTTGCCTTCTCTTGATTTGTTTAACCTTGATAATTTACTCTTGTCTCCTGTCATGTGTGAAGTGCATCTACTATCAAGGATCCACTACTTATCCTTGTAGTCAGCTTTTGGCATAATTTTAGCTATATTAGTAACCTCCTTTTAGCTTTATATTCCTTCTTTTGAACTGGTTGGAAGATAGCTTTCTCCTTTTTCTTAGCTTTGACTGCACCGCTTATTTTCACTATGCCATTGAGTGCCTTCTCTTGCTCAGGGAGAAGTGTCTTGCATCTCTTAGCATTATGGCCATCCTGTCTACACCTTTCACACTGCTCCAAGTCTGCCAATACAACAAACTTGTTCTTTGAAACCATTGGTTTGAACTTCCACCAACACTCCTTATCAGTGTGTCCTTGCTTTTTATAGTACATGCAAGAACTCACGACAGGTGTTCTCCTCTAAATTTTGTATTGTCTCCCCCTGTATGCAGTATCAGATCTTCTCTAGTTGGAGACATATACTGGCCTTCTCTACTAGCAGTTACTTGCCTTATTACCCCAAACTCCACAATAATGGCAATGACCTTGAAACTACTTCTTCTTGGGTTTGATCACAGCTTGTCTTCTTCTGTTCATCACTTGCTGTGTAGGCAAAGTAGTTGGCTTCTTTGCTTGTGTGACTTTCATTTCAGTCACCTTTTTCTCCATCTTTTATTCAGCCGTAGCCCTCTGCTGGCTAACTTTCTTTTCTTTTTGAGATGTAGTAGCTATGGGCTGTTGCTCTTTAACCATATACATCATTTTTGGCCCTGACTTTGGTTTGATAACTGTCTTTTCTTCTTTAGTTATCTTCACCTAAGTCATAGCCTTCTCTTTCAACTTCTGTGGCAAAGTCTCATTCTTCTTTTCTCTTGCAGAGCTTATTTCTCTTACCATTTTAAACATTTTCAAGTTCTCCTCAATCTTTTTGAGTTATTGTTGAAGTCTCAGCAACTATATCTCCATTTCTTCAATTGTTGAAGTCCTCGAGCCAAGCTCTATTGTAAGGTCTTCACATATTTTGATTTGTTCTTCAAATCTTCTCTTCAAGTCAATATGTTTAGTCCTTATTTTATCCTTTTGACTTTCAACTTCCTCAGACTTTACTTCAACTTGTTTTATGTGAGCCTTCAACCTTTTTATGGTTTTGCCCCTTTTGATTATCTACTTTCAAGCTGCTTCCAACTCAGCTTCAAGATCTAGTTCTTCTTCATCAACCTCCTTTTCCTCTTCAGAGGTTGAACTACCACCTTGAGTTAATGCCACAAAGGCATGCTCATCTGATGATTCTTTCTTCCTCCTCATCAGCTTCTTTTATTTGACTCACATAACTCTTGAATGAGCCTCTCTACTTCTTCTGTGGGTTGGCAATCTTCTTGTTAGACTTCTTTGATTTAAATGATGGTCTTCTCCATTTTGAATTTAACTCATCATCATCATCCTCATCTTGATCATCAAGTTTCACTTTGCACTGAGAAGCAAAGTGTTTAGTCTGCCATAACAATAGTTGCCCTTTTCCCTTCTCAGACCCCTTTTTAAACTTGCTTGTGAAGTATTCCAACACTTCACCTTCACTTTCTTCCTTATCATCATCATCATCCTCACTGGATGATTCTTCCTCTTCTTTTATCTTCAAGTGCTTCATAGCTTTGAAAGCTGTCTCCTTTGATACCTTTAATATTGAGGAGCTCTCAGTTGACTTTATTCTAATCTCATATGTAATGAGATTGCACTGGAGATCATGCAGAGACATAGAATTGAGATCTCTACTCTCCTTTATGGCTGCCACCTTTGAGGCAAACCTCTCAGGCAGAATTCTCAGAATTTTCTTCTCAATAGATGAGTCTTTCTTGTTCTTCCCATGACTTTTAAGGTCGTTTATAACATTAATAACTTTGGTGAAGAAATCTTGGACTATCTCATTTTTTTGCATTATGAGAGATTCATCTCTCCTTGAACACTTGAAGCTTGGCCTTCTTTATTCTACCATCACCTTTATAGACCTATAATTTGTCCCATATCTCCTTAGTAGATTTGTAGTCCATATCTTTAGCATACTCAGCATCTGTCAATGCTGAAATGATGACATTTGAGGCCTCCCATTTATTTCAAACTGCTTTAACTCCATTGGGATTATGTCTTTACTTTCTTTCGGAGCCACAAAACCCTCTTGTATGGATTTCACCACGTTCATGCCCATGGTTGCAAATACCACTTGCATTCTTACTCTCCACATATGGTAGTTGGTTTCGTTGAAGATTGGAACCTTCTTGCTATAAGTGGTGCTAGTGCTGGTACCAGTTTCCATTTCTCAGTATGCTGAACAAGTCAAACTTCTTGATCCCTTCAAACTAGTACACCAAGCTGTTAAGTTTCAAACTGGTGAACCCAACTCTGATACCAATTGAAGTTCCTGACTTTTTCCTAGGATCTACTAATTTGTGATACTAAGAGAGGGGTGAATTAATATCACTACAATTCGCAATTCACAGGTAAGTAAACAACTTCAACCTCTTCTTAAAAACGAATTCTTTCTTAGACTCGACTAAGTTAGATTTATTGCTACCTACTAATTACAATAGTCCCCAAAGTCACTTTTTATACACCTTGCCTAATAGACAATTCAGATGTTCTTGTTTAGGTCTTTGTTAGGTTATGTGTTGGCTGATACTTTAGTTGTGTTCATAACTCAATTCAAAACATAGAATGTAAAGCAAATTAAGGACATATGAAATTTACGTGGTTCTATCAACGTGACGTACATCCACGATGGTAGGGACTCTCCCTTACCAAGATTATCCACTATACTTGAGAATTCTAGTTACAATGGATGTCTTAATCCTTTGCTCCTTTCAATATGCAATTACTAAGCAAGTGCAATACAAAAAGTGTCACTTACTGTGTCTACCCTTCTTCTAGCTTGTCTTGCCTCTCCACTACCGCTTAGAAGTTCACTGTAGTGCTCTCTAACCTCTCTTGAAGAAATCTGGGAAATACATTGAGTTCTTTAATGCTTCACCAAATTCCTTCTCTACGTTGTTTCACACAGCTCCTCCTTTTGCCGTCTCACTATCTCACTTGTCTCTTTGTCTCATGATCTCATTGTCTCATGGCTTGCCTATCCATTTCTCTCTCTCTTGCTGTCCAGCTGAATTTCTCTCTCTTACCACCTGATTTCTCTCTCTTACCTTCGTTCTGGCCATATATTGCTCAATTTGCCGACCTCTCCTATTTCTGACGATTGCTTTGTCTGATGGCTACTTCGTTTTCTCTCTCTTCCAACAGCTTTGCCATTTTGCTCATCTGGTCTTTTGTCCAGTTGTCTAGCCCCTTCAGCCGTCTCCTCTTTCTCTCTCTCTCTCTCTCTCTCTCTCTCTCGACAGTTGTTCTTTGTTTAGCCCGGCCGTCGACCGTCTCCTCTTTCTTTCTCTCTTGACGGTTATACTGTTCACTTGATGGCTACACTGTTCACTACGACTACTTCTTTTCTATTTTATCATCTCCTATTTTGTCGTTGACTTGCTATCGGTGTGCTTTGGTCGTATGTTGTGTTTTTCTATTTTCTCTATTTGGCCATCCACACAATTTTTTGTTTTATTGTGTATTCAATTGTGTTGGCCTTACCCTAATTTGTCTTCCAAGGTCTTTATATACTCTCTTCCATGAAACTCTAATAAAGCTTACTTGCAGCGAATTTACTATCTTGCCCCTCCATGTGGCTCTTACCTTCTTGCCTTTCTATGTGACTTTACTTTCTTGTATACTTAAACTTAGTTGACAACAATTATAACCCATTTAAGGTTGTGGGAACAACATAGTCAATGCAATCAACAAAGTCTAAAACTAGAATTTGTTTTCATTTTCGTTTTTTTGACATTAATTTTAAGAATTAAAATGTTTTTTTTTTTGTATTTTGAGATTTTTTTTCTTGGTTTTCCACCCTTTTATTGGAGGTAAAAGAGAATCGGTAGGTTTCTATTTTGATTTTCAATGTTTCATTTAAATCTTTCCATTTTAAATGTTCTTTCTCATTATTTCACCATTAGTAGTTGCTTTCTTAATTTGATGTTGTTTTGAATATTTTACTTTTTCTTCAATTTTTGATTGAAAATAATTTCAAAATTCATAAAGATTCTTGTATTTTAGGTTTTTTTCCCCTCATCCTTTAATTGAGGGTAAAAGGAGGTGGGTATGTTTTTATCTTTATGCTCTCTTTCTACAAGTTTTGAGTTCTTGAATATATTTGAAATTATTGAAGTGAATTTAGCAAATCAAAATATTGAGGCAACATGGCCTTAGTGATAAGCAAAGTGAGTTATGAAACTCTCTTAATGTTTCCTTTTTGACATTTAGTGCTTGGTGTTTCGAGGACAAGCACTTTAAGATTGCTCTAAGATTGAATTTTTGTACTTATGCCTTCTTTTTGCTTTATTATTCTAATTGGAAGCTCTTAGGATAATATATGTTCCATTTGATGGAATTGGCAAAGCTTTCCAATGTTTGGTTATAAGGTGAAACTCTCATCAGTTACAATATCTTAAAGTAGAATATCAAGCACCTAGGTTATGAATTTGCATATAGTATTAAAGAATTTTGTTTGGTTTTTTCTTTTTCCACTTTATTAGATTGGTTTAATGTTTGGCAAGTCCATATTTACCTATATGCAATTTTCCATAATTCACTAAAAATTCTTTGGAGTCCTAAGACACCTATCTCTAGGCAAAATGGCTCTGGTAAGAGGTGAAAAGTGTAATATCATTTCTTTCTTTTACTATGGCCTTTTTTGCCCTTCCTTTCATGTTTAAGGTTTAGATGTGGTACTAATTAGTTACATATTTCCTTGAATAACTTTAACTTTATGATTTTGATTTAATTAGGTTGGTTGTTTTTCTTTGATCTACAATCCATTGCATAATTACTACCCAAAAGTAGCTAATTCCTAAATAATGGTCACCTGTACTCTTTGCTTTCAATATGGTTCTTTTCTAGCATTTAATGCCCTATCAATAAAAGCTTATATAAAGCTTCTAGCTTCAAAGGTAAATGTTTATACATAAATGCAATTGACTTTTGTTCTATTTACTTAATTTGATTTTTTCAACATGATACACATTTTTTTGGAGAGCTACATATTGACTATCCAATGTTAATTATTAGTCCACTTCAGTCATTATCGAGATTTATGACTAAAAAAGTTACCAAATATAAGATTACACAATTTGCTTGAGAGAGAAATATTTATATGGATAATGTTCTGATCAAACTAAGAGTTAAAGGCACCTTATAAAACATTTTTTGAGGTACCGAACAAAGTTAAAAATCATTGATGATATTATTAGATTTATAGAATACAGATATATAGTTTTCCTCTGGCATTTGACTTGATAGAGATTTTTAAGTTAACTGTGCAAAATCTTTAAAGTCTTGACTTAATCAAGAAAGATAAAAATGATGGAGAGGCTTAGTAAGAGCATGTTTTATTTATATAAAGAACTATATTAATGATGATATAAAGGGACTTTGTAACTCCTAAAAGATCTTGAAATTAGAATCACTTTTTTTTGCTTGTAGGTGGTAATTGTAACTTAAATTAGCTAATGGTTAATGAATAAGAGCTGTTGTTCCCATAGCCTTGTGTGGGTTGTAATTGTTGTCAACTAGGTTTAAGTGTGTAAGAAAGTAAAGTCACACAGAGGGGCAATAAAGTAAAGCCATATAGAAGGGTAAGAAAGTAAAAGTAAAGCCACATGGAGGGGCAAGAAAGTAAAGCCACATGGAAGGGCAAGAAAGTAAAAGTAAAGCCACATAGAAAGGCAAGAAAGTAAATCCGTAGCATAAGGGTAAAAATGTAAATTTGCCATATAAGCCCTATTAGGGTTTCATGGAAGAGAGTATATAAAAATCTTGGAAGATAAAATTAGGGTAAGGCCAACATAAAAGAATACACGGCAAAATACAAAAGTGTATGGATGGTCAAATAGAGAAAACAGAAAAACACAACACACTACCAAAGCACACCAACGGCAAGAGAACAACATAATAGGGGATGATAAAATAGAAAAGAGGAGGTCGGAATTGAGCAAATTGAAGCCATTGGAAAAAGGAGAGAAAAAGAAAATTGAGCAAATTAGAGCAGACCAGTGGAAGGAGAGAAACCCAATGGCCAAAAACAGAAGGTCGACAAAACAGGGAACAAAGAACAGCTGAGTGAAAAAGAGAGAGAGAAAACATGATACGGAGAAAGAGGTCGGTTGGCAAAAATAGAAAAAAGAGGAGATGGCTGAAGGGGGTTGGACAACTAGACGGTAGACTGGAAGAGCAAAACGACAAAATCCTATTCAGCCAACTAAGTGAGCCGATGGTAGAATATGGGAAGAGTGAGAAAACATAGCCATCAGAAGAAGGAGAAAAATCATACATGGCCAGATCGGAGATCATCGACAGGAAGAAGAGTGACGACAAAATAAGGGGTTTGGATGGCAGGATGAAGAAAAGTAGACAACTGACGAAAGGAGAGAGAAACCTGACGGCCAAACAAGGGAAGGAGACAAAGAGGTGAACGACCAAGTGAGTGAATGAAAAAGAGACGATATGACTAAAATCTGATCTGGCTGGACAGTGAGAGAGATCAGGCTGGATGGTGAGATAGATCTAGTTAGATGGTGAGTGAGATCCAGTTAAATGAAGAGAGAGAAACCATAGGAAAAACACGAGAGAAAGAGAGAAAAATTGAGACAGTTGTTGGAAGAGAGAAAAAAGAGGTATACGACCAGAATAGAGGAGTCAACGAGAAGGAGAGAAAAAAAAAGGCCAAATAGAGTGACCGACTGAAAGAGAGAAAATGACATATGGCTAAAGAAGAGCAAACCAGAAACATATGTGGGATATGAAATGCCAAACTAGAAGCAAGGGGCAGACCATGAGACAGTGAAAGCAGGAGTTGTGTGAAACAATATAGAGAAGGAATTCGGCGAAACATTGAAAGAACTCAACATATTTCCAGATTTCTTCAAGAGAGGTTAGAGAGCATTGCGGTGAACTTCTAAGCAGTAGTGGAGCAGCCTTTCAATTCAACAGAGGCAAGAAAAGCTAGAAGAAGGGTAGACATAGTAAGTGACACTCTTTGTATTGTACTTGTCAATAATTATAATAATGAAAGGAGTAAAGATTATGACATCCATTGTAACTGGAATTCTTAAGTATAGTGGATAGTCTCGGTAAAGGAGAGTCCCTACCACCGTGGATATACGTCATGTTGACAGAACCACGTAAATCTTGTGTATCTTTAATTTGCTTTACGTTCTATGTTTTAAATGGAGTTGTGAATGTAGCTAAAGTATCAGTCAACTCATAACCTAACGAAGACCTAAACAAGAACATTTGAATTGTCTATTAGGCAAGGTGTTTGAAAGGTGACTTTGGGGACTATTGTGATTAGTAGGTAGCAACAGATCTACCTTAGTCGAATTTGAGAAAGAGTTCACTTTTAAGAAGAGGTTAAAGTTGTTCACTTACCTACGAATTGTGAATTGTAGTGATACTAATTCACCCCTCTCTCAGTATCACAAACTAGTAGATCTTAGGGAGAAGTCAGGAACTTTAAGAGCCTTATTGTCATAATATATGGGTGTTCTTAAACAACATGACCCTACTTTTCCTCTTTAAGCATGGTAACAATAGTTTTCCTGACATTTTCTTATCTTCTCCATGCTATGTTGACAACATCTTACTTCATTTATAAAATGTCTAGTTTTACATCCTTTTTCCTTATGTTCACCTATGTGTTTATGCATATAAATATGCTTGCTAGTCTATTTATTTCCCTTATTTTTGGGTGAGATGCTTTAATTGAATTTCTTAATTGATATTAATATAGGAATTATCCTCTTAATGCTTATATAAAACAATTTCATTAGTGCAATAATCACACTTCTTTCTCTATTCAACAATTTACAATCTTACATAAAGATTTAAAATTCATTAAACTAAAGAGAGGGGCAAGGGATTATGCCTATGAAAGTACGAAAATTTTCTTTTTTTTTTTTTATTCTTGTCCAGTGTATATAAGTATGATCTAACATACAACTATTTGTCTTTCTGCTTAAGATGTTTTGTTGTTTAAGTTATCATTGGGCCTTTTATACATAAGATTAACTTAGAAAGAAAGATTGACTAAGAAATTATTTACATAACCAGACTATTTACTACAATCAATCATTAACTTATATACTTAACTAGGTTTAAGTTAATTGATTATGAAATTTTCACAAAATGCATTTTTGCTTTAATTACAAGACTTGTACGGAGCAAGTACATATTATTTTCTTTAGTTGGACAAATTACACTAAAATGATGTAGTTGATCAATTGGCAATTCATGAAACATAAATTAATTTCAAGGAATTAAGGTGATCTTATTTTCTTTACCATGGATCTTGAATATGTATGTGAAATATGTTGCACATAAGGACCTCTCAGTGTTACTAGATTCCCCACTATTTAATGGTTTCTTAAAGGATTATTACAACTCAAAAAGTGAACTATCAAAACTCGTTGAATTTGTGAATTCCAAACCAAGTATTTACATGACTTGATAATTAAATTTTTAATTACTGAGATATTTACTTGAAATTTACTTTCATTACATTCAATTAGCATTTTGAAACTAAAATATTCTTAGTATATTTGATCCATTTGATTGAAGATAACTTGATCAGCATGGAGGATAAAAGATGGATGAATTTTGATAAATTAAGTAATGATTTCTTGAATAGGGTTGATGATTTCTTAAATAAAGCTTTTGCTACATCTGTTGAGGGAGATGAAATATAATGCCTATGTAGAAAATGTTATTGTTGTTATTGGTACTCTAGAGATGTGGTTTATGAAAATTTAACTATTGAGAAATTCATATGGGATTATTACATATGGATTTTTCATGGTGAGGGAGTGCAATTGAGTAAAAGGAGAAATGATGATGATATTAAAGTTAATAATAATGATGATATTGATGAACTCTTATATGACACCTTCAAAGATGTAAGAGAACAAGTAAATCTTGACAATGTTAAGGAGAGTCTTAATGTATAAGCTAAAAAGTTTTATAAGTTAATAGACAAAAGGCAACAAGAATTATACCTTAAATGTAAGACCTTTTTGTGACATTCTTTTTCAATTTGATTATATCTTCTTAAGTGTCTACATGACCTTAGTAATCTAGCATTTGGAGATTTTTTGGACTTAATCAAGGAGGCATTCGTTGATGCTCAGGTTCTTAGTTCATTTAATGAAGCTAAAAATATAGTTGATAAGGAATTGAACCCTAACTCCACCACAAAAGCTAGCTCAAGAATGGAGGGTTGACCCAACCCTTATAAACAGCCCAAAGACCCCCCTCAAGAACCGATGTGGGACACATCATTCCCGACCCCTTTAAACTGCACGTCACCATGTTGTCTCAGTTGGCGATCGACATAGTGGTAGGGAACCTTTGTACATGTGCCCACCGACCCTCTGAGGTTTGGCTTTGATACCACCTGATAAGAAATGGAACCCTAACTCCACCACAAAAGCTAGCTCATGTTATTGGGCCTTTTGGAATGTGTAATGGACCTCTTGCATCCCTTGAAGCATTCCACCCATCATCTCTATGGTTCTCATTAATAGTGAAAGAACTAGGACTTAATTATAAAAAAAATTCATGCATGTCCTAATGATTATATGCTTTCTAAGGACAAGCATGAAATGTTAAAGTCTCGTCACATATGTAGGGTTACTAAGTGGAAAAACATTAAGGAAGTTAAAGGGAATAAAGTCATTAATGTAGCTTCAAAGGTCTATTAGGTGCCAACAAAAATTCTAAGATATTTTCCTTTAAAGCTTAGTCTTTAAAGAATTTTCATGTGCTTAAAAACAACTAATGATATGGTTTGGCATCTAAAACATTGACCTAAGGATGGTAATATGAGGCATCTTATGAATGGTCAACCTTGGAAAGATTTTGATATGTTGCATCCATCTTTTGCGAAAGACCCTCGTAATGAGAGATTAGGTTTAGCTATATGTATTCAATTTATTCCAAACAATGAGCATTGCTTATAGCACATGGCCAGTTGTGCTCATTAATTACAAATTAGCACCATAATTGTGTATGAAACTAGAGTATATGATGCTTTCTATGATTATTCCTAACCTTAATTTATCTAGAAAAGAGATAGTTGTCTTTTTGCAACCACTAATTGAAGAATTGAAAGAGTTGTTAGAGTATGGTTTTGAGATATATACTGTATATAATAAGCAATTTTTCCAAATGAATAAAGCTTTATTATAGACAATTAATGATTTTCCAGCATATGTAATATTATTAGGGTGAAGTACAAAGGGAAAGTTAGCATGTCCTACTTATAATTATCATACTTCTTCTAAATATTTGTATCATAGTACAAAAAAAAAACATGTTATATAAATCATCATAGGTTCTTAAATGCTAATCACCCTTGGAGAAGAAATAAAAACTCTTTCAATGGTAAGATAGAGTTGAGAACTGCTCTAATTCCATTATTAGGGTTAAAGATTATTTTATAGTTATCAAACATTGATAATTAGTTTGGAAAGGAGCAAAAGGCAGTGTTTGACAATCCATGAAAGAAAAAATCTGTATTTTTTTCTTTGCCATATTAAAAGAGTAATACATGTCATAATTTAAATGTGTATTTTTTTTCTTTTCCATATTAAGAGAGTAATACATGTTGTCATAATTTAAATGTGATGCATATAGACAAGAACATTAGTGATAGTATTCTTGGGACTCTCCTTAACATTGCTAGTAAAACAAAAGATCATGCAAAAGCTTGTTTTGAATTACAAGACATAGGAATAAGAAATGAGCTTAAACTTATTCTTTCTAATGATGGTCAATACATCTATTTGTTTAAAGTATGCTTTTCAATGACATCAAAGAAGAAGTTTTTTGTATTATTGTAAAAGATGCCAAACTTCTAATGGGTTATGCATATAATATATGCAGATGTATGAATTAAAAAAAAAGAAAATTATGAGGTATAAGAGCCATGATGTGCATTTATTAATACATTATCTTCTTCTAGTTGTAGTGAGGAAGACAATACCAAAGTATGTTGCTATGACTTTAACAAGGTTAGGATTGTTTGATTAAATCAATATATAGTAAAGTTGTAAAGTCAGAAGACTTGGATTACTTACAGTAAGAAATTAGTGAAACACTATATCAATTAGATATGATTTTTCCTCCAAGTTTCCTTGATATAATGATGCAATTTTCTATCAACTTAGTTGATGAAATTAGGCTTGATAGGCTTGTGCATTGTTGTTTGATGTTTGGGATTAAAAGATACTTGTGCAAACTAAAAATGTATATTTATAATTGTTGTTCCCATAGTTTTATATGGGTTGTAATTGTTGTTAACTAGATTTAAGTATGCAAGCAAAAGTAGCTCATATCTCAAGAATTACAGGATAAGACTAGCATGTTAAATAACCTCATAAAGAGATATCCTTGGAGTGAACTTGTAGAGGGGGTTTAGTATTGCTTAAGTCATAGTGTGATATAGTATTGCTTGAGAAAAATAAATTAAGAAGGAGGATAATGTTAAATTTTGAATGAAACAGTAATATAAAGCCACATGGAGGGGCAAGAAAGGAAATTCATCATAGCTATAGTAAACCTTATTAGGGTTTTCATAGAAGGGAGTATATAAACTAAAACTTATCTCTTTTGAGTAGCCACCGGAAGATAGAGTAGACCAGACCTGAAAACGTGAGACTTGGATAAGGGGAGACGTGAGAGCAGACCACCCAAAAAATAGTGAAACAAAGCAAACCAGAATCGGGGAGAGCAAACCAGAATTGGTGGAACCACCATAAGATAGAGAAACACATTAGAGTAGACGAGAAAGAGAGGATGTGAGACATGAAGAAGGTGAGATGTTAGAGTAGACCAGACCTGTAAACCATGAGACGTGAGAGCAGATCAGGACCAGAGAAGACTTGAGACCAGCAAAGCATGCAATGGGTGAGACTAAACCAGAATGTGAGACCAAGTGAGACCTGGAAACGTGAGACTAGGTGAGACCAGACCAGACCAGAATGTGAGACCAGTGAGACCTGGAAACATGAGAGTAGGTGAGACCAGACCAAACCAGAACGTGAGACTAAGTGAGACTTGGAAATGTGAGATTAGGTGAGACCAGACCAGACCAGACCTGGAATGGGTGAGACCAGATCAGACCTGGAGCATGTGAGACCAGGTGAGAACAGAAACATGTGATGGTATGAGTAGACTAGAAACATGTGACAGTGAAAGTAGACCAAAAATGTGTGACGGTGTGAGCAGACCAGAAATGTGTGACGGTGAGAGTAGACCAGAAACGTGCGTTGGTGAAAAACAGACCAAAAACGTGGGAGAAGAGAAAAGGGTGAAACATTGTGAGACCAGGTGAGGAGTAAGATCAGGTGAGACATAAGACCAGGTGAGGCGTGAGACCAGAAAAGGATGAAACGAGTGACACCAAAACACACCAAAAGACCAGAATTTGTGAGACCAGAAAAGGGTGAAACGGGTGACACCAGAACACACCGAAAGACCAGAATTGGTGAGGCCAAAAAGGGTGAAACATGTGACATTAGAACACACTGTAAGACCTAGAATTGGTGGAACCTTAAAAGGGTGAAACAGTGAGATAGTGAGATGGTGAGACCAAGAGATGGGTGAGACCGTGAGACGGTGAGACTAGGAGTTATGTGAGACAACCTAAAAAAGAAATTCGGTGAAACATTTGAGAGAACTCAATAAATTTTTCAAATTTCTTCAAGATAGGTTGGAGAGTGTTTTGGTGATCTTCCAAGCAACAGTAAAACAGCCTATTCAAATCAAACAGAGGCAACACAAGCTAGAAGAAGGGTAGACACAGTAAGTAACACTCTTTGTATTATAATTGCTTTGTATTTATAATAGAGAAAGGAGTAAAAGATTAAGACATCCATTGTAATCATAAGGAATATCATACTGGTGTTTTCAAGTATAATGGATTGTCTTAATAGAAAAAGAATCCCTACCACCATGGATTACGTCACATTGATGAAACCACGTAAATCTCTCATGTCCTTACTTTGAATTTACATTCTGTGTTTTGATTTGAGTAGTGAACATAGCTAAAGAATCATCAAACCCGTAACCTAAAAGAAGACCTAATCAAGAACAATCGATTCATCTAATAGGCAAGGTGTCTAAAAGGTAACTTTGGGGACTATTGATTAGTAGGTAACAATAAATCTACCTTAGTTGAATATGGGAAAGAGTTCATTTTTTACTTTATCAGAGTTTTTTTTTTAGGGGTGTGATACTAATTCACCCCCCCTCTTAGTACCACAGACTAATAGATCCTAGGGTGAAGTTGGGAACTTCAATTGGTATCAGAGCTTAGATTCACCAGTTTGAAACTTAACAGCTTGATGCACATACTGTAAAAAGCAAGGACACATTGACAAAGAGTGTTGGTGGAAGCCCAAACTAGTAGTTTCAAAGAACAAGTTTGCTATATTGGCAGACTTGGAACAGTGTGAAAGGTGTGGGCAAGATGGTCATAATGCCAAAAGATGCATGACACTTCTCCCTAAGCAAGAGAAGACACTCAATGGCACAATGAAAGCAATTGGTACAGTCAAAACTGAGAAAAAGGAGAAAGCTATCATCAAGCCAGTTCAAAAGAAGGAATATAAAGGTAAAAAGGAGGTGGCTAATATAGCTAAAATTGCACTAAAGGTTGACTACAAGGATAAGTAGTGGATCCTTAATAGTGGATGCACTTCATAAATGACAGGAGATAAGAGTAAATTATCAAAGCTGAAAAAGTGAAGAGAAGGCAGAGTCAAGTTTAGCAATGATGATTCACTCAACATCAGTGGTCAAGGGTCAGTAAATATGGAAAAGGAAAGCTGAAAGATGTTTTACTTGTTGAAGGACTCATATATAATCTAGCATTTGTTAGCCAACTATGAAATGAAGACCATAAAGTGATATTCACAAAAACAGGTTGCCAAGTAAAAAGTAAACAAGGCAATACTGTTGCAACTGGGAAGAGAACAATTGGAAATTTATATGTGATTGATGAAGACAAGACAAACAACTATTTACGTACAAAAGAAGAAGAAAATCAACTCTGGCATAAGAGGCTAGGATACTTAACACAAAAAAGCATAAGGAAACTAACCACTACTCATGTAATCAGAGACATTCTAGACCTCAAGAGAGAGAGGGAGTATGTTTGCTCAGCATGCTTTAAAGGAAAACATGTCAGAAAGTAGTATAAAACCAAAGAGTTTAGTTTTGAAGCAGTGCTTGACATTGTATATATTGATTTGTATGGGTTGATGGGAACAAAAGGGTTGAATGGTGAGAGGTACTTCATCTTGTTTGTTGATGATTATTCCAAAAGGATCTGCACTATGCACCTCAAACATAAGTCAGAAGTTTTGAAATGCTTTAAGAGATATAGAAGATTGGCTAAAAATAAGAGTGGAAAGAAGATCAAAGTATTGAGGTCAGATCAAGGCACTAAATTCACAAATGGAGCTTTGAATGATTACCTTGAGAAGCATGGAATTCACCATCAGATGGTAGCAGTAAGAACACTTCAATAGAATGGGGTGATAAAGAGGAAAAATAGAGTTGTGGTTGAAATGGCAAGAACTCTACTGCTAGAATCCAAGCTTCACACAAGATTTTGGACAGAAGCAACATTTATAGCTGTACACCTACTGAGCAGAGTTTTACTAAGGCCCAATACTGATAAGACTCTATATGAGCTATAAAGTGGGAAGAAGATAACAACTAAGTATCTTAGAATCTTTGGCAGCCCATGTTTTGTGAAAAACAAGGATCAAAACTTGGGAAAATTCCATGCTAGGTCAGATGAAGGCATCTTTGTGGGATACTTAGCAAAGACAAAAGGTTATAGAGTTTTTTGCATAAACTGGGAAAAGTGGTCACTTCTAGTGATGTGAGAATAGATGAAAACTGGAAAACAATGCATAATGGAGAAGCTGAGGACAGTAAAGAAGATGACTTCGAGATAGATAAAGAATCAGACCAACATGAAGAAGAGGGAAAAGAAGTAAGTTCAAACTCAAAGAAGAGTGAGACTGAAGATGAAGAAAAAGATTCTCTTGCAACTAAGACTGTGCAAGAGAGAAAGACAAAGAAGACATGGACCAATGCTCATTAAGGAAATTAGATCATAAGTGACCCATCAGCAGGAGTTACAAAAAGAAGAAGAATTGTGGGAGCTACTGCTTTACTCTCACAAGTTGAGCCTAAATCTGTTGAAGAGGCTGCACAAGACAAAGCCTGGGTCAAAGCTATCAATGAGGAGCTGGATCAAATCGAGAAGAATGAAACATGGGAGCTGGTTCCAAGACCCACTAATAAGAATGTCATAGGAATAAAATGGGTGTTAAAAAATAAACACAATGAAGATGGCAATGTGGTGAGGAACAAGGCTAGGCTAGTTTGCAAAAGGTACACTTAGATAAAAGGAGTAGATGTTGATGAAAATTTTTCACCAGTAGCAAGGTTAGAAACTATCAGAATGTTCTTTTGGCAACACATAAGAGGTATAAAGTTTACCAGATAAATGTGAAATCAACCTTTTTTGAATGGGCTCCTGAAAGAAGAAGTGTATATTGAACAACCCGATGAAGGACAAATCAGTGAGGATGAGACACACGTGTGTGAGCTAAAGAAAGCCTTGAATGACCTTAAATAAGCCCCAAGAGCCATGGTACAGTAGGCTGGATGCGTATTTAAGAAGGTTGAATTTTAAAAGAGGGACAATTGATAATAACCTATATGTGTTCAACTTAGAGAAAGGCCAACTGATAACCATAGTATATGTAGATGACATTATCTTTGGAGGGGATCATTCTGAGCTATGCCAAGAATTTGCACAGAAGATGAATGCGGAATTTGAAATGTCATTGATTGAAGAAATGACTTACTTTCTTGGATTACAGATAAAACAGTGTGATTAAGGTATTTTTATTTCTCAGACAAAATATGGCAAAAAGATGTTGAAAAAGTTTGGTATAGAGGATAGCAAACTTGTTAGTACCTCTATGACAATAGGCTATAAGTTAACAAAAGATCAATAAGGAAGGAGTACAAGCCCCATAGAATACAGGAAGATGATAGGGAGCCTTTTGTATCTTACAGCATCAAGGCCTGATCTCATGCAAGCTGTGTGCATCACCAGTAGATTCCAAGCTGATCCTAAGGAATCTCATGTTTTGGCAGTGAAAAGAATTCTAAGATATCTCAAAAGGACACTAGAAATGGGTTTATGGTATCTTGCCATGGATTTTGTAAAACTACAAGGATACACTGATGTAGACTAGGCAAGAAGTACAGATGACAGAAAATCAACTATTGACTACAGCTTCTACTTAGATTTAAAGTGTGTTGTATGGCTAAGTAGAAAGCAAAACAGTGTTGCTTTAAGCACAGTGGAGGTTGAGTATATGGCTGCTTGTGCAACATGTACTTAGGTGATATGGATGCAAAGATAATTGGCTGATTTGGGTGTTGAAGTGAAGTTACTAGTGAGTGTACTTTGTGATAATCAAAGTACAATTGATCTTAGAAAGAATCCAATTCAACATTCAAGGAGCAAGTTTATTGCCATCCGGTAGCAATTTATCAAGGGTCAAGTGGAAGAGAGCATAATTCAGTAGGAGTATATTGGCATTAAAGATCAAATCTCAAATATTCTAACTAAACTTCTATCCACAGAGCTATTTGAAAAGCACAGAATGAGTCTGTTTGTGCAAATGCCTCCTTAAGCTTAAAGTTCAGATGAATCCTCCATCTCTACTTTATGGTGTTTTTCAAATTTGTAATTGGTTGGAAAAGGGGGAGAAAAGCAACAATGCAGGGGGAGCTGTTAAAAAAAGGGGGAGTTGTAATCCATTTACTTTTGGATTATTACTCTAAAAAGATTATAAAGGACTGATGCATAATGGTTTTTATTGTGAGTATTGCTAACAATTACAAAGGGGGAGATTTTTGGTCCCACAGCCTTGTATAGGTTGTAATTGTTGTCAACTAGATTTATGTGTGCAAGCAAAAGTGGCTCATATCACAGAAATTACAGGCTAAGACTAGCATGTCAAATAACCTTGTAAAGTGATCTCCTTGGAGTGAACTTGTAGAGGGGGTTTAGCATTACTTAAGTCTTAGTGTGATATAGCATTGCTTGAGAAAAATAAATTAAGAAGGAGGATAATGTTGAATTTTGAATGGAACAATAATATGAAGCCACATGGAGGGGCAAGAAAGGAAATTCATTGTAACTACAATAAACCATACTAGGGTTTTCATAGAAGGGAGTATATATACCAAGACTTATTTCTTTTGAGTAGCCACTAGAAGATAGATCAAACTAGACCTAAAAATATGAGACTTGGAGAATGGGAGACGTGAGAGCAGACCACACTGAAAATAGTGAAACAAAGTAGACCAGAATTGGTGGAACCACCGTAAGATAGAGAAATACATTAGAGCAGACTAGAAAGAGAGGACATGAGACCTAGAGAAGGTGAGACATTAGGGCATACTAGACTTGGAAACCGTGAGACGTGAGAGCAAATTAGGACTAGAGAAGACATGAGACCAGCGAAGTGTGCAACGAGTGAGATCAAACTAGAACGTGAGACTAGGTGAGACCTGGAAATGTGAGACTAAGTGAGACCAGACTAGACCAAAACATAAGACCAGGTGAGACCAGACCAGACCAGAACATGAGACCAAGTGAGACCAGACTAGACCAGAATGTGAGACTAGGTGAGACCAGACCTAACCAGAACGGTGAGACCTAGAAACGTGAGATCAGATAAGACTAGACCTGACCTGGAATGGGTGAGACCAGATTAGACCTGGAGCAGGTGAGACCAGGTGTGACTAGAATCGAAATGTGCGACGATGTGAGTAGACTAGAAATGTTGGATGGTGTGAGCAGACCAAAAATGTGCGACGATGAAAGTAGACCAAAAACGTGTGACGGTGTGAGCAGACTAGAAACGTGCGACGGTGTGAGTAGACTAGAAACATGCAACGGTGAGAGCAGACTAGAAACGTGGGAGACGAGAAAAGAGTAAAATACCATGAGACTAGGTGAGGCGTGAGACCAAGTGAGACGTGAGACCAGGTGAGGCATGAGACCAGAAAAGGGTGAAACAGGTGACACCAAAATACACTGAAAGACCAAAATTAGTGAGACTAGAAAAGGGTGAAACGGATGACACTAGAACACACCAGTATACTAGAATTGGTGAGACCAGAAAAGGGTGAAACGTGTGATATCAGAACACACCGTGAGACCCAGAACCAATGAGACTAGAAAAGGGTGAAATAGTGAGGCAATAAGACAGTGAGACTAGGAGATGGGTGAGACCAAGAGTTGTGTGAGACAACCTAGAGAAGAAATTTGGTAAAGCATTTGAGAGAACTCAATGAATTTTTCAGATTTCTTCAAGAGAGTTTAGAGAGTGTTTTGGTGATCTTCCAAGCAGTAGTGAAGCAGCTTATTCAAATCAAATAGAGGCAACACAAGTTAGAGGAAGGGTAAACACAGTAAGTGACACTTTTTATATTATGATTGCTTTGTATTTGTAATAGTAAAAGGAGTAGAAGATTAAGACATCCATTGTAATCATAGGGAATACCACACTAGTGTTCGCAAGTATAGTGGATTGTCTCAATAGAGAAAGAATCCCTACCACTATGGAGTATGTCACATTGATGGAATCACATAAATCTCTCATGTCCTTGCTTTAAATTTACATTCTATGTTTTGAATTAAGTTGTGAACACAGCTAAAGAATTATCAAACTCATAACCTAAAAGAAGACCTAGTCAAGAGCAAATGATTTGTTTAATAGGCAAGGTGTCTGAAAGGTAACAATAGATTTGCCTTAGTTGAATTTGGGAAAGAGTTCATTTTTGGCTTAAATTATCAGAGCTTTTTTAAGGGATGTGATACTGATTCACCCCTCCTCTCAGTATCACAGACTAGTAGATCTTAGGGTAAAGTTGGGAACTTTAATAATAGAGGTCATCTTAAAGCTTTCATTGTAGAAGGGTATTTCGCTGAAAAGTGTTTGATGTTTTGCTTAAGATATATACATGATGGAGTGAAAATTCATTTTACAAGATATAATCAACAATCTAACATAAAAATAAATGACTAAACACCTTTATTTCCTAATAAGGATTATATAATATGGGGTAAAAGGAAAAGGAAAGGTATGACCTTTACTTTAAATGTTATTTCTCTTTAGCAAGTATGCAAATATGCATTTTTCAATTGTAGAGATAAAGAAGTTAAGAGATATATTGAGTCAACTAAATTTAAAATCAAATTATTTTTAATCTTAATTTAATCTTGTCTCTTTATATTACTTCATGTTTTGCTCATTATTGTATTTATTTCAAAAAGCATAGGTAATTGATGAGTGGAAGACAAAGAAAGAGATGGGCAATAATACAAAATCATAGCCAAATTTTTTAACTTGTTTTTAAAAGGAAATTGCCAATAAAAAGGTTTCTCCTTATATTTGATGGTTATATATTGTCCTAATACTATGGCAAAGTATTTTACTAGGTATGTTATTAATGGCTACAAATTTCACATGAAGGAATAAGCATGGTGTAAGACAAAAAACAATGGTGTCACACTAACAGTAGTAATATAAATTTATGCTAGTTCAAAAGATCAAATCCATTGAAAGGAGAAGTGAGCTATTATAGAGCAATTATAGAAATCATTGCATTGGACTATTAGAGTCAATTTGATATTATTTTGTTTAAATGATATTAGTTTAAGTTAAAGAATGATAATTATGGACTTACATATGTTAACTTTAATAAGTTATACTATTTAAATTATCCTTTTGTATTGACATCTCAAGTTTATTAAGTTTTTTTATGTAAAGGATCTAATTAAAAAAGTCATTTATTATAAAATGCGTTGAATTCCTAAAGAGTTATTTAAGTTAAATGAAAGGACCATGTAAATGTACAAGATATATTTTGGGAGTAGCCTAATGTAGTAACTTCAAATATAAGAGTCATTGGTGGTGCTTAATAAGCTAGTTTAATGAGAAGATATGCCAATACCATAGTTGACCTATAAACAAATGATCTACTTTCTAAAAGAGATTTAGACTAATTAAACAATAATGCAAATGGTGATGAAACACTTTAGAAGTGGGTGGATGCAAATAATTAAAGAAAATAGGTATAAATAAATATAAGTTAATTGAGTGTTCTTACTTTGAGATTATAATAATATTTTGTCCTAACTTCATTGGAAATATGGTTGAATTGGTTATACTTATTTGCTATCTTTTTTCATATGCATAAGCTTAAACAAGACTTAAAATGCCTGTTTATTCATTTTATTATATGCTATTTGAAGTTACATTAATTTCAAATTTAATACTCGATGGGTTTTTCTTTTGTTGCAGTTACATTACTTATTTATTATTTAGACATTGATTTAGTGAAATATAATGTGTGTAGTGTGTAAATAGTATATGAAAATACAATTGTTGTCATAACTTTACTATTTCTATACTTTTTAATCTTTATGCATTTTTGGCAGTCATTAATCATGAAGAAACAATTCATCCGAAAAAGAAGACTTTTTCTAATGTAAGAGAGGTGGCAACTTTATTCTTGAGTATTTAAAGATAATGAACATCAACATAACAAGAATATGCAAAAGAAAAGATGTAAATTGGGCAGTCAAATGTTGTGAGATTAAGTAGTTCTAATCCAAATAGTGGGTTATAATTGATTTAGACAAGTGCATAAGGTGGTAGACAACTAACCTAGTGTATGTGGGCAGCAATGTCAAATAGACATAAATTCTCATAATCATTTGTTTGTTGACTGTACTAATTAATTACATTTGCTAAAATATTTGTTACTTTATGTGATGTATTTTTTTGTGATGAAATTCTCATTTCATTAGATAATGGTGTTTATTATACCAAATATATTGCTTATATAATAGGAAATTGAAATCTAATTTAAGTGACATATGAGCATTTTGCTATACACTATTACTTATTTTGATAGAAACCTAATGCTTATTCTAATGAAAACCATTGCTTATTTTACTAAATTGCTACCTAATACACAATATACACTTAAAAGAAATACTGCTTATTTCTTTATCAATTGTTGCTTATTTTTTTTTATCAACCACTACTTATTTCTTTAATAATTGTTGCTTATTTCTTTAACGACTATGACTAAATGTAGAAAAATCATTGCTTAAAGAAATTAGAAAGCATTTTCTAAAATAAAACATTTGTTACATATACATTTCATAATTACTTTATATGTAATATAAAAAAGCATTGTAATGATTATTTAAAATCACTACCTCAAGAATATTTATATAGCAATTTCATATGTGTTGTTATTATAGGCTAAGCAAATCATCACATAAGATCTATTATAGCACTCATAAATTTAGTGGGCCTAAAACTACTACTTTGATTTATGCAACAAGTTTATCCATATTAGTGGTGGTTTTTGCCCATTACAGTAAGTCATTTATAGCATAGTGTTTGTTCCTTGTATATGTCATAATATTTTTTTATAACTTTCGAATGATCCATTTTATGATTATTTTTATGCATGTTTAGTATTCCTAAATAATCATATATTTTTGACAGCTTAGTCTTAACATTGACAACTTAAATTTTTAAAATAAAGTTCCATAATCATAATGCATAAATTGTAATTTTAAGTTATGATATAAAGTTTACTCTTATAATTGATAAAATCATGATAGACAATTTTTATTATTACACAATACCACTAATTCTCTTAATAGAAATAAATAATTGAAAGTGACTTTTCCATAATTGATGCATCCAATAAAATTTAAATCTAAATGTCGAATAATATTTAAATGGTTATATTTTCTATATATGCACATGTAATTCTTTGTTCCTTATAAGTACCTTAATATTTTTGTTGCAATTTTTTAATGATCTATTTTAAGATTCCTCTTTTGCATAATATTTTGAATATAAAATTGATATTTGATCTAATACAAGGTGACACATGCATTAAACTACTACTAACAAATTTATATAAATTAATTTCATATTTTTACGTTCAACATTATTATTAAAACATTGCATGAGGTTAAATTTATCACCTTTTTTTATAGAAATAACTTAAGTGACACTTACTTATATTGAATTTCTCTAGAATTTTATAGATATTATCCTTTTGACACAATCCTTATACTTTGTGATATGTTATAAAATATTTTTATTCCAAATACATAAGTTGTTTCTTTCATATTTTTCATTATAACTTTTTTTTTAGAGAAATTCTTTAATCTTACATAATATGCTTAAATTATTAAAAGCAAACATTATATAGGAATAGAAAACTAACTTACTCCTATTAGTATTTTGGTATATATATTGATCAATGAAATTTACTTATTTAATTAAAGTTATATCCAACTGGTATAATTTCAAGTTATACTAAACCACTAACACTATAATTATACTTAATGAATCTTTTTTTGAAACAAAAGGAAATGTCCTTGTATAACTAATGTCATTTTCTTTAAGTATAACTCTTAGCAATAAGTTTACTTTTATATCATTCAATGTTACTATTTGAGTCATTTTTAGTCTTAAGGATCCATTTATAATTTACTATTTTTCAAACTTTTAACAATTTAATGAAATTTCATATAATGTTTCTTTTCATAGATTTCAAATTATGACATCAATTATTTTTATCATATTTAATATTTTTATAGCTATAAAAATGAAATTAGAATTTTATTAATAGTAATATCAATTTTTAACTCTTGTAAATAAACCATATAATCATTTGAAATGATTGATCTCCTTTTTCTTTGAAGTCTTCTTAATGCTATTTTTTGTAGTTCATTTATGGTAGTAAGTTATAAATTAGCTTTTTTAAGGAGTGTCTCTTCATTCAAATATTTTTTAATTTTTAGAACAACATTTGGTACAGTGATAAACAAATGAATTATTATACGTAAAGCAATATTTATTATTTTATATCCACCTTTTAATGTTCATTACTTTTATTAATTTTACTATTCTTAATGAATTTTGTATTACTAGTTGCATCATTATCACCTATATTATATCTTATAATTTTTTACTATTTTTATTTAATTATTTTTCATAAAAATATTAAATTTTAAATTTTAAATTTTAAAAGAGAAAAAAAAATCTAAAGTTGCACTTTTCCTCTTTTCCCTTTTCAAAAGTTAAAAAAGTCAATAAGTTTGAAACCTACAAAAAGGTCCATTTTTTTATGTAAAGGATTACTGTTAAAAACATCTTGACCTTTTCTAAGTTTTTTTTAGTGCAAATGATCTCCATAAAAGACGTTTTGACATTCTTAATTTTTTTTTTTTTGGGTGCAAGGGACTTTAGTGAAACCATTTTACAACCTTAACACATTTCCCATTAAGGCATAAGACCTCCACAAAAAGCATCCCATAAATTTTCTTAAATTTTAACCTCACTCTTTATCACATCAATAATTTCAAAAGCTTAATATGTGCACAAGAAAAATTTTCCTTAAGCTACATGTTATTAAGAAAGATAAAAAATAAAATATTAAAATAGATTGAAGAATAAAAAATCAACATTAAATTTATGGTATTGTCTTTCACGATGAATGTTTGGTTAATCTTAACCTTTGACAAATGTAATTATGCTTGAAGTTCCCAATATCACCATAGGATTTACTAGTTTGTGATACTAAGAGGGGGGTGAATCAATATCGCACCCCTTCAAAACACATTGATAACTTAAGCCAAAGTATTATACTTCTTTCATTTTTTCGCTCTTGTCAATACGCAAGTATGTGAACAACTTCAACCTCTTCTTAAAAACGAACTCTTTCTTAGATTCAACTAAGGTAAATCTATTATTACCAACTAATCACAATAATCCCCAAAGTCACCTTTCAGACACCTTACCTATTAAACAGATCAGATGTTTTAGATTAGGTCTTCTTTAAGTTGTAGGTTTGATGATACTTTAACTGTATTTAGAACTCAATTCAAAATACAAAATGTAAATCAAAGTAAAGACACAAGAGATTTACGTGATTCCGTTAATGTGATGTACGTCCACGGTGGTAGGGACTCTTCTTTTGCTGAAACAATTCACTATACTTGAAAATACTAATGTGGTACTCACGATGTTCACAATGTAGTTACAATGGATGTCTTAATCCTCTGTTCTTTTCACTATGTTTACCCTTCTTCTAGCTTGTCTTGCCTATGTTGAATTAAATAAGCTACTTTAATGTCACTTAGAAGTCCACCACAATACTCTCTAACCTCTTTTGAAGAAATCTAGAAATACGTTAAGTTCTTTCCAATGCTTCACTGAATTCCTTTTCTAGGTTGTTTCACACTACTCCTGCTTTCACTGTCTCATAGCTTCATGACTTGCACTCACACTTCTAATCTGCCATTTCACGTCTTGGTCTCATGTCATCCCATGTTTTGGTCTCAGGCCGTTTCACGTTCTGGTCTCATGCCGACGCAGGTTTTGGTCTCACGTTTCAAATCTTGAAGTTCCTGATTTCTCCATAGGATCTACTAGTTTGTGATACTGAGAGGGGGGGTAAATCAGTATCACCGCAATTTGCAATTTGTAAGTAAGTGAACAACTTTAATCTCTTCTTAAAAGTGAACTCTTTCTCAGACTCGATTAAAGTAGATCTATTGCTACCTACTAATTACAATAGTCCCTAAAGTTACTTTTCAGATAACTTGCTTAATAAATAATTCAGATGTTCTTGTTTAGGTCTTCGTTAGATTGTGGGTTGGCTGATACTATAGTTATATTCACAACTCAATTTAAAACATAGAATATAAAGCAAATTACGGACATACGAGATTTATATAGTTCCGTCAACATGACATACATCCAAGGTGGTAGAGACTCTTCCTTACCGAGACTATCCATTATACTTAAGAATTCCAATTACAATGGATGTCTTAATCCTCTACTCCTTTTACTATTGTAATTACTAAGCAAGTATAATACAAAAAGTGTCACTTATTATGTCTACCTTTCTTCTAACTTATGTTGCCTTTGTTGAATTGAAAGGCTACTCCACTGTCGCTTAGAAGTTCACCGCAATGCTATCTAACCTCTCTTGAAGAAATTTGGAAATACGTTGAGTTCTTCCAATGCTTCGTCGAATTCCTTCTCTAGGTTGGCTCACACAGCTCCTACTTTCACTGTCTCATGGTCTCACCCATCTCCTATTTCATGTCTCATGACCTACCTCACTTTTTTAGTTTGGTGTTACATGTCTCACGCACATTTCTAGTTTGCACCCTTTGCTAGTCACACACCTCATGCACACTTCTGGTTTGGCATTTCACATCTCACGTACATTTTTGGTTTGCACGCCTTGCTGGTCATATGCTTGACCACTGTTTCCGATTTCCACTTGTCTGTTTCACACCTTCAGATAGCTTGGTTTACTCTCCTGGTGGTCTCTTCTTTCAAGGTTTCTCCTCTCTTCCCTTACGGACAGTGTGCTGTCTTTTCTTTTACATGAGTCACATGGTTTTCTCCAGCCGTCACACCTCTTTGCCATGTGATCTCCTTTGCCGTCCAGCCTTGCTTGGTCATCCACCCCTTTGCCATTGGTTGTGTTTGGCTATGTAGATTGGTTTAGACGTTTACCTTGTTTGGGCGTGTAGGTTGGTTTGGACGTTCACCTTTTGGCCATGCAGATTGGTTTGGATGTTCACCTTTGGTTGGCCGGTCATCTCCCTTTGGCTGTCCCTTTGTGTTTTGCCATCCAGCTCTTGCTGTCCAACCATTCCTCCCTTGTTTTCTCTCTTTGGCCAGTCACCCTTTGTGTTTTGTCATCCAAAACCTTATGATTTGTGATTTTCCTTTCACCTTTGGTTGCTGTCCAGCCGTGTCTTCCCTTGTTTTCTCTCTTTGGCTGGTCACCCTTTGTGTTTTGCTGTCCAGCACCTTCTGATTTGTGATTTTCCGTTCACCTTTGGTTGCTGTCCAGCCATGCCTTCTCCTTTGCAAGTGGTGGTTTGTCGTTTGCTCCCTTGTGTTTGCCAAGTGGTTTGCTTTGGATGTCTTTTTGTTTGGCTGGCTCCTACCTCACGTTTTCTCTCTTTTGTCAGCTGGTTGTCTAGGTTTTCTATCCATTTTGCTCAATTGCCAACTACCCTTTATTTGTTGTCTTCCAATGACCTTTATATACTCCTCCATGAAACCCTAATAAGGCTTACTTGCGGCGAATTTACTGTCTTGGCCTTCCATGTGACTTTTACGTTCTTGCCCCTCTATTTGGCTTTTACCTTCTTGTCCTTCCATGTGGCTTTACTTTCTTGCACACTTAAACCTAGTTGACAACAATTACAACCCATACAAGGCTGTGGGAATAACAATCTCTCCTTTTGTGATTGTTGGCAACACTCATAACAAAAGTCATTATGCAGTAGTTTTAACTCCCCCTAAATATGCACTCCCCCTTTCTTAACATCTCCCACTATACTATTGCTTCTCTCCCCCTTTGACAACCAATTACAAATATGAAAAACTCGCAAAGTAGAGATGGAGGATTTACTTGAACTTTAGGCTTGAGGAGGCATTTGCATAGATAGACTCAATCTGTGCTTTTCAAACAGCTCTGTGGATAAAGGTTTAGTTAAAATATCTGAAATTTGATCTTTAGTGCCAACATACTCCAACTGAATTGTACCTTGTTCCTCTTGATTTTTGATGAAGTGATACTGGATGTCAATATGTTTGCTCCTCGAATGTTGAATCGGATTCTTACTGAGATTACTAGCACTTTGATTATCACAAAGTATACTCACTGGTAACTTCACTTTAACACTCAAGTCTGCCAATTGTCTTAGCATCCATGTTACCTATGTACATGCTACACAAGTAGCTATATACTTAGTTTCAACTGTCTCAAAGCAACACTCTTTTGCTTTCTACTTAACTATACAACACACTTTGAACCTAAGTAGAAGCTACAGCCGCTGGTTAATTTTCTATCATCTATACTTCCTGCCCAGTCTGGATTAGTGTATGCTTGTAGTTTAATAGAATCCATGACTAGATACCACAAACCCATTTCTAGTGTTCCTTTGAGGTACCTTAGGATTCTTTTCACTGCCAACACATGAGACTCCTTAGGATCAGCTTGGAAGTTGCTAGCAGCGCACATAGCTTGTATAAGATTAGGCCTTGATGTTGTAAAGTACAGAAGGCTCTCTATTATCTTCCTATACTCTGTAAGGGTTGTACTTCTTTCCTCATGATCTTTTGTTAACTTGCAGCCTACTATCATAGGGGTACTGACAAGTCTGCTATCCTCCATGCCAAACCTTTGCAGCATCTCTTTGGCATGTTTTGTTTGAGAAATAAAGATACTTTCTTTACAATGCTTTATCTGTAATCCAAGAAAGTATGTCATTTCTCCAATCAATGACATCTTAAATTCCTCACTCATCTTCTGTGCAAAATCTTGGCATAGCTCAGAGTGACCCCCTCCAAAGATGATGTCATCTACATATACTATGGTTACCAGTTAGCCTTTCTCTGAGTTGAACACATATAGGTTATTATCAATCGTTTCTCTTCTGAAGTTCAACCTTCTCAAGTACATATCCAACCTACTGTACCATGCTCTTGGAGCTTGCTTAAGACCATACAAGGCTTTCTTCAGCTTGCACACATGTGTCTTATCATCACTGATTTGTACTCTATCGGGTTGTTCAATATACACTTCTTTTTTTAGGAGCCCATTCAGAAAGGTAGATTTCACATCCACTTGATGGACTTTATACCTCTTGTGTGCTGCTAAAGCTAAGGACATTCTGATAGTTTCTAACCTTGCTACTGGTGTAAAGGTTTCATCAAAATTTACCCCTTCTATTTGAGTGTAGCCTTTACAAACCAACCTAGCCTTGTTCCTCACCACCTTGCCATCTTCATTGTGTTTATTCCTAAACACCCATTTTGTTCCTATGACATTCTTATTAGTGTGTCTTGGAACCAGCTACCATGTATCATTCTTCTCAGTTTGATCCAACTCCTCATTGATAGCTTTGACCCAGGCTTTATCTTGAATAGCCTTTTCAACAGATTTAGGTTTAACTTGTGAGAGTAAAGCAGTAACTCCCATAACTCTTCTTCTTGTTGTAACTCCTGCTGATGGGTCACGTATGATCTGATCTTCTTAGTGAGCACTGTTCCATGTTTCCTTTTTCCTTCTTCCTTACACCGTCTTAGTTCTAAGAGGAACTCTTTCTTCATCTTCAGACTCACTCTTCTCTGAGTCTAAACTTACTTCTTGTTCCTTTTCTTTAGGTTGGTCTAATTCTTTATCTACATTGAAGTCATCTTCTTTATTGTCCTCAGTGCTCTGATACCAATTTGTAGTTTGTGATACTGACTTCTCCCAAGGATCTATTAGTTTATGATACTGAGAGGGGGGGTTGAATTAGTATCACCACAATTTGCAATTTGTAGGTAAGTGAACAACTTTAACCTCTTATTAAAAGCGAACTTTTTCTTAAACTCAACTAAGGTAGATCTATTGCTACATACTAATCACAATAATCCTTAAAGTCACCTTTCAGACACCTTGCCTAATAGAAAATTCGAATGTTCTTGTTTAGGTCTTCATTAGGTTATGGGTTGGCTGATACTTCAGCTGCATTCACAACTCAATTCAAAACACAGAACGTAAAGCAAATTAAGGACACATGAGATTTACATGGTTCTGTCAACGTGATGTACATCCACGGTGGTAGGGACTCTCTTATACTGAGACTATCCACTATACTTGAGAATTCCAGTTACAATGGATGTCTTAATCCTCTGCTCCTTTCACTATTGCAATTACTAAGCAAGTACAATACAAAGAGTGTCACTTACTATGTCTACCCTTCTTCTAGCTTGTATTGCATCTGTTGAATTGAAAGGCTGCTGCATTGCCGCTTAGCAATTCACAGCAAGGCTCTTTAACCTCTCTTGAAGGAATATGGAAATACGTTAAGTTCATTCAATGCTTCGCCAAATTTCTTCTCTATGTTGTTCCACACAATTCCTGCTTTCACCGTCTCACGACCTGACCCTTGCTTCTGGTCTCATGCCATCACATGTTCTGGTCATCAACGCACATTCTGGTCTCACGTCGTCACAAGTTTTGGTCTCACGTCAACGTACATTGCTGTCTACTCTTCTTTAGCCGTATGTCATTTTCTCTCTTTTAGTCGATCACTCTATTTGGCTTTTTCTCTCCTTCGTCGTCCATACCTCTATTATGGTCGTATCAGATTTTTTTTCTCTCCTTCCCTATTCAACTGTCAGGTTTCTCTCTCCTTCTGTCGATGGTGTGTTTTGCCATTCTCACTTGGTTGGCCACCGGGTTTCTTTTTCTCTCCTTCCCATCGACTCCTCTATTCTAGCTATATACCACTTTT
Source organism: Ceriops zippeliana (assembly GCA_037897445.1). Classification (NCBI taxonomy): domain Eukaryota; kingdom Viridiplantae; phylum Streptophyta; class Magnoliopsida; order Malpighiales; family Rhizophoraceae; genus Ceriops; species Ceriops zippeliana. The sequence goes on from JBAPLH010000115.1 coordinate 489,704, forward strand.
CTCTCTCTTCCAATGGCTCTCTCAATTTTTCTCCCTTTCTCTAGTGTTTTGCCGATGGTTTCTCTCTCTTCATTCAACTGGATCTCTCTCACCGTCCAGTCAAATTTGTTTTGGTCGCATCATCTCTTCTCCATTCACCCACTTGGCCGTTCACCTTTTTGTCTCCTTCCCTTATTTAGCCATCGGGTTTCTCTCTCCTTCTGCTATTGGTCTACTTTTCTTCATCCTATCGTCCAGCCCCTTTATTCTGTTGTCACTCTTCTTCTCACCGATGGTCTCTGATCTAGTTGTGTATAATTTTTCTCCTTCTTCCAACATTTATGTTTTCTCTCTCTTCCCTTGTTTTGCCGTCAGCTCACTTGGTTGGCTGAATAGGATTTTCCTGTTTCGCTTTTCTGGTCTGCTGTCCAGTCGTCCAGCTCGTTTCAGCCGTCTCCTTTTTTTCTCTTTTTTGTTGTCCCTTGTTCTACTGTTCTCTTGCTGTTGGTATGCTTTGGCCATATGTTGTGTTTTTTTGTTTTCTCTATTTGGTCATCCACACAAATTTTGTGTTTTGTCGTGTATTCAACTGTGTTGGCCTTACCCTAGTTCTATCTTCCAAAGCCTTTATATACCCTCTTCCATGAAACCCTAATAGGGCTTACTTGTAACAAATTTTTTGTCTTGCCCTTATACAGCAAATTTATGTTGTTCCCTTACACGGTAGATTTACTTTCTTGCCCTTCTATGTGGCTTTACTTTCTTGCACACTTAAACCTAGTTGACGGCAATTATAACCCATACAAGGCTGGTTTGTGACACTGAGAGGGGGGTAAATCAGTATCACCAAAATTTGCAATTCACAGGTAAGTGAACAACTTCAACCTCTTCTTAAAAGTGAACTCTTTCTCAAACTCGACTAAAGTAGATCTATTGCTACCTATTAATCACAATAGTCCCCAAAGTCACTTTTCAGACACCTTGCCTAATAAACAATTTGAATATTCTTGTTTAGGTCTTCGTTAGATTATGGGTTGGTTGATACTTTACTTGCATTCACAACTCAATTCAAAACACAAAATGTAAATCAAATTAAGGACACACGAGATTTATGTAGTTCCGTCAACGTGACGTACATCCACGGTGGTAAAGACTCTCCCTTACTGAGACGATCCACTATACTTGAGAATTTACAATGGATGTCTTAATCCTTTGCTCCTTTCACTATTACAATTACTAAGCAAGTACAATACAAAGAGTGTCATTTACTATGTCTACACTTCTTCTAACTTCTCTTGCCTCTGTTGAATTGAAAGGCTGTTCCACTACCGCTTAAAAGTTTACCATAATGCTTTCTAACCTCTCTTAAAGAAATATGGAAATATGTTGACTTCTTTCAATGCTTCGACAAATTTCTTCTCTATGTTGTTTCACACAATTCCTACTTTCACCGTCTCACAGCCTGCCCCTTGCTTCTGGTCTCATGTCGTCACGTTGTCACCTTTATGGACTTTTTACAATCTGTTGCATATCTCCTTGGTAGATTTGCAGTCCATAACTTTAACATACTCGGCATCTGTCAATGCTGAAATGATGACATTTGAGGCCTTCCCATTTATCCTAAACTGCTTTAACTCCTCTAAGGTTAGGTCTTTACCTTCTTCTAGAGCCACAAAACCCTCCTATACACATTTTACCATGTTTATGTCCATGGTTGCAAATACCACTTGCATTCTTGCTCTCCACATATGGTAGTTGGCTCCGTTGAAGATTGGAACCTTCTTGTTGTAAGTGGTGCTAGTGCTAATATCGGCTTCCATTTCTCAATATACAAAACAAGTCAAACTTCTAGATCCCTTTAAACTAGTACACCAAGCTATTAAGCTTCAAACTGGTCAACCAGTGCTCTGATACCAATTGAAGTTCTTGACTTCTCCCAAGGATCTATTAGTTTGTGATACTAAGAGGGGGGTTGAATCAATATCACCACAATTTGCAATTTGTAAGTAAGTGAACAACTTCAACCTCTTCTTAAAAGCGAACTTTTTCTTAAACTCAACTAAGGTATATCTATTGCTACCTACTAATCACAATAATCCCTAAAGTCATCTTTCAAAGACCTTGCCTAATAGACAATTCAAATGTTCTTGTTTAGGTCTTCGTTAGGTTATGGGTTGCCTAATACTTCAGCTGCATTCACAACTCAATGCAAAACACAGAACATAAAGCAAATTAAGGACACACGAGATTTACATGGTTCCGTCAATGTGATGTACATCCACGGTGGTAGGGACTCTCCCATACTGAGACTGTCTACTATACTTGAGAATTCTAGTTACAATGGATGTCTTCATCCTCTGCTCCTTTCACTATTACAATTACTAAGCAAGTACAATACAAAGAGTGTCACTTACTGTGTCTACCCTTCTTCTAACTTGTATTGCCTCTGTTGAATTGAAAGGCTGTTGCACTGCCGCTTAGAAGTTCACAGCAAGGCTCTTTAACCTCTCTTGGAGGAATATGGAAATACGTTAAGTTCTTTCAATGCTTCTCCAAATTTCTTCTCTATGTTGTTCCACACAATTCCTACTTTCACCGTCTCACGGCCTGCCCCTTGCTTTTGGTCTCACGCCATCACATGTTTTGGTCATCAACGAACATTCTGGTCTCACGTCGTCACAAGTTTTGGTCTCACGTCAACGCACATTCTGTGGTCTACTCTTCTTTAGACGTATGTCGTTCTCTCTTTAGTCGATCACTCTATTTTACTTTTTCTCTCCTTCATCATCCATACCTCTATTATGGCCATATTGGATTTTTTTTTCTCTCCTTCCCTATTCGGTCGTCGGGTTTCTCTCTCCTTCTGTCGGTGGTGTATTTTGCCGGTCTCACTTGGTTGGCCATCGGGTTTCTTTTTCTTTCCTTCCCATCGACTCCTCTATTTTGGCTGTATACCACTTTTCTCTCTCTTCCAATGGCTCTCTCAAATTTTCTCCCTTTCTCTAGTGTTTTGTCGATGGTTTCTCTCTCTTCGTTCAACCAAATCTCTCTTACCGTCTAGTCAAATCTGATTTTGGTCGTATCATCTCTTCTCCATTCATCCACTTGGCCATTTACCTTTTTGTCTCCTTCCTTTGTTTAGCCATCGGGTTTCTCTCTCCTTCCACTGTTGGTCTACTTTTCTTCATCCTATCGTCTAACCCCCTTATTCTGTTGTCACTCTTCTTCTTACCGATGGTCTCCGATCTAGCCGTGTATAATTTTTCTCCTTCTTCCAACATTTGTGTTTTCTCTCTCTTCCCCTATTTTGTCGTTGGCTCACTTAGTTGGCTGAATAAGATTTTGCTGTTTCGCTTTTCTGGTCTGCAGTCTAGTCGTCCAGCTCGCTTCACCCATCTCCTTTTTTTCTTTTTTTTGTCGTCCCTTGTTCTACCCTTCTCTTGCCATTGGTATGCTTTGGCCATATGTTGTGCTTTTTTGTTTTCTCTATTTGGTCGTCCACACATTTTTTGTGTTTTGTCGTGTATTTAACTGTGTTGGCCTTACCTTAGTTCTGTCTTCCAAGGCCTTTATATACCCTCTTCCATGAAACCCTAATAGGGCTTACTTGCAGCAAATTTACTGTTTTGCCCTTATGCAGTGAATTTATGTTCTTCCTTGACATGGTAGATTTACTTTCTTGCCCTTCCATGTGGCTTTACTTTCTTGCACGCTTAAACCTAGTTGACGGCAATTACAACCTATACAAGGCTAGTTTGTGACACTAAGAGGGGGGTGAATCAGTATTACCACAATTTGCAATTCACAAGTAAGTGAACAACTTCAACTTCTTTTTAAAAGCGAACTCTTTCTCAAATTTGACTAAGGTAGATCTATTGCTACCTACTAATCACAATAGTCCCCAAAGTTACCTTTCAGACACCTTGCCTAATAAACAATTTGAATGTTCTTGTTTAGGTCTTTGTTAGGTTATGGGTTGGTTGATACTTTAGCTGTATTCACAACTTAATTCAAAACACAGAAGGTAAAGCAAATTAAGGACACATGAGATTTATATAGTTCCGTCAACGTGACGTACATCCACGATGGTAAGGACTCTCCCTTACCGAGACTATCCACTCTACTTGAAAATTTCAATTACAATGGATGTCTTAATCTTCTACTCCTTTCACTATTACAAAGAGTGTCACTTACTATGTCTACACTTCTTTTAACTTCTTTTGCCTCTATTGAATTGAAAGGCTACTCCACTACCGCTTAAAAGTTCACCGTAATGCTTTCTAACATCTCTTAAAGAAATATGGAAATATGTTGACTTCTTTCAATGCTTCGCTGAATTTCTTCTCTACACAATTCCTACTTTCACCGTCTCACAGCTTGCCCCTTGCTTCTAGTCTCACACCGTCACACATTATGGTCACAAGCCATCGCATGTTTTGGTTGTTGACGCACGTTCTAGTCTTACGTCGTCGCACATTCTGGTCTCACACCGACACCCGTTCTGCTGTCTGTTCTTCTTCAGTCGTATGTCATTTTCTCTCTTTTAGTCGGTCACTTTATTTGGCCTTTTCTCTCTTTCGTCGTCCACACCTCTGTTTTGGATATCGGATTTTTTTTTCTCTCCTTCCCTGTTTGGCTATTGGGTTTCTCTCTCCTTCTGCCAATGGTGTGTTTTACCGTGCTCACTTGGTTGGTCATCGGGTTTCTTTTTCTCTCCTTCCCATCGACTCCTCTGTTCTTGCTGTATACCTCTTTTCTCTCTCTTCCAACGGTTGTCTCAATTTTTCTCTCTTTCTCTCCTGTTCTACTGATGGTTTTTCTCTCTTTGTTCAATTGGATCTCTCTCACCATCCAGCCAGATCTATCTCATCGTCCAGTCGGATTTAATTTTGGCTATATCGTCTCTTTTCTCACCCACTTGGTCGTTCACCTCTTTGTCCCCTTCCTCTATTTGGCCGTTGGGTTTCTCTCTCCTTACGCCGTTGGTCTGCTTTTCTTCATCCTGCTGTCTAGCCCCCTTATTCTGTCATCACTCTTCTTCTTACCAACGGTCTCTAATCTAGTCGTGTATGATTTTTCTCCTTCTTCCAACGGTTGTGTTTTCTCTCTCTTCCCCTATTCTACCCTCGGCTCACTTGGTTGGCTGAATAGGATTTTGCCGTTTTGCTCTTCCGGTCTTCCGTCCAGTCGTCCAGCCCCCTTCAACTATTTCCTTTTTTTTCTCTATTTTGCCATCCCCTGTTTTGTCATTCTTTTGTTGTCAGTGTGCTTTGACTGTATGTTGTGTTTTTCTGTTTTCTCTATTTGGCCATCCACACACATTTTGTGTTTTGCTGTGTATTCAGTTGTGTTGGCCTTACCCTAGTTTTGCTTCCAAGGCCTTTATATACTCTCTTCCATGAAACCCTAGTAGGACTTCTTGCAGCAAATTTTTTGTCTTGCCCTTATGTGGCATATTTACTTTCTTGCCCTTACATGGCAGATTTACTTTCTTACCCTTCCATGTGGCTTTACTTTCTTGCCCTTCCATGTGGCTTTACTTTCTTGCACACTTAAACCTAGTTGACAACAATTACAACCCATACAAGACTGTGGGAACAACAATCTCCTCTTTTGTAATTGTTAGCAACACTCATAACAAAAACCGTTATACAGCAATTTCAACTCCTTCTAAATATGCACTCCCCCTTTCTTAACAACTCCCCTTGCACTGTTGCTTCTCTTCTATTTTACCAACCAATTACAAATCTGAAAAACTCGCAAAGTAGAGATGGAGGATTCACCTGAACTTTAGGCTTGAGGAGACATTCGTACAGATAGACTCATTCTGTGCTTTTCAAACAGCTTTGTGGATATAGATTTAATTTGATTATCATGATCAAAATAGCCATAATTGATTTCAACAAGTAGCCCAAGTATAAAATCAAGTTTACATAATTTCTAATGGGCTTAGGATTTGCACTTTTACATTTGATTATGAATGATGGTGCAAAGTCAGAGGTCTATGTCCTTGAACAAACACAAGCTTGTTCCTTTTATAAAAGGAAGGGAAAAATAAAATATGAGCAAAAGTAGTGGACTTTGTTATAAGAAAATAATATCATCATTTTAGAAAACTAAAAGTTCTACAATAAAATGATGAGGGCTAAATGAGCCTAGCTTATATTGCAAAATTAACATAAGAATAATATTCATCATTAGGTCATAGAATTACTTAACAAAAAACTTAATCAGTATGAGAAAAGGAATGATAATATAGCTTCTTAATTAAGGAAAGACAACAAATGAATGAAGAAAATTAGGGTTGTAGAATAAAATTTTGATTAAATACAAGAAGCCTTGTCTTTTTTCTCAAAATCATGTAGAGATTAAGATAGAGTCATCATCCTTTTTGGGAAAACTTAGGTAAGTTATTGGGTTTTGTTATAATTCAAAAGGCCATAAAAAATATATATTGATAAAATTCAAGTCATACAAGAAACATTTATGCCTTATACATCAAAAGAAGTGGGAGGATTCTTTGGAATGATCAATTATATTATTAAATTTATATCTTAACTAATAGTAACATGTGGGTCTATAGTGTTTCCAAAGATCAATTCAAGTAAATAAGATGATAAATCCTAAAAAGCTTTTAACAAAATCAAGCATTACCTTTCTAACCTTCTAGTTTTATTGCTACAAACTCCACATAAACCATTCATGTTGTATCTTATCGTCTAAAAGCAATGCATAGGCTATGCCTCAACAAAACATAACAAAGACTAATAATAAGGAAAGGTGGATCTAATATCTTAGCAAAAAATTCACAAACTACAACATCCAATATTATAATTTAAAAAGAATTTGTTATGCTTTGGCATACATAGCATATTGACTTTGATAATATATGCTATTCCATATAACTTGGCATATTGTTAAAGAAGACTCCCTTAAGTACATTTTCAAAAGCCAATATCATTAGGATGGATTGCCCATTGAAAGGTACTTTTTTAAAAATATGACATTTAATATATCAACCGCAAAATATTCAAAGATATTACAATAGTTGACTTTGTATTAGATTAAGCTATTCTTAATTATAAGATTATGTAATTTGAATTCTTAAATGAAAACATTTTGGCCAAATATCAAAGTAAAAATGACAAAGAGACAAAATATAAAAGGTAGATGTGATTTGATAGGATATCCAATGCATTTGGCTATAAAATCATAGCAATATTGATTTCTTCTAAAGGCAAGCAATATCTAATTATAGCAAAAATGCAATTTGAATGCACTAATAATATAGCAAAATATGAAATGTGCATCATAGCCTTAATATATGCCTTAGACATGAAAGTTAAAAGTTTTAAGGTATACAGTGATTTAATGCTAGTCATTTACTAATTATTGAATGAGTTAAAAACATAAGACCATAAACTTATTCTTTGTCATTGGTACATGAAACAATTGGTGGAACAACTCAATCAAATTGTCTTTAATCTTATGTATTGAGAAAACAATTAAATCTCTAATGCTCTAGTGACTTTGGTAGTAATGTAAGATAAATCTTGGAGTTTGTGCTAAAAAGATCTAGGTTAATGTCCATTATACTTTAGCTTATTGCATACATATAAAAAGGAAGGTAGATGGTAAACTTTGGTATCATGATATAAAGTACTACCTTAAAATTAGGAATATCTTGAAGGAGTAATTAAAAATGATAAAAGAACATTGTAAAGGATAATAATGAATTTCTTTCTTAATTAAGACATCCTCTTTAAGTGAAACTACAACTAAGTGATATTATGGTGCCTAGATATGGTTGATGTAAAAACTATCATGAAAAAAGTGCATAAAACCTTATGGATATTGCATGCTAGTGGCCTTTCCCCAGTTAAAAGGATCCTGAGAGCAGGTTATTGCTAGTTAACTTGAAATCAAATTACCTTTGGCATATTAAACAATGGTATTAATGTTAGATTCATATAGATAAAATACATGCATCACTCTTCCTATTACATGTTATAATATTCTAATAGTCATTCTCTATGTAAGGGTAAAGGTAATTAAAGCCATTACTTTGAAAGCATTTAATGGGATCAATTCATTTCCATTGTAATTAACTATTCCACAAAATAGGTTAAAGTAACTTCTTATGTGAACACTACTTGTAAAGTAGTTATTAAATTTATCAAAAAAAATATCATATGTTGGTATGGTATACTGGATCAGCTCATTACATATAATGCTACTAACTTAAACAATAAAATATAGAGACCTTTACAACCAATTCAAAGTTAAGCACCATAACTTTGTTTCATATAGACCAAAGATGAATAAGGCATTAAAGCAGATAATAAAAATAAGAGATGAATCATTGAAAAGAAAATGACATTTACATATAAAAATTACTATAAGATGCAATCTTTTACACTGCATACTTAATGATATTTACATTGAGAAAGGCAATCTTGTTTGCATTAGCCTATGGGACCAAAGCAATGTAATTTGAAGTTAAAATTTCCTCCTTAAAGGTTTTGATGTAGGTCAAATTAAAGAAGATAAAATGGGTCAAAATTAGGCACGAGCAATTAAAAAGACTGAATGTAATATAACATAAACAATTATACCAAAGATGAATGATGTAAGTGCAACAAAAATGAGACTCGGTCCTTAAAATGGTCACACCAAATTAAAGTGACCTAAAGGATAAGTAGGTATTGAATTATAAAAGTCCATATATTGTAAAAAAAAAAAAGACATTTTTAGGTGTAACACTAATTTTGATGGTAAAGTTATACAAAATTTTGTTAACTTAGGTATAGTTAGAAAATATTTTGTTTAAGCATTAGCTAAGACTAGAAATTTCCAATCTTTTAAAGAAAGGTTGCTCCTTTGACAAGGATTATAGAAAAAACACTTAGAAAGAAAACAAGTAAAGGAATAAGCACATGAAAAAAAAAACCAGTAAAAATAAAAAAAATGAAATTCAGTAACCTATACAACATTAAAAGAAAATAAAGAAAATTTAAAGGATATAACCTAGATTGTCAAAAGCTCCTAGAAAAGTTGATAAACAAGACTTGCTAAAAACAACATTTGAAACTATAATTGAAGAGGAAAATAAAAAATCATTTATCTTGCTAAAAGAGTTACTAACACCAACATTAAAGCCAAACTTGAAGCATTTCAAGTTTTTTGTAGTCAAATTTAATCCTATGGACACATCATAACATTACAAGTTAATGAAAGAAGGCACAAAAAATAGGTCAACATTATATTAAAAGCATTAAATTAAGTTTAAAATAATATATTATAATGTTATACTTACTTGTGAGTGTATACATATGTACAATTTAGAAAAGTAAACAATAAAGGAAATGAAAACTAAAAATAGCGATATTATTACCTATATGGCTAGATCTTAGTACCTAGAAACATCTTTGGTCAAGCCCCATGGAGAAATAAGTGGCTATCCATCTTCTTTTTTAGTCCCCTATTAAGAATGAAAAAAGAGAAATAAATGAAATAGTTTTTAAAAGGAAAATATGTATAATTATAAAAAAAATGAAATGAAATAAACATTAAGAATAAAGAAATGAATAAAAAGCAAAATGGAAATAAGTCAACAATAAATAAAATAAAATATAGCTAATCAACTCAAACGAATATGACTTAACTTAGTCAAACTTGGTCAAATAAACCTAATACATCCTTTTTTCCCTTTAACCTAGCCCAAATTTAGGTCCAATAACACCAATTCATCTCAAAACAAAATGCTCTAAATAAGATCAAACTCCATCCACCACTAAACAAAGCATTATTTAAAGTTCAAAAATTGAAATGATTTTTAAACATAAATAGTCTATTTCATTCTCTTATGTTTACAATATTAAGAAAATAAGAAAAAAAATAATTTTTCAAATTATCTTCAAAAAAAATCAAAACAACCTAATTTAGAAGATAAAGAGATCATTGCCAAAGCTCAAATTCAATCAAACCACGATATCATAGTTCCTTAAGGTCATAACCTTAAAAGAAACTCAGTTGCCCTATCAAAAGGCTTCAAAAACCTAAATTGTCATATGGAAACATGACAAACGTATTTAAAAATCAACAAACATAAGTAACCAAAGCTTATAAAGAAAAGAAAAAGGAGAGGGCACTATATATATAAATCAAAACCCACACATAAAAAATCTTTCTTTGGTTGCAAGTCGAAGATTCAAATGACCAAATAAAAAATTGAGAGAAAGAGATATGAAGGGTCATTGGTTGTTAAGTTTATTAAACAAATATTGGTTATCTTCTTAAAATACCATTGTTTTAACAAAAAAAAGGGCAAAAAGTTAAAAAGGATTATAGCAATCTAAGGTTTCAAAATTGGAGAAAGTGGGGAGAAAGGAAGAAGATGGAGATATTAGCATGGAGAAATGAGGAAGAAAGATAAAGTTTCATCCTAAAAATAACTATATGTATAGATTCAAATTGAAGTTGTTTTGGTGTTCTAAATTTGGCTTTTTAAATCCAAAATAACGTTATTTTGATATTCAAAATAGTCCCCTTAACTTTAAAATAACACTATTTTAGCATTACAAATTTAGCTTCTTTCATTTAAAACATCATTTTGATATTTGAAACAATTCCCTCAACTTTAAAATGATTAAAGTTGTTTTGGTGTTCTAAATTTGACTCCTTTCATCCAAAACAATGTTATTTTGATATTTAAAATAGTCTCCTTAACTTTAAAACGACATTATTTTTGTATTACAAATTTAGCTCCTTTCATTTGAAACATTATTTTGATATTTAAAACAATCCTTTTAACTTCAAAATGATGTCATTTTGGTATTCCCAACCCAAACTCTTTCATTTAAAAATCACATAGTTTTAGTGTTCCAAACTCATCCCTTTTCACTTAAAACAAATTCATTTTGATATTTGGATTAATCCACTTCATTTGAAAATGATGTTGTTTTGCACTTTTGGAATACTACTCTTCTTCCTTAAAATGGTATTGTTTTGGTCATCTAGATATAGCCCTTCTCTTCCAAAACATCATTTTGGTGTTTGACAATTCTCTCAACTTTAAAACAATGTAGTTTTGAGCTTTTAAAGTACTATTCTTCAACTTTAAAATGATGTTATTTTGGCAATTAGACTTACCCTCTTTAACCCAAAATAAATCCATTTTAGCTTTTAAACCCAAAATAAAGCCATTTTAGCCTATCTTGAAAATTAAACTTAAAAGATATAATGGAAAAAGAAATGGGAGAATTTTGTTTATTAGATTTGCAAAAATGATGAATAAACATAAAATTTAACCCCAAAGATATAATATTTTAATTATACATTCATTTCTTAATTTTTTTTCACCACAAAGAATTTAAAATAAAAGTTTTAAATCTTTTTTTTTTAGTTTCAAATATTATGAAATTCCAAAAATTGTTAAAGTGTAATCAAGCTTGTGCATAAATTTCCTTAAATCTCTAAAATTAAAATCAAAATTCTAAACAATATAAAATTTAAAATTTTAATAGTGAAAAAAAATTAAAATTGCATATTTCTCTTTATCCTAACTATCTTAGCATCATATATACTTGAATAAGTCTCCAAATCATATTTCCCCATTTTAAAAGTAAAAAGGTTCAATAAGTATGAAATTTATAAAAACAAATATATTTTTTTAGTGCAAGAGATCATCATAAAAAATATCTTGACTTTTTCCAAATTTTTTCTATACGAGAAACATCTATAAAAGACATCTTAACATTTTTTTTTTTCTAATATAAAGGATATTTAATAAAAACATTCCATAATCATGACACACTTCCCACTAAAGCATAGGACTTCCATAAATAATACCTCATAAATTTTCTTAAACCTTAATCTCACTTTTTATTACATTAACCTTTTTAAAACCCCAATTTGTATCTAAGACAAAATTTTTCCTAAGCTACATGTTACTGAGAAAAATAAAAATAAAATATTAAAACATGAGGAAATATAAAAACAAAATCAATGTTAAACTCAAAATACTATCATTCATAATAAGCATCTAAGGTAGTTTTAACCTTCACCAAGCATAATCATACCCTTAAAACCCAAAGGATCTTGATAATGTTGATTGAGTCTTACCAGTTTAAAGAATAAGACAATTATTTGAATCAATGATTAAGGTGTTCCAACTACATCTTAAAAGTATTAATGGTAACTCTAGCATCCTAAAATCAATTCAAGATAGTGAAGTTTCAAATTGATCCAAGGATTGTACAAACCAAATATGTGGTGAGGGTGAATTGAGTAGAGCACCAACAAGTATAGTTTGCATCCATCATTAATAATTTGTTGTGACAACGTTGTAATAATTATTAGTGGCCTATCACACACCTTTCATTAGCTGAGCCCTAAATTGAGCATTTCCTTTTATATTAGGTTAAAGCACTAATGTTATCTAAATATAATATATCCAAATGCAATAATCTTATTACACAAAATTTTGGAAAACTTTTAACTTAATATTGTGCATATTAAAAATTGGAAAATAATAAGGGTAGGTTAAAAAAAGTAAATAAATTATAAAATTACCAATACTAGTGAAATTTTCATTATTATTACATAAATAAATATCAATGATCTCATAATTTGGAAAATCCATCCATATCAATCCTATTACACACTTTTACCTATAATTGTTCATATCTTACTAGTTTAATTTTTTTATCTAAACTTGCTTAAGAAAAAATAAAAAATATAAAGATAATGATTTGACTAGTAGGTTTTTTAGAATATTGGTTTAAATTGGATACACAAAATAAACAAATCATATGACAATAATCATATGCTATAAAATATGTGTTAGAAATTAATTGCTAAGAAAGTAAATTGATATTGGTATACCTTTTAATGTAATGTATAATTGCATTTATGGATAACAACATTAAGATAGAAATTACATGCTGAAGTCCTAAGTACTACAATCTTTAAAACTTGTATAAAGGGACAAAAAGAACTTATATCATGTGTCAATTTTGGGCTATGATCATAATAGGAGTACAAGGATACATAAGGATTTAATGTAAAAGTTAGTTTTTAGTTGTTTATATTAATAAAGTTAACATTAATCTAATGTAGCTTGGATGGTTGTAGTGTGTGCTCAACCTCTTAAATTGAAGAAAAATTAAAAAAAAATAGTCATTTTATGTGCTAAACTATTAACTAATAATAAACTTAATAACTCTTATAGGAGAGAAAAGTACAAAAATTATAATTAATATATTATACGTTTATCAAAAACTCTTTTATAATAGTTGATTGAAATTGAATTAGGTAGCAACTTATAAAGAAATATTTTCTTTTATTATCAAAATAAAATGGTTATTAAATATATAAAAATACCTAAAACCTTACTTTTTAGGGGGCAAACCTAGTAAGCATTTTTTGCTCAATATTAAAAAGGGACAAGATGAAAGTTTCTCTCAGCTTCAATAATACTATTTATATATAGATTATTCACATAAAATATCTTTATATTTAAGGCATCAAACATAAAATCTTAATATCTTTCTTTCATTTAACTAACAATCATAAATTAGAAATGTACATCATTTATCATACATAAAAAATATTCAAATTTCAAAACACATCTTTGATACCATTTGTTAATTTTTTTTTTAATAAATTTATCATATAAAGCATTCATTGTAAATCATAAAACTAGATATTTTTATGTAAATAATATAATAAATAACATAGTTAAATTTGCGAAAGCTAAAGCTATTTAATATATGTAAAGGTCACTTTAACTTAATAATTAGATTCTCTTTTAGCATTTGTTGCAATTATGAAATTTAGATAAAATTTTTTTTATTAGGAAGTGAAAGTATCAATTATATACATACATAACATCATTATCAAACTTTTTCATATTTATTAATGTTTGAATAAAATTCAAAATTATATTCCTTAATTAGTGTAATAATATATAGACTTTTCCTCATTAATTAAGACATATTATGGTTAAGCCCTCAATAAATATCTTTTATTGGAAATATTATAACATTATTAATTAGGAATATTCTAACAAAATTATCAAATTAAATGTAATAAAGCCTAGCTAAAGTTAACCTGCAAAGCCAATTTAAATTTTTGAAATTTATCAAATTAATTATCACATAAATTATTTTTAATAAGATCATAGCCTATAAGATAACACAGGAATCATGAGAGAAGCCAAAAATAGAATAGGAGATAAGTGAGATAAGTGAGAAGCTATGAATGAATTTGAGACTATAAAGAAGTATAGTGATAAATTGATGAAGCTAATCAATCAAATCATAATCCTTAGTGAAGAAATTTTTATTTAAAAGGTCCTTATAAGCATACCAAAAGGGTTCATGGAAAAGGATATTCTTTCAAGGATATAAGGACTTAACCTAAATAACTCTAGTTAAGCATATGAATACTTTATAAGGTAAAAAGAGACCATTAAAAATGCTTTGTAAGCTAAGCACATAGAAAAATCACAACATGAGAAAGAATTATATTAGAAAACAATAAAGAAAAGATGGAGACATCAGTTAAGCAACACGGAGGGGTGCATCCATTATGCCACTATTACAAAAGGACAATTATTTACAAAAGGATTGTTAATGAAAGCTTAATATAGTGCTTTTAGTTTGTAACCAACAATGACATATAGAAAAGGTTTACAAAAGAAATAATAATGGATAACATCAATAGTGGGCTTAAGTTATAAATAATGAAAATTATGAAGTTGAAAAACATTTATTTGTAGCAAACTTCAACACATTTTATAAGGACATAAAAATTTGGTTAGCAGACAATGGTTGTACTCACCACATATCTCTAAAAGGAAGTTTAAAAAGCTAGATAAGTCCTTCATATCTAAAGTGAAAATTAGTAATGGTGATTTTATTTAAGTTTAAAGGAACTGTATTGAAGTTTCTGACTTTACCCTAAGATCTACTAGTTTGTGATACTAAGAGGGGGGTGAATCAATATCACCACAATTCACAGGTATGTAAACAACATCAACCTCTTCTTAAAAGTGAACTCTTTCTCAAACTCATCTAAGGTAGATATATTGTTACCTACTAATGACAATAGTCCCCAAAGTCACCTTTCAGACACCTTGCCTATTAGGTCTTTGTTAGGTTATAGGTTAGCTGAAACTTTAGTCGTGTTCACAACTCAATTCAAAACACAGAACATAAATCAAAGTAAGGACGCATGAGATTTACGTGGTTCCATCAACATGACGTACATCCATAGTGGTAAGGACTCTCCCTCTTCCGAGACAATCCACTATACTTGAGAATACCAGTTACAATGGATGTCTCAATCCTCTGCTCCTTCCATTATTGCAAATACTGAGCAAGTACAATACAAAAAGTGTCACTTACTGAGTTTACCCTTCTTCTAACTCGTCTTACCTCTGTTAAATTGAATGGTTGCTTCACTGCTTCTTAAAAGTTTACCACAACGCTCTCTAACCTCTCTTTCAATGCTTCACCAAATTCCTTCTTTAGGTTGTCTCACACAGCTCCTGCTTTCACCATCTCACGGTCTCACCCGTCTCCTATTTAATGATCTCACTGTCTCATGGCTCGCCTCATGTTTTTGGTTTGTCGTTCCATGTCTCACGACCTACCTCACATTTCTAGTTTGGCATTTCATGTCTTATGCACATTTCTGGTCTGTACACTTTTCTAGTTTCACGACTCACATACGTTTCTGGTTTGTAATTGTCTGTTTCACACCTCTAGGCAGCTTGGTTTGCTCTCCCAGTGGTCTCCTCTTTCACTATTTCTCCTCTTTTCCCTTACAAAAGGTGTGTGGTCTCTTCTCTTACCAATCGTGCGTATGCCTCTCCTCTTACCGTGAGTCATATGGTTTCCTTCTAGCCATTGCTTGGTTTCCCTTGCTGTTCAAGGTCTCCCTTGGTTTGCCGTGTGTTCACTCTTGCTGTCCGGGTTTACACTTCCTTGTTGTAGGGTTTTGACACACTAAGGTCTCACTTGTCGTTGGTGTGTTGTGACCTCTCTTTATTGTCGTTCACCTTGCCTTGGCCTTTTTCCTCCTTGCCATCCACACTTCTTTTGCTGGTTGATTGCTTTGTCGTTAGGTTGTGTTGTCCAGTTTCTCTCTTTTGACTGTTTCCATTTGTGTTGGCAGAATGGTTGGCTGCACGTCCTCTCTCTTTCAACAAGTGGTGGTTTTGCCATTCACTCTTTGGTTTGGCGTGCTGTTTTGTGTTTAGCCATTCTACCTTTTCTGATTTGTGATTTGCCTTCCACCCTCTCTTGCTGTTCAGCTGTGTACTCTCTCTTTGCTGTCCAGTCATTCCTCCCTTGTTTTCTCTCTTTCGTTGATCACCTATCATTGCCGTTTATGCTATTTTTTTGTATAGGCTAGGGTTTTTCTTGATTGTCTCTTTGGTTGGCCGGTTGTATAGGTTTTCCAAATGGTTAAATTATCGACCTTGCTCTCTTTGTGTTTACCGAATGCTCTCTTATGTTGGCCTTAACCTAGTTTTGTATTCTAAGGTCTTTATATACTCTCTTCCATGAAACCCTAATAAGGCATATGTAGTGGATTTATGTTCTTGCCCCTCTATATAGCTTTTACTTTCTTGCCCCTCCATGTGGCTTTACTTTCTTGCACACTTAAATTTAGTTGACAATAATTACAACCCATACAAGGCTGTGGGAACAACAATCTCCCCCTTTGTAATTGTTGGCAATACTCATAACGAAAGTCATTATGTAGCAATTTCAACTCCCCTTAAATATGTACTCCCCCTTTCTTAACAGCTCCCTTTGCATTGTTGCTTCTCTCTCCCTTTGCCAACCAATTACAGATCTGAAAAACTCATAAAGTAGAGATGGATGATTCACCTAAACTTCAAGCTTGAGGAGGCATTTGCTCAGACAAACTCATTTTGTGCTTTTTAAATAACTCTGTGGACAAAGATTTAGTTAGATCTTGTGTAGTCTCTTCAATAGATTTAGGTTTAACTTGTGAGAGTAAAGTAGTAGCTCCCATAATTCTTCTTCTTGTTGTAACTCCTAATGGTCACCTATGATCTGATTTTCTTAATGAGTACTGGTCTATGTTTTCTTTGGCTTTCTTTCTTGCACAGTCTTAGTTGCAAGAGGATCTCTTTCTTCATCTTCAAACTCACTCTTCTCTGAGTCTAAACTTACTTCTTGTTCCTTTTCTTTAGGTTGGTCTGATTCTTCATCTACATTAAAGTCATCTTTTTCATTGTTCCCAGCTTCTATATTCTGCATTATTTTCTAGTTTTTATCTATTCTCACATCATTGGATGTGATCACTTTGTAACCCTTTATCTTTGCTAAGTATCCCACAAAGATGTCTTCATCAGACCTAACATTGAAGTTTCCCAAGTTTTGCTCCTTGTTCTTCACAAAACATGGGCTGCCAAAGATTCTGAGATACTTGGTTGTTGTCTTCTTCCCACTCTATAGCTTATATGGAGTCTTATCAATATTAGGCCTTAGTAAGACTCTATTCAGAAGATTTACAACTATAAATGTTGCTTCTATCCAAAATCTTGTGTGAAGCTTGGATTCCAGTAGTAGAGTTCTTGCCATTTCAACCACAGCTCTATTTTTCCTCTCTACCAGCCTGTTCTGTTGAGGTGTTCCTGCTGCTGCCATCTGATGGTGAATACTATGCTTCTCAAGGTAATCTTCAAAAGCTTTATTTGTAAATTCAATGCCTTGATTTGACCTCAATACTTTGATCTTCTTTCCACTCTCATTTTCAGCCAATCTTTTGTATCTCTTGAAGCAATTCAGAACTTCTGACTTATATTTGAGATGCATGATGCAAGTCCTGGAATAATCATCAACAAACCAGATAAAGTACCTTTCACCATTCAACCATTTTGTCCTCATCGGCCCACACAAATCAGTATACACAATGTCAAGCATTACTTCAAAACTAAATTCTTTGGTCTTATACTACTTCCTGGCATGTTTTCCTTTAGAGCATGCTGAGCAAACATACTCTCTCTCTCTCCTGAGGTCGGGAATGTCTCTAATTGTATGAGTAGTGGTCAGCTTCCTCATGTTCTTCTGTGTTAAGTATCCCAGCCTCCTATGCCATAGTTGATTTTCTTCTTCTTTTGTAAGTAAACACCCATTTATCTTGTCCTTATCAATCATATACAAATTTTCAGTTGTTCTCTTCCCAGCTATAACTATGTTGCCTTCTTTACTCTTTACTTGACAACTTGTTTTTGTAAATATCACTTTATAGTCTTCATTGCATAGTTAATTGATAGATGCTAGATTATATCTGAGTCCTTCAACATGTAGAACATCTTTCAACTTCTCTTTTCCAATATTTACTGACCCTTGAATACTAATGTTAAGTGAATCATCATTACCAAACTCGACTCTACCTTCTCTTAACTTGTTTAGTTTTGATAATTTACTCTTATCTCATGTCATGTGTGAAGTGCATCTACTGTCAAGGATCTACTGCTTATCCTTGTAGTCAGCTTTGAGTGCAATTTCAACTATATTAGCCATCTCCCATTTAGCTTTATATTCCTTCTTTTGAACTGGCTGGAAGATAGTTTTCTCTTTTTTCTCAGCTTTAACCGCACTGCTTGTTTTCACTGTGCCATTGAGTGCCTTTTTTTTCTTAGGGAGAAGTGTCATGCATCTCTTGGCATTATAGCCATCCTGCCCGCACCTTTCACATTGTTCCAAGTCTACCAATACAGCAAACTTGTTCTTTGAAACCATTGGTTTGGGCTTCCACTAACACTCCTTGTCAGTGTGTCCTTGTCTTTTATAGTATGTCCAAGAACTTACGACAAGTGTTCTCCTCTGAATTTTGTATTGTTTGCCCCCTATATGCAGCATTGTATCTTCTCAAGTTGGAGACATATACTGGCCTTCTCCACCAGCAGTTACTCACCTTATGACCTCAAACTCCACAATAAAGATAGTGACCTTGAAACTGCCTCTTCTTGGGTCTAATCAAATCTTGTTTTCTTTTGTTCATTACTTGTTATATAGGTAATGTAGTTGGCTTCTTTGCTTATGTGGCTTTCATTTCAGCCAACTTCTTCTCCTTCTTCTGTTCACCCATTGCCCTTGGTTGGCTGACTTTCTTTTCTTTCTGAGACGTAGCAACTATGGGCTGCTGCTCTTTAACCACATACATCATTTTTTGCCCTGGCTTTGGTTTGATAACTGTCTTCTCTTCTTCAGTTATCTTCTCCTGAGTCACAGCCTTCTCTTTAAACTTTTATGGCAAAATCTCATTTTCTCTTCATTCTTCATTTTTCTTGCATAACTTGTTTCTTCTATCACTTCAAGCTTCTTCAAGTTCTCTTCACTCTTTTTGAGTTGTTGCTAAAGTCTCAGCAACTCTATCTCCATTTTTTCAATTGTTGAAGTCCTTGAGCCAAGCTCTAGAGTAAGGTTTTCACATATTTTGATATATTCTCCAAATCTCTCTTTAATTCAATATGTTTAGCCCCTATTTCATCCTTTTGACTTTTAACTTCCTCAGACTTTGCTTCAACTTGTTTTATATGAGCCTCCAACCTTTTTATGGTTTTACCCCTTCTGATTATCTCCTTTGAAGTTACTTTTAACTTAGTTTCAAAATCTAGTTCTTCTTCATCAACCTCCTTTTCCTCTTTAGAGGTTGAACTACCACCTTAAGTTGAAGCTATAAAGGCCTACTCATTTGATAATTCTTCATCTGCCTCTTCATCAGCTTCTTTTATTTGACTCGTATAACTCTTGAATAAGCCTCACTTTTTCTTCTATGGGTTGGCAGTCTTCTTATTGGACTTCTTTGATTTGAATGATAGTCTTCTCCATTTTGAATTTGGCTCATCATCACCATCCTCATCTTCATCATCAAGTTTCACTTTGCACTTAGAAGCAAAGTGTCCAGTCTGCCCACAATAATAACATTTCAAAGACAATTGTCCTTTTCCCTTCTTAGACCCCTTTTTGAACTTCCTCGTGAAGTATGCCAACACTTCACCTTCACTTTCTTCCTCATCATCATCATCATCCTCACTGGATGATTCTTCCTCTTCTTTTATCTTCAAGTGTTTCATAGCTTTGAAAGCTACCTCCTTTGATACCTTTGACATTGAGGAGCTCTTAGTTGACTTTAGTCTCATCTCATATGCAATGAGATTTCATTAGAGATCATGCAGAGACATTGAATTGAGATCTCTACTCTCTTCTATGGCTGCCACTTTTGAGACAAACCTCTCAAGCAAAATTCTCAAAATTTTCTTCACAATAGATGAATCCTTGTTCTTCCCATGACTTCAAAGGTCATTTACAGCATCAATAACCCTGGTGAAGAACTCTTGGACTATCTTATTTTTCTGCATTTTGAGAGATTCATATCTTTCCTTGAATACTTGAAGCTTGGCCTTCTTCATTCTGCCATCACCTTCATAGACTTTCTACAGTCTGTCTCATATCTCCTTAGCAGATTTGCAATCTATAACTTTAGCATACTCAACATCTGTCAATGCTGAAATGATGACTTTTAAGGCCTTTCCATTTATCTTAAATTGCCTTAATTCCTCTAAGGTTAGATCTTTACCTTCTTCTAGGGCCACAAAACCCTCCTGTATGGATTTCACCACATTCATGCCCATGGTTGCAAATACCACCTGCACTCTGGCTCTCCACATATGGTAGTTGGTTCTATTGAAGATTGGAACCTTCTTGCTGTAAGTAGTGTTAGTGCTAGAACTGATATCCATTTCTTAGTATGTTAAACAAGTTAAAACTTTTGAAACCCTTCAAACTAGTATACCAAGCTGTTAAGTTTCAAACTAGTGAACCTGTGCTCTGATACCAATTGAAGTTTTTGACTTCACTCTAAGATCTACTAGTTTGTGATACTGAGAGGGGGGAGAATCAGTATCACCATAATTCACAACTATATAAACAACGTCAACCTCTTCTTAAAAGTAAAATTTTTCTCAGATTTGACGAAGGTAGATCTATTGATACCTACTAATCACAATAGTTCCCAAAGTCACCTTTCAGACACCTTGCCTATTAGGTCTTTGTTAGGTTATGGGTTGGCTGATACTTTAGTCGCGTTCACAACTCAATTTAAAATACAAAACATAAATCAAAGTAAGGACACACGAGATTTACGTTGTCCTATCAACGTGATGTACATCCACAGTGGTAGGGAGTCTCCCTCTATCGAAACAATCCACTATACTTAAAAATACTAGTTACAATGGATGTCCTAATCCTTTACTCTTTTCACTATTGCAAATACTAAACAAGTACAATACAAAGAGTGTCAATTACTGTATTTACCCTTCTTTTAGCTTATCTTGCCTCTGTTGAATTGAATGGTTACTTCACTACCGCTTAAAAGTTCACCACAACGCTTCCTAACCTCTCTTGAGATACGTTGAGTTCTTTCAGTGCTTCGTCGAATTTCTTCTCTAGGTTGTCTCACACAGATCCTGCTTTCATCATCTCACGGTCTCACCCGTCTCCTATTTCACGATCTCATTGTCTCACGGCTCGCCTCACGTTTCTGGTTTGTTGTTCCACATCTCACAGCCTACCTCACATTTCTAGTTTAGTGTTTCACGTCTCACGCACGTTTTTGGTTTGCACACTTTGCTGGTTTCACAACTCATGTACGTTTCTAGTTTGCACACCTTGCTGGTCACATGCCTCACGTACGTTCTGGTTTGTACTTATCCATTTCACACCTCCGAGCAGCTTGGTTTGCTCTCTTGGTGGTCTCCTCTTTCATGGTTTCTCCTCTCTTCCCTTACGAACGGTGTGCTATCTCCTCTCTTACCAATGGTGCATTTGCCTCTCCTTTTACTGTGAGTCACATAATTTCCTTCTAACCATTGCCCAGTTTCCCTTGCTATCCAAGGTCTCCCTTGGTTTGCCATGTGTTCACTCCTGCTGTCCAGCCGGTTTACTCTTCCTTGTTGTAAGGTTTTGACTCACCAAGGTCTCACTTGCTGTTGGTGTGTTATGACCGTGCTCTCCTTATTGTCGTTCACCTTGCCTTGGTTGTTCTCCTCCTTGCCGTCCACACCTTTTTTGCTGGTTGAGTGCTTTGTCGTTAGCTTGTGTTAACTAGTTTCTCTCTTTGGACAGTTTCTCTTTGTGTTGGCCAAATGGTTGGTTAGACGCCTCTCTTTTTTAGCTAGTGATGCTTTTGTCATTCACTCTTTGGTTTGGTGTGCTATTTTGTGTTTGGCCATTCCACCTTTTTTGATTTGTGATTT
This sequence comes from Ceriops zippeliana, assembly GCA_037897445.1. Taxonomy (NCBI): domain Eukaryota; kingdom Viridiplantae; phylum Streptophyta; class Magnoliopsida; order Malpighiales; family Rhizophoraceae; genus Ceriops; species Ceriops zippeliana. The sequence goes on from JBAPLH010000115.1 coordinate 511,989, forward strand.
GTCGTCCACCCTCTCTTGCTGTCCAGTCGTGTACTCTCTCTTTTCTATCCAGTCGTTCCTCCTTTGTTTTCTCTCTTTGGCCGATCACCCACCTTTGCCATTTATGTTGTTTTCCGTGTAGGGTAGGGTTTTTCTTGATTGTCTCTTTGGTTGGCCGATTGTATAAGATTTCCGAATGGTTGAATTGCCGACCTTGCTTTCTTTGTGTTTACCGAATGCTCTCTTATGTTGGCTTTATCCTAGTTTTGTCTTCCAAGGTCTTTATATATTCCATGAAACCCTAATAGGGCTTATGTGGTGGATTTACATTCTCGCCCCTCCATGTGGCTTTACTTTCTTGTACACATAAATCTAATTGACAATAATTACAACTCATACAAGGCTTTGGGAACAACACGTATTATAAACAAAAGCAAGTACCAAATTAATTCCTGATGTCCTCGTGCATTTGATATTAATAAAAATTTATTAGGTCTTTGACAATTATGGGAGAAAAGCTATTCTTTAAAATTTTAAAACAAAATTTGCATTATATTTGATGCTACTAGAAAAAAACTTATTATAGTTCCAATGAAAGAAAAGAACTTTCATGTAAACTTAAATTATGTTGAAAATCATATAATGATTACCTTTATAAAAGAATTAATTTGATTACACAAAAGATTAAAGCATGTTCATTGCTCTACTTTGTCAAATCTTTAAAGGAAACAAATGACGCTTAACATGCTTATAATTATAAATGAGAAGTCTCATGTAATGTAAGTCAATAAGGAGAGTAGTCCAAACTTCCCTTTTATTCAACTATATATACTAATTCTTGTAAGCTCATAAGCACATATTCACTAAATGGAAATAGATATTTTATAACCTTTATTAATGATTTCATATGATTATGCTAAATTTATTTTTAAAGCAAAAATATAATGTTTTAAATATTTTCTAAAATTACAAGGCTTAGGTTAAAAGTGATCAAGTACTAGATCAAAAAAATCAAATTAGACAATGAAAATAAGTATACCTTATATTCCTTCAAATAAATTTGTGGCAACAAGTTTTTACCATTAATGTGCTACCTTACACATTAATAAAATGAAGTGAGTCATATAAATAATATGACCCTAATAAAGGTGTATAGATGTTTGTTATTTAAGAAAAATGCAAAAGAAGTTAGAAGTATAGGCTATTATAACAAAGTCTTAAGGTAAGAAGACTTCTTATAAAGCATAGTTTGAAAGAAAACTATTTATTTATGACCTTAATGTCTTTGGCAGCATTGTGTTGCCAATATACTTGAAAAGAAAAGAGATAAGCTTAATAATAATGTTAAGATATGTGTGTTTGTCAACTATACCAATATTGCAAAAAGCTACAAAATATATTATCCTCAGACAATAAGGTGTTTATTAATAAAGATGTCAAATCTTGTTTTAAAAAAAAACTATAATTGGGACAAGATTAAGAAAACAAAATTTTTCTTGCTTAAGAAAACTTTATATGATTAAAACATGCATTAAAGGTCTATTATAATAAAATCAATGACCATCCTTTAAATTTCTTCTTTAACAAAACTAATGTTCTTCCCACAACCTTGTATGGGTTGTAATTGTTATCAACTAGATTTAAGTGTGCAAGTAATTTGAAGCTACATAGAGGGGCAAGAAAGTAAAGCCACGTAAAGGGATAAGAAAATAAATCACAATATAAGTAAGCCCTAGTAGGGTTTTCATGGAAGAGAGTATATAAATCAAGACCTTGGAAGATATAAGAAACACAGCAAAAGCACATCAATGGCAAGAGAGAACTTGGTGAGAATAAAACCTACAACAAGAGAGAAACCATGGGCTGGATGGCAGGGAGACAACACGGCAAAAAGGTGGACGGCAAAATAGAGCCGACGGCAAAACAGAGTGGACGAAAAACAGGGTCGACAGCAAAATAGAGTGGACCAAAAAACAGGGTGGATGGCAAAACAAGGGAGAACAACGACAAGAGAGAGGACACCACCGGCTAGAGGAAAATCGTGAGACAACCCAGAAGGGAAGACAACAGATCTGGAACGAGTGAGACTAGATCAGAGCTGGAATGGGTGAGACCAAACCAGATTTGGAACGGGTGAGACCATACCACCGATTGAAAGAAAAGAGTGACCAACAATAAGAGAAAATGCACGGTGAGAGAAGAATCACGATGAGAGGAGACAGCACACCATCAGTAAGGGAAGAGACAACACACCAATAGACAAGAGCATCCCAAAGGCATGAAACAACCTAGTGAGCAAACCAAGCATCCCAAAGGTGTGAAACGGATGAAAGCATTCCAAACGTGTGAAACGTGTGACCAAAACAACAAACCCTTAGAAAGTGTGTGAAGGTGAAAGGAAACCTGTTAGGTATGAAATGAACTTGGAAGTGTAGCAAAACTATGAAGCGGATAAGTGCGTAAAGCATGAAACTAGCAAAGCAGGCAAACCAGGAACATGCATGAGATGTGAAACGCCAAACCAAAAACATGAGGCAAGCCGTGACACTGTGAGACTGTGAGATTAAGAGACAGGTGAGACCGTGAGACAGTGAAAGCAGGAGTTGTATGAAACAACCTAGAGAAGGAATTCGGTGAAGCATTGGAGAGAACTCAATGTATTTCCAAATTTTTTCAAGAGAGGTTAGAGAGTGTTATGGTGAACTTCTAGGTGGCAGTGAAGCAGCCTATTCAATTCAACAGAGGCAAGACAAGCTAGAAGAAGAGTAGACACAGTAAGTGACACTCTTTATATTGTACTTACTTTGTATTTACAATAGTGAAAGGAGCAGAGAATTAAGACATCCATTGTAACTACATTACGGACATAGGGAGTACCACACTAGTATTTTCAAGTATAATGGATTGTCTTGGTAGAGAAAGAATCCCTACCACCGTGGATGTATGTCACATTGACAGAACCACATAAATCTCTTGTGTCCTTACTTTGAATTTAAATTCTGTGTTTTGAATTGAGTTGTGAATGCAGCTAAAGTATCATTGTACCTATAACCTAAAGAAGACCTAATCAAGAACATCCAATCTATCTAATAGGCAAGATATCTGAAAGGTGACTTGGGGACTATTGTGATTAGTACGTAACAATAGATCTACCTTAGTCGAATCTGAGAAAGAGTTTGCTTTTGAGAAGAGTTTGATGTTGTTCACATACCTGTGTATTGACGAGAGTTAGAGTATTAAATAAGTTGAATACTTTAGTTTAAATTATTAAAGTGTATTTTTAAGGGGTGTGATACTAATTCACCCCCCCTCTCAGTATCACAGACTAGTAGATCCTAGGGTGCAGTCAAAGCTGAGAAAAAGGAAAAAGTTATCTTTCAGCCAGTTCAAAAGAATGAATATAAAACTAAAAGGGAGGTGGCTAACATAGCTAAAATTGCACTAAATGCTGACTACAAGGATAAGCAGTGGATCCTTGATAATGGATGCACTTCACACAAGATAGGAGACAAGAGTAAATTATCAAAGCTAAACAAGTCAAGAAAAGGCAGAGTCAAGTTTGGCAATGATGATTCATTCAACATCAGTCGTTAGGGGATAGTAAATATTAGAAACGGAAAGCTAAAAGATGTTCTGCACGTCGAAGGACTCAGATATAATCTAACATTTGTCAGCCAACTATGCAATAAAGACCATAAAGTGATATTTACAAAAACAAGTGGCCAAGTAAAGAGTAAAGAAGGCAATATTGTTGCAGCCGAAAAGAAAACAGTTGGAAATTTATATGTGATTGATGAAGATAAGATAAATAGCTATTTACTTACAAGAGAAGAAGAAAATCAACTCTGGCATAAGAGGCTGGGGCACTTAACACAGAAGAACATAAGGAAGCTGACCACTATTCATGCAATCAGAGATATTCCAAACCTTAAGAGAGATGGGGAGTATGTCTGCTCAACATGCTCTAAAGGAAAACAAGTCAAAAAGCAGTATAAGACCAAAGAGTTCAATTCTAAAGTAGTGCTTAACATTGTACATACTGATTTGTGTGGACCGATGAGAACAAAAAGGTTGAATGGTAAGAGCAGCTTCATCTTATTTGTTGATGATTATTCTAGAAGGACATGCATCATGCACCTCAAACACAAGTCAGAAGTTTTGAAATGCTTCAAGAGGTACAGAAGATTGACTAAAAATGAGAGTGGAAAAAAGATCCAAATATTGAGGTTAGATCAAGGCACTGAATTTACAAATAACGCTTTTGAAGATTACCTTGAGAAGCATGGTATTCACCATCAAATGGCAACAGCAGGAACAACTCAATAAAACAGGGTGGTAGGGAGGAAAAATAGAGCTGTGGTTGAAATGGCAAGAACTCTACTGCTAGAATTCAAGTTTCACACAAGATTTTGGATAGAAGCAACATTTACAGTCGTGTACTTACTGAATAGAGTTTTGCTGAGGCCTAATATTGATAAGACTCCATATGAGCTATGGACTGGGAAGAAGACAACAGCCAAATATCTCAAAATCTTTGGCAGCCCATGTTTTGTGAAGAACAAGGAGCAAAAATTGGGAAAATTCAATGTTAGGTTTGATGAAGGCATCTTTGTCGGATACTCAGCAAAGACAAAAGGTTACATAGTTTTTCTGCATAAGCTGGAAAAGTTATCACGTCCAATGATGTGAGAATAGATGAGAATTGGAAAACAATACATAATACAGAAGTTAAGGACAATGAAAAAGATGACTTCAAGATAGATGAAAAATCAGACCAACCTAAAGAAAAGGAACAAGAAGTAAGTTCAGACTCAGAGAAGAGTGAGTGTGAAAATAAAGAAAGAGATCCTCTTGCAGCTAAGACTATGCAAGAAAGAAAGACAAAGAAAACATGGACTAGTGCTCATCAAGGAAATCATATCATAGGTGACCCATCAGTAGGAGTTACAACAAGAAGAAGAATTATGGGAGCTACTACTTTACTCTCATAAGTTGAACCTAAATCTGTTGAAGAGGCTATAAAAGACATAGCCTGAGTCAAAGCTATCAATGAGGAGCTAGATCAAATTGATAAGAATGATACATGGGAACTAGTTCCAAGACCTACTAACAAGAATGTCATAGGAACAAAATAGGTGTTTAGGAATAAACACAATGAAGATGGCAAAGTGGTGAGGAGCAAGGCCAGACTGGTATGCAAAGGCTACACTTAGATAAAAGGAGTATATGTTGATGAAACTTTTGCACCAATGGCAAGGTTAAAAATTATTAGAATGTTCCTAGCTTTGGAAACACACAAAAGGTATAAAGTTTATCAGATGGATGTGAAATCAGCCTTTCTGAATGGGCTTCTGAAAGAAGAAATGTATATTGAACAACCTGATGAAGTACAAATTAGTGAGAATGAGACACACATGTGCAAGCTAAAAAAAAGCCTTATATGGCCTTAAACAAGCCCCAAGAGACAGCAAGTCGGATGCTTACTTAAGAAGGTTGAACTTCAAAAGAGGAATAGTTGATAATAACCTATATGTGTTCAACTCAAAGAAAGACCAGCTGATAACTATAGTATATGTAGATGACATCATCTTTGGAAGGGATCACTCTGAGTATATGGCTACTTGTGAGCATGTACTCAGGTGATATAGATGCAAAGACAATTAGCAGACTTGGGTGTTAAAATGAAGTTACTCGTAAGTGTACTTTGTGATAATTAAAGTGCTATTAATCTCAGTAAGAATCTAGTTCAACATTCAAAGGGCAAGCATATTGACATTCGATATCACTTCATCAAAGATAAAGTGGAATAGGGTATAATTCAGTTGGAGAATATTGGCACTAAAAATCAAATTTTAGATATTCTAACTAAACTTCTATCCACAGAGTTATTTGAAAAGCACAGAATGAGTCTGTCTATGCAAATGCCTCCTCAAGCCTGAAGTTCAGGTGAATCCTCCATCTCTACTTTACAGGTTTTTTTGTAATTGGTTGGCAAAGGGGGAGAGAAGCAACAATGCAGGGAGAGTTGTTAAGAAAGGGGGAGTGCATATTTAAGGGGAGTTGTAATTGCTGCATAATGGCTTTTGTTATGAGTGTTGCCAACAATTACAAAAGGAGATATTGTTGTTCCCAAAGCCTTGTATGGGTTGTAAATGTTGTTAACTAGATTTAAGTGTACAAGTAATTTAAAGGTACATGAAGGGGCAAGAAAGTAAATCACAATATAAGTAAGCCCTACTAGGGTTTTCATGGAAGAGAGTATATAAACTAAGACCTTGGAAAACATAAAAAACACAACAAAAGCACACCAACGGCAAAAGAGACCTTAGTGAGACAAAACCCTACAACAAGAAAGAAACCATAGGCTGGACAACAAGGAGACAACACGGTAAAGAGGTGGACGGCAAAACAGAGTCGACAACAAAACAAAATGGACGAGTCGACGGCAAAATAAAGTGGACGAGTCATCAACCAAACAGAGTGGATGAAAAACAGGGTCAACGGCAAAATAGAGTGGACCAAAAACCAGGGTTGATGGCAAAACAAGGGAGAACAACGGCAAAAGAGAGGACACCACCAGTTGGAGGAAAACTGTGAGACCACCAGGAAGAGAAGATCGCAGATCTAGAATGGGTGAGACCATATCAGAGCTAGAATGGGTGAGACCAAACCAAATGTGGAATAGGTGAGACCACACCACTAACTGAAAGAAAAGAGTGAACAACAGTAAGAGAAAATGCACGGTGAGAGGAGACGGCGCACCATCAGTAAGGGAAGAGATGACACACCAAGGGACAAGAGCATCCCAAAGGCATGAAACGGCTGAGTGAGCAAACCAAGCATCCCGAAGGTGTGAAACGAATTAAAGTATTCCGAAGGCGTGAAATGTGTGACCAAAATAGAAAACCCCTAGAAAGTGTGTGAAGGTGAAAGCAAACCCGTGAGGTATGAAACAAATGGGGGAGTGCAACAAAACTGTGAAGCGGACGAGTGCGTGAAGCGTGAAACTAACAAAGCAGGCAAACTAGAAACATGTGTGAGACGTGAAATGCCAAACTAGAAACATGAGGTAGGTCATGAGATAGTGAGATCATGAGATCAGGAAACGGGTGAGACTGTAAGATGGTGAGATCAGGAGTTGTGTGAAAAAACTTAGAGAAAAAATTCAGTGAAGCATTAGAGAGAACTCAACGTATTTCTAGATTTCTTCAAGAGAGGTTAAAGAGTGTTGTAGTGAACTTCTAGGTGGCAGTGAAGTAGCGTATTCAATTCAACAGAGGCAAGACAAGATAGAAGAAGAGTAAACACAGTAAGTGACACTCTTTGTATTGTACTTGCTTTGTATTTGCAATAGTGAAAGGGGCAGAGGATTAAGACATCCATTGTAACTACATTGCGGACATAGGGAGTACCACATTAGAATTCTCAAGTATAATGGATGGTCTCAGTAGAGGAAGAATCCCTACCACTGTGGACATACGTCATATTGACAGAATGACGTAAATCTTTTATGTCCTTACTTTAAATTTACATTCTGTGTTTTGAATTGAGTTGTGAATGCAACTAAAGTATCATTGAACCCATAACCTAAAGAAAACCTAGTCAAGAACATACAATCTATATAATAGGCAAGGTGTCTGAAAGGTGACTTTAGGAACTATTATGATTAGTAGGTAACAATAGATCTACCTTAGTCAAATTTGAGAAAGAGTTCACTTTTGAGAAGAGTTTGATGTTGTTCACATACCTGCATATTGATGAGAGTTAGAGTATTAAACAAGTAAAATACTTTGGTTTAAATTATTAGAGTGTATTTTTAAGGGGTATGATATTGATTCACCCCCTTCTCTCATTATCAGAAACTAGTAGATCCTAGGATAAAGTTGGGAACTTCAACTAAAAGTAAATTTATAATGCATGTCTTCAAAGAACAAATTTGCTATATTAGCAAACTTAGCATAATACCATCGAGGAGGATGCTACTAGAAAGTTGGATAAATGTCTAAGTAATCAAAAACCTCATTTCATGGGAAAGCAAGGACTTGGCTACATTGAAAAGCCAAGTGAGAATGTAGAAGAAAAGAAGAAGATTGTGTTTGTATCAAAAAGCAAGCACAATGATGTGATGGAGAAGAGAGACCAACCTAAGTTAAAATAGGTTAGGAAAGACATAATGGAGACTCCTATTCAAAGGAGACAAACTATCAAAGATGTAGAGAAGGCTGCCACACCAATTGTTAAAGAAAGGAGACATGAATTTGGTAAAAGAAATAAATCTAGGTTTAAAGGATTTTGCTGGACTTGTGGTAAATATAGGCACAAGGCAAATGTGTGTTGGAGTAATAGGCCGAGAATAATGAGAAATGTAAGGCAAGAGTCTAAGAAGAGACTTTATGAAGAAAGGAGGCAGTCTTAGGTAGATAGAAGTCATATTCTATTAAGAAACAGGTTTGATTTATTAGGAGAGATCTATGGAAGATGTGAAAAAGTTGGACATGCTACTAAGGACTGCTTGACATTGCTGCCCAGTCAAAGAATACAAAGGAGAACATGCCAACCATTGCTGCCCAATCAAGGAATGCAAAGGAGAACACCTACACAAGCTCCACAATTTGGCCAAAGAAGAAGAAGATGAAGAGAAGCGTCTATGGTTATGGAAATAGCCTTAAAAGCTTCAAAGAAAGAAAAGTCATGGATCTTGGACAGTGGCTGCTCTTCACACATGACAAGAGGCTCTAAGATGTTGAAGGGAGTAGCTAAATATGATGGAGGGTCAATCAAATTTGGCAATGATGGTGCTTCAAAGATTTAAGATATTGGTGCTGCTAAAATTGGTGCCAAAAAGCTAAAATCAAAGAAAGTGCTTTATATTGAAGGGCTAAAACACAATCTAATCAGAGTTAGCCAGCTTTGTGATGATGGACATGAAGCTAATTTCAACAAGAATGGCTGCACAGTAAAGAGACTAAAAGATGGTGTCATTCTCACTAAAGGTGAAAGAACACATGGAAACCTGTACCAAGTTTTTAGAAGCATAAACATATGTTACATGAGCACCAAAGATGAGAACTTATTATGGCATAGAAGATTGGGACATCTTGGAAAAAAAAAAGGGCTGAACAAGCTATCCAAAAATGAAGCTATGAGAGATGTATGTAAGCTAAGAAGAGAGAGACATAATTTGCAACAAGTGTCAAAAGGGAAGATGGTGAATGCTCCCCATAAAAATGTGGAGATCCAAATAAAGAAGTCATTGGAGCTCATCCACTCGAACATCTATGGGCTAATGAGACAAAGATCAATCAAAGGTAATGGGTACTTCATTTCCTTCATTGATGATTTTACAAAAATGAGTTGCATTATGTTCTTGAAACATAAATCAAAGGCTTTCCATAATTTCAAGAGCTATAAGAGACTAACTGAAAACCAATTGGGGATCAAAATTAAAAGGCTTATGAAAAACAATGGGACAGAATACACACATGGAAAATTTGAAGAATATTTGTAGAAACAAGAAGTGAAGCATGAATATGCTAGTTCCTATACACCCTAACAAAATGGAATTGTTAGAAGGAAAAACAAAAGCCTAGTAGAGATGGCAAAAACCATATTGGCTAAGCATGGTACATCACATGGCTTTTAGAGAGAGGCTATCACCAGTGCAACTTAGGTTCAAAATAAATGCTTAATAAGATCACATATAGAAATGACACCTTATGAGTTGTGGTATGGTAAGAAGCCAACTGTAAAACACTTTAAAGTGTTTGGGAGCACTTGCCTCATTAAGGTTAAAGGTAAGCATCTTAACAAATTTGATGAGAAGGTTGATGAAGGTATATTCTTGGGCTATGTACTAAATGGAAGAGGCTTCAGATGCTACAACAAAAGGTTGCTGAAAATAGTGAATAACTTTGATGTTAAAGTGATTGAAGATGGTGCTGCAATACAATCACAACATGTGAAAGCTGAAGATGCCATGTATGACAGCCAAAAAAAGTTTGACAATGATGAATCTGAGGCTACCCAGCATGAGGGAGATGTTGATTCTTAAGTACAAGTGATGAAGAAGAAGAATTAAGGCATTTCTAAACTCATAAAAGAGTCAAAGCTAAAGTTGAGGCCAAAAATATTATTAATAGGAAAGAGGACTCTGTGCAAACTAAAAGAAGACTAAAGTTTAGTGAACAAACCTCATTAATTCTCAAGGTTGAACTCAAGTTTGTGGAAGAAGCATTAAAGCACAAGGAATGAGTGAGTGCTATGAATGAAGAGCTTGACCAAATTGAAAAGAATAACACTTGGTGTTTAGTCCTTAGACCTAAAAGGAAAAATATCATTGAAACCAAGTGGGTGTTCAAAAATAAGCTCAATGAAAAAGGTGAGGTGGTAAGAAACAAAGTAAGACTTGTTTGTAAAGGCTACTCATAAGTAAAAGGTGTTGACTTTGAAGAGACCTTTGCTCTGATGGCCAAACTTGAAATAATCAGAATATTCATGACCATTATTGCTCAAAGGAATATCAGATGGATGTAAAGTTTGCAATCCTAAATGTAGAGCTTGAAAAAGAGGTATTTATCAAATAGCCTAATGGTTTTATACTTGATAATAATGGCTCAATGTGTGTAGATTAAATAAGGCTTTATATGGCTTAAAGCAAGCTCTAAGAACATGGTATTTAAAGCTAGACACATGCCTTGAGAACATAAAGTTTTGAAAAGGGAATGCAGATAGGAACTTGTATATCAAAGAAAACAACTAGGGCCAATTAATTGTTGTGGTCTACATTAATGACATAATTTTTGCTACAGAATAGGAGGCCCTGTGCACTACCTTTGCTAAACAAATGAAAAAGAAGTTCGAGATGTCCATGCTTGGTGAAATGAAATTCTTTTTAGGATTACAGGTATTACAAAGTGAGGCTGGAATTTTTCTCTCCCAAGAAAAGTATGCTTATGAGCTGTTGGAAAGGTTTGGGATGGAGAATTCTAAAGAAATAAGCTCTCTTATCACAGTTGGAACAAAGTTAAGCAAGGATAAATAAGGCAACATGGTTGATCAAAAGGAATATAGGAAGTTAATTGGAAACTTACTATATTTGACAGCCTCAAGGCCTGATGTTGTTTTTGCTGTAACCCTTTGTGCTAGATTTCAAAGCGACCCCAAGGAGTCCCATCTCTAGCATCTAAGAGAAAGGTATGTGAAGTGCACAACTAATTATGGGTTGCTTTATAATAAGAGCAGATAGTTTAATCTATATGGATATATAGATGCAGATTAGGCTAAAAATTGTGATGACATAAGGTCAACATCAAATGGTGCATGGCATTTAGGTAGTAGATGTGTTTTATGGCATAGCAAAAAGTAAAATTCAATAATTTTAAGTACTGTAAAGGTTGAATATGTGGGTGCAACTCAGACATGTACTCAATTGCTATGGATGAAACAACAACTTGAAGATATGAAGGTGGATGTATAGCTACCATTGCTAATTGGCTATGACAACCAAAGGTGGAGAAAAATGCCATGCACTATAGAACTAAACACATTGAAATCAAGTACCACTTCATTAAAGAAAAGGTGGAGAAAAATGAAGTAAAACTAGAGTATATGCCTACCTCGAAGCAAGTTACCAATATATTCACCAAACCTCTGTCAAGAGAGATGTTCCAAAAGTTAAGGGTAATCCTATGTGTTTAGCCAACCCCTCAAGGCTGAGGTATTTGCTAACCCCTCTCCCCTTCCCTCTACTATTATTCTTTGGATTTGTTGTCAAAAGGGGAGATTTTTTGCATAAATCCAAAGAAAGTATATACTAGTAAAAAGAGGGAGCAACTTAATGGATAAATAGGGAGAACATGTATAGGTGGAGAAGTAGACAAGCGGAGTAGCAAGTGATGCATGTTTCAGGGGGAGCCAAATGACTTTATGCAGGGGATATTGCATATGGTTAGATTTAATGTGTTGCCAATAAATCCAAAAAAGGGAGATTGTTAAGCCCATCTTTGATAGCTAGTATTAGATTTGTTGTCAACACCATCTCACATGGTTATATGTATTGATTTGATATTATGAATACCATTGAGATGTAAAAAGGTCATTGAGAGAAACCTATGATGATAGGTTAACCCTAGTATTAAGGAGTCAATGTTGACTGTGACCCTAAATTTTAGGGGTCAAGATTAATCGTTGACCATTAACCATTGACCCTAAATTTTAGGAATCAAATTCAGTCGTTGATTATAGGGAAATGTGTAGGAATTAATAATAACTGTTGATGATCATATAGCCCTAATCCCAAGCTCTATAAATACCCTTAGGTGTCTTACAAAAATAAATTAAAGGGCTACAGAAAATTGAGTGAACAACAAGGAGAGAGGTAAGCAGCAAACCTAGGGAAAATGGGAGGTGAACAACAAAGAAGAGGCAGCCACCAAGCAAGGCAACTGGCCAAGGAGAAAAGGAAAAAAGGCAAGGCAGTCGGCCAGAAAAAGCAGTAGCCACTAAGGAAAAAAGGTAAGGCAACCAACTATGGAGAGAAGGAAAGAAGGCAAGGTAGCCAACCAAGGAAAGAAGGAAAGAAGGCAACCCAACTGGCCAAGGAGAGGCAACAAGGTAGCTGGCTAATGAGAAAAAGAAAGAAGAGCAGCTGCCAATAAGAGGTGGAATAACAACTGATAGGTGGTGGAGTAGCAGTAGAAGGGTCCTGTACCAGCAACCAATGTGCAAAAATAACAACAATAGCTTAAGAAAATAGCTGCAATACGCAAGGAGAGTAGCAATGGCACAAGGAAACTATTACAACATACATGAGGAGAGCAGCAATGATGTGAGAAAACTATTACAGCATTCAGAGAGAGCAATAGTGACACGAGAAATTTGCTACAACGCGCTGGGAGAGCAACAGTGACATAAGAAATCTACTGCAACACGTAAGGAAAGTAGCAACGTATGCAGATAGTAGCAGCAACACACGCGAACAACAAACATAGCACGCATGGATACAAGAATAATAAGTGTAAACAACAGGCGCAAAGCAGATAGACAGCAGTCCCATAGAATGCAAACAGCGGGCACAACGCGCATGAACAGTAGGCACAGAAAGCACAAATAGCAGGCGTAGTGTGCACAGATAGTAGGAGTGCAAACAATGGGCACAGTGCACATGGATAGCGAGCATAGTGTGCACAAATAGAAGACGCAGACAGCACAGGTAGAGGGCACAAAAAGCACTGACAACAAGAGCAATGCATGCAGACAGCAGGTGCAACATATGTAAACAGCAGGCATAGTGTGTGTAGACAGCAAGTAACAACAACAACACATACAAATAACATTAACAACATATATGGACAATATCGGATAGACGTGGCAGCATGTACAGATAGCATTAACAACATGTACAAACAGCATTAACAAGCATGCGTAAATAGTAGCAGCAGGCATATGGATAGCATTAGTGAAGTGTGTGGACAGTAGCAACAACGCGCGGACAGCACCGGTAACAAGTGAGATAACACCAGTAGCAAAGGAAGGAAAAGATCTATATTCTACTTTAGTAAACTGTACATATTGAGCAATTGTTGTCCAGGAAAGGGTTTTCCATAAACTCTTAATAGAATTGTTGAAAAATACCCTTAGAATGATCAGGAAATCATTATAAGTGGTTAAGGAGTAATCCTTCTACAAGTAGTGGAGTGATCCTTCCATAAAATTAGTATATCCCTTAATAACAAAAGTGGATTGTGTGATTTCATAGTGATCCTATCACACCATAGATGTAACTCACACATTATGAGTTAACTACGTAAAAATTTTCATGTGCTCTTTGGTGCTTGTACATTATTTCTTATTCGTACAATCACACTCACATAAAGGATAAAATTAAAAATTGGTTCATCGGCTCTAATAAGCCACAAAGGTTAAATTCGAATCGATTTGTAAAAAGAGGATATCTCACACTGCTTCACCCCCTTCTCAGTGTCAGACCTAAACCAATCCTCATCATAATCAAATGATTTTATATATGATGTACTCAATAAATAAGAAAGTCAAATCACAATTGTATAAGATGTGTTTATATGCATGTACTAATATTTGTTTATCGATAGTAACAATGTACCTTTTCGCTAACCAATGGCATGATATCAAAGGTAATGAAGCGTTTGACTCAAAATTTTAAAAAATAAAATAAAATTACACTTAATAAAAAAAGTCTTAAAAGTTCAATCTTTACTCTCTTTCTTATTCCTCTCACTTCTTTTCTTCCTATACTTCCCTTTCAAATCCATATTTATTACCTTATAGCAAACTTAATGACTTTAACTAAATTAATAGATTCATTTGGTTTTTTGCCAATTATAGAAGACAAACTAACATTTTTCCCATTTATCCTTCTTTTAATGAACACCTCTACTTTGTTTCTTTTTTTCTTCCTTGCTTTTCATCTATGCGTTGCAAAGCAACTTAACTCCTTAGCTCTCTATCATATTATATGCTTCTTTTTTGTTTTTAATTGGTAATTTTGGAGCTTATTTTTCTTTATATTTGGGTCCCTTTCGCAAAAATACTTTACACATGATTTTTTTTATTACTTAGTTTCCTTTGTCTTCAAAATTAATGGCATCATTTATATTTTATAATGGTCTCTCAGAACCATGTTCTCCTTTCAACTCTAAAAGGATATTGTTCAAAATGAAAATTGAAAAAATAAGAAAGAGAAAAAATTAAAAAAAGAGGATTTGAATTTTAGATTTCCATTAGGGCACATCAAAAGATTAAAAAGTTAAATTTTTTAACTTGCCATTTACAATAAGAAAGATAATTCAAATATGTTATCAATGATCAATTATTTGACTTTAAAAAAATCTTGCATTCTTTTAAAAGTAACAAAATTATCTTGCTGATAAGTAATATACAAGAAAAAATAGTAGATCAATCAATCATAAAAGCCTTACCATTAAAAGAGAGCAATCTTGATTTTAATATATCAACTTTAGCATAAGCAAGGTGGAAGGTGGAGAGAGAGAGAGAGAGAGAGAGAGAGAGAGAGAGAGAAAGAGAGGGAAGGGAGAATTTTTCTAGATTTTTTTATTTTATAATATTTTTATTTTAAAAAAATTTAAGTTAAATACTAAGAATTTATTGACATTTTTAAAAGTATGCTAGATTTTTTAAGAAGGAAAAAAAAAAATCCTTTGCAAGCTAAATTGTTACTTCTAAAGATTATATTAAAATTTTAAAACTTGTAAATTTTAAGATATTATAACATATTAACCCTACAATTAATAAGAAAATATATTAAGATGAAGGAAAAAAAGAATTTTAATATAAGAATAAACTACCTTTAAAACTTTAATATAAGAATAACTTGTAAATATATCCTCAATATAATTTCACAAATTAAATTTTGCATTTATAGTAGTTTATCCATAATTAGCTTCAAAATGACAGGCTCTTTCTAATTCTTTGTTTGGATTTCAAATGAGATATGAAAGAAAGATACGAGAAAAAAATGAAAAAAAAAGGATTTTTTCCTTAGTTATTTGGATAAATTAGAAATCAGTGGAATTCAAAATGAATGGAAATTATCATTTTTTATTTGCAAGTGATGATAAATGAAAAAGTGAGAAAATTAATATCTATAAAATGACATATATGTCTATATACATTTATAAACTAAGGTAAGCGTAAGTTTTTAATGTATTTCTAAATTGAATAAGTAATATTTTATATAATTGCATATTTTTAGCCATACTTTTTTTATGTAAATAAATGAAGAAAGACAAATATATGGATAAAGAAAAAAGGGTTAAATCCATTTAATCCTTTTGTGATTTAACCCTTTTGTTTTGTACTTCCTTAAGGTTTTAATTTTCTATTATAAAAAGTCATGATTTTTTATTTTGGCAATTGACTCCCTTCATTAAATTTTCATTAACTTTATTTTGAAGTTTATCAAAATGACATAGTTTTACATTTTTTTAAAATTATTTTTCAAAAAAAAAGTTATAAAATGCATTTTTCATTTTCCTATATTCTATTTCAACATTTACATCAACATTAATCTTTCTCTTAAAAAGCCTAATCCTTAATTTTCTCACCAATACCTTAATCTTTAACACAACACATATTGCCTTCAACATTCCATCTTTTTGCTTCTTTTAACATTACATTTTCTTCAATTACAAGAAGTATCAATTTTTCAAAGTGAAGAAAGGTTAAATCCAACATGATGTCAAATCAGTGATGATCACCATTATTTTTCTTTAATTTTTGGATTTTATCATTAAGTCTATTATAGTTAGTTAATGCTTTTTTCCCCTCTTGTTTTAATGTAATTATTTCACCAAGTATATGATACCTTTTGATAACTCTTTTAGTAGCAAGTAGTTGAAAACAATATGACCCAAAAAGGGACACAAACATTTAGACCTTGTTCTTATGGCAAGTATTTAATCATGTTGTTTTCACAACCTTGTATAGGTTATAATTATTGTCAACCAGATTTAAATGTGTAAGCAAAAGTGGCTCATTCAAGCATTCAAGGGATGAGTTTTCAATAGAAAGAAAAGTGCAAGAAAATAAATTAAGAAGGACGATAATGTTGAATTTTGAATGAAATAGTAATATGAAGCCACATAGAGGTGCAAGAAAGGAAATTTGTCATAGCTCCAGTAAACCCTACTAGGGTTTTTATAGAAGGGAGTATATAAACCAAGACTTATCTCTTTTGGGGTAGCTATCGAAAGATAGAGCAGACCAAACCTAAAAATGTGAGACCTGGACAAAGGGAGACATGAGAGCAAACCACCCAAAAAATAGTGAAACAAAGCAGGCCAAAATCGGGGAGAGCAAACCAGAATAAGTGGAACCACCGTAAGATAAAGAAACACATTAAAGTAAACTAGAAAAAGAGGACGTGAGACCTAGAGAAGGTGAGACATTAAAGTAGACCAGACTTGGAAACCGTGAGATGTGAGAGCAGATTAGGACTAGAAAAGACGTGAGACCAGTGAAGCGTGCAACGGGTGAGACCAGACCAGTCCAAAACGTGAGACCAGGTGACACCATAATACACCGGAAGACCAAAATTTGTGAGATCAGAAAAGGGTGAAACATGTGACATCATAATACACTGTAAGACCCAAAATCGGCGAGACCAAAAAAGGGTGAAACAGTGAGACAATGAGACAGTGAGACCACGAGACGGGTGAGATGGTGAAACGGTGAGACTAAGAGTTATGTGAGACAACTTAGAGAAGAAATTCAGTAAAGCATTTGAGAGAAATCAACAAATTTTTTAGATTTCTTGAAGAGAGGTTAGAAAGTGTTTCGGTGATCTTCCAAGCAGTAGTGAAGCAGTCTATTCAAATCAAATAGAGGCAACACAAGTTAGAAGAAGAGTAGACACAGTAAGTGACACTCTTTGTTATTGCTTTGTATTTACAATAGT
Source organism: Ceriops zippeliana (assembly GCA_037897445.1). Lineage (NCBI taxonomy): Eukaryota > Viridiplantae > Streptophyta > Magnoliopsida > Malpighiales > Rhizophoraceae > Ceriops > Ceriops zippeliana. The sequence goes on from JBAPLH010000115.1 coordinate 529,420, forward strand.
GAAAGGAGTAGAAGATTAAGACATCCATTGTAATCATAAGGAATACCACACTAGTGTTCTCAAGTATAGTGAATTGTCTCGATAAAGGAAGAATCCCTATCATCATGGAGTACGTCATATTAACAGAACCACGTAAATCTATCGTGTCCTTACTTTGAATTTATATTCTGTATTTTGAATTGATTTGTGATACAGCTAAAGAATCATCAAACCCATAACCTAAAGGAAGACCTAGTCAAGAATAACCGATTCGTCTAATAAGTAAGATGTTTGAAAGGTAACTTTGAAGACTACCTCAATTGAATTTGGAAAGAGTTCATTTTTGGCTTAAATTATTAGTGTTTTTAAGGGGTGTGATACTGATTCACCCTCCCTCTCAGTATCATATATTAGTAGATCTTACGATAAAATTGGCAACTTCAAATCACTTTATTAGGTTTTGTATATTTTGACCTCAATTCCAAAAAGGAACAAAAAAAGGTCTCTTTTTATCCAATTTGTAAATGAATGAAATAGTTCTTGTATTCTTTTGAATACCATTAAATTTATTTTTGACTATTTTTAAATCCAATAATATATATATATATATATATATATATATATATATATATATATATATATATATATATATGTTTTTCACTTATACACATTAAAAGTTCAAAAGATAAGATGATTGATGTTTATACAAGAGTAATGGCATGTGACTATAGAAAAGATAATAGTAATAATGATTTTGATTATTCTTCATATCATGGTGAAAAGAAAGAGGATGATGGAAGTGAGGATTTTTACAAGTACATAGATAGCAATAAAAAGAATAAAGATACTTTTTATAATAGTATACAACTTAATTTAGTGAGAAAAGTTACCAAATTTTTATATAAGGTAAAAGAAATAATAGGTCCTGATAATTCATTAATTTCTATTAAAAAAAAGTAATTAAGTTAAAATTTAACTATACAAATGGAAGTGGTGATGAGGGAAAGAGAATGGAGAACTTGCCTAAGTTTAATGAAGTAATTAATTTAAAAAATACAATTGTTTTAAAAAAGGTTATGATGTTTAATTTTTTAAAAACCTTTTAAAAAGCTTTGAAATAATTTTGCTTGGAGAAAAAGTTTCATCTTGAATTGTATATAAAATGAAAGTAAACCAATTGTAATTATATGTAAAAGAAATATAATTAGATAATGCATGTATCTCCTACTCAAGATAAGAGTGTTTTTCAAATCAAGTGTTTTTAACTCTTAACGTAAATGTAGAAGAATTTATGACAATTACTCAATAATAATATGTTAGGTAATTAATACTTATCTAAAATATTAAAGGAACTTACTTGATTAGAATGTTCATGATTTATTGGGAGTTTTAAGAAGAGATCTTAATATAGAAATCTTAACATAGAAACCTTATAAATCTAAGGAAATTACTACAAAGATTATATTAAGCCAAGGGGGTGAACCATATGAAAATCTTATAAGTCATTATTTAGTTATAAGGAATAGTAATATAGGATTTAGTTTATGTATAAGGTCACCATATGGTTACTTTGGGACTTGTTATTTCTAAATGTAAGGAGGGTTTCTTTAAAAGATATAAACCAATCATATCATTTGATGAATGCTTCTTAAAAAGGAGATACAAAGCATAATGTCTTTGTGCCATTGGAAACGATTTAAGTAATAATGTTTTCTCAATAATATAAATAGTGGTTAAAATTAAAGACATAGCTATTAGGAAATGGTTCTTAGACACTTCACTTAAAGACATTAAAAGCATGAAGGAGTAATAATAAGATTTTATTTTAAATTGATAAAAAGCTATATAATTTAATAACACCTCATTTTGAATAATTTTTTACTTATTAATTGAGGAGGTTAACTTTAGACTATGGATTACATAAAACAAGTAAGTTGAGGTATTAATTGTTCTTATGTGTTTATTTTAATTAAATCATTCATATTCATGCCTTAATATGATTATTCATGCATCATCACCTTAGAAATCCAATCTAGCAATGTACTTGATCCAAAAATCATAGTTTTAACAAAATTTCTATTTTGTGTTATGATCTTTCATAAAAAGTAAATTTTTTTATTCCTAATTACATATATAATTTGTTCATAGTTGCTTTAGTGGATATTTAGTTAGCAAAACCAAGTCAACATATTTATGTAAGTGAGGATGACATTATTGAGGTTAGATCAAATGGTGTATTAGTAAAAAAGTTTAAAGACCTTTTCATTTTTTTTATTAAAAAAAGTGAAAAGGAATCATAAGAAAGTAATAACCTTTACTACTTATATTTGGAAAATTTTTCAAAACTGCATAAACAAATAAACTAGTGGAATTTATACTCATATTTAGTTGAAAAATAAATTCAATGGACTCAAGAGTCATTAGAAGGACTTTACAAGGATCATAAATTAAATAAGTGTTGTTATTTTTTTGTGACTAATACAATTTCTACTTCTGATAAATAATGGTAGAAGTTGTTTGAGGTTTTATTTTTATAAAATTTATTTATTATATCATCAAATCCTATTTGTATTATCATTTATAATTAATTATGGCACAAAGCAATTTTTCAATAAGGGTTATTAAAGTTATCATAAGTTACGCATTATTTTTGGAAATACAACTACCACTAAGGTATATACCCATACTTTAATTTAAAGTCCTTTTATTAGTAAAGATAAAGAAAATAATAACAAAAATGAAGAGCTTAAAGATGTTGATGATAATCTTGATGATACTTACTAAGATAAAAGGCCTAAAATGACAATAGTTCAAAGTTTACAAAAAAAAAAAAATTAATTCTCAGTGCAATAGCAAATGTCTTGGCCTTAATTGGAGAAAATTCAAACAAAAAACCAAACCTATTTGAGAAGTGGATAAGCTCAACTTTACAAGCTTCTATTAATGGAAATATGACTATGCCAACAAATGAAATTAAACTCTCTTTTAAACCATACATTAATATGAGTTAGATAAGATAAATGCAACATCATATGTAAAGGCAATTAAATTGTTCAATGAAGGAGAGATATAGATTTATGTTCTTAAAAACAATAATTATAAGAGGGAGAGAATGGGCTTTAAACATCCCAAAGTAAAAAATGTTTAAGTCTTTTAATTGATGAAAATGTGTGCATTATCTAATTATTTTTAATTTTGAATGCTATGTTGTGAACTTGATTGACATGTTTGAATACTACTATATAACATATGTATGCAATTATTTTATATGTTATCTATTGTTATTCTTGATTTTGATCATTTAGAATTATCTAAAATAAAAATTAATATGTATAATAAACTATATTTCAAGAGATATTAAGATGAATATAAAAGAATGTGATATAAAAATATCTAATGTCATATTGTAATGATGGTATTTTAAACATTATGATTGTATATTATACATATAATGAAGACAATCTATGACTAGTAAATATCAAAGTTGATTAGCTATAAGTTAATGATTGTAAGCTTGAATAGTCATCCATACACACATTGACCTATTTAGGATAAAAATGTGAACATTTAAGAATTTGTATAAAGAGCCAAAAAAAAAAAGGAAGATTATTATTTAATTCCAAATTTTTTCTATTCAATAAAAGATTAGAAATAATTCAAAATATTTTCTTTTTTAAGGTAAAATTTTTACATCATTTGTTGTAATTCTCTATATATATATATTTTTTTTAATTAAGGCCTAATAATAGTAGAAATATTTTTCTTATCTTACTTTTTGATAGGTTTATGTTAAGGTAATTAATGGTACTTATAATTTCACACATATTGTTATTAAACAAGTTTCATCTTGTAGAAAGGATTACAAACACTTAAAATATTCTCTCTCTCTCTCTCTCTCTCTCTCTCTATATATATATATATATATGTGTGTGTGTGTGTGTGTGTGTGTGTGTGTGTTTTTTTTTTTTAATATGAAATTTACATTTATTATAACAAGTTAAAAAGGAACAACCAATGATTTATGAATACTTATAAAATCATTATCTTAACTAAAATATAATTTCTAATGCTTCCATAAAGAAGGTATTATTTAGTTGATTCTACATTTACTAATATTCCTAAGTTTCTCACCCCTTATTGTGAGAAATGTTATGACTTGCATATCTACTGACAATGATAATGACCTTAAAGACTTAAAGAATAATACAATTGCACATATTTCTCATCATGTAATGTAATTAGAAAATGATTTTAGGTATTAAAAAGTAAGACTTCTAAGTCTTTCCTATATTGTTATATATGAGTTTAAAAAGTAAAAACATATTGGTTTTTGCTTATTGTGTTTATAATTTTATCAAAATGTGTATATATGTGTGTGCTAATGAGAATGTTGATATTGGAAAAAAAATGATATAAGCAAGACTTTAAAACTCTTTAGGTGGTCAATATTATGTAATGCTAACTATTGAAATTAAGTTAAGTTTAAAATGAAATTACAACAACCTTATAACAATAATATAATAGTTAGTACTAATATTTATATTGAAGTTGTTATTATATGGACTTCTAAAAATTACAAACTTTTTTCTTTTAATTGATACATAATATTCTAACTTTTATTTTACATTGTTATTATTATTAGAACTTTAATTCGTGAGTTTAATCATATTTATTGATAAATTTATTTTTACTTGTATTTTATTAAAAAAGTAAAGGTACTCAAAAGTTAAGTTTTATTTAAAAAAATTGGAAATAGTTATTTTTCTTTTTAAATCTAGTTTAAGTCAAGTTTGTTTTTATATTTAATTGAATTTAGAAAAAAAAAAGGTTAAATTAAATATTTTTAATAAAATAAAAACAAAAAGTAAGGATTTGAGATATTGTTTTCTCTTTTCTTTTGAAAAAAAATGAGAATTTTTTAAGAAAAAAAAGTGAATTTAAAAATTTTCTTTTTTCTTAAAAAAGAAGATTTTAGGTTTTTTTTTTCTTATTTTTTCTTTTATTTTCTTTTTTCAAAAAATTTTAAAATTATAAAAATTTAATTACAATCAAAGTATGATTTTATGAATAAATAGAATTTTTATTTGATTATAATTAAATTTATATTAATTAATTTATAGAATTTTATTTTAATATTAATTAATTTTTATAATTATAAGATATTCTAATATCTTTAATTTAATTTTTTCTCAATTTTAATAACATATATTTACATGTATATACATGACTATTAATTTATTATTAATAAATCATACACCAATAATAATCTCACATGTTTTCTAGTTAAAAAATAAAATAGTTATTAATGATAAAAAAACAAAAATTGATAGTAAACAACAAAAATAAATAAATAAATAAATAACAAAAAATAGACTACATAATTAAATAGGCCATAAGTGCATTTTTAATTATGCTATTAATTTTTTATTATTGTTTTTTATTGTGTGTTGTTTTGTTTTTATTGTTTACTTTTAATTTTTAATTATTTTTTGTTTGTTTAAATGAGATGCACATTCTTTCTTTCTTTTTTTTTCCTCCAAACACGAATTATTTTATTTATTTTTTCTGGGGTCTAGTGAGAATTATTAGTACAGTTAATTATTTTTTATTTTTCTTTTATTGTTTTACTCACTTAGCATTTTTTTCTGAGAGTTACGAGAATGGGAGCGCGGGCTTGGAGTAATTGGCCCAATATTAGATTATTAATAAAGACGACAAAAAGGACTTTTGAGAGAATCACAAGCACAGTTACGGTGCCGTTTTCGATAACTTTGCCGAAAGCTAAAACCCTACAATAAAAGCCTCAAAAGTCTCCTTCTCCAAAGCCTCCTTGGTGAGGTTGGTTGGTCGGTCGGTCGGTCGGTCGGTCGGTCTGGTTTTCCGGTCTCTCCAATGGGCAGAAAATTCGAAGAAACGCTTCTTCACGGCGAGCCGGGGCCCCAACAACGACCCCCCAACATAAACAACGACAAGAAGAAGAAGAAGAAGAAGAAGAAGAAGAAGCACAATGACACGGAATTTGAAGAACGAAAGGAATCAAGTCTAAAGCAGAACCTGCAAGAGACCCAATTCCAACAAGGCTTCAACAAGAATAAAAAGCGCAAAGAGGTAGAGAAAGAAGATGGGCTAGGAAGAGAAACCCACAGAGAAGAAGCCGATCCTCCCCAAGAAAATGGCAAGAAAGATCGGAAACAGAAGAAGAACAGGAACGAGAAGATGCCTCAAGGAGATAACGAGAACGGGAAGCAAAACAACGCGCGTAATGTTAACGTGGAATCGAACCAAGTTCTCAATGAAATTGGTGAAGAGAGAGTGGTAGTTAGTGGGAAGGATGCACAAGAGGCAAAGTACGCGCCTTTGACGTCGTTTGCTGAGTCAAATCTACCGGATATTGTGTTGGAATGCTGCAAGAATTTCAAGAATCCTTCTGCAATTCAGGCCCATTCTTGGCCTTTCTTGTTGGATGGACGTGATTTTATTGGAATTGCAAAGACTGGTTCGGGTATATTCTCTCATTTTTCAGTGATATCTGGCCTCCTTTTATTGCTCTTTCCCTTTTGATTTGGTCTGCTTTTATGAGATATGGTTTTCGGTTTTTCCAGACTGGGCTAGTCCTCTGGTTTGTTCAATAATCCATAGTTTCACATATCACCTCAATAATTTTGCTAAAGATGACTTGGGTAATGTGGACCACGGTCATGATTGTTAATACAGGTTCCTGATTTGTGCTCTCGGTGTTTGTTTCTAGGTAAGACATTAGCATATGGGATACCAGCAATGATGCATGTTCTGGGCAAGCGAAAGGGAAAAATGGCGAAGACATTGAATCCACTTTGTCTTGTTCTTGCCCCAACAAGGGAGTTAGCTGATCAGGTATGTATCGATTCGCATTGATTATAATTTATTTTCACTGGTAAGTCATTTATGCAGACTGTATTTTAAATGTGATATCTTGCTAATTTGGCATTATGTATGCTGAAACTTGAGCTCTTACCAGTATGATGTGGACAAGTTGCAATGGAATAATTACATATGAAAATTATTTCTGTAATGCTGGTGGTTTATTCTGTAGTTTTTTATATGGGAAGCAATGCACAGTGGGATTGGAGTTTACCAGAATTTGCTTGGAGTGCCTTATATCAAGCAAAAAGATTTGGTTGTCATGCCACCTATTCTTCTGTGAATAGGCATTGGCTTATTTCCCAGAGAATTCATAAAATATGAAGTAAATTTCCTATTATTCTTGAGAAAGAAATGGAGATATTGAGATTCAAATGGGGTATAAGAATTTTATATTACTTAGTGAATAAAGTCCTGTCAGGGTGAGGGTAGAATTTTAGGATCTAATTTCTGGGAGGTGAAAACACTACTTCATAAGGTGCATAAAGCATTTGCTAGTGATGGTTCTTTTGCTGAACTTGTTTGGAATCAAATATTGTTTTTAACAACCAAAAAGCAAATCTTCGGAGTTGGCAAATTTGTGTTCAGCATTGCTTTGTGTAAGATTTGGAATTGTTTTTCATGTTGTTATTTTTCTTCCTACACATTTAATTACAGTTGTAACTTGTCATGCGGATTACAATTCTTATTTTATGATGAGGAATGCCTTTCAGAAAACCCCGGCATTGCTAGATGACCCCACTGCTGCATCTCCCACATGGATTACATTTTTATAACTACATTTTTTATATGATGAATTGTGGCTCATTTTACTGAAGAATGGGATGATTGTTGTCTTTTCTTGTTGGCAGATATGGGATGTTTTGCGTGATGCAGGGGAACCTTGTGGCGTGAAGTCAATTTGCTTATATGGGGGAACATCCAAAGGGCCTCAAATTTCTTCCCTGAAATCTGGCATCGTAGGAATTCTTTTCTCACTTGCTAACGTTTTATGTGAGGATAATTGTACTCATTGAAAGGGTCATTTTGATTGGAACACTGCACATCGGTTACATTTTGATTGAAGCCATAAAAGCAAATTAAATTTTCTTTATCTCCTTACCTTTGATTTAATTAGTTTTTCTGCATTTTCCTTTTACTGAAGGTGAAACATTGTGATCAATTGTTAATGTGTTCCAGAAAACTGGAATTAACAAATACTGACGAATTAGAGTTAGAATTGTTGGACAAAAGAACAGTGGCACATTAACCCTTTCAATTACATAAAAAGAAATTACATTGTCATATTGGCAATTTTTAAAGGATCTACAGGCTGAGTTTGGGGAGAAGTAGAGGTTCGGCTTGGAAGTTGGCTGTTTGCTATTTTCCATCATTTTGATGCGCAGTGTTTGATATTGGAGAAATATTGGTGCCTTAGCTTAAACAAAGGTGCCCGTATTGGAATGCCAGTTGGTGTTTAATTTCTTGTGTATTGTTTGTCTTTTTCTGTTTCTTGAAAAGTTTTGTGCATTAACTTAAGAAGTCAAGGTTGTTCCACATTCCAAGAAAAAAATGAAAATTAGGGTTGTGAAATATCTCTGCTGTGTAACTTTTCCTTCCTCTGGATCTGTTCCTCATCCCAGTCTTTTAAAAGTCTAGCCATAGAATGCTTTATTTTGCTCTTTTTTGCTTTTTCATGCTCGTATTCTTGTTGTTTTTCTCCTCTGATTATCGTCATAACTTATTCAGTGGTAATCAGTGTACATTTGCCAACACCTTTTCTTGTCATAATTGTAACATTAAGACCATTCTCCCTTGTACACTAGGACATTGTCATCGCAACCCCTGGACGTCTGAAGGATCTGATGGAAATGAATGTATGCCACCTTATGGAGGTATCATTTGTGGTAAGTGCACATTTGTACTGGATGGCCTTCAATGGTGCTTTTGGTCAATGGTCAACCTGAAAATGTTATTTTTAGTCAGCTTTGGTATTTTTATCCATGTAATGGAATGTTTTGCACATGGCTATAATTTGTTAAATTAACTTGAATTGGACACCCAAATGAAATCCTGGTGTTTTTAGAGATCTTGAAAACCATGCTTCTTAACTCTGCCATTAAAGCAATGGCAACTGTCTATGGTGTAGAGATTTGATAAACATTGGAAAAAATGTAGTCTCACTGACGTGCTCTGAAAACAGGGCAAATTTCTCTGTTAAAGACAATTTGATTATTTTCAACTTTTGTTCAGGTTATGCTTTTCTCTAGTTGAATAAGCAGTTAGATTGTTAAGAAACTCAATGTTGTGACTTCCCTGAGAATATGGGGGATCATATATATGTAAAGTCATGATAGTTGAAATAAATCTTGTTTTCTTGAAATAAGTGTCAGCTATTAGAGACTATATCTTGGAACAATGTGACTAATTGATTATAATTTTGTACCATAATGAGGTTATTTTAATTCATTTTTCAAGAATAACTTAATTGATTCATTTTTCAAGACTGGTTCCACAGGCTTTTAATTCATTTTTCCATTTTACTTCACTAAACTTCTTTTCTTAAAAGCCTGTGGAACCAGTCTTTTGTGGCAGACCTTTTCTTGTATTTCCTTAATTTTCTTCTGAATTTCATTTATGTGATTTGTATTTTTTTTTTAAACCAACCTATTTTTTCAATGTTGCCTTAGGATATTTGAATAAGTTTTTCCAGTATCCAGCTAATTGAAAAGGTTGTACACTGGCCCCTTGTAAATGCTCTAAATGTTATAGTCCAAAGATCAGTGTAGATGCCTTAACTGTTGTAATGAAATGAGTTGCCAGCAGTTGTAATTCTCAGAAAAGGTTGACATTGACCTCTGCAGGTGCTTGATGAAGCTGATAGAATGCTTGACATGGGATTTAGACAGGAAGTTCGATTAATATTGAGCAACACGTGTTCGGGTATGTGTCATTATTTCTGAGGTAAGAGTGGATTTGTTCCACTCATGCTTGCAAATAAATATGTATGCCTTCTTTGTGTATACGGTAGTTGAACCTTATCCGTATTGTGTACTTGTGGCAACTGCCCAACAATTTTTCAGATGTGAGATGAATTTCTTGTTCTGACTTATTTAGTTGGGATAAGTATCCATGCATCCTGGTTAATTATAAGATTAAGATGGGCCTGAATGCTATATGTTTCTCTGGTCAACTGAAAGGGACAGTAGACCCCATATTAAGTGGATATAGAGTTAAAACCACAAAATGAATGGTATGGCGCAAGTTTTTCTTGTTTGTTGAGTCTCTGAAACCATGGGGAAGTCTGTATTCCCACACACAGCTAAAAAGGAAGTTTGAGTTTTTGTTTTTGGTTGATGGGAGGAGTTTTGCTGAGAGATACTTAGAGAGTAAGTTCATTTCTTTGGTTTTGTTGTTTTGCAAAAGAAACTAGGTTATAAATGTGTGCCTATTAGCACCTAATTTCCTTTTCCTTCATTGCTTTCTAATATTGGACAATTTTCTTTAGAATTTATTGAAATGGATTTCATTGGTCGTTGGCAATTATACTGCCATGATTTTTGTGCCTTGATAATTTGGGATGGATGGAAATGGTTAGATGCACAGTTTTTGGTGGAGTTGAGGTATTATTGTAACTAATCAGATGACATGGCAGTGAGTAATCATATGGGTGAAAGACTTTGCGCAGCAGAATTTTGATGGGCATCCTTTTGAAGCATTTCCATTTAATTTCTCAATGGAAAGTTTTTTGATTAAATTTATTTTGAATTCTATTAGTTCTAATTATTAGTTCATTTGATATACATGTGTAGCTTATATATGTATTTGCATATGGATTTATTTTGTTGAACATGTGCAGCTCGTCAAATGATAATGTTCAGTGCTACATGGCCCTTAGATGTTCATTCCTTAGCTGAGGAATACATGGATCCCAACCCAGTCAAGGTGTGGTTTTTCATATATATATACATATATCCTGTTTTTAAACCTTTTCAAATACAAAAGCCCGTTCAAAATACTCCAGCCCAAAGCAATGAATTTGTGCAACCCCTAAAAGCCCAACTTTCTACTACTGAACCTTTAACATCTAAAGCCATACATACATGGGACCAAAATTCACAGGACAGCACCTACCAATCAGAAACTCCTAAATTAAACTGAATAGCTTGGCCTAAACCTATTTTTGGACTCACAGCTCCAGATTTAGATATCCAAAATAAACCCAATGCCTTAGTCCAATACAAATTTAAGGCCTATATATATGCATATTTCCATTTCACTTATTTACTATCTTCATCATCTGTTAAATCAGTGAGCTCTATTTCAGGTGGTTGTTGGTTCGGAGGATACAGCTGCCAACCATGATGTCTTGCAAATTATTGAGGTTTTGTCTCTGAATTCTCAGCAATAGGCCTCTACAATCATCAAACATTTTTATATTATCCACACATACTGTTTTGCTTCTGATAGCATTGTCACTACAAATGTAGGTCTTGGATGACCATTTACGGGACAACCGTTTGAATGCATTGCTGGAAAAATATCACAAAGCCCAACAGTATTGACTTCTATTCTCTGTTCATATTTTGTTACTAATTTTAATAATCTCCAAGAAAAGCTTGAGCTGGATTAGGGGTATTTTTTGCACCTGCATTTTTTCTTTTCTTTTCCTTCTTGGCTTTCTCCATAGGTATTTGAGAAGTAGAATGAAGAGATTATTTGTCTGGTTTATTATAGATAGACTATGCCTTGCATTATTTCTCTTTGCCACATGATTTGTAAAACCTTGAATTCCTTGAGTTTTTTATTGCAATTTATTATTGTCTTGTACATCCTGCATTTTAATGATTTGTGCTTATGATCAGGAACAGGGTATTGGTTTTTGGCTTGTACCAAAAGGAAGTGCAACGTCTTGAAGGAATGCTGAAAGCAAGGTGTATACACGTTTTTGCATTATTTTCTTGTACAACTGGAAGGCACTGTTGTTTTATTATAATTATTTTTTTTATGTCTTTAGATTCATTTTTCATAAAATCATTTTCTATGGGTATTATAGTGGCTGGAAGGTTGTTTCTATTCATGGTGACAAAGCTCAAGATCAACGAACAAAGGCATTATCATTATTCAAGCAGGGCACTTGCCCCTTGATGGTATGTTGCAATGACAGTTGTGCAAGCATAATATCTCGACAGTATTATTAGATTGCAAAATTTTTCTCATTAGTTTGTTTTCCTGACATAAAAGAATGGCTTATTTTCTCACTCAAAATTGTGGCAATAAGTTGACAGAAATATGGTCCTTCTCATGTAGCAGTGGGTGTTTCCATCATCGAACCCAGTGAATAACATAATCCTGCTGATAGCTATTCCTTCTCATTTTTCAGTAGGATGTTATACTGAAATAGAATTTCCCTTTCAAATTTTGGTCTTTATTAGTAAAATGATTCCATGTATGATCCACTGGCTGCAATTAGTTTTTGATGCTATGCCAATAGACTTCTCGGCTGTGATTATTCTTTCAAAGTGTCTTTTAGTTGTCAAGCTGGTTAAATCTTACATGTTTGCAGATAGCCACTGATGTGGCTGCTCGGGGATTGGATGTTCCTGATGTTGAAGTAGTAATCAACTATAGTTTCCCCCTCACTACAGAGGATTATGTCCATAGAATTGGGAGGACTGGACGAGCTGGTAAGAAGGGTGTTGCTCATACATTTTTCACACATCACAATAAGGTACCATATCTTTTGCCTACTTTCACTTATATCAAAGTCATGTCTAAAAATTCATGCTTTGCTCTGATGTTTTTCTTATAAAACGTAATGATGGCTTTGTTCCAGGGACTTGCTGGAGAGCTTGTGAATGTTCTCCGAGAAGCTGATCAAATTGTGCCTGCTGCTCTTCTAAAATTTGGTACTCATGTGAAAAAAAAGGTGTGCATTTCTGCTGCTTATATGGTACCATGTCTGTCCAAAAAGCACTGATTTTTATCTAATTCATGCTGATTAATTTTGAAAAATAAAAAGAAAATAAAAAGATGTCCTAGTGCACAAGGCTTTTACATTTGGGGGTCTGGGAAGAGGTAAGATATACGTAGTTTTACACTTACTTTTACAAAGAATCTGGATTTCAACCCATTACTACCAGGTTATAATGGAGTAACCTTGTTTTCATAGAGATTAATATATGGGCCAAATATTTATTAATATTTTTTTGAGGCAAGAATTCAAATACATACTAGAATACACTTGTACAAACACTATACTAAAGTTTCCCCTTTTGCTGTAGTTACTCCTTTCAACACAAGTGTGATATTTGATTGGTGCAGCCTCATCTAAGGCACATAAATCAACTAGAAAGGAGTTTGCTTGGACTAGGAGTTGCTAGAAAACTCTACAAATAAAAAGGTCTTGTGAAAGTGATCCTGAACTTGGTAAATAGATAATAAATAAACTAATTTTATAAAAAAATAACATAATATATCCGAGGCAAATTTGCTGAATGTGCAAATTTAAGATGTCAGCTGTTGTTTCTCAATACTTGACGTTCAAAACCTTGGCTATGAGCTGCAATAACATGCTTATTGCATTTTAAAAATATCTTTAATATGCAAACATTTCTAAAATCTCGAGAGTAAAATTCTCGTAGTTGGTAGTTGGGAGTTATGACAACATCATCTGGTGCATTTTGAGGTTGAATTGATTGTACAAGTCAAGAATATGTATGACATTGCTTTTCTAACGTAGGAATCGAAGCTTTATGGGACTCACTTCAAAGAAATTTCCGCAGATGCCCCGAAGTCTAAAAAATAACTTTCAATTCAGATGATGATGACTGAATCATGTGGTCGATGGGTCTCTTGTAAGATTGGTAGAGACTTGCGCAGGGAATTCATTATGTATAAACCAGCAATAGTCTCATTCTTTCCTAATCATTTTAGTGTTACATTTCGTGTTTGGTGATGTCTGCTTTAATTCGTTACTTGTGCTTTCTTTCTTTATAACATGTAGAATAAAACATGTCACCTTCTGGGGCTGGTCAGGGCTGAAGCTTACTACACGGCATCAATATGGTAAAAAAAAAAAAAAAGAATTAACAAAGAATTGGGAGAACAAACTGGTTATCCATCTCTCGTTATTTTGCTTTTTAAGAGCGAGAATGCAATGACTGTCCTTGGTTGAGGCATGAAAGCAATGTTCTTGTTAATTATGGAGATTCTCATCTATCAGGGTTTGCCATTTTAATGGATGAGGGATGTGAAGATTTGAATTTGGGAGTAGTAAATGGTTGGTTAAATACTTTATGAAATCATTGTCCTCTGTGGGTTGTTGATAAGATTTTCACATGTAATTTATAATAAACTTATAAATGTTTTAATAAACTCTAAAAAAAAAAATGAGAATATTTGCTTGAGGTAACACAGGCATATATATTGAATGGCAGCCTTGTAGTATTGTCAATCAATCAAATGCTGGTACAGGACAGAAGTAACTCTTGTATAATTTATAGTTTAATTAACCTCCTAATCTCGGCATGCCACTTGCCTTACATATAATTAGAACATTGCCCAATCCTAGTGTAGCTACAGGGGGGATTAAATACGCAACTAAATAAATGACCTTTCAGCATCTAGGAACGTGGCTTTGCCCCAAGGCTTCATTGGTATGGTAAATGAAGCCTGGAACCTGCTCTTCCATATTGGAATTGTTGTGCTCGTGGGAACGTTTTTTATGAAAAAAAAAAGGGAAAAAAAAATAGAGAGAGAGAGAGGCATCTGACGTAGATTCAGTGATGCCAGTGTGTTATTAAGTGCAATCCTGGAATTTTCCATTTGGGACACAAGCTTCAACTAAAAATAGGTGTTACCGGATCATTATATTCTCTTTAAAAAATAATTTGTTGGGTTGTACAACACCTACTTTTATAAGGTTCAAAAATTCTTTTCTTCTTTCTGATGTGAAATTCTGTCACATAGGAAAGCCTTAAAATAAGAACTTTGGATATGATATTAGGAGTAGACTCCTTAGGGCAATACAATCTTGTGTTACTAGATTTCAAATATCGCAAGTTATCCTTCACCAAAGAGAGGAAAATGGTGGAGCTATTGAGAAACTCTTTAGGATAATGACAAGACTGCAATTAGAAAACTTAATTAGGAAAGAAGAGAGGGTAACGTAAACTTATTTATGTGTATTGGTTTTACTAGATGTCACTTATGAGATTCCAACAGAATTGCTACCTTTCTTAGAATAGTATAAGAATGTGTTTGCATAATGAATAGGTATGCTACCCTTTAAATGCTATAAACATGTCATTCCCCTCAAAGTAAAGTCTTGACTAGTGAACTTGAAGCCCTACAAGTACCCTTATTTCCCAAAAAACTAAAATTGAAAAGTTAGTGGCTAAAATGTTCCGGTATTTGATAATTTAACCTAGTAAAAATCCTTTGACATCTCTAGTTTTATTTGTTAAGAAGAAGGATGGTAGTTAGAGGTCTTATGTAGATTATAAGTAACTAACTCTCTCATAGTTAGAGACAAATGTCCAATATCCATTATAGATGATTTATTGGAAAAGTTAAATGGAAAAGATATAACAAAGACAACTTTTAGAATTTATCAAAGTCATTTTAAGATTAGGGTAATGCCTTTTGGGTTAATAAATGCTCTAACAACCTTTTAGGCCTTATAAATCATGTATATAAACCTTACCTAAGGAAATTTATGTTAGTTTTCTTTAATAACATATTGGTGTATAATGCTTCCTTAAGAGATCATGTTGCACATTTATCTCAGGCCTTACAACTTTATGTAAAGAAATTAAAATGCTTAATTAAGTAGTTTTATATGGAGTATTTAAGCCATAATATATCTAATAATAGGGTGCGATTAATCTAAAAAAGTGGCAACTATGGTTGGTTAACTGACCCTTACTACAATTAGGGACTTAGAGATTTTCTACATCTTATTAGATATTATAAGAAATTTTTCAAAAGATATCAACATCTTAGCAAGCCTTTGATTAAACTATTGAAGAAGAATAACTTTGTTTGGAATAAGGTTGTTAAATAAGCTTTCTAGCAACTTAAACATACTACAGTAACTACCCCTAGTGTTAGTAATGCAAATTTCACAAAACCATTTATGTTAGAGACAGATACTTGTGGAAGTGGCCTAGACGATATGTTAATACAAAATGGTAGACCTATTGTCTACCTCAATAAGAGGTTGATTACATCACACCAAAATTTATCCATATATGAGAAGGAATTATTGGTTATACTAGTGGTAGTTTTAAAGTAAAGGTACTATTTAGAAGGGCATCCTTTTATCATTAAAACTAATCAAGAAAATTTAAAGTTTTTCATTGCAATAGGAATTACATACATATATCTAGTTGAAAAGAGTGACTAAACTTTTAGGGCTAGACTATAACATACAATATAAGTATAAGAAAATAAGGTCATTGATGCCTTTTTTAAAAGAACGAATAAGGGAATTAAAGTAATTTAACAAGAGAAGTATGGAACTAGGTATACTATAATAGCATAAGTACTTTTGTGGCTTAATAAGGTGGTAAGGAGCCATAAGGATGATGCTTTAGCATCTAATCTCCTCCTTATGTTAACAATGTCTTTAGGATCAAAATTGCTATTTTCTTTGCATAGTAGGGTTCTTAAGCATTAAAGGAGATTGTATATAAGGTCTCACGGCAACCCTAAAAATCAATTGATGAAGCAATTTTATGCGTCCCCTATTTAATGACATTCTAGCATTAAAGTCACTTTTGCTAGGTTATAGCAACTCTTCTATTGGCCTAAAGTAATTTAACAAGAGAAGTATGTAACTAGGTATACTATAATAGCATAAATACTTTAGTGGCTTAATAAGGTGATTAGGAGCTATAAGGATGATGCTTTAGCTTCTAATCTCCTCCTTATGTTAACAATGTCTTTAGGATCAAAATTGTTATTTTCTTTGCATAGTAGGGTTCTTAAGCATAAAAGGAGATTGTATATAAGGTCTCATGGCAACCCAAAAAATCAATTGATTATGCATTTTTATGCATCCCCTATTTCACGACATTCTAGCATCAAAGTCACCTTTGTTAGGTTATTGCAACTCTTTTATTGGCCTGGGTTAAAGAAACATATTTATACCTTTATCCAACAATGTAAAATTTGTCAAAGGTGCAAATGAGAGACCATGAAGAATTTTGGTTTGCTACAACCCTTCATTATGCCTACACGAGTTTAGAGACATATTAATATGGGCTTTATAAGATGACTACCAAAGTCAAAAGTTAAGGATGTGATTCTAATGGTGATTGATAGGTTTAATAAATATAGACATTTCATTATTATATCTCACCCTTTCATTACCTTTTTAGTAACTAAATGTTTCATAGAGAATATCTTGGAATTACATGGAATGTCACATTTTATTGATTTTGATAAAAATAAAGTATTTTTCAGCTTATTTTGGCAAAAGCATTTTAAACTCTTTGGTGCTTACCTTTACTTAAGCACTATATACCATCTTTAGTTAGATGATCAAATTGATAGGATTAATAGATGTGTAGAACCTACAATTAGGAAGTGATATTATTACATTATCAATTATAATTTAATAATTATTAAAATAATTTGTGGGAAAAAATGTTATAATGAATTGAATCTTTAAAGAAAGAAAAACCTTTTATGTTTCTTTTTTGAGGTTAATTAAAAGGCTTAAGCATGAGGAAGAATAATATTAACTAACACATAAGTAAGACTATTACACACTTGTAGCATCATAGCTCAAAAGTAAGAACGCCTTTATTAGCTACCACTAATAAATGGTTAAGTTATTAACGCATAGATTTTATAACATTGTAAGAGTATGATTAACTAACCAATTTGCAACATGGTTACCTTCCTAATAAATATGTAAGAGGTGAACATCCTAATCCTTTTGCAGTAAATTACAACCACACTAGACAAGGCTTACTTTTGGGTAGGTGGTTAGGACCTTACGTTAAATGACTTCCAAAGCTATTTTTGAATCAACCTTTAAACCCTATACTGTCAAGCAAGTTCTAACCCATGATAATACCCCATAATTCCACTAAGCAAGTAAAAGAGCAACCAATATACCAGGTAAATCCTCTAAGTAAAATTCCCCTATGATTTCATAGGAACCCTTTGTACTTGAGAATCCAATATTCCTTTAGGAAGCACCATTTGTATTTAGTTTTATCTAATCCATTAGGGCTATCCATCCTACCAATTTGTTCTTGTATGTTTGTGGTGGATATGACATTCCCTTATAGCTTTACATGTCTATAATCAATGCAAAGACAAAAGATGAAAATAAAGGAATAGGAGTTTTACATTTTCCTAGAAAAAAATTACTATTCCTTTGATACAATACCTAATAAGCAGGATTAGTAGGCAGTGTTCTTAATATTGTCTTTTATTATTTCTAAATTAGTAGGCGAGATTATATCCCTAATAGACAAGATTATTTTTTATTATTTTTGAATTAGTATGTGGGATTATATCTCTAATAGTAGTTTGTCAAGTCTATATAAGTGTAATACTTATAACTTTTGGATTCAACTAAGTAATAATATTACCAAAGCATTTAACTTATTGGAGGCTGATCTGCTCAAAGTGATCATTAGAGGCTGATCCCCTTGAAACAATTAATTCTATCTCTTTTATTTTTATAAAACCCTTATTTTTTATCCCCACTTCCCAATCCCTATGCCAAATTCCTTGTTCCAAAACCCTAAGTTCTCATCATTTCATTTCCGAACAACATTCTTAGGGATTCTGTTTCTATTAAAAAAAAAAAGTGTTTATGTTCCCTACTTGACAGCAAAAGAAAAATTTGGGTATCACTAATTTGCAATCTTATAGTATGTTTTTACATAAGTCTTCTGATTCTGATGCCTAAATATCTCGAGTTGAAGAATTATTATCTTTCATGCAAGAGTTTTTCAAGAGGTTTGAACAGATGGTATTCTCTATTATACAGAGGAAGTCAAGAGACAACACTCCTGGATCTACTAATAAACAAAAAGAACTTATAAAATCCTATGAAGCACCAATCGTGACTATACCCAACCACACATAAGGGTAGAATTTCCCCGCTGGGATGAAAGTGATCTTGTATGTTGGATCTCCTGGGCTAGAGAATATTTTTGCTTCCATTATACATCAGAACTCTATAAAGTTAAAATTATTTCTATTCAATTAGAAGGTGATGCAATCTAATGGTATATTTAGGTCAAAACATGTGGTACAATTCCCACATGGGTTGAATTCTTTAAAGGCCTTCTTGTGTGATTTGAGCCCTCAGAATATCACAATGTTGACGGAGAGCTCGCAAAAATTCGCTAGACATCCACCATCTTTAAATATCAGAGTTGATTTGAACAACTTGGAAATCGAGTTAAAGATTGGTCCGAAAGGCAATTGGTGGGAACATTTATTGAATGGCTTACTTTTGACATTTGAGGGAAAGTCAAGGCTTACCAACCATGAACAATAGTAGCAGCTATTTCCTTTACTCACTTGCAGGAGGAGAAGTTAGGTGCTAAAAATTGTTGACCATATGCTAAAGTGACTAGCAAACCTATCGAGGGTAATACCAACTTACCTCGTTTTACTTATCCTTCTAACACTAGACGCTTGACCCAAGAACAATTAAAAGAGCAAATAGCAAAAGGGTTGTGTTCGCACTGTGATTAGAAGTGGCACAAGGAGCACTGTTGTAAGTAAGGGAAGCTTTTAATGATTAAGCCAATTAAGGAGACTGAAGAAATAAGGTATGACTATACGGGCCCAAATGATGATGACACCTTTGTTGAATTTGTAAATGAGCCTGCAGTGTATGCTTTAGCTGGGTATTCGAACTCACAAACTATGAAGATTTATGAAGTCCTCAAGGGACGGCCTGTAATGGTACTGTTTGACTTAGGTAGTACCAATAACTTTATAGATGAGAAGATTGCCAAAAAACTTGCTTTTTCAATCAAGGATTGTAACAAGTTTGTTGTAAAGGTTGTAGATAGGAGAAATTTAACCTATCAAGGGAAGTGCACAAAGGTAAAACTTGTGTTACAAGGTTAGATTGTTTATGTTGATCTTTTCTTACTACCCCTAAAAAATTATGAAATTGTCCTTGGTATTGATTGGTTACGGACCTTGTGAGATATTACTTGGAATTTTTCTAGGTTAAGGATGAAGTTTCTATTGAATAGACATCCAGTGGAATTACACAGAAGATGCATGGGAAAAATTACCACTTTTAGTAGTTATCAAATAGAGAAGGTCCTACAAAAAGATAAGACAAGGGATTTTGGTACAGTGGACAGGTGCAAAGGTGGTCAAATCACATTTGTACAAGGGAAGGAGGTTACGGCCCTATTAACTGAATTCTCTAGTTTGTTTGCTAAGCCCGCAGTTTACCCCCGCAAAGGACACACGACTATTATATTCTGTTATTATCCAAGAATACACCTGTTAATGTTTGACCTTACCATTATCCACACTTTCAAAAAGAAGAAATTGAGAAAATTTTTAAGGAGATGTTGGAAGCAAACATCATTAGACCGAGTGCTAGCCTATACTCATCTCTTGTCCTTTTAGTAAAAAAGAAGGACAATTCTTGGAGGATGTACATGGATTATCAAGCACTCATCCACATCATTGTGAAGGATAAATATCCTATTCCCGTGGTTGACGAACTATTACATGAATTGAGTGATGCTTAATTATTTACTAAACTGGATTTAAGGTCAGATTATCACCAAATCTGCGTCCATAAGGAAGATATTCAAAAAATAGCTTTCAGGACACATGATGGCCATTACGAGTTTTTGGTTATGCCCTTTGGGCTTACCAATGCACCTTCAACATTTCAAAGTTTAATGAACGATATCATTCGGCCATATTTGCACTGTGTTCACTACCCTGCAAGAGAACTTTCTATTTGTTAAAAAGAAAAAATATAAATTTGTTAGCCAAACAGTAGAGTACTTGGGCCATGTTGTCTCCAAAGAAGGTGTGGTGGTTGACCCTTCCAAAATTCAAGCGATGCTAAATTGGCTAATTCCAAAAATGATCAAGGCACTACGAGGCTTTTTGGGATTGACTAGTTATTACTGCAAGTTTGTTCATGACTATGGAGAGATTAGCACTGAATTCTTTTAAAGAAGGATTCATTTAACTAGAACGACAAATCAATTTATAGGCGAGTTCCACCTACTCTTACAAGGTATACAGCTGGATCATCTCACGTAGATCTAGTCGATAAGGACTTACAAGACAAAGATAGGCTGTTTCAACTCCTGAAAGATAACCTTATTATAGCCCAAGCTCGCATGAAACAACATATGGATATACATCATATGGAGCAATAGTTTTTAGTGAGAGATTGGGTTTATCTTAGACTCTAACCATAGCGATAGTTATCCATTACTATCCACTCCTTAATGAAATTATCTCCACGTTTCTTTAGGCCATACTAAATTCTAAAGCACATTGGTCTTGTTGCCTACTGTTTTAACTTACCAACAAGATCAAAAATACATTTTGTCTTCCATGTCTTTTGCTTGAAAAAGAAGGTAGGGAATAGTGTGGTGACACAAAGCCAACTTCCTAACATTACTTGCACAGGAGAGGTAAACCTTCAACTACAAGCCATCCTAGATCGACGTATTATTAAATGTGGAAATTGAGCTGTTATCTAAATCCTGGTTCAATGGACTAACCTTTTTGTCTACCTGAGAGTTCTATCATTCTTTTGCAGATCGATTTCCAAACTTTATTGCCAATCAACCTTAAGGACAAGGTTAATTTGAAGACAGAGGAATGATGTGATCCCCAATATGTGGGATTAGTAAGTGTTCTTAATAATTGTCTTTTATTATTTCCGAATTAGTAAACGAGATTATATCCCTAATAGGTGGGATTGTCTTTTATTATTTTTGAATTAGTATGTGGGATTATATCCCTAATAGTAGTTTGTCAAATCTATATAACTGTAATACCTATGACTTTTGGATTCAACTAAGAAATAATATTACCAAAGCATTTAGCTTATTGGAGGTCGGTTCCGTCAAAGTGATCATTGGAAGCTGATCCCCTCGAAGCGATCAATCCTATCTCTTTTATTTCTACAAAACCCTTATTTTTTATCCCCACATCCCAATTGCTATCCCAAATTCCTTGTTCTAAAACCCTAAGTTCTTATCATCCTCCAATTTTATAGCCACTCGCAACCTATAAAGAAAATTGTAAATCATTCATCCACCTCTTAACAACCAAATCTACTTTTAGTGAAATACAAGACCAACTAATCCTATATTTTATTGTTAATAAATTTAACTCATATAGAAGACTTCACAAGACCCTTCTAGAGTTTTTTTACTCGTCCAACAATCTCTCAACAACTTGTTGGTTGAGAAAAAGCAATGTTATAAAGAAATTCAAGTTCATTGCCTTTTTTGGTGTTTAGGTTACTAGTTTCATGATGGGAATTAAATTGTATTTCTAATGAGAATGAAGGAAAGGGAACTAAGATCCTATAGCATCATCATCATTCTTTCATTGACAAACATGGCTTTTTAATTATAAAGCTACGTAGCTTTATAAAATCAAAATTCATAAGTTTGAACATCACATGAGCAAATTTGTATATAAATTCAAATATAAACTTTAAATTTGAATATAATCAAGTTTTAAAAACTAATTAGCTTAATAGGAATGATTAATAAAACTTTTAAACCATCTTTATCAACTAACTTAACTAATTTTTAAACTTGAAAAGTTGCATAACCCAAAAAGCTAAACTTTGATCCTTAAAATGGCAAGTTAGCAACACTAACCCTACATCACTCCTTCTTGGGTGTTGTTGCATTGAATTCCTAGCATGTTTCTTAGTTGCTTAAATTCCTAACAACACTAACCCTACATCACTCCTCCTTGGTGTTGTTGCATTGAGTTCCCAACATGTTTCTTAGTTGCTTGAATCTTCTTTTGTGCAATGGCTTTATTAGAATATCAATAAATTACCTATTTGTGTGAACAAAAGGTGAATTTTATCTCATTATTCTCCTGTTCTTTTTCACAAAATAGAGCTTTATCAAAGTGTTTTGTCCTCCTATACATAACAAGATTATTGTTGATTGCAATTATAGCTTGACTATCATAATATAGAGTTGTTGCTTGTGTTGGTTCTTCTTTTAGATCAGTTAGCATCCATCAACGCCAAACAGAACTCACACTTGTCATGACAAGAAGGCATTTTGTTTCTATTATTGACTAAGCCACTGCGGGCTGTTTCTTTAAACTTTAGTAGATAACTCCCAATCCTAGGGTGAAGACATATCCTAAGGTGCTCAATCTTGTGAGCTTCCCCAATCATTATCTGTAGATCTTACTAATTCCAACTTGTTTGCTCTTTTAAATATAATTTCATAGTCAATGGATCCTTTTAAGTACCCGAGTACTCTCTTGGCTAATTTATAGTGAGTTTCCGTATGACCATGCATGAATTTGGAGAGATTTCCTATAGCTATAGCTTGCTTGATGTTAGGTTTAGATGCAATCAAGTATAGCAGAAATCCTATGGGATTTTCAAATCTACTTAGATCAACTTTTGCAGTCTTATCTTCTGTCTTGATCGTTATTCCAACTACCAAAGGGGTGTTAATGCTTTTACAATTCTCCATCTGAAACTTTCTTATGACTTCTTTAACATAACTTTCTCGGTTTACAAATATCACTCTACTAGTTTGATGGTCCTTTAAAGCAATGTCCATGAGAACAATTTCATTAATCCAATATACGAAAGGTGTCGACCAGCAGTACACATTGCCGATACCGTTTAACCTTTTCTCAAGAGATTTAATGGCATTGTACTGGAACTCATCGAAACAAAGGGTTAGTTTGTTCGATCTCCAATTGGATTACTAACCCCATTGTTCGACCAATAAACCAATTAATATTTTTAAAAATAGTTAATATTCTCTTATACTATATAAAAATTAATTAAATATTAGTAAAATATAACTTAACGATACACCTACAAATGTTATTAATAAATAATACGATTACATACAATTATTTTTTGAAAAAGAAATTAAAAAAAAAATGATAAACACTATCTCAATTCAATAGTTTGGCTATCTATTCGAATCGCTCTGAGCAGCTTATGTCGAACAGTTTTCTCTAGCTCGGTGTCTTATTCAATGATGTAATCAAATTGGACGGAGCCTACGACAAGTTACTAATTTTCTTGTCTGATTGTCTGATCTAGTCTAGTTTTAAAAATTGTTGGGAAATGTAATGTAATAATAATATATGTGTAAGTGTATGTTTCCACTCAATTTTCGTTGATAAAATAAAAATAAAAATAAAAATAAAAATAAAAATAAAAATTTTAGATATGGTCATTATAATATTTGATTGTTCGAGTCTATGGGAAAGTAAGAGTTTGCTAAAGAAAAAAAAAAAAAAAAAGCAATAGATATACATACATACATTCATATATTAGAAGATGGTGAAAGCTAGGGAGGGAGGAGCAATCGATGAAAACTTTTTTGGAACTGCAACAATCCGATCTTGTAATAAAAAAAAAAAACTCTTTCCACCTTTGTAAACTTGTGACAAAATGTAAACTTGGGTCTGTTCCTTTCGTCTTTTGCGTGCTTAATATTACTTTCGCAAAAGCAAAAAATATGAACCTAATGTCAGTGAAAATTGTCTTATTCAAGTTATTCACAGAAGTCATTTTAAAAGTATATAAAATGTTTTTTCTTCTTCTTCGTTTTACTAAATCAATGTATTAAAATCCTTTTAAAAAAACTACTTTAAATGAAATGGAAATACAAATGTTAATCCCTGCAAATCTTACAGCAGAAAATTCCATGACACATTAATGTCCACCATTTCTACCACGTCTGAACAGCTCCACGAGAACTGACTACAAGATGCTCCGCAGCAATTCAAAATTGAAGGCAATATTCTACGCGGAGAGTGTTCTGCAAGTAAATCTATGCAATCTAGTCAAGGTTGTCTGCTTTATTTGATGCGTCGTAACCATAAGCTGCTTTAGCCAGTGTTTGCACGCATGATCGAGACGGCCAACCGACTACAGGAGCCTTCATATACGTGGTGGACGATGTATTTTATTAGCATCTGGCTACGCAGAGTCATAATCGGGCTCTTTTCGTTTTCTTGTTTTTATCCTGCAGACCAAAATAGCCAATTGCCACTTGAATTTCTTTGAACCCTTCCACGCTGGTATGACAGGGATCTGCCAATGAATCTTTTCGGAAAGAACCAGTGTCACTAGTAATTGTCGGATACGCCAAAAGTCATCCACACAGCAGTTGGCTTCTGAAGTTATAATATATTCTTGTCGCCATTGTCCGTCGGTCTTGCTATCAGTTTAGCTACAGGTCACGATGATTATGTTTGGAAAGCTTCTGTAAATTCTGATGGTCCCTTTGGAGTGGAAGTTGAGACGGCAGTTTTGGTCATATTTTAGTTTGATAAAAAATGAAAGAAAAAAATAAAGAAATCGGAATGAAGTTGCGGAAAATTTTGTAATTTATGTGGAGGGATATATAGATTGCAGCAAAAGTTTTGAATACTTGCCAAAAAGGAACCCTCCTATATATATATATATTATAGTTGCAGCAAAGAGAAGAATATCCAAATAACTTTTATTTTTATTAATTATAAAAATTTTATTACGTAAAAGTATTTCATAGATTCAAATACAAATTTAAATATACATTTTAAAATTCAAAAAATTGATGACTTTTTATAATTTTTAATTTCTTCACCAAAATTTCTTATTGGCCAAGACTTAAGTTCTAAAGAGAAAAAACTTGAGTGCAGTAGTAGCACCGATTTTTTCAGCACTCCTCTTGGTGATTTTGTATCGAATCAATGCTTTTTGTTGCAAAATATAAATTTAATTTAATTTCCATGACTTTTGCTTTTTTGCCCTAACAAGAACCCAAAATTTTAAAGGGAAGAACTTGAACATAAAGCTGAAACTTCCACTTGAGCGCCAGACGAGAGCACAATGGCTGGCTCTTTGTTATTTTCTTGTGCCAACGTTTTGCATATTTTAAGCATAATAAATGAGATTTTTCAAGAAAAATCTAATTTAAAATTTTATTCTCCTTTTTTTATTTTATGAAATCAATTTTTAAATATGTTTAAGTTATCTAAAGTCTTCAAATTTGTTAATTTTTGTAATTAATTTTCATAGTTTTGACTCCTTTGAAGTCTTCAAATTTGACAAATGTTTGTTATTTTTATTTTTTCTCTAGTATTTAAAGTTGAATTTTTTTTTTCTCTCTCTCTTTGAACTCACGATAAAAGATTTTTAACAATTTAACATAGAATATAGTATTGCTAGAAGAAAATAGAGATTTCCTATTGATAAAAGAGACTTTTGTTGTCTTTACAAATTATCAAGAAAAACAAAACTTGAAAATTATGGAGATCATATGCTAATTTTACTTTACTTTGGCAGGAGACATTCTTGATTTTATGCTTCTTACTCAAATGTTTGAACCATTTTCTTTGCTCTTTCATAAATAACATGTCACTTGAATATAATACTACTTTAATACCATTTTGTTGTGTTTGTGGGTTCAAGATTT
The DNA here is from genome assembly GCA_037897445.1 of Ceriops zippeliana. NCBI lineage: Eukaryota > Viridiplantae > Streptophyta > Magnoliopsida > Malpighiales > Rhizophoraceae > Ceriops > Ceriops zippeliana. The sequence continues at coordinate 555,948 of JBAPLH010000115.1, forward strand.
CTGGTTTTATGACTTTATTCTTGCTAGTTTCTTGACAGCAACAAGATAGCAACCAATCTTAAGAGGAGAGAAAACATGGATAAGAGTAAAAATTTTAAAATATTTGTTAAAAAAAAATAATACATCAAATTATTACAGACAAATAAATGTAAGAAGAAAAAATATATAATTTTATTTATTTTTATTAAGTACACAAAAATATTTTACAATGTTATATATAAATTTTAATTTTTTTTTTTAAAAAAAGTTAGTAATTGTTTGTTACTTTAATTTAAATTTTAAAATTAAAATTAATATAATTCCTTATTTGATATTACTTCGTGACCACCATAACTAAAATATTGAATTATGGCGGAAAAAAGTCGAGCAATACTGTTTAACACCCACACTTCTAGCAAGAAGAAATAGAGAGAATATGCTTGCTGATGCCGCTCTCGCAAATGGATATCCCAATCAAAGAAGTCGATTTCCAAGTATCGGGAAAGTTGACAATAGAATAGAAAGAATTTGCCGCGAAGTTTGGCATCAGCGTCGAGGAAACAGCATAAAGCATGGATTAGGATCACGACTCAACGCCATCTCAAAACTTCAAGGCCCAGTCTTTAAAAGAGGGAATGTGATCGATAGCGAGAGAGAGAGAGTCGGCGAGTGAGGCAGACACACAAACAAACTTTTGCAAAACTTTCAGGGCCTACTCAAATGACAGAGAGACGCCGATAGATTGTCTTTTGGGGGTGGGGGGCGGGGGAGGGGGGGGAGAGGGGGGAGGGGGAGAAAAACAAAAAATTAGGAAACTAAAAGAGAATGGCTGACGCTGCAGTGTCTTTCCTACTCAACAAGCTTTCAGAGTGGATGCAGGAGTCGCATTTGTTGACGGGGTTCGAGGCAGAAGTTCAGCACATAAGTGATGAGCTCGAGTTCATTAGGGCTTTCCTGCCAGTTGCAGATGCAAAGAAAGACGTTGACTCCATACTGAATGTGTGGGTAAGGCAAGTAAGAGATGTAGCTCATGACATGGAGGATGTTCTTGATGATTTCAGACTCTGCATTGCACATGATCATGGACGTGGATTCAGTTCTCCTCTTCAAAAGATATCCTGTTTCTTCAGGAATTTTCGAGCTCGGCATCGAGTTTATTTGAGAATAAAAGACATCAAGTCCAGGGTTATTAGTATCTCGGAAGGGTATAGGAGATATTGTATCAAAAATAAATTTTCGGAGGAAACTTCAAGATCCAGCAGCCTAACACGGCTGGAGCGTCGAGGGGATGCACTTCTGCTTGAAGAAGCTGATTTGGTTGGCATTGAGAAGCCCAGATGTCAGCTGGTTGGGATCCTTCTTGGAGGTGAAACTGAACGTGAAGTGGTCTCGGTGGTTGGGATGGGAGGCTTGGGAAAAACCACCTTGGTGAAGAAAGTCTACGATGATGCAGATGTCAAGAAACTCTTCAAATTCCGTGTTTGGGTCACTGTTTCCCAATCTTTTGAGACCAAAGACCTCCTAAAAGACATAATCCATCAACTCTTCCGCTCACTGAAGAAGCAGGTCCCTCAAGAAGTGGAAAGGATGAACAATGACCAGTTGAAAATAAGGATAAAGAAGTTCCTTCAGCAAAAGAGGTACTTGATTGTCTTCGATGATGTCTGGCAGATCGATACTTGGGATGCTGTCAAACATGCATTGCCAAGCAACAATTACGGCAGCCGAGTGTTGCTCACAACGCGCAAAAATGACGTAGCCTCTACTGCCTCTGTGGATTCTCCCAACAACGTGTTTCCCCTGCATCCATTATCTGTTGAAGAGTCTTGGACTCTTTTCTGCAAGAAGATATTTCACAAGGAGTCTTGCCCACCGCACCTAAAAGAAATTTCAGAAAGCATCCTGAGAAGATGCGAGGGACTGCCTCTTGCAATTGTGGCAATCAGTGGTGTCCTGGCAACAAAGGAGAAGAGCAGAATAGATGCATGGGAAATGATTCGTTGTAGCCTTGGCTCTGAACTGGAGGACGATGATAGACTCATGACCATGACAAAAGTATTGTCTCTCAGCTATCATGATTTACCTTACTATCTTAAATCCTGCTTGTTGTATTTCAGCATTTTTCCCCAGGATCAGCCGATAGCATGTATGAGGCTGATGCGGTTATGGATAGCTGAAGGTTTTGTCAAAGAAAAGGATGGAAAGACGCTGGAGGAAGTCGCAGAGGGCTATCTCACTGAGCTCTTAAGCAGAAGCTTGATTCAAGTTGCAGAGTTAACAACTGACGGGCGTTTAAAAACATGCCGCATTCACGACCTTCTAAGAGAGATTATTAATTTGAAGTCGAAAGATCAGAACTTTGTCTCCATAGCTAAGGAGAACAACATGATGCGGCCAGAAAAGGTGCGCCGCCTGTCCGTGCACAACCCACCAAGAACATTACAACAGAAGCATATTGATTCTCCACTTCGTTCACTGCTCGTATTTAGGGGGACTGATTCTTCAACTGAGTGTTCAAGCTTCGAATTCCATTCTCGAGTTCTAAAGCTGCTCAATGTGTTGGATCTGGAAGGTTCACCCGTTCAAGAATTTCCAAATCATGTTGTCAACCGATTGCTCTTGAAATATTTAAGTTTGAAGAATACAAGGTGAATTCCATTCCAAGATCTATTGGGAAGCTTCAGCACCTTGAGACATTGGATTTGAAACATTCCCATGTCACTGAATTGCCGGTTGAGGTTTTGAAGCTCAGGAAACTTCGCCACCTACTGGTCTATCGTTACAAATATGAGTCAGATGATGGCATTCCCACCAAGTTTGGATTTAAAGCTCCTATGGAAATAGGATGTTTGCAATCTTTACAAAAGCTCTGTTTCGTAATGGCAAATCTAGGCGGGAGCCCTTTGATGACAGAGTTAGGAAAGCTGATCCAGCTGAGGAGGTTGGGCATTTTAAAGTTGAGAAGAGAAGATGGGAAAGCACTTTGTTCTTCTATTCAAAAGATGAGCCATCTTCGCGCCTTGTCTATATCTGCAGAGGAAAGTGAGATCGTTGATTTGCAATACTTGCGCTCCCTTCCGCATTTCCTGCAACGAGTTTACTTGACAGGACCCTTGGAGAAGTTGCCAGACTGGATGACTTGTTCACATAGTCTGCAAAAGATCGTCTTGAAATGGAGCCGATTAAGTGTGGATCCATTGCCGTCTCTCCAACACTTGCCCAATTTGGTGCATCTTGAGTTTGTGCAGGTCTATGATGGGGAGACGTTGTCCTTTCGAGCTGAAGGGTTTCAAAGGCTCAAGTTTTTGGGTCTAAACAAGCTAGACAGACTACAATCAATAATCATGGAAAAGGGAACAATGCCTTGCCTTGAAAAGCTAATAGTTCAATGCTGCAAATCTCTGCAAAAAGTCCCTTCAGGAATTGAACACCTGACCAAGCTCAAGCAACTGGAGCTTGTCAATATGCCCAATAAAATGATCAAAGCGCTTCGTCCTGATGGCGAAGGTGAAGATTATCAGAAGGTTGCACACGTGCTAGAGGTGTATTGTACGTACTGGAAAAATGGTATTTGGGATGTTTTCTCTGCGGAGAGCTTCAAAGAAGGAGAAAATTCTGCATGGCTTGACGTGTCCAACAGGAAAAGGGAACAATATATTTGGAAATAAATCTATTCCACCCTTGAAATGGGTTATTTTGTGTTAATAAATAAGGAAAAAAGGAAAAACCCATAACATTAGGTGTCTACGGTATTGTTTGTAAATGTATAAGACCGAAGTAGTTGTGCCAATAACAATAAAATAATTGTTAAGGACATGAATTTAATCGAAATGTACTTTTTTTTTCTTTTTTGTGTATAGATAGTCTTTGTAAAATGCTGTAATTTCTGTTTTTTTTTATATCACTTGCACTAAAAATCTAATTCTAGTCAACCTTGGATTTGAAAATGAATGTGTTAAAAAAATCTACAAATTATGAAATTAAAAAAAATTAAAAAAGGGTAACTTTTTATTTTTTTTATTAGCATTTGAGTGAACTTATATTTTTTTATTTTTATTTTTATTATAATTGTCCTTATCACTATTGCACCATATAATCTATAATGATAATAATTTTAATATATTAGGACATTAATTGAACAAAAGCAAATATGATAAATTTAGTTGTATAAAATGTATTTTTTAAGGGTGGATTTTATAGACTTTCATCAAATATTATTAAGAGTAATTAAAATAAAATAAAATAAAAATTAAGTGATTTAATTATAATAAATTAATATTTAGTAGAAAAATGAAAATAATTAATAAGTTAAATGATCAATTATATAATTTATTAAAAAATACAAAATAATATCCTGCATAACCAATAGAAGACTTTGTTGAAGGTTTTATTACCCTATTCAAACTTTTTCACCCGTCACTCTTTTCATCAAAAGAGTATCTTCCTTCTTTAAGTGTGCTTAGGATGCAATTTTCTTGAAAGCATAAATAATAAAAAGTAAGGATTAGGTAATATAAAAGAGTACTCAAGTTCCTTATTAGGTTTGTGTCATAGGCACATCCCTTAAAGGCATGGTTATGCACTATATAATGTCATTTTACAACTTTCTCTTGCACCAACTTGAGGTCATAGACTTAGGCGTGCTAATAAGGTAGGTTCTCAAACTAGTGTTAAGGCAACAAGGCCTCTAGTTATGGGTTTGGTACTTAGTACCTTTGTATCTTTAAGTCCTAAAACTTTGATGATAATGAATCATTCACCTCATATCCCTTTTTGTAATAAATGGAAATGTGTTATGTGCTCTTATTCTTTTGTTGCTAATTAAGAGATTTTAAATAGGAATTTTTGTTATTTCCAAATTATTGAAAGGTATAAATAGTTGGCTCCTCTTTCTTATGAAAAGCATATATGTCATCTTTTATTATGAGCATTTTGTGGCTTGGTTAAAACTCCCTATGCATTGTCATAGGTGTTTTAGATGTAGTATCACTTCATTTCTAGGCAATTATCATCATCCAACTAGTGTCATTTGACCAATTTACTTACGTTATGTTTAAGCCCATTTAATGATGACTAAAGTCATGCCAGTTTATTGTTACTCTATATGCTTTTCATGGCTTACCCTTAAAATGGATTTTTATCAATTAGAGCCTCTCAATAAGTTTGCTAACATCTTGAAGTTATTGGAAGGGATGTTGCTACTTTTTAGACCCTTTATCTGTGAGTTTTTCTTTTTAAAGTTCTTAAAAAGATATCTGTTTTTTTTTTTTCATAGGACTAAATTTGAAGGTTTTCTATTACTTACTAGAATTATTTGTGATCTCCATCTTCAAACAAAACTAATTGGGCATGTTGCTAATGTTTAATGGTCATTAAGAGCTCATTATGTGACTACTTTAAAGTGAAGACTTTGCTAACTTGGTGACAAAGGAGGAATATTGTTGTTCCCATAACCTTGTATGGGTTGTAATTGTTGTCAACTAGATTTAAGTGTGCAAGTAATTTGAAGTCACATGAAGGGGTAAGAAAGTAAACCCACATTGAGGGATAAGAGAGTAATTTGAAACTACATGGCAAGAGAGTAATTTAAAGCTACATGGAGGGGCAAGGAAGTAAAACCACACGACAAACCCTACATGGAACATATACAATTAGGTGGATGAAGAAAAAAAAGAATGGTTGGCAAAAATAAAGAAAAGAGGAGACAACTGAAAGGGCTGGACAACTGGACGGCAGACCGGAAGAGCGAAATGGCAAAATCCTATTTGACCAACAAAGTGAGCCGATGACAGAATAGGGGAAGGAGAGAAAATCTGGAATGGCCAAAGAGGGGTGGACGAAGAGAGAGAGACCATTGGCAAAATAAAGGAAATCCGGTTGGACGGTAAGAGAGATTCGACTGGGCAGGAAGAAGAGAAATGAACCTACATGGAAAAACAACACATGACGTGAGACCACTGGCCTGAAGAAAATCAGCAACAGATAGGTGAGGCCTGAGGCATGAGACCATCGAGTGGAAGAAAACCAGAAACGGACGGGTGAGGTGTGAGACATGAGACCAGCGAAGTTGAAATACGAGACCAACAAAGTTGTGACGGGAGCATAGTAGAAGCGCGTGTGGGTGTGTACGTTGGGAGACGGTGTGAGAGCAGAATATGCAATGGCGTGATAGACCAAAAGCGTGAGGGCAGGCCGTGAAACAGTAAGACCGTGGAACTAGGAGACAGGTGAGATCGTGAGACGGTGAAAGCAGGAGTTGTGTGAAACAACATAGAGAAAGAATTCAGTGAAGCATTGAAAGAACTCATCGTATTTCCATATTTCTTCAAGAGAGGTTAGAGAGCGTTGTGGTGAACTTTTAAGCTGTAGTGAAGCAGCCATTCAATTCAACAAAAGCAAGACAAGGTAGAAGAAGGGTTGACACAGTAAGTAACACTCTTTATATTATACTTGCTTGGTATTTACAATAGTGAAAGGAGTAGAGGATTAAGACATCTATTGTAACTAGTATTCTCAAGTATAGTGAATTATTTCGATAGAGGGAGAATCCTTAGCACTATAGATGTACGTGTCACGTTGATGGAACTACGTAAATCTCATTTGTCCTTACTTTGTTTTACGTTTTGTGTTTTGAATTGAATTGTGTAAACGCAGCATATTATCAGCTAACTCATAACCTAATGAAGACCTAATAGGCTAGGTGTCTGAAAGGTGACTTTGGGGACTATTGTGATTAGTAGGTAGCAATAAATCTACCTTAGTCAAATCTAAGAAAGAGTTTGCTTTTAAGAAGAGGTTGAAGTTGTTCATATATTTGCGAATTATGGTGATATTGATTCACTCCCCTCTCAATATCATAAACTAGTAGATCTTAGGGTGAAGTTAAGAACTTCAATTGGTATCAGAGCACAGGTTCACCAATTTAAAGCTTAACAAGTTGGTGTACTAGTTTGTAGGGTTTCAAAAGTTTTAACTTGTTCAGCATACTGAGAAATGGATGTCAGTACTAGTACCTGCATTACTTATAGAAAGAAGGTTCCAATCTTTAATGGAACCAACTACCATACGTGGAGAGTGAGAATGTAGGTGATATTTGCAACCATGGGCATGAAGGTGAAGAAAGCTATACAGGAGGGTTTGTGGTCCCAAAAGAAGGTAAAGATTTAACCCTAAAGGAATTAAGGTAGTTTGAGATAAATAGGAAGGCCTTAATATGCTAAAGTTATGGACTGCAAATCTATTAAGGAGATATGGGACACATTGCAGAAAGTCTATAAAGGTGATGGCAAAATGAAGGAGGCCAAGCTTTAAGTTTTAAAGGAGAGATATGAATCTCTCAGATTGTAGAAAAATGAAACGGTTTAAGAGTTCTTCACCAGGGTTATTGATGTTGTAAACAACCTTAGAAGTCATGGGAAGAACAAGAAGGACTCATCTATTGTGAAGAAAATTCTAAGAATTTTGCTTGAAAGGTTTGCCTTAAAGGTAGCAGCTATAGAGGAGAGAGTAGAGATCTCAATTCTATGCTTTTGCATGATCTCCAATGCAATCTCATTGCATATGAGATAAGAATAATGTCAACTGAGAGCTCCTTAATGTCAAAAGTATCAAAATAGGTAGCTTGAAGATAAAATAAGAGAAAGAATTATCTAGTAAGGATGATGATGGTGATGAGGAAGAAAGTGAAGGTGAAGTGTTAGCTTACTTCAAAAGGAAATTCAAGAAGGGGTCTAAGAAGGGAAAAGGACAGTTGTCCTTGAGATGTTATCTTTATAGGCAGATTGGACACTTTTCTTCTCAGTGCAAAGTGAAACTTGATGATAAAGATGAGGATGATGATGATGAGCTGAATTCAAGATGGAGAAAACCATCATTCAAATCAAAGAAGTCCAGTAAGAAGACTACCAACCCATAGAAGAAGAAGAGAGGCTCATTCAAGAGTTATGTGAGTCAAATAAAAGAAGCTGATGAGGAGGAAGATGAAGACTCATCAGATGAGCATGCCTTTATGACATCAACTCAATGAGGTAGTTCAACCTCCAAAGAGGAAGTGAAGGTTGATGAAGAAGAACTAGATCTTGAAGCTGAGTTGGAAATAACTTTAAAAGAGATAATCAGAAGGGGCAAAACCATAAGAAGGTTGGAGGCTCACATAAAACAAGTTGAAGCAAAGTTTGAGGAAGTAGAAAGTTAAAAAGATGAAATAAGGGCTGAACATATTAACTTGAAGAGAAGATTTGAAGAATAGATCAAAATATGTGAAGACCTTACAATAGAGCTTGGCTTAAGGGCTTCAAAAATTAAAGAAATGGAGAAAGAGTTGCTAAGACTTTAGCAACATCTCAAAAGGAGTGAAGAGAACTTGTAGAAGCTTGAAATGATAGGAGAAACAAGTTCTACAAGAGAAAAGAAGAATAAAGAGAAAGTGTAGTAATTTGAGGAAGAATTTGCCATGGAAGTTGAAAGAGAAGGTTGTGACTTAGGAGAAGATAGCTGAGAATAAAGAAGATCTGAAGAAGCAACCTAGGGTGGCAAACAAAATGAAGAAAAGAAGGTCAGCCAACAGAGGGCTATGATTAATAAAAAGAAGGAGAAGAAGGTGACTGAAATGAAAGTCACACAAGCAAAGAAGCCAGCAACTTTGCCTACACAGCAAGTAATAAACAGAAGAAAACAAGCTGTGAGTAGATCCAAGAAGAGGCAATTTCAAGGTCATTGTCTTTATTGTGGAGTTTGGGGTCATAAGGCGAGTAACTGTTAGTGGAGAAGGCCAGTATATGTCTCCAACTTGAGAAGATATGATGTTGTATATAGGGGGAGACAATACAAAATTCAAAGAAGAACACCTGTTGTGAGTTCTTGCACATACTATAAAAAGCAGGGACACACTGACAAGAAGTGTTGGTAGAAGCCCAAACCAGTGGTTTCAAAGAACAAGTTTGCTGTATTGGTAGACTTGGAACAGTGTGAAAGGCGCAGGCAGGATGGCCATAATGCCAAGACATGCATGACACTTCTCCCTGAGCAAGAAAAGGCACTCAATGGCACAGTGAAAACAAGTGGTACAGTCAAAGTTGAGAAAAAGGAGAAAGCTATCTTTCAGCTAGTTCAAAAGAAGAAATATAAAGCTAAAATGGAGGTGGCTAATAGAGCTGAAATTGTACTCAAAGCTGACTATAAGGATAAACAATGGATCCTTGACAGTAGATGCACTTCACACATGATAGGAGACAAGAGTAAATTGTTAAAGCTAAACAAGTCAAAATAATGCAGAGTTAAGTTTGGCAATGATGATTCACTCAATGGTTAGGGGTCAGTAAACATTGGAAGAGAAAAACTAAAAGATGTTCTACACATTGAAGGACTCAAATATAATCTAGCATCTGTTAGCCAACTATGCAATGAAGACCATAAGGTAATATTCACAAAAATAGATTGCCAGGTAAAAAGTAAAGAAGGCAATACTATTGTAGCTGGGAAGAGAACAGCTAGAAATTTATATGTGATTGATGAGGACAAGACAAACAACTATTTACTCACCAAAAAAGAAGAAAATCAACTCTGGAAAAGGAGGCTGGGACACTTATCACAAAAGAACATGAGGAAGCTGACCACTACTCATGCAATCAGAAATATTCCCGACCTCAGAAGAGAGAGAGAGCATGTTTACTCAGCATGCTTTAAAGGAAAACATGCCAAAAAGTAGTATAAGGCTAAAGAGTTCATTTCTGAAGCAATGCTTGACATTGTGCATATTGATTTGTGTGGACCGATGAGGACAAAAGGGTTAAATGGTAAAAGGTACTTCATCTTGTTTTTGGATGATTATTCCAGAAAGACCTAAATCATGCACCTCAAACACAAGTCAAAAGTTTTGAATTGCTTCAAGAGATATAAAAGATTGGTTGAAAATGAGAGTGGAAGGAAGATCAAAGTATTGAGGTTAGATCAAGGCACTGAATTTACAAATGAAGCTTTTGAAGATTACCTTAAGAAGCATGGTATTCACCATTAGATGGCAGCAGCAAGAACACCTTAACAGAATGGGGTAGTAGAGAGGAAAAATAGAGCTGTGGTTGATATGGTAAGAACTCTACTGCTGGAATCCAAGTTTCACACAAGATTTTGGACAGAAGTAACATTTACAGCTATGCACCTACTGAACAAAGTTTTACTAAGACCCAATACTGATAAGACTCCATATAAGCTATGAAGTGGCAAGAAGACAACAGCCAAGTATCTTAGAATTTTTGGCAACCTATGTTTTGTGAAGAACAAGGAGAAAAACTTGGGAAAATTCAATGCTAGGTCTGATGTAGGTATCTTTGTGGGATACTCAGCAAAGACAAAAGGTTACAGAGTTTTCTTGCATAAGCTGGGAAAAGTGATCACATCCAGTGATGTGAGAATATATGAGAACTAGAAAATAATATAGAATGGAGAAGCTAAGGACAATGAAGAAGATGACTTCAATGTAGATGAAGAATCAGACCAACTTAAAGAAATAGAACAAGAAGTAAGTTTAGACTCAAAGAAGAGTGAGTCTAAAGATGAAGAAAGAGATTCTCTTATAGCTAAGATTGTGCAAGAGAGAAGGATAAAGAAGACATGGACCAGTGCTCATCAAGGAAATCAAATGATAGGTGACCCATCAACAAGAGTTACAACAAGAAGAAGAATTGTGGGAGCTACTGCTTTACTCTCACAAGTTGAACCTAAATCTGTTAAAGAGGCTACACAAGACAAAGCATGGGTCAAAGCTATTAATGAGGGGCTGAATCAAATAAAAAAGAACAATACATGGGAGCTGGTTCTAAGACCCACTAATAAGAATGTCATAGGAACAAAATAAGTGTTTAGGAATAAACACAATGAAGATGGCAAGCTGGCCAGGCTGGTTTGCAAAGGCTATACTCAGATAGAAGGAGTAGATGTTGATGAAACTTTTGCACTAGTGGCAAGGTTAGAAACTATTAGAATGTTCCTAGTTTTGGCAGCATATAAGAGGTATAAAGTTTATCAGATGGATGTGAAATCAACTTTTCTAAATGGGCTCCTAAAAGAAGAAGTGTATATTGAACAACCTGATGGAGTACAAATCAGTGAGGATGAGACACACATGTGCAAGCTAAAGAAAGCCTTGTATGGTCTTAAACAAGCCCTAAGAGCATAGTATAGCAGGCTGGATGGGTATTTGAGAAGGTTGAACTGTAAAAGAGGAATAGTTGATAATAACCTATATGTGTTCAACTCAGAGAAAGGTCAACTAATAACCATAGTATATGTAGACGACATCATCTTTATAAGGGATCACTCTGAGTTATGCCAAGATTTTGCATAAAAGATTAGTGAGGAATTTAAGATGTCATTAATTGGAGAAATGACTTACTTTCTTGAATTACAGATAAAACAGTGTGAAGAAACTATTTTTTTTTCTCAAACAAAATATGCCAAAGAGATGCTGAAAAAGTTTGGCATAGAGGATAACAGACTTATTAGTACCCCTATGACAATAGGCTGCAAGTTAATAAAAGATCAGGAGGGAAGGAGTACAAATCCTATAGAGTACAAGAAAATGATAGGGAGCCTTCTGTACCTTACAGCATCAAGGTCTAATCTTATGAAAGCTGTGTGCGTTGCTAGCAGATTCCAAGCTGATCCTAAGGAATCTCATGTGTTGGCAGTGAAAAGAATCCTAAGATACCTCAAAGGGATACTGAAAATGGGTTTGTGGTATCTAGTCATAGATTCTGTAAAACTACAAGCATACACTGATACAGACTAGGCAGGAAGTATAGATGATAGAAAATCAACCAGCAGTTGTAGTTTCTACTTGGGTTCAAAGTGTGTTGCATGGTTAAGTAAAAAGCAAAATAGTGTTGCTTTGAGCACAGCTAAGGCTAAATATATGGCTGCTTGTGCAGCATGTACTCAGGTGATATGGATGCAAAAATAATTGGCAAACTTGGTTGTTGAAGTAAAGTTACCAGTAAGTGTACTTTGTGATAATCAAAGTGCTATTGATCTTAGTAAGAATCCAGTTCAACATTCGAGGAGTAAGCATATTGACATCCGGTATCACTTCATCAAAGATCAAGTGGAATAGGGTACAATTCAGTTGGAGTATGTTGGCACTAAAGATTAAATTTCAGATATTCTAACTAAACTTCTATCCATAGAACTGTTTGAAAAGCATGGATTGAGTCTATCTATGCAAATGTCTCCTCAAGCGTGAAGTTCAGGTGATCCTCCATCTCTAACAGTGCAGAGGGAGTTGTTAAGAAAAGGGGAGTGCATATTTAGGGGAAGTTGAAATTGTTGTATAATGGTTTTTGTTATGAGTGTTGCCAACAACTACAAAGGGAGAGATTGTTGTTCTCACAACCTTGTATGGGTTGTAATTGTTGTCAACTAGATTTAAGTATGCAAGTAATTTGAAGCCACATAGAGGGGCAAGAAAGTAAAGCTACATGGAGGGGCAAGAAAGTAATTTGAAACTATATGGCAAGAGAGTAATTTAAAGCTACATGGAGGGGTAAGGAAGTAAAACCACACAGCAAACCCTACACGAAACATATACAATCGTGTGGATGAAGAAAAAAAAATGGTCTACAAAAATAAAGAAAAGAGGAGACGGTTGAAGGGGCTAGACGACTGGACGACAGATCAGAAAAGCAAAACGGCAAAATCCTATTTGGCCAACCAAGTGAGCCGACGGCATAACAGGGGAAGGAGAGAAAATCTGGAATGGCCAAAGAGGGGTGGACGAAGAGAGAGAGACCATTGGCAGAATAAAGGAAATCTAGTTGGATGGTAAGAGAGAGATTCGGCTAGATGATGAGAGAGATCCGACTGGATGGTGAGAGAGATCTGGCTGGATGAGAAGAAGAGAAATGAACCTACACGGCAAAACAAAGAGTAGCACAGCAAAACAACACATGGCATGAGACCACCAGCCAGAAGAAAACCAGAAACGAATAGGTGAGGTGTGAGGCATGAAACCATTGGCAAGAAGAAAACTAGAAATGGATGGGTGAGGCGTGAGGCATGAGACTAGCAAAGTTGAAACACAAGACCAACTAAGCTGTAACGGGAGTGCAGCAGAAGTGTGGGTGTATGTCGTGCGACAACGTGGGACCATAATGTAGACCAGATAGCCGAGGAATACGTGGACAAGCGAGAAAAAGGATAAGAAACTGCGATGGACTTTTTCGTAATTTTAATTAAATTTTATAAAATGACATTTTTGTAATTTTAGTATAATTGTATGCACTATATATTTTAGGGTTTCTTAGTGAGAGGCAAAAAAAAAAAAGAACGTATTATACTTCACCCTAATTGAGAGAACCTTTCTCTAAGGCGGCTTGTGCCTTTTGTTCTTTGGAATTCAATCGTTGTTATTGATTTCCTATTGTTGATTATGCTTCCTTGCTGTGTCAGATTGGTATCAGAGCCTAGCAATTTCTTGCAAAGATGTCAATCAATCAAGGTATGGATGGCGGTCGTGTTCTTGACGGTGTTTAGGATGCGGGAGTCCAAGGAGCCAATCAATGGGTTCCTAAGACAGAGTTCAATGCTTTAGATCAAAGAATCCAACGCTTAGAACAGCGTTTTAAAGATCTGATTGAGCGCTTTGACTCGATGAATATTAGCGGTAATAGGCTTAAGGTAAGAGATGAGTATGTTAATCCAATTAACAAACCTAGAATTGTTAATAGGATTGCGCAGATCTAAGACAATGAATCTGTAGAGGGGAATGGTGAAGTGGAGTCACCTTATGTGATTAGGCGAATGATGTTAGCACCAAAACAGGAGACAAATACCTAACGACACTAGTTGTTCTGTACCAGGTGCACGATTGGGGGAAAGGTGTTTGACATGATTATAGATAATGGGAGTAGTGAAAACATTATCAGGAGAGAAGTTGTTAAACAGTTACAGCTATCTGTCAAAAAACATCCATACCCATACACTATTGGGTGGATTAAGGCGGTCGAGAAGATTGAGGTGAAGGAGAGGTGCAAGGTGTCATTTTCTATAGGGAGGTATCGAGATGAAATCTGTTGTGATATTGTTGATATGGATGCATGTCATCTGCTATTCGGGAGACCTTGGCAGTTCGATGTGAACGCCCAACATGCAGGTAAAGAGAATGTTTATAAGTTAGAGAAAGAAGGTGTGAAGTATACTTTGTTACCTTTAAAGTTAGAGGGATGCTCTAGAACCCGCAGGATAGAGGGAGGCTCTTGCTTGACTGTTGCCCAGTCAGAGAAGGAGATAGTTGAGGATTTGAAAGAGTCAAAGGTGGCTCAGGAGCTCATTATAAAGGATAAGGTAGTTGGGGATGAAGATGTGAGTGAAGAGGTCCCTGAAGCGGTTAAGGGAGTATTGAAAGAGTATAAAAATATGGTTCCTGATGACCTACCTAAGGGACTACCACCCCTAAGGGATATTCAGCATCAAATAGACTTGGTATCTGGAGAAAGTCTTCCAAATTTACCACCCTATAGGATGAGTCCTAAGGAAACTGAGGTCCTACAAGAGAAGGTCCAAGAGTTGTTAGACAATGGGTTTATTCGAAACAACATGAGTCTTTGTGCTGTACCCATTTTATTGACACCTAAGAACATGATAGAGTAATGTCAAGCTATCACTGAAGAGGTAAAAAGGAAAATTGAGAGGGCGAATACGAAATACAAGACGGTTGATAATAGACACAAGAAGGAGAAACTATTTGAGGTTGGTGATCAGGTTATGGTGTACCTGAGAAAGGAACGCTTTCCTGTGGACAATTATAACAAATTACAGCCAAAGAAGTATGGTCCTTATGAAGTTGTATCAACGACAATACTTATATTGTCGAGCTTCCTGATGATATGAACATCTCCAAGACATTCAATGTACCTAATTTATCTTTTTTCCATTCAAATGATACGCCTTTATATCCTAAAGAGAACTCAAGGTCGAGTTCTTCTTTGGTGGGAGAGAATAACGTAGACCAGATAGCCGAGGAATACATGGACAAGCGAGAAAAATGATAAGAAGCTGCGATGGAATTTTTCGTAATTTTAATTAAATTTTATAAAATGACATTTTCGTAATTTTAGTATAATTGTATGCACTATATATATTTTAGGGTTTCTTAGTGGGAGGCGAAAAAAAAAGAACGTATTATACCTCACCCTAATTGAGAGAACCTTTCTCTAAGGCGGCTTGTGCGTTTTGTTCTTTGGAATTCAATCGTTGTTATTGATTTCCTGTTGTTGATTACGCTTCCTTGCTGCATCAGACCAGAACGTGCGATGGCATGATAAACCAGAAGCATGAGGGCAGGCCTTGAAACAGTAAGACTGTGGAACCATGAGATGGTGAAAGCAGGAATTGTGTGAAACAACGTAGAGAAGGAATTCGGTGAAACATTGAAAGAACTCAACGTATTTCTAGATTTCTTCAAGAGAGGATAGAGAGCATTGTGGTGAACTTCTAAGCAACAGTGAAGCAACCATTCAATTCAATAAAGGCAAGACAAGCGAGAAGAAGGGTAAACACAATAAGTGACACTCTTTGTATTGTACTTCCTTAGTATTTGTAATAGTGAAAGGAGCAGAGAATTAAGACATCCATTGTAACTGGTATTTTCAAGTATAATGGATTGTCTCGGTAGAGGGAGAGTCCTTACCACCGTGGATGTATGTCACGTTAATGGAACCAGGTAAATCTCGTGTGTCCTTACTTTGTTTTACATTCTGTATTTTGAATTGAGTTGTGTAAATGTAGAAAAAGTATCAGCCAACCTATAACCTAACGAAGACTTAATAGGCAAGGTGTCTGAAAGGTGACTTTGGGGACTATTGTGATTAGTATGTAGCAATTGATCTATTTTAGTCGAATTTGAGAAAGATTTTTCTTTTAAGAAGAGGTTGAATTTGTTCATATATTTGCGAATTGTGATGATATTGATTCACCCCCCTCAGTATCACAAACTAGTAGATCTTAAGGTGAAGTTAGGAACTTCAAATATATAGATTATGGCTTTATCAACCTAATAGGGATTGTTAAAACATTCCCCCTTATGTTATTCAACAATAATGATGAGTATCTAAGGATGTCATAAGTTGAGCGGGGATGATTTCAATGATCCCTCTTTAAGCTTTTATAAGTCTCCAAAACAAGAAAACTCATTTATTCATACAACCCCTAGTTTCAAATGGTTAGGTGAACCAGGTCATCCCATCATCCTAATTTTTCATAAACATTACTTTCCTTGTGCTAATTTTTGTGTTTTTTAATGTAAGACAAAAGGTCTTAAGAATCTTATTTAATTTTAATGAGATTGTAAAGAGAGGTTATAATGGAGTCATTTACTTAAGTTTAAGAGACGATTCCTACCCTCAATAAAAACTTAATGAAGAAATAACCTGTCGTTGAGTAGGGTAATGCTAAGTTGAATGAGAGAGTAGCAAAGAAGAAGAAAATTGTGTTTGTTCCTGAAAGCAAACAGAATGACGTTATGGTGAAGAGAAACCAACCCAAGATAAAATGGGTTAGGAAAAATGTAATGGAAACTCCTATCCAAAGGAAATAAGTTGTCAAAAGCTAAAAGAAAGTTGTCACAACAATTGCCGAAGATATGAACTTGGTGAAAGAAGAAAATTTAAATTTGAAGGATTTTGCTAGAGTTGTAGTAAGTATGGGCATAAGGCTAGTGTGTGCTGGAGTAATAGGCCTATAATAAAGAGTAATGTGAGGCAAGAGTCTAGGGGGAGACTCTATCAAAAAAGGAGACAACTTGAAGTGAAAAGAAGTCAAATTCCACTAAGAAACAAATTTGATACATTGGAAGAAATCTGTGAAAAATGTGATAGGACTAGACATATTATTGAGGAACTCTTGACATTATTGCCCAATCAAACAATGCAAAGGAAAACACTTGCATATGCTCCCACATTTAGCCAAAGAAGAAAAAGAAGAAGAAAGGAAATGGTCATGGTTGTGGAAGTAGCCTTAAAAGCTTCCCAGAAAGAAAAAGCCATGAATCTTGGACAATGGTTGCTCTTCACACATGACAGGCAACTCCAAGGTGTTAAAAGAAGTAGTAAACTATGATGAAGGTTTAGTCACATTTGGCAATGATAGTGCCTTAAAAAATCAAAGGTGTTGGTGCTATTGAAATTGGTGCAAGAAAGCTAAAATTAAAGGAAGTGCTTTATGTTGAAGGACTAAAACATAATCTAAATGGTGTTTGCCAACTTAGTGATGATGGACATGAAGTTACTTTCAGCAAAATGGCTACATGGTAAAAAGATTAAGTAATGGTGCTGTTCTTACAAAGGGAAAAAGAACAAATGGAAATTTATGCAAAGTTTCTAATAGCAAAAACACATGCTATATGAGTACCAAAAATGAGAATCTATTGTGGCATAGGAGATTGGGACATCTTGGATAGAAGGGATTCAACAAATTGTCCAAAAATGAAGTAAAGATGGAATATGTGCTTACTGCAAAGCAAATTGCAAATATATTTACCAAACCTCTATTAAGAGAGATGTTCTAGAAGTTAAGGCTAACCTTATGTGTTCAACCATACCTTAGAGGTTAAGGTATGCCTCTAACCCCTCTCCCTTTCCCTTTTCTATTATTCTTTGGATTTGTTGTAAAAGGGGAAGATATTTTGCATAAATCCAAAAAGAATATATATTGATCAAATGAGAGAGTAGCTTAATAAATCTAAAAGGGAAAATCAAATAAAAGGGAAAAAATTGTCAAGAGAGAAGCAAAAAAAAAAAAAAAAGAGTTAAAGGTTGTTTTCAATTGATATCATGCCCATATGTAAAAGGGAGATACATATTTTAGGGGAAGTTGTGAATGTCAAAAATGCTACTTATGCTTAATTGTTAATTTTTAGATTTGAGATATTGCCAACAAATCCAAAAAGGGACATTATTGAGCTTATCTTTGATAGCTAATGTTGAATTTGTTGTCAATAGCATTTCATAGATTTGTCGAGATATGTTTGCTACCCACAGGTACATTTTGTATTTGTCAAAGAGCTTGAGATGTAGAGAGATCGTTGGTCAAAACTGTTGGTAGTAGGTAAACCTTAAAGTCAATGAGCTAATGTTGACTATTCACTCTAAATTTTAAGAGTCAATGCTAATTGTTGATAATATGGCAACCTTAAACTCAAGGCTTATAAATATATGCATGCAACTATTAAAAGAGGTGTGTATTGAAGAAATGTAATAGAGAAATAAAGATAACGACAGAGAGCAACCACCAAAAGGAAAAGGAGTAGAACAACAAGGAGCAACCACGAAAAAGAATAGGTAAGGGGAATGGCAAAAGGTTGTGTGCTGTAGAAATGTAATAGAGAAACAAAAAGAATGATAGAAAGCAACCATCAAAAAGAAAAGGAGCAGAAAAACAAAGAGCAACCACAAAAAAGAATAAGTAAGGAGAATGACAAAAGGTTGTGTGAGCTATAGAACAATAAGAGGAAGAAATCGTATGAGCTACAAAACTCCAAGAGGAAGAAACCTTGCAAGCTATAAAACACTGAGAGGAAGAAAATGTGTGTTCTACAAAATTGAAAAGAGTGTAGTGGTAGATGGAAATAGTAGTAGCACCAAAAGAGAAAGAAAGTGCAGCGATAAAAGGAAACAACAGCAGCATTAAAGGAAAAAGGAGAGTACAATGATAAAAGGAAACAGCAGCAACACTAAAGAAAGAAGAAGGTAGCAATTATTGTAGAAGCAGAAAGATTACAGTAGTAGAAGCATAAAAGGAAGAAGGAAGCAACACTGGTAGTAGAGGAGAGAACCTACTTAGGCAGAAGCAGGTAGCACTAGTAGTAGAGGAAAGGAGAAACCTGCAGAGGTAGAAGGGGGAACTTACAGAGACAAAAGAGAACCAGCAACAAAGAAGAGAATTTATAAAAGGAGGAACCTGTAAAGACAAAAGGAAAAACCTACAAAGGTAAAAGAAGGAACTTATAGAGACAAGAGAAAACTGTCGATAGAGGAGAGTACTTGCCAAGGTAGAAAGAGGCGGCACTGGTAACAGATGAGAAAACCTATCAAGGCAAAAGGAGGCAACCCCGACAGCAGTGAAAGAACCTATAAAAAGCATAACTTACAGCAACGAAGAGAATCGATAACAGCGAAGATAACCTATAACAGAGATAACTTGCAGCAAAGATAACCTACAATGGAGAGAACTTACAACAAAGATAACCATCACAAAGATAACTTATAGTGGAGAGAACATGTAGTGAAGGTAACTTACAACAGAGATAACTTACAGTAGAAATAACTTGTAACGAAGAGAATTTGTAAAAAAGAGAACCTATAGCAAAGATAACTTGTAACAAAGAGGATAAACTACAACAAAGAGAACCTGTAGAGGAGAGATGGACAAAGTTTAAGGAAAGAAATCAACAATGAAGAAGAAGAAGATCCATTTTTTGCAAAAGCAACTTGTGCACATATTTCTCAGGGAAGTTTTGTCATAAACTTTTTATGTATTTCTTGAAAAAGGGTGAAAGATCCTCGAAGTGATCAAGAGATTAATCCTTCGAGTAATAGAGAGATCATTGTTAGTGGTTAAGGAGTGATCCTTCCACAACGTCAGTTGTATCCCTTAATAATAAGAGTGGATCATATGATCTACGAGTGATCCTATCATACCATGGACATAGTTCAAATATTGTGGGTAAACCACATAAAATTTTATGTGTTCTCAAGTGCTTAGGCTTACTTGATATTCATACAGTTATTCTTGCATAAAGAAGTAAGATAAAATTAAATTATTGACTTTAATATAGATTTGTAAAAAGTAAGTATCTCACACTAATTCACCCATTCCCCTTTTTAGTGTGAGACCTAAGAAGATTCTCATTAATAAGTAAAACATTGTTTTTAATGATCAACATATAGAAATACATATGAAAATAATTGTTTATTATTTTTGTGCATAAATAATCAAAATACATACCTAAACATATTATGATCTTAAACATTAGAAATTTTTCCCAAAATAGGATTTTTCTATCTCGATGTTTACCACTTGTAAAAAAAGAAAAAAAAAACAATCAAATAAAGATTCAACCTTTATTTTTATACTAATTATTGGAACTCTTTAGCAACTATGTAAGTTTATTATGTTGTAGTTTAGTCTTATTACTCTGAAATGATACAAATGTTATGTTTTTTTTTCTTTATCTATAATTAGTGGTCTTTCATTATTTACAATTATTACATAAAGACATTATATAATTGTCTTTTTATTATTTCTATCCTTTTCTTTCTATATTTATGAGTATGTTTAGTTAATGTTTCTATTTTCCTGTTTACATGAAAAATTCTTTATTTAAGGTATTTATCCTTTTAGAAAAAGTATTGAATGCTTGTATTAAGTTACATGACATTCTTTGGTTTCAAATATTTTTGTGTATTTGTATACATTTGATATTATTATATTTAAAGTGTTATTTTAAAGGAAATTGATGTAAGACTTTAATAGTCAAGTTTTAATTTAACAATAAAAATTGATAAATGCAAAACTAAGTATTTACATAGAAAAGTGTTTTCTTGATAGTTATTATTTGTAAAACCATATCCATATATATGTATGAAATCACACTAACCCAACAAAATAATAAACTTGTCTGTTTGTGTCTTACGTTTTTTGAAAAATTCTTTTATAATATGAGACTTTATGTTTATTGTTATTTTTGTCTTTGGGATGAATGATATTAATAGGGTCATGTATATGTACGATGATGCGTTATTGCACAAAGAATTTTTCATTTATTATGAAAAGAGTGGTATAAATAAAATGTTAGTTGAGGTTAATAAATTTAAATATTTGGATGTGCAAAATATAGTAATTAAAGTGTTAGGATATTTAGGATTTAAAGAACTATATTATAGGTATCATAGGAGAGTTTAAATACAAGCTTGAATGATGTGCCTAAAAATTAGAAATATGTTCTTGTATAACATTAGGAGACCAACATAGAATCTAACAAGAACAATTTTGAGGATGAAGAATATAATAAAAGCATAATAAAAATAAATATGTTGTTTGATAATGATGATTTTAAATTAAAGGAAGCTAGAGTTAATGTAAGGAAATTTAAATAAGGTAAAGAATTAGGAGAAAAAGACACTTGTATGCTTGATGTTAGAGTTAGAAGGGAACATTTTGAGAGTAACACTTGATATGAACCAATCTAATGATGAGGAGGGTGATGAAGATGCCATTAGTTATTAGGATATTAGTGATTATGGTAGTTTTGAAATTAATGGTATTAAAGATCAATATTATAAATGAGAAGCAGATGGAAATATTTAGTCCATAACCTAAAATGAGAAAAGCTAAAGTTTAATCCATCAATGGTATTTAAAGATATGAATGCTTTTAAAGGGAATTCGTCAAATATGCATTGAAGGAAAAAATTGAGTTTGATTGCACAAAGAATTGCAAACATTTTATTTGAGTTAGGTGCAAAAAGCCCTTGTATTCATAAAAAATAATAGCTAGGTATGTGAATAATTAAATAGTAAGCAATTGAAAACCTTTGTTAACATACATGATTGCAACCTAATGTTTAGTAATAATAAGAGTTTTGCATCCTAATTAGTCAATAATTTTATCAAAGACTTAGCTTTAATTTCCAAATTGTAATCAAAAACTATTATAAAAAATAAAAAAAAATTACAATTAAAGGTTAACCTTTGCAAATATCATAAGTTAAGAGAATTAGTCATAAAAAAAAAAATGAAAGCAGATGCTAATATAAAGTATGCTAAATTGTAGGAACTATAAAACAAAGATTGAAATGAGTAACCTAAATGCAACTTTCAAACTTAAGAAGGTGATGCATACACTTAGAATAAGGTTGCTAAAGTTTGAAAGAATGTACTTTGCAACAATTTGACTTAAATAAAATGAAGTTAGGCTAAAGAAATGGCTCAACTCATATTGTCTATTGCTTATCCTTAACTTAAGTCATACATTTAAGCCAACTTAAGGTGTGTTTAGAATTATGGTAGCAATTTGGAAACTTGCATTTTGTGTTAAAACATAATTTTGCTAATTTTTAGTAAATTAAAGAATTTATGTTCACAAGAAGCGAACTATAACTTAAACCTACATTTTGAAAATATAGTATATTTTAATATAATGAAAAAACATAAAAAGTGTAACATTATTTAATAATTGTTTAAGACAATAATTTTCATTATCTTATAAATAATTACAACTTAGCCATTCAAAAGAGTTCCTTTTGTGATTTTTTTATTTTATTAGATTTTTTTCTTTTTAAAAAACTTTATAAACAATTACTAAATAATTAATTATGTTTAATAATAATAAGTTTTGCTAATGTTAGTTTGTGAACCATAATAGCAAAGCTTAATTGCAATTCCAAATAAACATTTAAACAATTAGCACTTTTGACTTCATCTTAAGTTAAATATAGACAAAACGTTTTAAATCTCACTCACATTAACTAACTAATAGGTCAATTATAGATTAGACATAATAAGACCTAAAGCTTCTTGGTCAACATAAGAAAATGACAAGAAATGTGCTCTAGCTTTACCAATTAACTAAGACAGATGACTAGGAATGGCAATGAATAATGAGGAGTAGTTTATCTTAAAAAGGAAATGATGCAGAGTAGTCTTTCTTAACAATTCACCAAAGATATGGACTAACATTTGAAGGTTGGCCCCAAGAAAATAACAATGACGAGTAATAGAGGGAGCTACAATAAACCATGATAGGAAGGAAGGTTATGAAAACTTGAATGGATGAAGATGAAAAAAGATAAATCCCTAATTCATAACAAACACTCACTTATGGCGTGACGCCATATAGATGCCACTAGAAAAAAGATAAAGAAGTAATTATGATAAGAAACTTGTCACATGACTTTATAGGAAAATTTAAAACTTAAAAGTTTATTAGTTATGAAAGCCCAAGGACGTAATTATTGAAATAAGTCATTAAACTTTATGCAATAAAGGGCTTACTCAATTTATATTACTATAAAATAAAGAGCTCATCAAGATATAGAAACCTAAGCATAAGGCGTACTCAATTCAATAAGCAAATTGTACACCAAAGTAAGACATTCAAAATTATGAGTTCACCAAACCAAAAGCATGCTAGAAATGATAAACATGTTTATACACTTACATGAACCACTCCATCTAAGTATAATAACTTAAACTTTATTTTGTAAATCAACTCAAATAGATTTGAACAAGTGATTCACCCTAAGGTATGGAAAAAAAAAGGCAAAGGGAGAATAATAGTTTGAGAGGCAATGGAAGAAGCAAGCAAAGATAAAGATAAGTTGAATAAACATCATTCACAAAAACAGGAAAAAAAAAAAACTCTTTCTCATTAATCAAATGAAAAGCAATAACAAAAATTATAATTATAAGACCTACATTGGTATTTACATAATATTTTAATTTCTACATCAAGGAAATCTAATGTGTGGAAACTATTTACACTCGAACCAAGGAGGCATATGATAAAAGATAGCATTTCTTATTGTATTATTAACTAAAGACATCCTTACTTGAAGCATTTTTCAAGTGCTAGGATTATTAATTGAACCATAATAAGTAACACTTTGACTTCCTTTGCAAAAAGGAAGAGAAGACAAGATGATTGAAGCAAATGTAGTGGTCAAAGCTAGTATAATAAATTTAAGGCTCCCCTTCCAATTCTCTACCTTTAGTTTGCAACATCAAGCACGTATCCAATATGGCCCTAGTTTGTAATACAAATGCTATGCTAATAACTAGTCTTTTTAAAGAGATCCATTATGTAACTTTTTTTCTTTTTTTATTATGCTTGTGTAATGTTGTTAAGGGAAAAATGTGAAAATTTTCTCCTCATCAATTTATTAAAAATGAGCAATCATGGACACATTTTAAATAGTATAGAAGCAACCCAAAAAAAAAAAAAGCAATGAATGATTAAGGAAAGTTGTTATGCCTACTAAGAATTTAATATCATATAAAAGTATAAGCGATGAAAAATTATATTTTAACTCATATTTTTTTGTAAGGATAATTCACTCATTATTTTATACTACATAATAAGTAAGGTTTACTTGAAATAAAAAATAATAAAATAAACTTATATAGTATAAGATCATGAGTGAGTTATACTCACTAAAAAAAACAAACAAACATAACAAGCATTATAATCAAAGCAAATTATGCTCCATGAATGCTTTTAATGACCATAAAAGTGATTTTAAACATCCAACAATGAAACTTGATAACCTAGTTTCCTTTAATTTTGTTAATCATTCCATGATCAATGTTTTTGGAGGTATTTGAGGGTTGAGGTTGGATGAAATTCATAACAATGCATAATGACTATTAATCATATATGATTAGGATGTTCCATGCTAATCTTTCAAGTAATAATAACAAAAATTAAGTCATTAATGAATTGAAAAAAAATCATTCACACACCTAAAAATATTCCCCAATATATTGATACAAAAAGGTAAGAGTAATATTGGATTAGGGACTGATTATTCTAGTAAAGTAACTTGAAATTATATATAAGGGACATATAAGTTTAAATGGAACTCTTCATCTAGATTTTGATAATGGTGTTGAGCTCATCTTTAATGACTAATGTTGAATTTGTTGGCAACAATATCTCATATAGTTGTTCATGTAGATATGATGTTTTGAATGTCATTGAGATGTAGAGAGGTCGTTGGGCAAAGCCATTGATGGCAGGTCAACCTTGAAGTTGATAAGTCAATATTAACTGTTAACCCTAAATTTTAAGAGTCAAGGTTAATCGTTGATCATTGACCATTGACTTTAAATTTTAGGAAGTCAACATTAACCATTGACCTTAAATTTTAGGAATTAAATTTGGTTATTACTTGTAGGGCAACCTTTGGGAATCAACACTGATCGTTGATGAGTATGCAACCCTAATCTTAAGGCTTTATAAACACACCCATGTATCTTTCAGGATGTGTGTATGGGCTACAAAATTTTGAGAGAGAATGCCAAAGAGAGGTTGAGTGGTAAAGGGTGTGCAGCTAGCCAAAGAGAGGTTGATAGTAAAAGGAGAGGCAGCCACAAAAGGAGAGAGTGACCAGCCAAGGCAAAAGAGGCAGCCACCAAGGAAGGTGTAACAACAGCCAACCAAGAGAGTTGTAGCTAAGGAGAGGTGCAACCAGCCAAGAGAGGTGTAGCACCAAGGAGAGTGTAGTAACTAGCCAAAATGATTGCAACAACAGCTAGCCAAGAGAGTTACAACCAAGGAGAGCTGTAACTGGCCAAAAGAGGTGCAGCACCAAGGAGAGTGTAGTAGCTAGCTGAGGAGATTATAGCAACAGTCAACCAAAAACGAGGTGACAGCAACCACTGATAAAGGAGGCAATCACACCAACCAAAGAAAGAGGTGTAGTAGTTGACAACCACACTAAACTAGCAAAGGTGATCTGCGGTAACCACACCAAGGAGAGAAAGACATTTAACAACCACACCAAACCAAAGGAAAGGAGTTGCAGTAGCCACACCAAACCAAAGGAAAAGGAGTACAGCAGCCACACCAAACCAAAAAAAAAGTGTGTAGCAATCATACCAAAGAAAGAAGAAGGAAGTGATTGGCCAATCCAAAAGAAAAAGGAGTTGTAGCAGCCACCCAAGGAGTCTTATAATTATAGTAAAGAAATTAACAACTTATAGCAGGCACAACCAGCAGCATATCTAGTAATACTAGTAATTGTAGCACCAGTAGCAAGTCTAGTAGGTAATACCAACAATTACAACACCAGTAATAGTCTGTAACACCAGCAGTAGTCCGCAACACCAATAGTAGTTCACAACACTAGTAGCAGTCTACAACACCAATAACAGCCCGCAACACTAGTAATAGCTTGCAACACCTACAGCAACCCACAACACCTAAAACAACCCATAACACCTACAGCAACCTGTAACATCAATAGCATATCCCACAGCACTAGCATTTGCAGATTGTAGCAACAGCAAAAGCAGGCAAACCAACAGTGATTATAGTTACAGCAGTAGTATGTGCAAGCAATAATACTAGCAAGTGCAGGCATAACCATTAGCAATACTAGCGTGTAGAATTGACAACAAGTAAATCCCAACTAGCAGATTGCAGTAGGCACAACCAACAGCATGTATCAATAGCAAGCAGGAAACACAGCCAGTCGTAGGAGGAGAAAACTTACCCTTGCAGCAAGTCCAGTAACTTGCAATAGTATAGGAGAAAACATACCCTGATAGCAGGGCAAGCATCACCAACAACAGGGGAAAAGAACCTGCCAAGGCAACAGGGGAGGCAGCATCAGTAATAGAGGAGAGATCCTACTGAGGTAGCAAGTGAGGTAGTAGAGGAAGAGAACTTGCTAAGGCTGAAGGAGGCAGCACCAATAACAAAAAGAGATAACTTACACCAATAGCAAAGAGGATATCCTGCCAAGGCAACAGTTGAGGCAACACCAACAACAGGGGTAGAGAACCTTCCGTGGAGATAACTAGTAGCGAAGAGAACTAGCAGGGAGAGAGAACCTATAATAGAGATAACCTACAATGAAGATAACCTACAAAAAAAAAGACTGGCAAAATTTGAGCAAAGACCGACAATAAGGAAGGAAAAGATCTACATTATACATTAGTAGTTTGTGCACATTAAATGATCTTCTTCAGGAAAGTGTTAGTCACAAACCTTTTAATAAACTTGTTGAAAAAGGGTGGGATACCTTAGAATGATTAAGAGATCATCTCATCTAGTGATTAGGAGATCAAACCTTTAAGTAATTAGAAGATCAATGTAAGTAGTTAAAAAGTGATCCTTCCACACCATAACTATATCCCTTGATAACAAAAGTGGATTGTGTGATTTAAGAATGATCCTATCACATCGTAGACGTAACTCATATATTGTGGGTGAACCATGTAAAAATCTCTTTATGTTCTCTAGTGTATTTGATTGATATACGTATGGCCACTTTTACATTAAAAAGAAAATAAAACATTAGATCATCAACTCTAACAAGTCACAGAGGTTAATTGAAAAGATTTGTAAAAAGCAAGCATCTCACACTGATTCACCCTCTCCCTCTCAACATGAGACCTAAGAAGGTCCTCATCAAGTGGTATTAAAGTCGGTTCCCTCTGTTAATCCATTTTGCTTGCTTTTATCTGAAGTTATTTATTGCTGTTATGAATTTTTATCTCTACTGTTAATTGATATCATGGATAGGATGAACGGTGTTTATAGTAAGGGCATTTCTACTTTTGATGGGCAGAATTATCAGTTATAGAAGAATAGAATGCTATCATATCTGATAACATTTGGTCTAGATGTTTTTAAATCTGTATTTAGTATTTTTGTCCCTGTTACTAAAGGTGATGCTATGACGCCTATTGATAAGAAGAATTTAGAATGTGATAAAAAGGTGAGAAATGCCTTATATGTCTCCTTATTAAACAAAGAATTCACCAAAGTGATGAGATACAACACAACCAAGTAAATTTGGGACAAATTGAAGAACATATATAAAGGAGATAAGGTTGTAAAGGAAGTCAAGCTACAAATTTAGAGGAGTAGATTTAAAGACATAAAGATGTAGAATAATGAATATATGGATGCCTTTTTCATAAAAGTCAATGAAATTATGTACTTTATTAGAAGCTATAAAGAGAAGATCAACGATGCTATTGTGGTAAGGAAAATACTTAAAACCTTACCAGAAGCTTACAATGCCAAAGTTTCCTTTATAAAAGATAAAGACTTAGATAGGCTGCCCCTTAGATGATTTGCAAAGCATATTAGTGGCTTATGAAATGAGAGTTGGCCTTTAAAGCAATGAAGAACTTAAAGATTAAAGACCAAGAAGAAGAATCTGATAACAGCTTTGAATAATAAGATAATAATATTGAACTGGATGAAGTCATGACATAAATCACCAATAATATGAGGAAAGGAAAAAGGAAGTACAAGGAAAAATTACCTTTGAAGTGCTTTAACTATGGAGACATAAGGCACTTTGCCATAGACTATCCAAAAAGAAAAGAAGCAAACAGTGATAATGATGATAAGTTAGTCCTATGAAGGAGAACAAAGAAATCTAGTTATTTTAAAGCTAGAAATTCAAATGCCAAAGGGAAAAAGCAATTCTTCAGATCCAAAAGAAGAAATTATTTAAGCAAGTTAAATGAAGAAGATTCTGAAGAAGAAGTTGATTGTTGTTCCCACAGCCTTGTATAGGTTGTAATTGTTGTCAACTAGATTTAAGTGTGCAAGAAAGTAAAGTCATATGGAGGGGCAAGAAAAGTCATGGATATAAAGACCTATTGGGGTTTCATAGAAGAGAGTATATAAAGACCTCGGAAGACAAAACTAGGGTAAGGCCAACAAAAAAAGTGAGCGTTTAGTAAACACAAAGAGAGGGAGGTCGGCCAAAACACAAGTGTGTAAGATCAGCCAAAAAGAGAGCGCACACGGAAAAACCCTACCCGATAGAATAGTATACCGCAAAAAGAAGAGGTGTTGGATGGTAAAACACAAAGGAACGGCCAAAACCAGCACGGCAAGACCACTGTTAGCAGAACAAGAAAAAAATATAGAAAAGAGGAGACGACTGAAGGCGCTGGACAACTAGACGGTAGATTGGAAGAGTGAAATGGCAAAATCCTATTCAGCCAACCAAGTGAGCTGACGGCAAAACAAAGGGTGACTAGCCAAAGATGGAAAACAATGGAAGACACGGCTAGACAGCAACCAAAGGTGAACAGAAAATCATAAATCAAAAGGTGTTGGATGACAAAACACAAAGGAAGATTGGCCAAAGAGAGAAAACAAGAGAGGAATGGCTGGACAACAAGAGCTGGACAGCATAACACAAAGGGATAGCCAAAGGGAGACAATCGGCCAACCAAAGGTGAACGTCCAAGCCAACCTACACGGCCAAACAAGGTAAACGTCTAAACCAATCTACACGGCCAAACACAACCAATGGCAAGGGGGTAGATGGCCAAGCAAGGAGGAGAATAGCCAAAGCAAGCCTGGACAGCAAGGGAGAACACACAGCAATGAGGTGTGATGGCTGAAGAAAACCGTGTGACTCACGTAAGAGAGAAGACAGCACATTGTCTATAAGGGAAGAGAGGAGAAACCTTGAAAGATGAGACCACCAAAAGAGCAAACCAAGCTATCCAAAGGTGTGAAACGGACAAGTGCAAACCAGAAACGGTGGTAAGGCATGCGACCAACAAGGTGTGCAAACCAGAAATGTATGTGAGACGTGAAACACCAAACCAAAAGCGTGCGTGAGCTGTGTGACCAGCAAAGGGTGCAAACCAAAAGTGTGCGTGAGGTGTGAGACGTGTAACGCCAAACCAGAAACGTAAGGCAAGCCGTGAGACGTGAAATAGGAGATAGGTGAGACCGTAAGACTATGAAAGTAGGAGCTGTGTGAGACAACCTAGAGAAGGAATTCAGCAAAGCATCGAAAAGAACTCAACGTATTTCTAGATATCTTCAAGAGAGGTTAGAGAGCGTTATGGTGAACTTCTAAGCGGCAGTGAAGCAGCCATTCAATTCAACAGTGGCAAGACAAGTTCAAAGAAGGGTAAACACAATAAGTGACACTCTTTGTATTATACTTGCTTAGTATTTGCAATAGTGAAGGGAGTAGAGAATTAAGACATCCATTTTAACTGGTATTCTCATGTATAGTGGATTGTCTTGGTAGAGGAGAGTCCCTACCACCATGGATGTACTTCACACTGATGGAACCATGTAAATCTTGTGTGACCTTACTTTGTTTTACGTTATGTGTTTTGAATTGAGTTGTGTGAACGCAGTAAAAGTATCAACCAACCCATAACCTAACGAAGGCCTAATAGGCAAGGTGTCTGAAAGGTGACTTTAGGGACTATTATGATTAGTATTTAGCAATAGATCTACCTTAGTTGAATCTGTGAAAGAGTTTGCTTTTAAGAAGAGGTTTAAGTTATTCACATATCTATAAATTGTGGTTTTACTAATTCACCCCCCTCTTAGTATCACAAACTAGTAAATCTTAGGGTGAAGTTAGGAACTTCATTAATGATGATTTCGATGATGATGCTACAAAGAATGTATTGGTTGCTCAAGTAGATGTTGAACAAGAATCTTCAAGTGATGAGGAATAAACCAAAGAGGAATTGGATAAGTTGGTACAACAACTTGAAAATGAATTGAGAGCTTGTTTACACAAAAATAGCAAGTTGGAAAAAGATGTAAAGCATTTCAAGAAACTATATGAAAATTCTGTTATTAATGAATATAATCTCCAGGTAAAAGAAAAAGAATTTGAAGTAAAAGAGAAGGAGTGCTTGAAGAGAGTTGAGGAGCTAATTGTACTTAAGGCAGAGCAAGGCAAGATACACGAAGATCTTGTTACTAAGGTGATTGCACAAGAGCAAGAGGTGCTGATTTTACAAGCCAAGATCCATAAGGTGAGCCTGAACTGAGGAAGCATGAAGAAAACTTTATGCAAGCCATGAAAGTGAGAGGAGAGTCATCTTTAGCAAATGGCATCAAAGAGGATGCTACCAAAAAAATTGGATAAGTTTCTAAGCAAACAAAGACCTCATTCCATGAGGAAGAAAGGCCTTGGCTATATCAAAAAGCCAAATGAGAAAGTAATAGAGAAGAAGAAAATTGTGTTTGTTCCTAAAAGCAAGTACAATGACAATATAAAGAAAAGAAATCAACTCAAGTTAAAATGGGTTAGGAAAGATGTGGTGAAAACTCTCATCTAAAGGAGACAAGTTGTTAAAGATGAAAAAAAAGGTTTCCATAATAGTTGTTGAAGATGGGAAACATAAACTTGGTGAAAGAAGAAAATCCAGATTTGAATGATTTTGTTGGAGCTGTGGTAAGTATGGGCACATGACTAATATGTACTGGAGCAATAGGCCAGATTTGAAAAAAGGAATGTGAGATAAGAATCTAAGGGGAGACTCTATCAAAAAAAGAAGATAGTTTCATGTGAAAAGAAGTCATATTCTACTAAGAAACAGATTTGATTTTTTAGAAAAAATCTATTAAAGATGCGAAAAGGTTAAACACACTACTAAGGATTGCTTGACATTGCTGTTGGGTCAAAGAGTGCAAAGGAAAACACCTACACATGCTCCCATATTTGGCCAAATATTATTGCCAGTCAAAGAGTGCAAAGGAGAACACCTACACATGCTCTTACATTCAGCTAAAGAAGAAGAAGAGGAAAAGAAATGACTATGGTTGTGAAAGTAGCCTTAAAAGCTTCCAAGAAAGAAAAGTCATGGATTTTGGATGGTGATTGCTTTTCATACATGATAAAAGACTCTAAGATGTTGATAGGAGTAGCAAAATATGATGGAGGGTCAGTCAGATTTGGCAATGATGGTTCCTTAAAAATTAAAGGTGTTGGTGCTACTGAAATTGGTGCATAAAAATTGAAATTGAAGAAAGTGCTTTATGTTGAAGGGTTAAAACACAATCTTATCAATGTTAGCCAATTTGGTGATGATGGATATGAAGTTACTTTCAACAAGAGTGGTTGCACAGTAAAGAGATTAAGAGATGGTGCTGTTTTTACTAAGGGAGAAAGAACAAATGGAAACTTATACCAAGTTTTCAGAAGCAACAACACATGTTACATGAGAACTAAAGATGAGAATTTGTTGTGGCATAAAAGATTGGGACATCTTGGACAAAAAAAGGCTGAATTTAAGTATTCAACCACCCCCTAGAAGCTAAGGTATGTGTCTAACCTCTCTCCCCTTCTCTCTTTTATTATTCTTTAGATTTATTATTAAAGGGAGAGATATTTTGCATAAATTCAAAGAGAGTATATACTGATCAAAAAGAGGAGTTTGATGAATAAAGGGAAAAATTGTCAAAGGGAAGAAGTAAGAAAAAGAGAGAGCTACGATACATGCAAAAGGGAGATACATGTTTCAGTGAGAGTTGTGAATGTCAAAGGTTGCTATATATGCATTGCTGAATGTTGGATTTAATATGTTGCCAACAAATCCAAAGAAGGAAATTATTGAGTCCATCTTTCATGACTAATGTTAAATTTGTTATCAATAGCATTTCACATAGTTATTCATGTGTATGTGATGTTTTCAATGCCATTGAGAGAGGCTGAGTGGCAAAGAGAGAGGTAGCCACCAAAGGAGAGAGTGACCAGCCAAGGCAAAGGAGGCAGCCACCAAGGAAGGTGCAACAACAGCTAGCTAAGAGAGTTGCAGCCAAGGAGAAGAGCAGCGGGCCAAGAAAGGTGCAGCACCAAAGAAAGTGCAGTAGCCGCCAAGAAGATTACAATAGCAACTGACCAAGAGAGTTACAGCCAAGGAGAGGTACAACCAACCAAAAAAGGTCACCAAGGAGAGTGTAGTAGCTGACCAAGAAGATTATAATAGCAACCAACCAAAAGAGTTACAACCAAGGAGAGGTACAACCAACCAAAAGAGGTGCAACCAACCAAAAGAGGTGCAGCACCAAGGAGAGTGCAATAGCCTACTAAAGAGATTGCAATAGCAATTGGCCAAAGAAAAGGTGACAGCAACCACTAAAGAAGGAGGTACAACAACTAACAACCACACCAAACCAGCAGAGGAGACATGTAGCAACCACACCAAGGAGAGAAAAAGGTGCAATAGCCACACCAAGGTAAGAAAGATGTTCAGCATCCACTCCAAACCAGAGGAGAGGACTTGCAATGACCATACCAAACTATAGGATAGGGCGTGCAACCTACAATAATTGCAATAAAGAAACCAGCAACCTATAACAGGCATAACCAGCAGCACATCTAGTAATACCAACAATTGTAGTACCAACAGCAAGTCCAGCAGACAATACCAATAATTGCAACACTAGCATTACTAACAAGCATGGGCATAATCAGCAAAGGTAGCAAGT
The DNA here is from genome assembly GCA_037897445.1 of Ceriops zippeliana. Classification (NCBI taxonomy): domain Eukaryota; kingdom Viridiplantae; phylum Streptophyta; class Magnoliopsida; order Malpighiales; family Rhizophoraceae; genus Ceriops; species Ceriops zippeliana. The sequence continues at coordinate 588,921 of JBAPLH010000115.1, forward strand.
GCAAGCACAACCAAAAACAATAGTAACGTGTATAACTAGTAGCAAATGAATCACAACCAACAAATTTTAATAGGCATAACCAACAACAAGCATAACCAGCAGCATGTCACAACAATAAGGCAGGAAACACAACTAGCAACAAGAGGAGAAAACTTGCCTTTATAGTAAGTCTGGTAGCTTGCAACAGCAAAAGAGAAAATGTGTCCCAATAATAGGTTCAACAGCTTGCAGCAACAAAGGAGAAAACATACCTCGGTAACAAGGTAAACAACACCTGCAACAATGGAAAAGAACTTATTGAAGTAGCAAGTGAGAAAACACTAGCAACACTGGCAACAGGGGGAGAGAACCTGCAGCAAAGATAACCAGTAATGAAAAGAACGAGCAGTAGGAGAGAACCTGTAGCAGAGATAACTGACAACAACAAAGAGAACTAATAGTGAGAGTGCAGGGAAGAGACTAGCAAAGCCTGAGCAAAGATCGACAATGGGGAAGGAGAATATCTACGTTTTATACTAGCAACCTGCACACATCAAGTGATCTTCCTCAAGAAATTGTTAGTCATAAACCTTTTAATAAACTCATTAAAAAAGGGTGGGATACCCTTAAAGTGATCAAGAGATCATCTCATCTAGTGATCAGAAGATCAAACCTTTGAGTGATCGGGAGACCAACTTAATGATTGGGAGATCATTGTAAGTGCTTAAGGAGTGAAGTTCCCAACTTCTCCCTAAGATCTACTAGTTTGTGATACTAAGAGGGGGGTGAATCAGTATCACCACAATTCGCAATTCACAGGTAAGTGAACAACTTCAATCTCTTCTTAAAAGCGAACTCTTTCTTAGACTCGACTAAGGTAGATCTATTGCTATCTACTAATCACAATAGTCCCCAAAGTCACCTTTCAGACACCTTGCCTAATAGACAATACGGATGTTCTTGTTTAGGTCATCGTTGGGTTATGGGTTGGCTGATACTTTAGCTACGTTCACAACTCAATTCAAAGTACAGAACATAAAGCAAATTAAGGACACACGAGATTTATGTGGTTCCGTCAACATGATGTACATCCACGGTGGTAAGGACTCTTCCTCTACTGAGACTATCCACTGTACTTGTAAACACGGGTTATAATGGATGTTTTTAATTATCTGCTCCTTTAACTATTGTAATTACTAAGCAAGTACAATACAAAGAGTATCACTTACTGTGTCTACCCTTCTTCTAGCTTGTTTTGCCTATGTTGAATTAAAAGGTTGCTGCACTGTCGCTTTGAAGTTCACCGCAATGCTCTCTAACTCTCTTGAAGAAATCTGGAAATATGTTGAGTTCTTTATGTGCTTCACCGAATTTCTTTTCTACATTGTTTCACATAATTCCTGCTTTCACCGTCTTACGGTCTCACCCATCTCCTTGTCTTACGATCTCACTGTCTTACGGCTCACCTGTTCATTTCTCTCTCTCCTGCTGTCCAGTCGGATTTCTCTCTCTTCACTGGATTTCTCTTTCTTCACCGGATTTCTCTTTTCCATTCAACCACTTGGCTAGATTTCCTCCCTTTTTTACCGGTGGTCTACTTTTCTTCGCCCTACTGTCCAGCCTTCTTCGGCCATTCCCGATTTTCTCTCCCGTCAACCGGTTTCTCTATTTTTTTGACCGTCTGTTTCTCTCTCTATCAACATTTAGCCATCGGATCTCTCTCACCCGTCACCGATCTGGTCTCATCTCACCCATTCCAGCTCAGATCTGGTCTCCCCAGTTCCCGATCTAGTCTCATTTCTCTATCTTGTTGTGTTATTCCCTCACCGACCGGCGGTGTGCTGGTGGTCTATCGTCGTGTACGAGTTTCTCTTTCCTTTTCCAATCTGCATTTTCTCTCTCTTAGTCCGTCGACTGAGTTGTCTCTCTCTTTGTCCACTCATTTCAGCTCAATCTGGTTTCACCCGTTCATCACTTTCTCTCTCTCCCTCTCATCCAGCTGTTCATAGCAAGTTTGGGCATGTCGGTGGTCTGGCAATTTTATCTCCTATCTTCGACGACGGCTGTTCTTCATTCAGTTCGGCCATCAATCGTCCCCTCTTTCTCTTTTTCGCTCTCTTCATCCATTGGCTACTGTTCACTCGATGACTGCACTATTCACGATGGCTGCACTATTTACTCGATTCGTCCTTACCAGTGGTGTTCTTCCATGTAGGATTTGGTGTTCTCTTTTGTTGGTCGGTTGTCTAGGTTTTGCTGAATGCTTAATATTGTCGACTCCTCTTCTTTTTGTCATGTATTCAATTGTGTTTGACTTCTTTGTCTCCTTTGTTGAACGGTTTCTCTTGTGTTTTCCGAACTCACTCTTTGTGTTTATGTCGTTCACCCTCTCTTCTTGTCATGTATGCAATTGTGTTGGTCTTGCCCTTCCTTGTGGATTTACCTTCTTACCCTTCCATGTGGCTTTCCTTTCTTGCACACTTAAACTTAGTTGACAACAATTACAACCCATACAAGGCTATGGGAACAACAATCTCCCCCTTTGTAATTGTTAGCAACACTTATAACAAAAGTCACTATGCAGCAGTTTTAACTCCCCTTAAATATGTACTCCCCCTTCTTAACAACTCCCCCTACACTGTTGCTTCTCTCCCCCTTTGCTAACCAATTACAAATTTGAAAAACTTGCAAAGTAGAGATAGAGGATTTACCTAATTTTCAGGCTTAAGGAGGCATTCGCACAGACAAACTCATTTTGTACTTTTCAAATAGCTCTGTGGACAGAACTTTAGTTAGATCTTATATAGCCTCTTCAACAAATTTATATTCAACTTGTGAGAGTAAAGCAGTAGCTCCCACAATTCTTCTTCTTGTTGTAACTCCTACTAATGGGTCACCTATGATCTGATTTTCTTGATGAACACTGGTTCACGTTTTCTTTGGCTTTCTTTCTTGCACAATCTTAGTTACAAGAGGATCTCTTTCTTTATTAATCATATACAGATTTCCAGTTGTTCTCTTCCCAGCTGCAACAGTATTGCCTTCTTTACTCTTTACCTGACAACTTGTTTTTGTGAATATTACCTTATGGTCTTTATTGCATAGTTTGCTAGCAGATGCTAGATTATATCTAAGTCCTTCAATGTGTAGAACATCTTTCAGCTTTCCTCTTCCAATATTTACTAACCCTTGACCACTGATGTTGAGTGAGTCATCATTGCCAAACTTGACTCTACCTTTTTATGGCTAAATTTCTCTCTCTTCCCGCTAGATTTCTCTCTTTTCCTGCCGGATTTCTCTCTCTTTACCATATTTCTCATTTCTATTCACCCACTTGGCCGGTTTTCTCTCTCGTCGACCAATTTCTCTATTTTTCCAACCATCTGTTTCTCTCTCCACCAACGTCTAGTTACTGGATCTCTCTCATCTGTTACTGGTCTCGTCTCACCCATTCCAGCTCAAATCTAGTCTCCCCGGTTCCCGATCTAGTCTCGTTTCTCTATCTTGTCATGTCATTCCCTTGTCGACCGGCAGTGTGCCGGTGGTCTGTCGTCACGCACGGGTTTCTTTTTCCTTTTGCAATCCGTGTTTTCTCTCTCTTCGTCCATTGGCTGAGTTGTCTCTCTCTTCGTCTCAACTCGATCTGGTTTCACCCGTTTGTCACTTTTTCTCTCTCCCTCCTGTCCAGCCGTTCATGGTGTGTTTGGGCATGTCAATGGTCTGCCGATTTTCTCTCCTATCTCCTACGACGGCTATTCTTTGTTCAGTCCTACCGTCAATCGGCCTACTGTTCACACAACAGCTGCACTGTTCGCGACGGCTGCACTGTTTACTCGATTCATCCTTGTCGATGGTGTTCTTCTTTTGTTGGTCGATTGTCTAGGTTTTGCTGAATGCTTAATATTGTCAACTCCTCTTCTTTTTGCCGTGTATTCAATTGTGTTCACCTTCTTTGTCTCCTTGGTTGAACAGTTTCTCTTGTGTTTTCCGAACTCACTCTTTTTGTTTATGTCGTTCACCCTCTCTTCTTACCATTTATGCAATTGTGTTGGCCTTGCTCTATTTTTGTCTTTTAAGGTCTTTATATATCTCTTCCATGAAACCTTAATAGGGCTTACGTGACCAATTTATATTCTTGCCTTCCATATGGATTTACCTTCTTACCCTTCCATGTGACTTTACTTTCTTGCACACTTAAATTTAGTTGACAACAATTATAACCCATACAAGGCTGTGGGAACAACAAAGAGTGATCCTTCCATACCATAATTGTATCCCTTGATTACAAGAGTGGATTGTGTGATTTAGGAGTGATCCTATCACATTATAGATGTAGCTCACACATTATGGGTAAATGTGGCTCCCATAGTTTTGTATAGGTTGTAATTGTTGTCAACTAGATTTAAGTGTGCAAGTAATTTGAAGCTACATGGAGGGGCAAAAAAGTAAAATCACATGGAAAACCCTACACAAAACATATACAATCAGGTGGATGAAGAAGAGAATGAGTGTCGATCTGCAATTGAACATTCAACAAACCTAGAGTGACTGGCCAGCACCAAACCCTACACGACATAAACACAAGAGAGAGAAAACACAACTATTGGAAGAGAGAAAACACAGCCATCAAAAGAGAGAGAAAAGAGGAATACGTCCAGAATAAAGGTGTGGACGGTAAAGGAGAGAAAACCCGAGAATGGTCGAAGAGGGAAGACCAACGGTCAGCAAAAATAAAGAAAAGAGGAGATGCCCATGGCAGAACAGAGGTTACAAAAGAGAAAAATCTGACTTGGCAAAGAGAAAACCGTATGACGACAAGAAAGAGAAACCAATGAGGAACAACACACCACCGGCACACCAGCAGTTGGCGAGGAGACAACACGGAAAAGAGGTAGAGAGAGAAACAAATAATACAATCGGGTCAAAAGACAAAATTGAGATAGCAGTTAGAAGAGAGAGAAAAGAGGTATATAGCCAGAACAAAGGAGTCGACAGGAAGGAGAGAAAAAGAAGACAAGGCCAAATTGGAGTTGACGAAAAGGAAATAAAAAGAAAACATGGCCAAAACTAGAAATAGACAGGTAAGGCGTAAGGCGTGAGGCGTGAGACCACTAGTTAGAAGAAAACAAAAAACGGACAGGTAAGGCGTGAGGTGTGAGGCCACCGGTTGGAAGAAAACTATAAACAAACGGGTGATGCGTGAGACATGTAACGCCAAACCAGAAACATGAGGCAGGCCGTGAGATGTGAAATAGGAGACAAGTGACACCATGAGACAGTGAAAGCAGGAGCTCTGTGAGGCAACCTAGAGAAGTAGTGGATGAACTCAATGTAATTCCAGATTTCTTCAAGAGAGGTTAGAGAGCATTGCGATGAACTTCTAAGAAGTAGTGGAGCAGTCTTTCAATTCAATAGAGGTAAGACAAGCTAAAAGAAGGGTAAACACAGTAAGTGACACTCTTTGTATTATACTTACTTAGTAAATACAATAGTAAAAGGAGCAGAGGATTAAGACATCCATTGTAACTGAAATTCTTAAGTATAGTGGATAGTCTTGGTAAAGGAGAGTCCCTACCACAGTGGATGTATGTCACATTAACGGAACCACGTAAATCTCGTGTGTCCTTAATTTGATTTACGTTCTGTGTTTTGAATTAAGTTGTGAATGCAGCTAAAGTATCAGCCAACCCATAACCTAATGAAGACCTAAACAAGAACATCTAAATTGTCTATTAGGCAAGGTGTCTAAAAGGTGACTTTGGGGACTATTGTGATTAGTAGGTAGCAATAGATCTACCTTAGTCGAGTCTGAGAAAGAGTTCGCTTTCAAGAAAAGGTTAAATTTGTTCACTTACCTGCTAATTGCAAATTGTGGTGATACTGATTCACCCCCCTCTTAGTATCATAAACTAGTAAATCCTAGGGAGATGTCAGGAACTTCAATTTGTATCATAGCACAACTTCACCAATTTGAAGCTCAACAACTTGGTGTACTAGTTTGAAGGGTGTTAGAAGTTTTAACTTGTTTGGCATACTGAGAAATGGATGTCAGTACTAGCACTAGCACTAGCACTACCTACAGCAAGAAGGTTCCAATCTTCAATGGAACGAACTATCATATGTGGAGAGCGAGAATATAGGTGGTATTTGGAACCATGGGCATGAATGTGGTGAAAGTCATACATGAGGGTTTTGTGACCCCAAAAGAAGATAAAGATCCAACCCCATAAGCCAGTAATTTCCGGTAGAGAAGGCCAGTATATGTCTCTAACTTGAGAAGATACAACACTACATACAAGGGGAGATAATACAAAACTTATATGAGAACACCTATAGTGAGTTCTTGCACATACTGTAAAAGGTAGGGACACAATGACGAGGATTGTTATTGGAAGCCCAATCCAATAACTTCAAAGAACAAGTTTGCTATATTTGCAGACTTGGAATAGTGTGAAAGGTGCGAGGCAGGATGGCCATAATATGAGATGCATGACATTTCTCCCTGAGCAAGAGAAGGCACTCAATGGTACAGTGAAAATAAGCAGTGTAGTCAAAGTTAAGAAAAAGGAGAAAGTTATCTTCCATCCAGTTCAAAAGAAGGAATATAAAGCAAAAAAGGGATGTGGCTAATATAGCTGAAATTGCACTAAAGGCTGACTACAAGGATAAGCAATAGATCCTTGATAGTGGATGCACTTCACACATGACAGGAGACAAGAGTAAATTATCAAAGCTAAACAAGTCAAGAGAAGGTAGAGTCAAGTTTGGCAATGATGATTCACTCAATATCAGTGGTCAAGTGTCAATAAATATTGGATAAGGAAAGCTGAAAGATGTTTTACATGTTGAAGAACTCAAATATAATCTAGCATCTGTCAGCCAACTATGCAACAACAACCACAAAGTGATATTCACAAAAATAGATTACTAAGTAAAGAGTAAAGAAGGCAATACTTGCAACTAGGAAGAAAACAGCTGGAAATTTGTATGTGATTGATGAGGACAAGACAAATAGTTGTCTACTTACAAAGGAAGAAGAAAATCAGCTCTAGCATAGGAGGCTGGGACACTTATCACAGAAGAACATGAGGAAGCTAACCACTACTCTTGTAATCAAAGACATTCCCAACCTTGGGAGAGAGAGAAAGAGAGTATGTTTGCTCAGCATGCTCTAAAGGAAAACATGCCAAAAAGCAATATAAGACCAAAGAGTTCAGTTCTGAAGCAATGCTTGATATTGTACATACTGATTTGTATGGACTGATAAGGACAAAAGGGTTGAATGGTGAGAGGTACTTCATCTTTTTTGTTGATGATTATTCTAGAAGGACCTGCATCATGCACCTCAAACACAAGTCAAAAGTTCTGAATTGCTTCAAGAGATTAAGAAGATTGGTTGAAAATAAGAGTGGAAGGAAGATCAAAGTATTGAGGTCAGATCAAGGTACTGAATTTATAAATAAAGCTTTTGAAGATTATCTTAAGAAGCATGGTATTCACCATTAGATGGCAACAACAAGAACACATCAATAGAACCGGGTGGTAGAGAGGAAAAATAGAGATGTGGTTGAAATGGCAAGAACTCTACTGCTGAAATCCAAGTTTCATACAAGATTTTGGACAGAAGCAACATTTACAGCTGTACATCTACTAAATAGAGTCTTACTAAGGCCCAATACTGATAAGACTCCATATAAGCTATGGAGTAGGAAGAAGACAATAGTCAAGTATCTCAGAATCTTTGGCAGCCTATGTTTTGTGAAGAACATAGAACAAAACTTGGGAAAGTTTGATGTTAGGTCTGATGAAGGCATCTTTGTGGGATACTCAACAAAGACAAAAGGTTACAGAGTTTTCCTGCACAAGCTGGGAAAAGTGATCACATCCAGTGATGTGAGAATAAATGAGAATTAGAAAACAATGCAGAATGAAGAAGCTGAGGACAATGAAGAAGATGAATTCAAGATAGATAAAGAATTAGACCAACCTGAAGAAAAGGAACAAGAAGTAGGTTCAAACTCAGAGAAGAATAAGTCTGAAGATGAAGAAAGAGATTCTCTTGCAACTATGACTATGGAAGAGAGAAGGACAAAGAAGACATGGACCACTACTCATCAAGGAAATCAGATCGTAGGTGACCCATCATGAGGAGTTACAACAAGTAGAAGAATTGTGGGAGTTACTGCTTTACTCTCACAAGTTAAACCTAAATTTGTTGATAAGGCTACACAAGAAAAAACCTGGGTCAAAGCTATCAATGAGGATCTAGATCAAATTGAGAAGAATGATATATGGGAGCTAGTTCCAAGACCCACTAATAAGAATGTCATAGGAACAAAAAGGGTGTTTAGGAATAAACACAATAAAGATGGCAAGGTGGTAAGGAATAAGGCCAAGTTGGTTTGCAAAGGTCACACTCAGATAGAAGGGGTAGATGTTGATGAAACTTTTGCACCAGTAGCAAGGTTAGAAACTATCAGAATGTTCTTAGCTTTGGCAGCACATAAGAGGTATAAAGTCTATCAAATGGATGTAAATTCCGCCTTTCTGAATGGGCTTCTAAAAGAATAAGTATATATTGAACAACTTGATGGAGTACAAATCAGTGAGGATGAGACACATGTGTGCAAGCTAAAGAAAGCCTTGTATGGTCTTAAGCAAGCTCCAAGAGCATGGTACAGTAGGTTGGATGAGTACTTGAGAAGGTTCAACTTCAAAAGAAGAATGGTTGATAATAACCTGTATGTGTTCAACTCAGAGAAAGGCCAGCTGATAACTATAGTATATGTAGATGACATCATCTTTGGAGGGGATCACTTTAAGCTATGCCAAGATTTTGTACAAAAGATGAGTGAGGAATTTGAGATGTCATTGATTGAAGAAATGACATACTTTCTTAGATTACAGATAAAGTAGTGTGAAGAAGGTATCTTTATTTCTCAGGCAAAATATGCCAAAGAGATGCTGAAAAGGTTTAGCATGAAGGATAGCAGACCTATCAGTACCCCTATGACAGTGGGCTGCAAGTTAACAAAAGATTAGGGGGGAAGGAATACAAGCCCTACAAAGTACAAGAAGATGATAGGGAGCCTTCTATACCTTATAGCATCAAGGCTTAATCTTATGCAAGCTGTGTGTGCTGTCAGTAGATTCTAAGCTAATCCTAAGGAGTCTCATGTGTTGGTAGTGAAAAGAATCCTAAGGTACCTCAAAGAAACACTAGAAATGGGTTTGTGCTATCTAGCTATGGATTCGGTTAAACTACAAATCAACCAGTGGCTGCCGCTTCTACTTGGGTTCAAAGTGTGTTGCATGGTTAAGTAGAAAGCACAACAGTGTTGCTTTGAGCACAGTTGAGGCTGAGTATATGGCTACTTGTGCAGCATTTACACAAGTGATATGGATGCTAAGACAATTAACAGACTTGGGTGTTAAAGTAAAGTTACCAGTGAGTGTACTTTGTGCTAATCAAAGTGCTATTGATCTCAGCAAGAGTCCGGTTTAACATTCAAGGAGCAAGCATATTGACATCCGGTATCACTTCATCAAAGATTAAGTGGAATAGGGTATAATTCAGTTAGAGTATGTTGGCATTAAATATCAAATTTTAGATATTCTAACTAAACCTCTATCCACAGATCTATTTGAAAAGCACAGATTGAATTTATCTGTGCAAATGCCTTCTCAAGCCTGAAGTTCAGGTGAATCCTCCATCTATACTTTGCGAGTTTTTCATATTTGTAATTGGTTGGCAAAGGGGGAGAGAAGTAACAGTGCAAGGGGAGCTATTAAAAAAAGGGGGAGTGCATATTTAAGGGAAGTTGTAATTGCTGCATAATGGCTTTTGTTATGAGTGTTGCCAATAATTATAAAGGGGGAGATTGTTGTTCCCACAACCTTGTATAGGTTATAATTGTTGTCAACTAGATTTAAGTGTGCAAGTAATTTAAAGCTACATGGAGGGGCAACAAAGTAAATCCACATGAAAAGGCAAGAGAGTAATTTAAAACTACATGGCAAAAGAGTAATTTAAAGCTACATAAAGGGGCAAAAAAGTAAAACTACACGAAAAACCCTACACAAAACATATACAATCGGGTGGATGAAGAAGAGAAAGAGTGTTGGTTGGCAATTAAACATTTGGCAAACCTAAAGTGACTGGCTAGCACCAAACCCTACACGGCATAAACATAAGAGAGAGAAAATACAGCCATCGGAAGAGAGAGAAAAGAGGTATACGGCCAAAACAAAGGTGTGGACGGCGAAGGATAGAAAACTAGAGAATGGCTGAAGAAGGGTGGACAAAGAGGGAAGACCAACAGTCGGCAAAAATAAAGAAAAGAGGAGATGGCCACGACAGAACAGGGGTTGCAAAAGAGAAAAATCTAGCACAGCAAGGAGAAAACCGTGTGACAGCAAGAGAGAGAAACCCGTGAGGAACAACACACCACCAGCACACCAACGGTCAGCGAGGAGACAACATGGCAAAGAGGTAGAGAGAGAAACGAATGACACAATCAAGTCAAAAAAGAGAAAAATTGAGACAGTCATTGGAAGAGAGAGAAAAGAGGTATACTGTAGGAATAAAGGAGTCGACAAGAAGGAGAGAAAAAGAAAACACAGCCAAATTTGAGTCAACAGAAAGGAATGAAAAAGAAAACACGGTCAAAACCAGAAACGAACAAGTGAGGCATGAGGCGTGAAACCACCAGTCAGAAGAAAACCAAAAACAAACAGGTAAGGCATGAGGCATGAGACCACTAGTTGGAAGAAAACTAAAAATGAACGGGTGATGCATGAGACATGTAACACCAAACTAGAAACATGAGGTAGGTCATAAGATGTGAAATATGAGATTGGTAAGACTGTAAGACAGTGAAAGCAGGAGCTGTGTTAGACAACCTAAAGAAGGAATTCGGTAAAGTATTGGAAAAAACTTAACATATTTCCAAATTTATTCAAGAAAGGTTAGAAAGCGTTGCAGTGAACTTCTAAATAACAATGGAACAGCCTTTCAATTCAATAGAGACAAGACCAACTAGAAGAAGGGTAGACACAGTAGGTGACACTCTTTTTATTGTACTTGCTTAGTAATTTCAATAGTAAAAGGAGTAAAGGATTAAGACATCCATTAGAACTGAAATTCTTAAGTATAGTGGATAGTCTCGGTAAGGGAGAGTCTCTACCACTGTGGATGTATGTCACATTGACGGAACCACGTAAATCTTGTGTGTCCATAATTTTCTTTACATTCTATGTTTTGAATTGAGTTGTGAATGCAACTAAAGTATCAGCCAACCCATAACCTAACAAAGACTCAAACAAGAACATCTGAATTATCTATTAAGCAATGTGTCTGAAAGGTGACTTTGGGGACTATTATGATTAGTAGGTAGCAATAGATCTGCCTTAGTCGAGTCTAAGAAAGAGTTCGCTTTTAAGAAGAGGTTGAAGTTGTTTACTTACCTGCTAATTGCGAATTGTGGTGATATTGATTCACCCCCCCTCTCAATATCACAAACTAATAGATCTTAGGGAGAAGTCAGGAATTTCAATAAACCACATAAAAATCTCTGTATGTTCTTTGATACTTGTATTTAATTGATATTTGTATGACCACTTTTATATAAAGAAGAAAGATAAAACATTAGATCATCAACTCTAACAAGTCACAGAAGTTAATCTGGAAAGATTTGTAAAAACAAGCATTTCACACTGATTCATCCCTTCCCCCTTTCAGTATAAGACCTAAAAAGATCCTCATTAAGTGGTATTAAAGCTGCTTCCCTCTATTGATCCATTTTGCTTGCTTTGATCTAAAGTTGTTTGCTACTACTGTGAATTTTTATCTCTATTGCTAATTAATATCATGGATAAGATAAACAGTATTAACAGTAAGGGTATTCTCACTTTTGATGTGCAAAATTATTAGTTATGGAAGAATAAAATGCTCCCATATCTGATGGCACTTGGTCTAAATATTTTTGAATTTATTATTAACAGCTTCATCCCTGTTGTTGAAGGTGATGCTATGACGCATATTGATAATGGTGTGTGTGAAGAAGTCAAATGTGAGGCTAAGGAGAGTGAAAGGACTATTTATTGAAAATAAAGATATTTTAAAAGACTTTTATCTCATATTAGAAATGAAATTTTGACATGTTTTATAAAACAATTTTATCTTATGCCTTATAAAAATAAAGACCCAAAAAAGGCCTCACACATATGTAAATGACCTAATTCAAGTTTAATATAGGTCATTAAAGGTAATTAAAACATCATTTTCATTATCATAAATTCTTTTCTACTATTATTGGCCTTAGTTTGTATAATAAGCTTATTTACTCTCTTAGTCACTTAATGTGTCAATGCACTTTTTAGGGTCTTTTTTTATGGTTCATTAATCTATTTTTAACACTTATCAATGTTATGGCCAAAATCCTTATGCAAGTTGTAGTACTTTTTTGTGTTGCAACATCTTGGATATACCTTTTAAGAGTTAGAGCCAATAAATTCTTATCTTTGATCTTTAGAAAGCCTTACCATAAGGGAGAGGTATAACTAGTACACTTTGAAGCCTCTAACTATAATTATAGAGATTATGCTATGGGGATGGATTTTGAAACTTCTTATGTCCTAACATTTTAGAGTGTTTCCTTAGTTCCTTTTTAAGGTGATCATAAGTCACCTAAGGCTCACTCATTTCATCTTAGGATTTGTCAATCTCCTCTACTTTATAAACCTTATACCTCTCATCATAAGGTTAACAAGATCTTATAGTGATGTCTTACCACTCATAAAAGTATCCATAGAAATTTTAAGCTACAAGTCTTCCACATTGAGCATTACCATGTAAAATGGACCACAAATTTTTAGAAGGATTTATTTGGCCTTTATCAAATATTGATAAAGGCCAAAATGTTCTACTTGCATCTCTTATTAGTAATGAACCTCACCATAAATAAGTGCCCTAATTGCTTAGTATTCTCAATAAAATGAGATTAAGACTCAAAATACTAACATTGTTCAACATTCTTTATGATAATGGAAAAGGCTTTTCATATAATTGCATCTAAGCTTACATAAAGTGGCATTAAAGTTTGAAATTGACTTTAAGGCTTTAAAGAAGCTTTAGTCTCATCTTAAGTGTCTAGTGTAGAAAGTTTGAATTTGCCTTAAATTAAAGCATTTTAATTTCCTTAAAAAGTGGTAGCTCAAGGCCTCTTTGTGACTCTCTAACCGTAATGCACTTCAAGCTTTTTAAAGTTGCTACCTAGTCTTGCATGTTTTTTAATTATTGGCAATACTAATCGTTCCATTGATAAGATGAAATAGACCTTCAAATCCATCATTTCCTTCCTTGATGGCCTCTTAACATTTTGTTATGAGACAAGGTCTCCAAGATATTTGTTGACATTAATATGAAACAAAATAGATTTCAAACAAGAAGTCCCACAAAATTGTATGAGATGAATGTTGATCACATTTGGGCATGGCCTAAATATGTACCCTTTTTGGGCATTGTTCCTCAGGAGGATTTAGGCCCTAACTTCTAGCTTAAGAGATTCCCTTTTAGTTTTGCTCTACTTAATTGCCTTGTACTATAATATGAACATTTTCATGAAAGGTCTCCTCACTAAGCCTTATTTGACATGATGTTAAGGCCTACAATAATATTAATACCTTATGATGCAATGAACACAAAAAAACTTATTATGAATGCCTTTATTTAGTTTTCCAATGATATAATATGCAAAGTTGTCACCATTCCTAATGTTTAATTGGTGGAAGTTGTATTCCATCTAACTCCAAGTTTTAAAAAGGTCTTCATTGAAATGAATGAGAATAAAGAATTAACATTAAGACTTTAAGGTGAGGACATTGTGTTAGATGCATCCTATGTAAGTGAAAAGGGAAGGAACATAGGGAGTATATAGCGCTCAATTGGTTCCATCTACCTAGCACAAGAGAATGTTGAAAATGTTGTGGTCCTTAGTCCTTTTGCTAAGAACCATAATCATAGATATATATATATATATATATATATATATATGACATATCATTTTCACAAATAGCATCAATGCCCCAATGCATTTTTTTAGCCTTAATAAATAATATGCAAAACAAAGGAGACTAAGGCTAGAGTTGTCTCAAATATCAGCACTTTAATGTCCATGTTAATTTTTTGAAAAGTAAGTAGAGTAGAGATTAAGTTGAATAAATTAAAATGTCATTACCTTCTATATCAGCCATTGATTCTCTTTTTATATTGATTCAAATAAATGGGCTTTAAAGATTAATATGATGGAAAGCTAGACTCTAAAGAGTGTTATTTCTTAAGGGTGAGTTGACCAAACTCTTATTTGACCTTTCAAGTTGAGCTTGTACTTAGCAGTAGACCAGCTTCTAAGTGGTGCTGAGTTTCAGTTGTGGATGGGCCCTGACATGCAGCAAGTCGAAATGATTCCTTATTACTTATGCATAAAAGATACAATTTCTATCACATATATATATATATACTTGCATGTGTCATTTATCTTGTATATTTATATACATTTAATGTAAATTATTAGATAAAAAATAAAAATAAATGATAATATTTCTTTCATTTGCTCTATGTGGAATTAAAAAAAAATGGGACAAAAAATTAATCTGAAAAATAGTACTTTAACTTGTGAGTCGAGCCTCGTCCAACCCGAATTCCTCTCTCACTAAACTACCCCAAACCATAAAATGATCCAAACTTAGAATAACCGACTGAAATTCACCGAACCAATTTGACACCAGTAATTTTATGGATATGAATTAGATGACGTGCGCCGTTTACAAGCCTTCTTCACCGGTAAATGCTTTGTAGGAATAATCATAGGGGAAGCACTGACTGCCAATGAAATGAAGCATAAGTTATAATTAACTAAAATAGAAATTATTTTTCAATTATAGCTAATGAGCGTTTAACAAAGTTATAGTAGAATTACAATATTTTTAAAACAATGTTAGGGCCATAATTTTAAGTTTTTTTTTTAAAGTGTATTGAGAATTTTTTGAAAGAATAAAAATATTAGGCATATCACTAGTTGTAACGACTACTAAATATCTAATTCTCTCATTGTAAAAAAAAAAAAAAAATAGGTCATATAAACATAAAAATTACACATTTTAATAATTTAATTTTTAAAAAAAATATAATAATTTTATAACAAATTATATCAGAACTTACCTTCATTTATCGTAAGACTCTCGACTTAACACAAAATGTTAAGAACCCTTAGTAAGAGAAAATAATGGATATATAACAAATGGTATTAGAACTTACTCCTCCTGGACTTATTTTTTCAACTCAATATATGTTTAAAAATATTAATAAAAATATCAATAAATTTTAAGTAGTATAGATATAATTATATATATTCTAACAAATTATCTAAAAAAAAAAAAAAAAAAAGGTAATAACGCGCGAAACACTAGCAGTGTCGATATATAGTCAGCGGCAAATCAATGATCCAAGTCACAACACGCCGACCGATCTATCTGCGACGCTGCTCACCGTTAAACCCTTTTCATTTTTTGTTTTTTCAAGGTACATTGTTAAATACTCTGGCCCATAACTTATGAATATCCAAAAAGGATTTCAAGGCAAAAGATGGAATCCCAAGCATAGAATATAACCCAAGGAAGCAATAGACTTTGGTCTGGTCCGGTACCCATGAAAGCAATGTTCTTTAACTAAACATCACAAATTCTCTTGAGGATGAATATGCCATTAAGGCACGGAGTATTTATTCTCCGGCACATTATTAAATGCTTGGGTCAAGGTTACACAAGATTCAATCTGGCAGGGTCTGCCAAAACTTTCCGGATAAAGCGGAAAACTCAAAAGTGAGTTAGACCCCACCGAATAAGATATCTTTGACGACTAGCAAACCATCCATGGCCATCTTCCAAAACAAAAGTCAAGCTTATGCGGAAACAAAATCCCACGGATCCATTTTATGATATCTTATCTCCCAAATAAGACCAGACCCTTTTCTTAAATACACGAGCTAAATCGGGAATTTCTATCTCCCTTGTTTTCCACGTTACGCTGTCCAATGGCCCTGGTCTGTGGTCATTTTGGGATAACCTGCTTGCTATATCAATGGTCAAACCGGCAATATCCCTAGCAGCTGTTAAAATGCACAACACAGTGGATGAGTACCCAGGATTTGACACAAGTCTATTCAGTAATATCAGCGCCTCCCTTATCAGCAAGGTCCTGCATGCAAAGAACAATTTGACAGCACAGTAAGCAGTCAAGGGACAAAACATGCAAAAGAACCTATGATGAAAAGAGAATGATTTCAGCAATGCATAGAAATCGTCAAGATTTTGCACCATTGAGGTAACATGCAAGCACTCACTTCTCACGTCTACTACACCTATTAGCATTCTCAACCCACAAATAGGAATTCTAAGAATACAAGTGAAAAAAACAAAATTTAACTAGATGCAATATCTATCTTGCACACAGGGAATCAACTTCTAAGATTTGCAGAAGACAAAACAAATATCAGTGCATCGTCACATTTGTGCTAGGGCATAATAATTGATCCAACATGGCATAGATTTAATACGAGTTCTTTTTTGAATGACATTATAAGCTCTAACTCTGAGATGCTATAAAAGATCCCATTTGTTTAGTACACTCACCTTGCTTTAATTCTTTCTGCTGGTTCAACAGGGACAGATACTTCTGCATCTATTTCCGAGACCAACACATTTAAAATTAGCACAATAAAGTTTGGCGCCCCTGTTAAGCTGTGGCCCACCAGAATTTCAAAGCCAGATTTCCCAGATGAGGCTAAAAAAGCGAGGAAATTAACAGCTCTTTTGCGGAGTTCTATGTCCTGCAAAATTGCACCAATTATGGTCTAATATATTGCATTTTGCAAAAATTAACATGTCTATCAGTTGCATTAAAAGGAAAACAGCAACAGGATCACAGCAAGTTCCTCAGTACCAAATGCCAACACCTCAAAACTCTTGCGATAAGCATATTACAAAAAAGAGCACCCAAAATAGTTTTTTGAAAAAAATTATAATTGATGTAGATTTCTTTTACATACAAATGTCCTAACATTTCCAAGCTAGAAGACTAGAAGCTTGAATCCATTAGCACAATTTTACTAGAGAATGAAGTTGAAGATACCCAAGGCAAGTGCCATCTAGCAGCTAACTCAACAATGAGTCAAAGCCAACTGGTCTATGCAACAGATAGGAGTGTTTTATACAAGTGTAATGCCACTGCTTTTTCTTGCATATGGCAAACCAATAATACTCTGCCGCTGCATGCAAGCATCAAACTCTATTGAAATGAAATGAAATAAAATATCATGCCCACCTGGAAGCAATTTCCACAGCAAGACAGACAATTTGCCAAGCCATCAAGGATGAAGCTGAATTCTTTAAATGAAGCGGCGTTTCTCTCATCATTTAGAGCATCATCACCCTCACCCACTTTACAACCAGAGCAAAATATGCCCAGCAGTTTGGGACCTTTAACAGAGAAAATAGAGCTTAAGATATAAATAAATAAAACAATTTTAAGTATTAAACTCAAGAAATGGGAAGGGGAATGCAAGAAGACAAAAGATGATTAACATAGATACAGCCAGTATGAGCCCAGATCTAAAAGACATAATCTCCTTTGTTGAAGACTCAAATTCAAACTCAAATTAGTCACTTTTCATAGAGTCAAACATGCTTTGCATCCACAGAATGCCCTAGGCCACTATGCATGGAGATACCACACACTTCAACACAAAATTTTTTCTAGGAAACAGCAGTATACTTTTATCCACATAGATTAAAAGGAAGACTAATCACTTGTTTGAAGTTACAACTCAAGAGCATGACAGAATTGCTTGCTAACATAATATGAGTAAAACATTGTAAAATTATATTTCAAGTAGGTAGGTAGTTTGGTCATTCTGTACTTCTCTTAACCTACATATATAATAATGATATTATAGGAGATTACCAGTTGGTAGATTCACTAATTCCCCAAAGTACTTTCGATTGACAATACAAACTGCCCAATCCCAATTTCAAAACTTCAAATCAATAATTAGCCATTGACATGTTCCAATATAAAAAATTCTATGAAAAAAAAAAATGAGAAAGGAGTGATCCTAGAAACCCTTATCTTGGAAATTTATTAGGCATAACAACCTATGTCCCATCTGATAGAATGGAGTGTCCCAGTGTATGAGACTTCCACATGATAGATTACACTGATTAAAACACTGATATGGAATTGTGTCATTAAAATCTCTGCACGCCCTTAATGTAATATAAACCTTTACATGGGCACTAAGGCACAAAGCTCTCTCTTGGGTAACTCGGTGTTAATATAAATATATAATAAGGAAGAGACATGCAGTGGATGAGGAAAAAACTGTCTTATGTATTAATGGGATGTTTCTTTTTGGTTTTTTTTTTTTTTTTTTTTTAGAGGTTGGGAGGGGGGAATAAATAAAAGAGATGAGTAGGGTAGGAAGAGAAGAGTAACTCTTGTGTGTGAGTAGGAGAGAGAGATAGAGAGAGGGACAAAAGATCAAGAAGTTATACAAAAAAGAGGCATATGCGTGTCTCTGAACCATGGATGTAACCATGGCCAAAGAAAGAGTATTTGTGGAAGACTATTTTTATTTTCCCAAACTACTTTTCCCTTTTACCTTAGTGTTCAAGTGATGAAGGGTTAGCTTTGGAGTAACGGTAAGATTAATTCAATGTGATGTGGAGGACATTAGTTTAGATCATGAAACATCATCTTTATGAAGATAAGTTTAAGGCAAAAAAAAGGTAAGACAGTGTACATCTAGCCCATTTCCCAAACCCCATAATGTTGGAAACTTTGGCATCTAGACGCCTATTTTTATGTGATAGTGGCCAATTATCCTTACAGTCTAATGGCATAGAAACATGCTAGACAATTTTGCTCCTTTTATGATAGGGTTCACAAGTTAATTTACAAGAATAGCCCACGTGCCTAGTGCTTGTGATAACTCTGATGGTGGAACTAAATTACAAATGACGGACAGAACAGGGGTTCCAAAACTGATGTCAATTATTGGATGGTTTGGTGTATTTCCACAAGGAGGACCCAATCTATCTAATGATTTCGACCTTGCCCCCTACTTGAGTGATACAGTTTTGTAGGTGAATTACCTGCCAGGATATAAATAGTAGGTAAGAAATAAATTCAATTATCCATCTCTTCCATTTAGTCCCAAGAATCTATAACAAAATCACAAGAGAAACAAGGCCTT
The DNA here is from genome assembly GCA_037897445.1 of Ceriops zippeliana. Taxonomy (NCBI): domain Eukaryota; kingdom Viridiplantae; phylum Streptophyta; class Magnoliopsida; order Malpighiales; family Rhizophoraceae; genus Ceriops; species Ceriops zippeliana. The sequence continues at coordinate 608,210 of JBAPLH010000115.1, forward strand.
TATCCAAAATTCAATGGGAGCCAACCACATGAAGCTTTTCTTGCCAATTTATTCTATTACGGATTAAGTTTGACATGAGATGTAATTGATCTAAATTTTCCCTAACCAAAGATTTCAGCTCAACTTAGGTTGTCCTCTTCCTATCCTCTTACTGTCCTCCTGGTGGCCACCCCTCTTAACTGGAGCATTTGTACACTCGTGTTGAAAGTGTCAAATGCTTCTTAAATTATCCATCTTAAAAATTGCACCATCTTCCCTGCTCAAGGGACTAACACCTGTCCTTAATTTTCAAATCCGCCAATTCTTCTGAAATGAGGACAGCATACAGCAATTTTGTACCTTCGAGCTGTTTTTCTCCCATTAATTCCCTCACAAGTGACTATAATTACTTGGCTGGGACTTTTGCCAAAAGTGACTTATTTTAAATACAGATGCAAGCAAGACACTCTATTAAAACTTACAGATCAGATGCTATATTATCCATTCCTCAGCCCCTAACCAGTTCCATTATATTTTCTGTGAGGAAGAAATAAGTTGATTTAATTCCTCCACACAATTGGTCCTTATTTTTGCTCTCTTCCCTCTGCAGGAAGAGAGAAAGGAAATAGGAAGGAATGAAGAAGAAAATAGAAAAGAAAGAGACAGAGCATGGGCTTACAATTTAGTAGCAAGTACAGCATACAAAGAGTTTTCTTTTGTACATGTGAGCCAGCATCCTTTTTCAGCAATTGTGCAATGCCCTCAAACACCACTGCACCACCAAACCTGTTCAAGCCAAAAACATACAATGGCTTATAAGAATTGTCCATTGTTGGGATGTTGCTACAAGTTGACAAGAGAGAACTCACTTTTCCCTTTCTGTGAATGCATTGCTTCTCATCAGAACAGCATTCATTATGGAGAGTGCCTCCAAGCTTAGATATTCTTCAGTATTCTTCACAGCAATTTGAAGCATTGACTGAAATACATAAACCCAGTCCATACAAGAAAGTGATATTGCAAAATCAGCATTCATGAATTCCTCCTCAAACAAGTGCTGTGGATCAAGAGATGTATTTGCCAAACAGCCCCAGCCTGCAGAAAAAGCCGCTTCCTTGCTCGCACTGGACATGCCTCTAGCATTGGTGCTTTTACCAGACAAAAGTCCCTCGACCCGGGCATTGTCCCTGAGTAGAGTGCACTGGAAAGATCACATCAAAGTTCATAAGCACAGCAACATAAGCAGGAACTTTTGAAAGCACATTTTTAAGAACATCATCACATCAAAATACCAGGGCACATGCATAGGCAAGTACTAGTTCCTCTTGCCAAAGTAATGCCACCCCATGGCCAACATAGAGGACCAAGTATCTATAATGTTTAAACAAGAACCATACACTCCCATAAGTTATAAGAGAGAACAGAAGAAATAGCTCATAGCATTAATATATTGCACCACTACTTGTAGAACTACATTAAGGTGGCATCTGTTTGAAATTACCAATTGCTACCTGGCACAATCACACAATACTATTATATCAACACTGACACTGCCATTTATGCACATAATTAACTGTCACCTTTTGATCTCGCTAAAACACTTTATAATCAGAAAACAAATGAATTTTGAGAGGCTGTGCTGACAAGTTGTCCCTCTTTCATAGGCAGTGATTACTTTCAGCCCTCTTTCTTACTTGAAGTGAAAGGTGGAAAATGGAGGTTTAATTAGGTGAGGGTCAGGCCACTGCAGGCTTTGGGTTCCTTGAGTTTCAGCTCTTCTGGGTTTTGGATCACTCAGGTGAGAATCATTTGTGTTTAGGTCATATCAGCTTTCAAGTCAACCAGTTATCTGGTTACTTTGAATTTCAATATTTGGGTTTCAAGTACTTTCTTCTTGGGTACATGGGTAGTCAGGAATGTCACGAGTAGGTGATAAATCAAATACAAACCCCCCAAAATACAAATAAAATAACAAGCCATATAAATAAAATCCATGAAGCAAAGAAGCTTTAAAACTTCAAACTGACGGCTAGTAACTAAGAGTGATTGTAACTTAGGATCATTCAATTTTATCCAAAATTCCCAAGCTCCAAATAATTGAAAAAGAAAATTTAAAAGAGAGTATCATATATGAATCAAAGTGCTAAGCTAAACTATAATCCATGAACCAATGACCAATAATGTGAATTTAAAAAAAAAAAGGATCTAAATACACAAGACTCATACACCATGAGACTTAAGAAAGGATAAAAAGTGTGCAGCCATAGCCCTATTTTTATAGAAAGGCTGTTACTGGCACCTGTGACTTACAAGTCACAATAGAGTAACCTTACCATTACACTAAGACTCACACTTCACAAACCTATAATATAAATATAAATTGATAAACAATGCTCAATCACTCACCTTGAGAATTGATGCTAGACATAAGTTCATTTAGAATTAAAGCAAACATTGTGTCTTGCCTTACAAAATACACATGCATATATGTTTAAAATTTCACATGGAAAAAAAAAAATCAAATAGCCAAAAGAAAAAGAAAGAATTTTCCTTTAAAATGTTTTGTAAAAATTCCTCACTAGGTTCAGTTGAAGCCAATTCAAGCTTCAACTGGTATCTTATTGGGTTACTAAAGGTCTTTAAGAACAAATGTGCTAAGCTAAACTATAATCTATGAACCAGCGACCTATAATATGAATATATTATAAAACAAAAAATCCAAATACAAAAGACTCACATGCCATGAGATTTGAGGAAGGATAAAATGCATGAATCCTCATTCCTGTTTTTACATAAAGGCAGTCCTGTAACTTGCACCTATGACTTACACATTACAATGAAATAACCTTACCGTTACATCAAGGCTCACACTTCAATGACCTATAATATCAATATAAAATAATAAACAATGCTCAATCACTCACCTTGAGCATTGGTACTAAACATAAGTTCATTTAGAATTAAAACAAACATTGTGTCTTGCCTTACAAAACACACATGCATATAAGTTTCAAATTTCATGTGTAAAAAGGTAAATCAAATAGCCAAGAGAACAAAGAAATAATTTTCCTTTAAAATATTTTTTAAAAAGTCCTCATTAAGTTCAGTGAAAGCCAATTCAAGCTTCTGGTAGTATCTTATTGTGTCACTGTAGGTCTATAAGTCCAAGGATGTTCATAGTTCTATTACAGAGATCAGTCACATCGTTCCAACCAAGATGAGATTGTTCAACAAAGATTTTATGAATTTGATGAGAATACAAAAGTTGGTTTGCATATTTGTTAGCAACTAGACACGGTATAATGGTCTAAATTAATGTAACATACTAGGAAACATCTAGCATCAAGCAAACTACGATATTATCTGGAACATTAAGCTAACTGACTAGCCTTCAGCCCTTGTGCTAAACATCTTCTATTATCTTTATGCATTTCCAGGGATTCTTTAATTTCCCTTAGTCAATTCAATTTCAACCTCCTACTACACAAGATACAGCAGTACAAGTCACCAGAAAAAGCCAAGCCCTTGCTATTCCAAGTGAAACATGGAAACCTTCACCTAAATATATTGCACTACTCCTTATCCATTTTAGACAAGGAGGAAAACTTCACATTAAATTATAGCTTTAACAGCAGCACAATAACTTTTAAAATTGTATATATCTTGATCCAAGTCAGAATAAGTAAAAATAATACATTAAGTTGCCTCTAGTCAACTTCATCTTGTCAATTTAGCATTTATTATCCCAAGCCTCCATTTCACATCTATCAAAAAACCAAAGAATACATGAGTTGCAAAATACCATACCTTAGTTCCACTCTTCTTCTCAAACTGAACAGATGTTTCAAAAACACATGCAAGATATGCATAGAACAACAAACAACAGGAACCTGGACAAGAAAGAATTGATTCATTAACACTCTGCAAATGTTACTTGCTAGCAAAAAATAGCAGAATTCTTAACTTAACTCATTCTTTAATCAAGCCATCAGAAAACCTCAGTCACTCCAAATGTTTGATATTTTTAGAACATACTCATCTTAACAAACATGAATATTTGGATTGAAGAAAATACCCAAAAAAAAAAAAAAAAGTTAAATAAGGAGGAGAAAATTAGGCGTAGTTTGTGTTTCAACACTTTACCAATTTCAAGCACCTCATCAAGCACTATATAAAAATCTTCAAAATTTCAAATTCAAAATAAACTCAAGCTTTCACCAAAAATACAAGGAGTCATGTTTGAGTTCAGCAGGCATTTTCTAACGAGGAAAGTTCTCAAAAGAAGAGGTTTAGTCCTGTAATATCAGGCTGAACATGGTCTGCAACAGCATATTTATTTTAAAAAAAAAAATCTTGCTTTTTATACCAACACACAAATTTATTGGCAGCAATGTTGTTAAGTTTGTGATATATTGAACAAGCAATATGGCAAGTTTTAGAAAAATTCCAAGGTGAATTTGATGCAAATATTGAAGACATCATTTATCTCCTCATTCCAAAGCTATAAATACCACAAGCCAAGATCATACATTGCTATTACAAGTGTCACAAGAATCCTATGTTATCTTGAATTCACAGAAAATAAGGTGAGCATACCAAGATTAATCCATAAAATAGGTTGTCTATATACAATGCAACTCATGGTTATACATGAACTGTGAGGACCCATTTTTAGTGGTTAGCCAAGTGTTTTAGCTGATTTGAAGGGCATGAAAACCCAGAATGTTGCTACAGACATGACAACAAACCATAAATGAGAACATAATGGACAAAAACTTTCAGCCTTCAACCTGCCACTACTGCCAAACACAATGAATAAGCTGCCAGATTCCAAAACAAAGGGACAAAATCCCACCAGGTGAACAGTTCATGCCCATTAGAAGGGCCCAAGGCCAAATTCGAGTAACAGTGAGCTCCAGCGGTGGCACCTAGCTAATTGTGATTTCTTTAAAGCCTAAATATCATTAGTTTGCATACAAAGGCCAACATCCCTACAAGCCCCACCTCCCCAACAACAAACCCTAGTAGGGTGAAAATAAAAAACAGAATGAAAATGTAAATATGGATCTCTCTTGCCAAATGGTGGCACAATTTAGCAAAACAAATGAAGAGGGAAAAATGTCAAAGGCAACTATTTATAAAGCAAGGACAGCCCCTTCGACCATAAAAGGCATAGCATAGGACAGTCTCCAAGACCCACCTTGGAAGAAACATTAACCAGAATTTAAATGACTGCAAAAAGCAGCTTAAGTAACTCACATTTTCAAGATTACAGAGATCAACTAAAGGTGCAATCAAAGCCTCCAATGGCAGCAGTCCATTACCGATCTGAATTGCAGAAGAACAATGAATAAGGAGAAATACTAATAATCAAATAGTTGTACTGTATGTCAAACATAAGGTGAAGATCATCCTTAAATGAAATATAGGTTTGCCTTCATGGTGGTAAAAGGGTTAAAAGGCTATAGATATCAAATATAAAGGACTGCAAAAATTTGACAATATCACAGCTCTACCTTTGTCAACAAAGAGTGCAGGTCAAATACTTTTGTAGCCTCAAAAGTGTGCAAATGGCCCATATGGCACTGCAAAAATATGTGATAAGAGCTATCACCTGCCACAGAGCCCACTGGTATTTTGGAGGACATATTCATGTTCATGCACCCAAAAAGAACATGAAAATCTGTTGGACAAACCATGACCAGTTTGGAGATCAGATTTCTTCCCAGCACTTGGTCACTTGTGCGGCCCCATATGCCCAGCAACTTCTCAGAAAGACCAAGACCAGAAAATAAGCCATCTTCTATTTCACTAGAATCATCAGCTTTTCCCACCTGAACTCCTATAGTCTTAGACAAAGAAGCAGCTAACAAAGACAAATGCTTAAAAAATCAAAAAGATGCTTAAAAAAGGAGATGTCATGTATCAACATGATCATAAAAAGAAAAAAGGGAAAAGAGCACAAACAAAAATCAAGAAAATGAAAATTCTATCAGCATCAAATTTATCCAACTCACACATTGTTCCTGTATCATTCTGAAAACCATTTTGATCATCTAAACCTTTTCCATTCCTGGATTGCTGAGCAATCCCATGAGTATCCACAGCCCAAGCTCCACACTCCCTGTCAGTAATACCAGTTCGCATTTACACAAGCTAGTATATATATCTTTGAAAGTGTTTGTTATGCTAGACTTGGAATGTAAGTCAGTGTAAACAGAAATTAGGCAGTTATATGTGTTATATGTGGCCCATACTACATGGAGAGGCTATATATGTCACAAGATAAAGTTCAACCAAGATGAATTCATTGGGAAGCATCCACAAATATGATTGGGCAAACGTTATATAAATTTCATAATTATCTTGAAATTACATTCACATTACATTATAGGAACTTAACCAGCCAAATGAAGACAAAATAAATAAGGCTTTTCACCTCAGTATTCTACATTAATTCAGCACAAGTAATACTTTTCATGTTTAAAAATTGATCAATGGAATAATTTTTAAAGAATCCGAGAAATCCAAAGTCGAAAAAAATAGGGACAAAAAAGGAGAAAAATGTTTTCAAAAGCATACATCTATCAAAGTTATATGCCAATAAACTAAAGTTTTGAAATGCATCAATCTATAATATTTTAAAGAAAATGATAAACACTACTGCTAGACAACTTATACATTTACAAAAAGAAGATATTGGAAAGAAAATACTCACGAGTTTCTCACACAATTCACACACCAAACTCTTTCTTCGGATTTAATCTGTTCCTCTTTTCTCCTTTTATACTTCCTAAGTTCAAAGCATTCATGCTCCTGCAATGATATTATTTTAGATATATAGGGCCCTTCTTAAAAGACAAATCTTAATGATGGAAATATAATCATATTCAAGCTGCAGCATTAAACTAAGATTATAGGCCAACAAACTAGAAAATGGGAAAATAGTTATTTCAAGAGTCCAATAAACTACACAGGGAAAAGCAAATGCACGAACAAAAGAAATTGTGCAAGAATTATGCAATGTGGCTTATTCACTTGGTTGTTACTAGAAAAAATTGATTCACTGAAAATACAAAAATGCTGAGTTGTTGCTACTTAGCCCATACTCAATAGAAACCATTGCAAACTTATGAGAATACCTCATCACTGCAGGGCTTCACTCATGGTATGAAATTGAGAGCACAGATTTAATGAAACGGGCCTATATTCTTGAATGCATAGCTCAATCCTAACAAGAATTTTAGGATGGAACACCTGCCCTTTCCTCAAAAGTAAAAAGCATTTTCTGTCTGCATCAATACATCAACTTATTGGTAGCTTGAGTTAAAACCATCTTTTGGATTTACAATGTTTGAAACTGGATTAGTAGGAAGGAACAAATCCCTTTGGATTCCCAAAAACTGTTCTTGTAGTCTTTCCAAACACTACAAGTCAAGAACTCTAACCAAAACTGTCTCCATTGGGTTCTAGCCAGGTTCAATGAGGGAAAAAAGAACAACCAATGACTTTATGGATGCCTTTTGGTGACAGGAAAAATCATGCCCTGAACAGGAGCCACTCCAGTTAAAATTGCAGCAACCCAAAAAACAATTTATTGTGACTGACAATTTTAACTTACAAAAGCACTGGATAGGAAGTCCCAAGTCCAAACCACTGGACTTGGGGGGAGGGGATTTATGGGATGGGCAGCTCCTAATATATATCCGACAACTGAAAAGACCCTCTGATCTATAGAAAAATAAAATAAAAATTACAGAAGTGCAACCGTAGTTATCAACCATCAAACATAAAAAAGGGTAAAACTGCCAAGTGCAAAGAAGACATGCCTTATCAGCAAGCTGCTTCGAGACACATCCCAACTCCTTCTGTCATTTGTAATACATTATACCTCAATCAGAACTTTCATTAATTATTTCGGCACCTTTTTTCCTCTTACTTGGTCGTATGGAAAATTAATGTAAACAAAGAAACAAAAATCGTTCAAGAAATTTCAATAACAAATGAGAATGTTTCGTTATTTTCTCCTAGGTTTCTATTTCCTGAATTTGCTCTATCATAAAAAGAAATGAGAGAGAGAGAGAGAGAGAGAATCCTAACCTTCAAGCCATCAATTTCTACGTCTTTGGAATCGGGATGGGAGGCCAAAGAAGTGAAAGCAGCGGCATCGAACCCGGCGTTCGAATGGATTACCCTCTGAGAGAGCTCTCGAGGCGGCGAGTGACTAACACGATCGCTGTAATGCGGTCGTTGGCAAACCCATCGAGATGTTGCCGCGGGCGGACAAGAGAAAGTAAGCGCAGCAGTGGATGGCAGAGAAAGAGAAGCGAAGGATTGCGGTGGTGGCGGTGGTGGTGGTGGTGGTGGTGGGTTAGCGTTAATGGATGAGGAAGAACAAGAGAGAGCGAGCTCTTCAACTTGGATTAATTGATCTAAAAAATCGGTGTCCCATTCTTCGAAACCCTCCCTTTCTTCTTCTTCTTCTTCTTCTTCTCCTCCTCCTCCTCCTCCTCCTCCTGGGCTCATTCTCTTTCGCCTTCAGCTATTCGTCCCTCTCCGTCGCCAACTTTTTCTTCAAAACTTAGCCCCCTGCCTGGGACTTGGGGGAGGGCGCTGTCCAAGAATTTTCAATGTGTGAAGTTTAAATTTTAAATTTTATTAAATTAAATTTTGATAAAAATAAAATTTTATATCTATATATATATATAGAACACGAGTTTTTACTCTCTTAATTTTAAATGTTAATGACATTAAACTATTTTTAATTGTTAAAATTAAAATTAAATAATGATCTCTTTCAAATTTAATAATTCAAAAAATTAATTTTTATATTCTAATCATATTAATTTTTGGATGGATTAACAAAAAATAATTTCTTGACTAATTCAAATTAAATTATTTATTTTTTAAAAAAAATTCATTGAAAAATTCCATATTTTTTTCTCAATCTTATTAATTTTTTTAAAAAAGTCAAATAATTAGAAATTAAAACCAAACCAAAATTACAAACGGCCTAAAATTAAAATGGAATAATCTCTATCTAGCCAAACTAACGATTTTTAATCAAAATTCAAACTGAATCTGACCAGAATCATGTCTCTATTAAGAATAGATACTAGTGGTGAGTGGCGAAAAATGATAATGTAGGTGGGAAGGGAAAGTAATGGTTATGGTATGAGAAATATAAGAAAGATGATTATAAAGGTATTTTTATTTCATAAAGTCATTTTTAATAATATTTTTGTAATTAATAATAGCTTTTATTAATGGTGAATTACTATATTATTCTTTGTTATCATTTGCAATTGTTAATATATTTCTTATAATTTATAAAAACTTAAAATATTAAATGTAAATATATTCTAAACCTAAGGTATATGATATAAATTTTTGCACTCTCATATGTAATTTAGATGGATTTTTGGTTTAATTTTTTTTATTTTATTATTTGTTGAATATTAAGAATAATTCTAAAAGGAGCTACTTCATCATATAACTCATGTTTTAATGGATGTTCTAATAGATTGAAAAAACAATTCTAAAGATTTTGGGTAAATTTTTTATACCACTATTGAGAATTGCTGCTTTATTTATATAATCTTTAAATAGGTAACAATAACTAAGTGAAAATGTACCTTTTAAGTATTCTTACTTTATTGTACATAAAAATAGTTTATATAAACTAAATTACTCCTTAAAAAATATTTATACTTTTTTTTATTATTTTTCACTTAGTATATAGGTTAGGTTATGATTCTATTTCATAAATATTTATATAAATAAGAAATTTTTTTTCTCTTAAACAATATTTTTTACTTTAATTTTTAATTACTATTAACACTTATAAAATAATATCTTAAATATCATATATTTTTTGTACTATTTCATGAATATTAATATTTTATAAAAAAATTTAAACTAAGTAAGAAAATTCTTCATATTATTCTTATAATATTTATACTAAAAATTAATAAATTTTGTTTCATTAATATAATATATAAATTAGTATTCTATTATTCAATAGTAATAACAAGTATAAAACTAATCAAGCATTTTATTAAATTTTCAATGATCATTAATAACAATTAGAAGTAAGTAATTAATAACAGTAATATTGAACAAATAAACTAATATACCCTAAATAATTTTATAAAGATGTAGTAACATTTAAAATCATCGACCAAAAAACATATCACTTAATTATACACTAATACTGTAAATAAATTTATAAATATTAAGTAATATTTAAAATCATCAATTGAAATTAAGTTAATTTAAAACAACAAATTTAGCGTTGATTTATACTTTATGAAAAAGTTTGTCAAATTTTGAAAATGTAAAACTTATTATTATGAGCACTAATTAAAATAAAGTTATGATGAATGCATGTTATTATAGTGTGTATTTACATGATATATCAATAACAATATTTTCCTTACCTGACTTGTATTGAATTATACAAGGAAAATTTTCAATAAATTTAACTCATTTTACATGTTTTCTATTTTACTTGTCTTATCCTTTTAAGTATTTTAAAGACTCATGAGTAATATAAGTTACAAACTCCTTAAATCAAAGGTAACATTGTCATGTTTATAAAGTCGTAACAAGTGCATGCATTCCTTTATTATAAGTTGGATAATTCAATGTTGTCTCGTTCAACTTCTCACTAAAAAATGCAATGAGTCGTTTCTTTTGCATAAGAACTCCCTAAATTCTAATGTTTGATGCATCATATTTAATTTCAAAAATCTTTAAAAAATCAGACAAAGTAAAAAGTTGTACATTATACAACTTAAACTTAAGAAAATCAAAGGTATCTTGTAATTGCTTGCCTTACTTAAAACTCACACTTTTTTTAATTACTTCAATTAATAATGTAGTTACAGTACTAAAATCCTTAATAAACTTCCTATAAAAGCTAGTTAAATCATAAAAACTCCTCATATCACTCATACTCTTAAGTGTAGGTCATTCTTGAATAGCCTTAATGTTCTTTTTATCAACTTTTATGTTATAAGTGAACACAATATAACCCAAGAAAATAACATGATCTTTACAAAAATCACATTTTTTAAAATTGGCATACAACTTCTCTTTTCTTAACACATCAAGCATACAACTAAGGTAAGGAATAATAAGATACCTTTGATTTTTCTAAGAAAGGTCTCAAAATATGATTTATTAATTTTATAAAAATATGATATGCATTAATCAAACTAAAGGACATAAATAACTATTCATATAAACCATGCTCAGTTTTAAATATAGTTTTTCACTTATTACCTTCCTTTATCCTAATTTGATAATACTCACTCTTAAGGTCAATTTTAGAGAAGTAACAAGCATTATGCAATTTATTAAGCATATCATCAAGTTTAGGTATGATATGTTGATATTTAACTGTTATTTTGTTGATAATTATATAATTGATACACATCGTCAATATTCATCTTTTTGTAGTGTTAAAGATGAATCAAGGTTAGTGTTAGAGAAATAAAAATCCTTGTAAATGTTTAAGATTATTTGTTGCCTAACTTAGAAAGCAACCCTAACATCTATTCCTTTTGTAAACACATTCACTTATTTTCTCTCATCTTCACTTTTTTGAAGTTGACCACTCTTATACTTATCACTCTTAAGTGCTTTTACCTTATTTTTCCCTCATTTACTTTCTTTTCTCTCCATTCTCTTTCTTTTTGCTCATTCTCTTTTGTTCACTTTCATAAAGTTTTATTTAGTCTTTACACACTTATTTTGGAGTCAATAGAAAAAATGTAAATAGTTTTACATTCATAGTAAAAGAATAATGGTTCTCGTAACCATCATACAAAACTTTTATATCAAATTACCAAGGACAGGCTAATAATAAATACCCTACCTGCATAGGTTACAAAGTACCTTATCCTTATATATACTAATGGAAAATAGAACCACAACTTGTTTAGTCACTTTTACCATCTATTATTATTTATCTACTGCAAGTTATATGACTTAAGATGTTTAGTTGTGTTTAAACCAAACTTCTCCACTAATGTTGTGCTAATTACATTGGTACAACTACCTCTAACTATAATTGAGTTATAATTTCTAACTTTCACCAAATACCTAATATAAAAGATTTTCTCCCTTTATATATCAACATCAATTTTCTCTTTAACTTATACACTAAGAGCTTTCCATACCACCAAAAGTTTCCTACCATACTCTAGGTATTTTACTCCTTTATTAATATCATTAATATTTATTAATAGTGGTATATAAGTCTTATCATTAAACTCATTCTTAATCTTATATTTAGCATCCTTTCTAAAGATTATAAACCTTTTATTAGGACATTATGATACTACATAACTTCTACCCAAATATCTAAAATACTTTGATATTTTTAGATTTTTCTTGGGTACCATTAAGTTTATCCTCAAATTTGCCTTTTTTAAGGTCGTTCCTATTAATCTTGGGTTTATGTGTATCGGTCTTAAGCTCAAGAGTCTTATTCTTTTCCTTTTTTTTTCCCCCTAATTTGGCTTATAAAAAGACAAACTTAAGTTCTAATTATATCTAAAACTACTTCTTCCCTTAAGTTGCCTTTCAACTTTTATAGTAATATGCATTATGTCTTTAAGCTCTACATAGTATTGTAATTCTACCACATTAATTATACTTTTATTAAACCCTCGGAAGAACCTAGCCATGGTTGCCTCTCTATCCTCTATTACATTTGCCTTAGTCATAACAATCTTTATCTCATACTCTTTTGCACTTTTGGAACCTTATATAAAGTTATACAACTTGTTATATAAATCCCTGTAATAAGAACTAAGAACAAACCTCCTTCTAATCACAATTTTCAACTCATTCTAGGTTTTTATTGGTCTTTCAAAATTCCTTCTTTTAATAGTAATTTGTTGGTTCCACCACATTACTACATAATTATCACCATCTAAGTCAACTTTTTCTTTGAAACAACGAATCTTCATTTTAATGTTACTCAAATTTTTATCTATTCTTTCCTTTACTTTATTTCTGTTAACCCAAACTCCATTATACCTATTATAAACATTTCTATTACCTTGTACTCCTCTACCATTCTTACTACCACGTCCTCCTCTAAATCCATCTCCAATGTTTTTATTAGTATTATTACCCTCATCATAATAATTATCACTATCCTTACTAAAATCATGTTTAAATTGCTCTTTCACATTCCTTTCAACTAGTCTTTCAGGATTCACACTCGATTCCTTTTTTATTTTATCCATCATATTCTTGACTTCTCAAAACATTTGGTCAATCTTATCATACTTATGTTTTAAAGATTTCATAAGTAATTTCAAGTTAAAATAACTACTTTCTTTTCTTTATATGGGAAATTGCCTTATTTACCATTAAATATTATACTTATGAGATTGTTAATAAATAAAGAATATGTCTTATAAAACTCACTCCATTATGTGTTTGCTCCACTTAACTATAATAATCCTCAATTCTCGTGTTTCATACAATGAAATGCAAAACTCTAAGAGCTCTTTTTATAGTTCTAAACAAACAAATTTAAAACAAATCAAAACTTAAATATACTAGCTTTAAACTAATCTTTTCAAATAAGTGGCAAAATCAAGGAAAGCAATAAATAGAACTAGGATTTAACCAAGGTCAATAAAAATAAGGAATGCAATTAACATGATTAGGCTATTAGGATAAAAGAATAATTAATAAGAGCAAAAATTGAAATTGTGAATCACTCAGAAACAATTTAAAGTTTTTTTTTTTTAATGACATGAACCCTTAAATTTCAAAAACAACAGCATCATAATTGATAGTTAGTAGTTCATTACACTAATCAATATAAAAGTTCCAATGACATAAGAAAAAAAAAGGTATAATCTAACTTTTTTTTTAATGGATTAACAACCAAACGTTGATAAATAACAATTAAATGAATTAAAATAAAAATTACAAACCTGAATTAGAACCTAGGTTCTAATACTAAATGATATGAAGTTTGATTATATATAAACAAAACTCAATACTAATGTTGGTATAAGATCATTTTAACACAAATTAAAGGATTAAAATTCTGACTTAATGATTATAAAACAACTAAGAATCAAAACTATAGCATTTAAACACCACTCTTAACAACGATAACATAGAAGAAAATAAGTTTATTAAATTAATACACTCAAATATAAAAGTTCAGAATCAGTTGTCAAAGAATTAGAGAAAATAGCTCATTCACTCATAAAAAAATGTTTTGCCTCTTTTAACCATGTTTTTTTTCTCCTTTTTATATACTAATTACCAAAACCCTAGCTGCCAACATAAGCTTATTAATGAAATTCATCTAACTTACTACATAATAATAAAATTTCATGAAAATAACTCATTTAAATATTGAAATTTGTTTAACATACTATATAATAATATAACTTATGAAAATAATCTATTTAAATGCCTAAATAATCTTCTAACTTTGACTTCTTTCCCAAGATAATAGTTTTCATATTCTTCCATAGATGATAAATTTGTAAGTCCTTATAAAGCCTCCATCATCCTTAATTCGAGCTTAGTAATTTTTTGTAAATAAATGTCACACAATAAACTTACATATACCAGCTTTAAACCAATCTTTTCAAATAAGTAGAAAAATCAAGGAAAGCAATCAATAGAACTAGGATTTAACCAAGGTCAATAAAAATAAGGAATGTAATTAACTTAATTAGACTATTAGGATAAAATAATAGTTAATAAGAGCAAAAATTGAACTTATAAATCACTCAGAAACAATTTAAAGTTTTTTTTTTATGACATGAACCTTTAAATTTCAGAAATAACAGCATCATAATTGATAGTTAGTAGTTCATTACACTAACCAATATAAAAGTCCTAATGACATAAGAAAAAAAAAAGGTATAATCTAACTTCTTCTTTTTTTTATGGATTACCAACCAAACATTGATAAAAAACAATTAAATGAATTAAAATAAGAATTACAAACCTAAATTAGAACCTAGGTTCTAATACTAAATGATATGAAGTCTGATTATATATAAATGGAACCCAATACTAATATTGCTATAAGATCATTTTAACATAAATTAAGGATTAAAATTCTGACTTAATGATTATAAAACAACTAAGAATCAAAACTATAAGATTTAAACACCACTCTTAACAACGATAACATAGAAGAAGATAAGTTTATTAAATTAATACACTTAAGTATAAAAGTTTAGAATTTGTTGTCAAAGAATTAGAGAAAATAGCTCATTCACTCATAAAAAAATGTTTTGCCTCTTTTAACCATGTTTTTTTTTCCCTTTTTTATATACTAATTACCAAAAACCTTAGCTGCCAACATGAGCTTATTAATGAAATTCATCCAACTTACTACATAATAATAAAATTCTATGAAAATAACTCATTTAAGTATTGAAATTTGTTTAACACACTATATAATAATATAACCTATGAAAATAATCTATTCAAATGCCCAAATACGAGCTTCTAACTGTGACTTCCTTCGCAAGACAATAGTTTTCATATTCTTCCATAGATGATACATTTGTAAGTCCTTATAAAGCCTTCATCATCCTTAATTCAAGCTTAGTGATTTTTTGTAAATAAATGTCACACAATAAGTTGTTAAGTGCTTCCTTATTTTCTTTAACTTTGTCTTTATCATTGGTCATCCATAGTTTTGCAAAGTATCAACTCCTTTGTTGATTTGAACTAGTACAATATGGTTTTCATCACTTCAATTGTTTCAACATAAGGCATTTTTGGAGGTTTAAAGATAAGTATGTCATATTCTTCTTTCACTTTAATCCATTCGTAATCCATAATGAACATCATTCTTTAATGCAATATGAAAGAAATGGTCTTATTAAATAGAATTAGAGGTGACTTAATAAGTCATTGAAGGTAGTTTTAATATCTATAACCTAAAAGAACATATTGAAAGTATATGTTTAATACAAGTGTCATAGCATAGAAGTAAGAGTACATTAGTGGGAACAATGGCCTTACTGAGTGTGCACGCTGTTAGATTGACTTGTAATAGCTCTTGTAGGAGTGACACCCTTCATTTATTGTTTATAAACAAAGTTTAATTACATTGCCCTCGTTAAAAGCTCAACCATTGAGCCCAAAGGCGTCACAATTAGCAACTGCATCTTCCACATTAAAGGATAATGAATTGGGGTTATGCAACATCTTAACCAAACCTGTTAAGGAATGAAATTGGAACCCTTGTACGAGTTTTGACAAGTTAGCGTGCTCCTTACTAATGAATGCTTTACCATTAAACATCTTCGAGATCGACGGAAACCCCTAAACACGTTGTTCAAGGATAATCTTGTCACGTTTTTGCAATTCAAGATTTCACCCAACAATAAACGACTCAACCACATAATCTTCGGGTAGACGCACCGATACCATTGCGCAGGGACTTAAAAAAATTTAGATTTTTATACAAAATTTCAAGCTTTTAATCAAATCGCATTGAAATTACGAGACGCAGGTGAAGGTGTGGGTATAAATCTGATTAATTACGAGGCACGGAAATATTATGATGCGAAGAAAGCTGAAATAGACAAATGCTAAAAATATTGGGGCCAATTTGGGTATTCGGCTTTCTTTTTTTCTTCTTGTTTTTTTTTTTTAATTTTTGGTTAATTCATTCATTTATTAGTTTTCTTTTATTTTACAATTTTGTGTTATTCTTTTCTTCGAGCTCAAGTCAGAAAAGAAAAAATTTAAGGGGCAGAGGAAAAGGCTGAGAGAGAGAGAGAGAGAGAGAGAGAGAGAGAGAGAGAGAGAGAGAGAGGTGTCACGTGACGTTTGGCTTTCAAATTTGCTATTATAATAACGAGGCTCCCGAAAACCCTCTCTCCTTCTCTCTCTCTCTTTCTCTCTATCTGTGGCTGAATTCTCCGCCATGGCCCCTCTGCAGTATCTGGAGGCGTTGCGGAATGCGCATCCGGAGCTGGCTGAGTGGTACAACTCGCTTGCGGATCTCTACCAGAAGAAGCTGTGGCATCAGCTTACTCTCAAGCTTGAACAGTTCGTCGCTCTCGCCGTCTGTCAGGTCCTTTTGTTTCTCCACTTCTCATTCTCTCATGTTGACTATGTACTTGCCTCCGTCTGCGCGCCTATGTGCGGTTGTGTGTTTTCTGATTTTGGTTGCCGTTACGTTTGGTAGATCTCTATGTTGTTCGAGTGCGTTTCGTTGAGAATTTTTTTTTTCTTTTTCAGTTTTTTAAGATTACGGTCATTCCGGAGTTTTTAGGGATTGTGTGACACGAAATGGGGCTTGGGGTCTTAAGGACAACGATGGAGTTGTACAATCTTGCAAGTCGTGTTCGTCGACGAACATATTGTGGTTTTACTTTCTATTTGTTTTCTAGCTCTGGCTTGGCTGCCTAGAAATTGACATTGGAAGACCAATCTGAAACTTATAATTATTTGGTTTTGTGTTTCGCATTTGGATTGGTAACCCATTAGACCTGACAGCAGTTTGGTTCGCTTTAGCTTCTTATTTTCCTTTTAGCATTTGTGTTATTTCAACTAAATTTGCACCCTGCTAGTATGTTCATCAATAAATAGATGATGTAATAGTATCAAATGTAATGGTTACTTCTGCAGATAGTTTGTTTACTCGGCCATGCGAGTTTGTAGCAAGGATATTCCAGCAAACATGGTTTTAGGATTGCCTTCATCCTTAGAAGATGAAAATGATAGCATTTCTAGCCTGTTTTGTAGAATAACATAACTCATTGTTAAGTATGTTGTTCTTAGCACTTCTATTCTTCTACATGTTTATACTTGGTCTTGAGCAAGAAATATGATTAGTGGTTTCTAAGCCCATATGCTGGCCATTGCCTGCTGTAAAAAGTCCATTTTGTTACCATTCAGGTTACGGTTTTGGTTTTTTTTTTTTTTTTTTTGATTTGCCATGTGCATTAATTATGTTTTGTGTACACAGGCTGGTGATGCTCTGATACAGTTATATCACAATTTCATCACTGACTTTGAGACAAAGATCAACCTGCTCAAGCTTTCACACTTTGCTGTCATAGTTTCCCGACAATATGCAGAGAAAGAAACTGCCATTACCTATCTTGAAGGTGTGATTGAAAAACTTCAAGCAACTAAAGAAGAACGCATAGAAGAGCCAATCCTTTATATCAAGATGCAAATAGCTCTATTCAAGCTGGAGCAAGGGGATCAAAAAGGGTGCAAGATGCTTCTAGAAGGAGGGAAAAGTACACTGGATAGCATGACTGATATTGATCCATCTGTTTATGCCAGTTTTTATTGGGTTTCATCTCAATACTATAAGTATCGTCAGGAGTTTGCTGAGTTCTACAAAAGTGCGCTTCTTTATCTGGCATACACATCAGTCGAGTCTCTCTCAGATTCGTTTAAACTGGTACATCCTTGTCTGCAGCATGTTATCGATTGCAGAAATTATATTCTTTCTTTTTTTTGGTATACCAACTCTAAGCATAACTAAACATGTTACTTCTACATGAAACTGTAATTGTAGATTTATACTTCTCCAAGAGTTCTTTACTGTTTTATTCCCACAGATCTGCAAATTAAAATACCACGTTGCCTTTTTTTTTCCTTGTGAATAAAAATGTCTTGTCCCCACACAATTGAGTTATTAAATTAATCTTTGATGAACAAATTGAACTTTGGGCAGAAACAACCTCAAGCAACAAAGATTGCTGGAATTTTCTATCCTGGGCCTAGGTTTATGTTCAAGCAGTTAAAAGACACCTTTGCTCTCTATCTTCTAGTTTTTGGGATTTAAAAAATATGCCTTAAGACAGATGATTGATGAACAAATCTTTAGTATTAACATAAATGGGAATTGTTTGATCTATTGTGTGGGGTAAATGTAATTGAAGTTCATGTTATGTAATTGAATTTTTGAAGGTGGCAAGTATCTGACCATTCTTAGCAAGATCTATTGTGTGATTTTTTTTTTTTTGGAATGATGTATTTTAATCTACTGATAAGCTAGTCTGTCCAAGTTTGTGCTTGTGGAATGAGGTGAGGATTTTAGTGCATTAAAACATTTTTTGCTAATTATGAGTGCTGCATAAAGCAAGTTTATGTTGCATAAAAAATTTAATGGCTGGTCAGGTTCCATGATTGGCTTCTTGGCTTTTTCTTTGTATTCATTTTAAACTTTCTGTTGCTATATGCTGCTCACATGTGAAGATTCGCTCAATCATGTATTTCAGGATTTGGCATTTGATCTTTCACTTTCTGCACTTCTGGGCGATAACATCTACAACTTTGGTGAATTGCTTGCTCATCCAATTGTAAGACTTCTTGATGCTTTTTCATTGGTGATCCTACAATTTTGTTTTATACATTTGAATCAATAGAAGTTTATGGGGGTCTAATGATGAAAAAAATTCTTTGCTCATTAAATAGTTTTTATTTTCAATGTTTTTCATATATTATGTCTTGATTGCCCTTTATTTTTGTCATGCCAGGGGAAATTTGTTTTTCCTATTACTATTTTGGGATTTGTTTTGAGTACTGTAATGAGGTATAAACTTCAGGCTTGTTGAATGAGAAAGTGATAAAAGAGGTCTTGTCCAAGCATAGAGAATTTGACATGGTGATTAGTACATTTCTGGACAAAAGTGAAATATCAATTCATCTTTAGGATTCATTCCTTTTTATTTGTGTATATTACTGGACAAAAGAGGCAATAGGCACCATTCTCATGGTGAAGTTAATTAAAGTAGTTTATATGGCATCATTAATCTTCTCATTGGCGTTGCAGGCTGGCACAGCCATGGGTGACTGGTCAATTTCTTCTGGTCATACAATAACATCATTTATTTGCCTTGTTTCACTGTTCTATTTAGCCTCATCTTCCAATTTGCATTTATAGGAATTTGCTTGAAAGAAATCTCATGGCAAAGCACTAATGGTTGTTCACTGCATACATTATCAATTCAGGATCATAGTGAACTCTTCAAAGAGAGATGCCATAAATTTACCTTGACCATTATATACTTGTGAGAAGTTTTGTAAAAGCATCCTTTTTCTGGAGTGGCTAGACTTCATTTTTTTTGTGTACATTTAACTTCATTTATTTCTGATCATTTACTCAATAATTTGGATGGTAACGTTCAAGTATCTTCTGCAGATAAAGAGTCTTCTGGGGACACAGGTTGAGTGGCTCTACTATGTTCTCCAGGCATTTAACTCTGGTGATTTGGTTCGCTATCAAGAATTATGCCGTGTGCACAATTCTGCCCTGAGGGCTCAGCCAGCATTAGTTGATAGTGAGCAGAAGCTGTTGGAAAAGATTAACATACTGTGCCTTATGGA
Organism: Ceriops zippeliana; assembly: GCA_037897445.1. Classification (NCBI taxonomy): domain Eukaryota; kingdom Viridiplantae; phylum Streptophyta; class Magnoliopsida; order Malpighiales; family Rhizophoraceae; genus Ceriops; species Ceriops zippeliana. Next base: position 628,556 of record JBAPLH010000115.1, read on the forward strand.
GATCATCTTCAGGTACGCTTGCCTTTTTAATATCTTATGGCCGATCCAGTTGAGATATTTTTGTATTAACTTATGTATTACTATTGTCTGAATCCTTCCCTGCAGCCGTCCTTCTGAAGACCGAACTATTCCATTAAATGTTATTGCAGAGCGTACAAAGCTTTCCATTGAGGATGTTGAACATCTTCTTATGAAGAGCCTCTCGGTAAGAACTTTCTTCCTGGTCTGCATGGCATAACATGTAGACCTTATTCCACTTTACACACCCAAATATATGTGTATATCATTGCTATCATCAATAAGAAGTCTTCTTTGGCTGGGCATTATCCACAACTGTCTGCTTTCAATAGCTATTCAGAGTCGTGCATTACTGATTGAAATTTTTGTGGCATTACCTAACTCTCATTGAGTGGGGTACATTTTTTCTTTTCCCTTTTTCCTAGGGTCAGCATCACAAAGAGATTGTAAGAACCTTAGTGGCTTACTTGCCAAGATTTTGCCTGTTGGAGAATGGGTGATTGTCTATCCTATAGAAGTTGTCTCTGTGATTCTGAAAAGCAAAGATGACCTACCTTTCGAGTGAAAGGGCTGTTTAAAATTAGATTGAAAAAAGAATTGAATATTGGCTTTTGTTTGATCATTAGAATATAACGATCAAGAAAATCAGAAAGATACAAGCTGGGTTGGCAATTTGGATTGATGAGATGGTGAAGAGGAGGGAAATTGATGAGATGGTGAAGAGGAGGGAAAAAGGGAAGATGATTTGTTGAAAGTTGACTTTTTTAACCCAAGGGTTGTTTTGTGCCGGTGTAAATATTCTTGTGCTGCTGCAACCTACACTAACGGGCTAACCTGTCTTATTCTTGAATACAAGTCAAGGATGATGGCTTCTGTCAGAAAGACTTCTTTGTTTGATAGCACTTACTCTTTCCTGTTCAAGATCGTTAAACATAATGATTGGATTCCCTGCTCCTGATATAAATTTACTGCAGGTCCATCTTATTGAGGGTATAATTGATCAAGTTGAAGGAACAGTACATGTGTCCTGGGTGCAGCCAAGAGTTCTGGGGATTTCACAGATCAAATCCTTGCACGATCGGTTAGACAATTGGTTGGATAAAGTACACACAGCTTTGTTATCCATCGAAGCAGAAACACCAGATCTTGTTGCAACATGATTTTCCTTCGTTTTGTTCTTGGTTTCCTTTCTGTCCAATGTAACAATCACTTAATCAAAAATGGAAAGATACATAGGCTGCGAACTGGGGAGATTAGCCTAGGGCTAGTGGATGGTAGGCCTAACTTTGTGTGGTTCCATTTGGTATTGCAGAATCCTTTTCACGAATGAAATTTTTCTTGACGCAGCAGCTTGTTTTTCGCTTTTGATTTTTCAATTTGGACATCCCGTGGTCAGAGACCATGAATCAGTTGCATCTGTTATAAAGAAAAGGGTATGTTAATCTTGGATTCATTCAAAACCAGGGACCTGCATGTGGATGGAACATGTTGCTGCTAGTAGTAATCGTTGGGTTGCTTCAGTGTTGCATTTTTGTCTTGTTATATTGGCTTGTCAGGGTGACTCCGGAATCAAAACACGAGTTTACGTTTCATTTCTTTCGAGAAATACATGAAAACTAGACTAGTCATTCGTGATTTCTCGTACAAGTTTTGTAGTTCCATGTTCCAATGGTGTGACGAGAGACTTGACCTTTTTTTTAACAGATATAATAATGACGGCAAAGATATTGTTATTTACAACTTCAGCCCGCTAATTGGGCCACTGATCGAGTTGGTGTCCAAGAGTTTATATTTGTCCATCACGCCAATGTCGAATATGAGACCCGTGATTTATTATTCTACGTTAACTTTAACACCACGAAAACCCTCGAGTTGGGGGCGCATAAAACCAAATTTAACTAAGTGTTGCCCTTGCAAACATCAACATATCACTGTCACAATCAATGTTACCACGAAAAATACTAAAACACTTGGCCTTATTCGAAAGAGCTGAGGACACATACAGTTATGCCATCTTTTCCATGTTTTTCCCTGGCTGCACCAGGAATGAAGATTGCATTGCAATGCCATACACTTTCACTCCTGCCTAACAAATGGTGAAGAGCTCATGTCAGTGCTGTAAAACGAGTCCTCAGGCCCACCGTAGTAATTTTCGTCTTTCTCATCATCCCACTTGTGAACCTCCCTTATATATTTGAATGCCTCGTCGATTGTCAACCGGTCCCTTGCCCTAGTTTGCCACACAAAAAGCTTGCGCCCTGTAAGGGAAGCGTAGAGGTCCTTGAACTTCATAGCAACATAGTAAAATGCCTGGTGGGCAAGCGTTTGATTGTTGTGGTGAGGCCGCACCGGACTGAAGTCACTAAACCACTCACAAGCACTTAGAGGCATCCTATTAACCTTCTCTTCAAACAGGTCAAACTTGTTAAGTACCAAGACAAAAGGCATATCCTTAAAACAAGGATGCCTAATCATTGCCTCGAATAGATCCTTGCTCTGCATCATCTTGTTTTGAAATAACGAACCACTGCCGCTAGTCTCAGGAGAAGGCCACATTTGATCATAATCACTAAGGGCCACACAGAATATTACCACTCGCACATCTTCAAACATTTCCACCCATTTACAACCCTCGTTCATTCCTTTCGCATTCACTCTGATGAGTTGGTATCTAAAAGCAACGCCAACACCAAAAAGGACATGAGGCATTACTAAATTATAAATTCATAGGTGCAAAAGAAACAAAAACGTGAACTTGACTAGGGAACATAATACTTGCTGAGAAATAACTTGGGTCTTAGAGAGAAACAGGATTATGGGAAAAGGAAAGTCCAAGTAGAATCTTTTGGTGAAGGAAGATGTCATCTTTTGCTGAATTATATTTCAATTGTTTTCTCCAAAATTTTGGGGCCCAAAGGGCTGGGTTTTGCTAGATATAGATGACCCAAGGCACCAAAAGTCAGAAAGGTGATGACAGATGCCATAATTCTTCTGAAAAAGGCATGTTTAATCAGACAAGGATCTGCCGGGAAGTCTCAGTAGAAAGAACAGCTGCAGCACACAAGTTGCACAAGAATGATGCTCTGCTGTAGAAGTTGGACATGTGGAATTAGTGTATAAATTATTAGAAAAATTACCTATTCAGAGGCGGTGGTGCAGGTTCCAGATTTTCTGTGTATGTCTCAGACATTGGGCTACGATCATCAAGTAAGAATTCTATGAAAGCCAAACCATTTCCTTGGGTGACACCTTCTGCATAGAGAATATCACGCTCAGAAGGTTCATATTCATTACTTGAGACCTCAACAGCCTGAGAGCAAGAACACTGCATTATTTAGCCACTGACCAACCAAAATGACCTTCAAGTGTATTAGGTTATCTGAAGCAGATAAGTGAAACTTGATGACCTACCCGACTTAAGAAGTACTCTGCAACATCAGGAAGGAAGTGAAGCTCATCTTTTCTTCTATATGTCTCCTGTATAGCAGTATCCTTCCACACCTCCTCAACTAACGGAGCATATTCACGGGTTGCTGCAGGAAAAAATGCATCCAAATCTCCAGTGGCTATAATATCCAGTAGCCAGTCAGAGAAATGCTTCAACCTGGGGTTGATGGAGTAGATACATTGATCTGTTTCACTGCAACTGGCCCCTCCTCCTGAAGCAAAATTGAAACAACCATAGTCAATTGAAGCCATGGTAAAAGGGTCGAGCAAATTGCTTTTCTACAGCACAAGTGATCATAGCAAGACATATATTTCTCCACCCCCACCCCCAAATTAATGTTGAATTTGATACCAATCCCAATCCTACACAAACCCAACTTCAGTTACTGCTGAACAGCATCAGGTGTAGATCCAATAACAGATTTCATCAAAGTGGTTCTGCAATCCTTTGAGTCATGTCAATATACAAAATAACAAGAACTGGCAAAAGGCACTTCAATTAGACAAATGGATAAGCTCATTATTTGCATCTGATAGATAGTTGCAGATCATAGTTTATGATTTGCATACGTCAGCCTCTATGTAAAACCAAGGGTAAATCTCTTATATTTGGCCCTTCCCCATACCTCAGCGTGTGATCCCATGCACTAAAATGTCAGTTTTTTCAAGGCAAGCCAGTCATAATAACATAAACACAAAACATCATAACAAAGTGACAATGGAAAATTACAAATGGCAGTTAACAAAAGATGCATGATAAAGAACTTAGTGAAACAAAACATAATTCAATCAAAGTGGTTACCTGCTTGAGGTCCTTGATCTTCAGACCTTAGCTCCTTAGTCCTAGACATGGCCTCCTCTTCAAAGCGTTCCCGTCCAAGCAAAATGCTAAGATATCTATACATATTGCTCTGAATCATCAGTTTAATATCCTGCAGTTCCTCTGAAGTAAACTTTTTGCCATAAAGAAATTTTGCCTGTTAAATGGGGCATGACAAACATTATGAAAATGCCACCAACGGCTTTCAACATAATCAAAATAGACTTATTAACAACTCATTTTCTTTTTCACTCTGTTTTTTCCCCCTCCTTGTCATTTGGTCCTTTTCCTTAACCATTGTAGAATAAACAGTTTGAATAATGAAATATGGATGTGCCCCTTTATAAAATCAAAAAGCTAGCACAAATACTTGTCCCATCACATGTGGTTTGAATTTTCTCTCTCCCTTGCTACATGGATATAGAAGCTCATGCCTGTGGTCTTTAAGATCCACTGAAAGATTGGCATTTAAATTGATTTCAAATGGAATTTGGTATATGAGGAATGGAACATACTTTCCTCACAATAAGGTAGGTTAATCACTCTGTCACAATTATTTATGTCCAAATTACATGAATGAATGTGACAAAAAAAAAAAAAAAAAAACCAAAAAGAATATTGCACTTGTAGCAGAGATTATCAGAGTAAATGCCAGGAGTTCAAAATATGCTCACATTAGAGAATCAAGGAAAAACCTAAACCATAGCAGTTCATCTGTCCAGGAGAGCAAAAATAGTAAAACAGAATTGTTTGTGCATGCATCCGTGTGTGTGAGAGAGACACCCCAGAGGGGTGGGGAGAGAGGGGGGGGGGGGGAAGAATTAGAGAGTCAGAATTGTCTTATATTAAGGGTACATCCCTCTTTTCTTTTTCACGTTTTTGCCATGTCATTTTTGCCAAGTAGTCAAATGTTGAACCATTGGAGTCTCCATCAATTCCTCACAAAAAAATGCAAAGTGCAGTGAAATATGGTGACTTAGAGCAGAATGCATCCAGGAAATCAGGGGGCTTGTGTGTAATACTCCAACTTTTAGTCAAGAGTCTAGCACCAGGAAGGAATGTAATTTGTGGAAACATTTGCAATTCCTATCAAATTGGAGTAGAGTATTCAACTAACTACTAGCTATCCATATATTAAACATCAGCATCATGAAGTTGCACATATCACAAATTTCAGTTACACCCAGTATCCAGAGACCCTGATACATAGAATGGGTTTCATGTAACAACAGTTTAAACCCAATATGGTTGACGAATACCATGCTTAGATAGCAGCATTAACTAGCACATTTGAAAGACACCAGAACCAATCAAGGCACTGAGGGCCATACCTGCTTAAAAATAGTGCTGGTTCCAGAGCCTTGGCAGCCAAGTAGAAGAAGCTTTTGTACTTTTGTCTGCTCCAAATAGTTTGTAACAGTAGCATAATTGCTAGACTCATCTCTCTGTCCATGAGGCAGTCCATTGAGCACAGGCAGGGAGAAAAGTGTACAAACAAACCGTGTCGATGCCTGTCTAGCAAAAATTGAATCAAGAATGTTTCACAAGAAGCAATGACCTTGCAATAGCCCAATATAATTTCTGAAGTGGTTTTCAATTAATACATACCTTCTTCCAAATGTTTCCTCTGATATTATTTTGGCCTTCCTCTTCATAGCGGCCATCTTCATAGACCCAAAAATGAGTATCACGAGGACACTGCACCCTTGCCAACTGATAAAATTAAGACCCATATTAGTGGTCTCATTAGGCATGTAGACAGTGACTAAAGCATGTGTACTGAACAACATAGAAGGCTAATGAGTTGCTGGGAACCTTGGCATACTCAATGGACACAAGTATTGAACTAAAAAAATAATACAGTCTATCTCTTACTAACTACTATTTATGCAACAAGAATACCAAGTTGCTAAGGATGGTATTGTAGTTTGGCAAGCGTACTTGGTGTGCATGTTGATGGCTTAACTACAAAATAATGTGGCATATGAAATAAAAAATAGAGTGTAAATCCAGTACACACATCCATGCATAGCAGATCTTCATGTTTAGAAAAATATTTGTTCACAGAATTTTGACAGATCCTTTCTTGAACTACAAAATTGGTATCTGCCTTGCACTAACACTTTTTTCTTTCGATAGATGAAAAGGTGGGACTTGAACCTAAGGCCTCTGGACCTCAAGAAGGCCAAAGCTTTATTCTCGCTTTGCATTAACAAGTGCCTAAGAAAATGCAATATTCTTTGAAAAAAGCAACTAAAATATTGATTGTTGATCAGGACGCTTCAACTGAAACAAACAAAAAGAATATTCATTTCACATGGACATATGACTCATCAAAGCCACTTCAGATAGAATGTTTGGCTTATCAAATAAACATGCAGACAACAGAAAGTAATGCCATACAAAGATAATTGAGTGCAGCTACCAACAAAAATAATTTGGATCAACATAGCAGCTACCAACAAAAATAATTTGGATCAACATAGATCTTAATTCTTTACCTTGTTTCAACATGGTTCACAAGTGAGATTGGAATGATATTCATTTTCTTAATTTGTTGAACCACTGGAAAGATATTCACTTTCCTAAAGGCAACCATCGATGCACCACTAAAAAGTGCTCTGGTCTAACATGAAAATCAGCCTGCATCTTTAAGCCTGCAGACTGCAGCGGAGTCTGCATTGCTTACTTAAGGTAATGGCAAAGAGAGTAGATATAACAGATAATACCTTTGGTTCCCTTGATCCTAACAAATACTACAAATTAACTAACCTCCTAACACATTGGAGGGCTTTGGCTCAATGTGGCCTATGCCTGACTTGCCCATTTAAGCTAATCAAGCATGAATTTTTTTGTTCAAGACATGGCCCACTTGATAGCTCCATAGCAGAATTCTACAATGCTTTTTAGGCTTAGCTAAAGGAAGAAATCATTAGCTTCTACACTTTGGCTCTGTTACTAATCTTGAAATTTGTAAAGGTCAGCAAATCTGGACCAAATCATTACCTTTCCATTTTCATAATTGCAAAGAATCATCGTAAGGAAAGCAGACTCAAGAAGTTCATTCTGAACAAATCAAAGGATAAACCAGGACAGTTAAAACAAAGAAATTGATAAGGAATGATCCATATGACTACACAGTCACAGTATGAACATTGAACCTGTTCTACAAATGCAGGGAATAGAGATGAACTCTTACACAATTTAATAGCCAATGTTCTGCTAATGCAATAGTACATCCAATATAATCACTTTCAACATAAGAAGGAACAGAAAATTAGACTTAAAACCAGAGGACTTACTTTTAACACCCTGAGTTCAAGTTTGGTAATCTCTCGGCCATTAATATAAACTTCAGTGTTCCCGTGGCTTGCATCAGGGCTCAGCTTCCCAGTGAAATTCAAGTTGGAACTGATGATTCTATCTGGTTTTTCCCCCTCCTGTATAACCAGCAAGTTCAGAAGTTTTGAAAAGCATTCCTATCCTAAGTTGAAAATCCACTACTAGTGCAATAAAACCAGGGAATGTTATTAAGCAACTCGATTGACATGCAACTTGTTGAATATAAACTCACCTTTCCCCATAATCCAGATTCCTTGTCATACCAGTATCTACCAGGCTTTAACTTCCGTGGAGGCAATGAGCACCCAAGCAGTTCAGCCATTTCTTCTGGCTTCAGAGGTAACCCATTCACAATTAGCTGCTCTGGCCGAAGCTGATTAGCAGAGCATTCCTTCTCTGCTTTCATGATTTGCTTAACTTCCAACGGACTGAGCAATCGAGATAGCAACCTTGAATTTCTTCCCAACTTCAACCGCTTTGATTCATCAATGGGTCGTCCAATACATGTCACACATTTGCGCCCTTCAGGCATTGATCCCATTGCTCTAGCACACAATTGCTGCAATACTTGGCATCACAAACCAGGCATGACTCCTTGGTTTCCCACTTCCCTTTCCCACACCTGTAGCAAACTCTGCTCCTTTTCTTCTTCTTTTCTTTTGAAACCCCAATGTAATCAGAATACACTGGCTTCTCTATATCAACATCTTTCCTCTCGGATCTGTCAACAGTATTAAATGTGACAACTGGAACTCTCTTTACTTCATTTCCCACCGGTTTTGGTGGATTGATCGTAGGATTGTGGGTTGATCCTGGAGAAGCTGAGGCTGAAGGGGAAAAAAAATCAGGGTTTTGCAAGACAGAGACCACTGACTCTGAGCTTGCTGATACTCTAGGACTCTGAGAAGGAGAACTTGTGACACCAGTAACGCAAGACACTGGCAGAGGTACAGGTTCAACAACCAAAGGAGCTTGATTTCCAGCTGATCCATGTGACTCTGCAAGAGGTTCAGCAGTTGGGATTGCATGTGAATTTACATCTAGAGGTTCAACCTTAGGGACTTCATAAGCAACTGGTGGGCCTTCATACTCCAAAGCTATGGAGTAGTCAAGTTTGGTCTCATCATGAGGCAGAGGAGCTCCCGGAGGGAGCATGCTTCTCGCCACTTTCCTCCAGCTCTCTCCCTCTTTCTTCTCCATGGCAGCAGTGGTACTGCAAAATACCTCCTATATCATCAACTGCAGCATCAAAGAGATAAGTTTTTTTTTTTTTAATATTAGAAATATCCAATTTAAGAGGAAGCAACGTGCACCATAGCAAGGCAGCATCTCAAAAAAAAAAAAAAAAAGTAATGATAAGATCCCATAAATTAGTCACGAAGAAAAAGAAAAGGGTTGCGGAATGGGCGATGAAAACCAGAAATAATCAACAAGAGTACTCGCAATGGATACTCATACACTTTATAGTCAACCTTTACAAGCCCTCAAAATTTTGAAGGAATAACTTAAAAAAAAACAGATCAACAGTCGGATCCAGCAAAATGATAACAAAATTTAATCACTTGACAATGGTTCTTCCAGGCACAACCTTCCGAACTAAGGCGCACAATAACGTATGGAGGTTAAATGCTCTCGAAAGTCAAGAGAAGAAACATTCAAATTGGGTCAAAATAAAGTACAACCATTTCCCCAGTCTCGCAAGACTTTTCATCCAAACAAACAAAACCCCAAATTTTTAAATATGAAAATCTATGAATAATAAAATCAAATTGCAGTCAAAATGTAATACCCCCCCGCCTCCAATGACAAAACGTTCTTTTCTGTGTGTGTGTGTGTGTGTTTTGTTTTTTTTTTCCTTCTTCTTCTTCTTCTTCTTCTTCTTTATGATTGGTTTGTTTTTGCCTCTTTTAAGACTTTGATTAGACAAAGAGCCATTTTTAAGGAAAGGTCAAAGCTCTGAAACAATCAGGAGTCAAACAGCACGAACGAAAAAACCCCTAGAATATTAGAAAACAAGGATCAGTTCAACCAAAGGAGAAGCCCACCAAATAGAATCAGCCAAAGGACCTTTCCAAATACCCTTTTCGATGCAAATTGTATAAAAGACAAAGAAAAGAGACAAAATATGAAAAACAAAAACCAAATACAAAACTTGAGATAGATAGATAGAGAGAGAAAGAGAAAGATACCTGAGGAAAAGATAAAAAATGGAGGGAGAGAATAAGAAAAGAAAAGGTTTTGCTGTCTGAGCCTTTTTCTAGACAGTGAAGAATCAAAAAGTAGAACTTTCAGAGCTCCGATTTAGAGAAAGGCAGACCAAGAGATAAGGGGAGAATGATGATACGGTGAAAACTACAGCTGAGAGAGAGAGAGAGAGAGAGAGAGAGAGATAATATTTCAATTATTAATGGAAGATGGAACTACACAGAGAGGGCAGAGACAGAGAGAGAGGAGCAACGTAGAAGAGTCAAACATTTTGGGTTTTGTTGTAGTCACGACCAGTTTTGACTCTCGGGCTTGGGATCCACGCGCGCTGTATTAGGAGTATGGAGGATCTCATGGACAATGGACCCACCCCTCCCTCCCCGGGTTGCTCCTGGCCAAGTCCGAGAGTCAAAACTGTTAATTGTTATATATATATAACACTTTTTTGTTAATTGTTAGCATTATTTTTCGGAACATTATAAATTTTACTAAAAAAGGATAAATGTATTTTTTTATTATTTACATTAAGTTTGTCTAAGGATGATTCATGATAATATTTTATTTTTATTGTATTTCAAAATATAAAATGTGAAGTATTACATAATACAAATATCAAATGTAATCCTTTTTATTTTTTATTTTACTTATGGTGAATAATCAAACAACTAATTGAACATAAATTATTTAAGTAAAAATCATTAAACTCTAGTAAATAACCTTTTAGAAGTTCAATATTTAGTAACTGTCAACTAACCAGTTAAATTTCAATTTTATACTAGTAAACAAGTATGATTTAATAGTTACTTGCTATATATGCCAATTAAGAAATATATCTTTTAGAAGAAAATTTGGAGATAAAATTATTATATTCATTCTAATCACTTAAAAGGTATTACTTCAAATGTTTTAGTAGTAATAGAAAAGTAATTTCTACATGTAAAGTATTTTAAAAATAACTTTTAAGGACGATATCATAAATTATATAAAAAAGACTACCAATTAACAATAATTTAAATCATAAAATTACTTTTTAAATTTTTCAATAAGTTATTGTTAAGGACTTTTATCAACAATCAACAGATAATAGAAAAAAAATTCAAACACATGTTTGTTTATATTTAAACAATATTGATAATTAGTGATGACAATTGTAAGTCTAAATAACATATCCCTTCCAAATGAGCTTCTAACCTTTGCATTAGGATTTTAATGGTTTAGTTATGAGTCTAAAAAATAGGTCCTTTCTCTGAATAATTGAATGATAGTTAATTCTAATGGTAAAATTAGTCACATTTAATTGTGGTGCCAAATAATTGTATCAAACTTAGTGAAATGGCTTAGACGAATGTCTTTAATGGTCTTTTTATATATAACTAACAATTCTTTTATCTTTCTTAAATTCCACTTCCTTTTGTTGGTAAAAAGCAAGTCAACCACCAATATTGTAGTTGTTTATGAAGGTTATGAAAAAGTACCTAAAATTTGAAAGATTTGGCATTATAGAATATTCCCAAATTGGACATTTTGTTGTATCTGATTCCTTTATGAATGAGTAACAATGATTTTCCATATAGTAAGCTTTGTTAATCTCATGAACCCTTTTTAGCTTTATTTAAAAAAAGAGTTAAAAATAGGGTAATATATGCTTTTTAGGAATATAACCCATAAATCATAAAGGTTTTTAATTAATCTCTAGTAATGTTTAGCAAGTAGCATAAGATTAAATGCTTTTGGGTCACTCAATCCTATGCCACCTATTAATTTAAACCTAAAAAGGTGATGTAGCTTAAGCGCTTACCTAAGGGAGGCGCTTACCTCTCCTAATGAATGTGTTATTTCTTTATTCTTTGTCTCCATGAGAATTTTGCTAAATTTCCATTTATCTTAAAGCATAATGAAGAGGGAATTTGAAAACTAACATGGTATAGTTTGGTATAATGTAGTCTTGATTTTGTAAGTACCTTTCAACCTGCCAAAGATTATAACTTTTGTATTTAAGAATGAAGTATATGCTCAACCTTTTTAAGAGCAAATTGTAGAGTTATTTCTTTTAATCTTGCAATTTTGATAAAAATGTTTAAGATTGTTATCCAACATTCCAATACCTATGACTTGAAAGATTTCATGCCTAACATTAATTGAAGTGCTAAAGCTGAATTGAAACCTAAATTTATTCTGATTCATTACTTGCCCTAAGGTCATGTAGTAGGAGTCCACACACCTCCATAAACTATAAACTTTCCTTTTGATGCAAAGCCAAAGAGGAGGGTATCATTTATAAAAAAAAAATGTGAGAGATGGTAAGGCAATGTGGTTTGATATTGTAGCAAAAAATTTCTTTACTCTTAACGACCCTTCATAACATTATTAAAAGAATATTAGACATAAAAAGGAAAAGGTAAGGCAATGTTGGTGAATGCCTCGTAATGGATTAAAGAAGGAGAATGGAGAATTGTTAATAATGATTTAATATAACCTTTTATGACATATTGTGTAATTCTTTAGACCTATTGAGCATTAAAAACCAAGCCTTGTCAACACACATCCAAAATTGTTGGTCTTTATCAAAAGAAAATTATTGTTATTCTTTTATGCTTTATGATTATGTTTATAAATAAGCAATGACTTTTTAATAGGTTCCATAAAAATGTAAAATGGTTAATCTATTTTACACACACAAATTCTATACATGATAAGTGCATATAATGTAAATATTTACTATAAATAAGGGTTTAGATGATTTTATCAAATCTAATATATATTTACAATTCATAGTTTCATTATTAAACAAAATAGAAAAAACAATTTAGGAATAAATCATATTATTATAAAATAGAATATACATTCTATGAACAATGCGATCAATTATGTTTAATATTAAAAAATCTAAATGCAATCACCCATTTTTGCAAATCTCATTTGTTATCATTTTAATGACACTAATGACTATGTATAAGTACATTAATGGTCATTTTAAATATTATAACATACTTATGTTAAAAACGTAAGAAAAAAAAATATAAAACATAAGTTTTTTTATATAAACTTTATGAAATATATATGTGGAATCACAACATTATAATGAGATGGAGGACTTATTGTACAAAAATATTAAGGTGGAAAGGCAAATAAAGTTTAAGGGTTCATGCAAATCTAGTTTGATTTCTAACTCATCATGGAATTCAAATTAGAAAGACAATAAATTTACCTTAAAACTAGAAGAAGATGTAAAGTTTAAGGATTCAATTATTATCCTTAAAGGTAAATTGAAACTAAATCATCTTTTAAGTCATATGATGTTAAGTGTTTAAAGTATTATAAATATATACATATTGCTTCTCAATGTCTAAATAAGAGAGATATGGTTGTGATGGATAAATATGATATAGAGATTGTTAGTTTAAATAATGTTGAGATGTCACCATTAGAGGATTTTAATAATGTTGAAATAAAAGAACTAGTTCATGGAGATATATTGGTCACTAGGTGTACTCTTAGCATATATCCTAAAGAGGATAGTGGTAAGGTTCAACATGGGTATAAATTCCATATTAAGTGTCATATGAATGATAAGGTATAGTGCATGATTATTGATAATGGAAGTTGTATTAATGTTGCTAGTACTTCATTGGTTAATAAGTTGAATTTGTCTATTCTAAAGCATTATAAATTGTATAAGTTACAATGTCTGAATGAATATAAAGAAGTTAAGGTGACAAAGCATGTGTTAGTTTCATTCTTTATTGACAAACTAAAAGGATAAGGTACTTTATAATATGGTGCCAATGCATGTTAATCATCTACTTTTAAGGTGCCAATGGCAATTTGATAGGAAGGTTACTTATGAAGGGTATAAAAATATATATTCTTTTGTAATACATAGTTGAGTTGTTGTATTAACACCTTTTAAACCATTGGAAGCATATAAGGATCAAATTAAAATAGTAGAGTGTAAGATGAGAGAATAATAAGTGAGTAAGTAAACAACAATGAAAAAGAGTGAATGTGTGCAATAAAAAGAAAAGAGTGAAAAGCGTTTAATTGTATGTAATGAAAGGAAAAATAAAGAAAATGGTGCATAAATTAGAGAGAAAAATAAGAAACTTAATACTTTTGCTAGAAATAATGAGGTCAAGAGTGTTATGTTAGTAGGACAGCAAAAGTACAAGGATGTTTATTTTTCAACTAATGATTTTAACCCTTTTTTACTTAGTATAGTTATTTTTTTTATTACAGGTGTTTGCTAACTTGTTTACCTCTTTTAAAAGATATAGAGCACCAAAAACTTTTTTCTTAGTGCTTTGATCCTTAATAGACCAACATATAGAATTAATCTTTAGGAGACAAAAGAGATACAAAGGTAGGTGGATGAGCTAGTGTAAAAGGGATTCATAAGGGAGAGTCTTAGCCTATGTTTAGTTCTTGTCATTTTAGTGCTAAAGAAAGATGGAACTTGACACATGTATGTGGATTGCCAAGCCATTAATAAAATCATTATAAAGTATAAACATTTTGATGAGGATCTTTTTAGGTTTTACACTAAGAGGGGAAGGGGGTAAATCAGTGTAAGATGCTTATTTTTTACAAATTTGTTTGGATTAAATATTTGTGACTTGTTAAAGTTGATGATCCAATTTTTATCCTACTTCTTTATATGAGAGTGGTTGTATGGATATCAAGTAAGTATAAGCACCTGAGAACACACAGAATTTTCACATGGTTCACCTATAATGTGTGAGTTATGTTCATAGCGTGATAGGATCACTCCTAGATCACATGATTCACTCTTATTATCAAGGGATATAGCAGATGTTATGGAAGGATTACTCCTTAACCATTTACAATGATTTCCCAATCACTTAAAGAGTTGATCTCTCGATTTCTCCAAGGGTCTCCCACCTTTTTTCAAGAAGTATAAAAAGTTTATGACAAAAACTTCCTTGAGAAAGATCACTCAATGTGCATAGGTTGCTATTGTAGAAAAACAGATCTCCTTCTCACTATTTGTCTCTGCCTTCTATACTGCTGGTCTCTACCTTTTACACTATTAGTCTTTTTCTTTTGCATTGCGAGTCTCTACCTTTTACATTGGTGATCATAGCTTTCTGCACTGCAGGTCTTTATCTTTTAGACTCCTTTGTAGTTTTCACTTCTACAATTTTCTTTACTTGTCGTACTCTCTTATGCAGTTTTCTCAACTACAATTTTCTCTACCTGCCTTGCGCTCCTCTGTAGTTTTCTCTCCTATAATTTTCTCTACCTATCATGCTCTCCTCAGTAGGTTCTCTCAATTGCAGGTTATCTTTGTTATAGGTTCTCTCTGCTACTGCTGGTTCTCTGTTGTCTTTGTAGGTTCCTCTTTTTGCCTTTGTAGGTTCCTCCTTCTGTGAGTTCTCTTCTTCATTGCCAATTCTCTCTTGTCTTGATAGGTTCTTCCTTTTCCTCTATAGGTTCTCTCATCTATAGGTTTTCTCCTTTACAGGTTCTCACCTTTTCTTTTTACCAATGTTGCCTTTTTCTTTCTGTAGTTATTACCTACCTTTACCTTGGTAGGTATTCTCCTTTGCTACCGATGCGACATCCTTTTGCCTTGGTAGGTTTTCTCCTTTGCTTCTTAGTGATTGCTCTTTGTCGTTCTCTCTTTTTCCTTTTGGTGGATTTTTTTTTCATTCTTTCTTGGTGTTCTGCAGCACTGAACGCTCTATGATATTCTTGCAGCACACAATTTTTAGTAGTTTTTCTACAACATACACCTCTTGGTCAATTTTTTGCAGCACTCCGAGCTCTTTCTTTTGGTCCACAGCAGCATGTTTTCTTCTTTTTTCGAGCTTTTTCTATTGCTCTACAGCAACACATTTGTTTCCTCTGCCAAACTCTCTCTTTTGTTCTGCTATAGCATGTTTTTGTAGCTTTCTTTCTCATAGTTCTCTCTTTAATTTTCTGTAGAGAACACACTTTTTGGCAGCTGCATGGAAATATTTATAAGCCTTAAGTTAAAGGTTGCCCTATCATTAACAGTTAACATAATTCCTAAGGATTGCCCTACAATTAACAATTAGTATTGATTCTTAAAATTTAGGGTTAACAGTTAGTATTGACTCCTAAAATTTATGGTTGACCTACCATCAATGGTTCTGACCAATGATCTCTCTACATCTCAAGCTCCTTTACCTTGTTCACAATGCTTTCGGGAATCTCCTTGATGAATACAAATTGCACTTATAAGCAGGCCATAACCTACATTGCTAGATCTTGAGTAATTTCCTTGGCTTCTACCTTAACATGCTATTCATTGGCAGGTGCTATCAACACTCTAGAAATGTGACAAACATATCTCTAAGGTATTCATAACATCAAATCAACAAGAAAAAATCTATGAGATGATGTTGATAACAAATCCAACATTAGTCATCAAAGATAGGCTCAACAATCTCTCCTTTTGGATTTGTTAGCAACACATTAAATCCAAAAATTAACAATTAAGCACAAGTAGCAGCTTTTGACATTCACAGCTCCTTCTAAAACATGCATCTTTATTTTCCATGTGGGTATGATACCAATTGGAAACAACCTTTAACTTTTTTTTTGTTTCTCCCCCTTGACCATTTCTTTCCCTTTATTTAATTTTCCTTTTTGGATTTATCAAGCTATTCCCTTTTTTTATTAGTATATACACTCTTTGGATTTATGCAAAATATCTCTCCTTTAATACAAATCCAAAGAATAATAGAAGAGGGAAGAGGAGAGGGATTAGAGGCATACCTCAGCCCATAGGGGTGGCTGAACACATAAGGTCAGCCTTAACTTTTGGAATATCTCTCTTGACAGAGGTTTGGTAAATATATTTGCAACTTGCTTTGTGGTAGGCATATATTCCAACTTTACTTTATTTTTGGACAATTTGTTCATCCTTTTTTGTCCAAGATGTCCCAATCTTCTATACCATAACAAATTCTCATCTTTGGTGCTCATATAGCATGTGTTTTTGCTATTGTAAACTTGGTATAAGTTTCCATTTGTTCTTTCTCCCTTTGTAAGAATGACACTATCACTTAATCTATTTACTGTGTAGCCACTCTTGTAAAAAATAACTTCATAACCATTATCACAAAGTTGGCTAACACTAATTAGATTGTGTTGTAGCCCTTCAACATAAAGCACTTCCTTTGATTTTAGCTTTCTTGCACCAATTTTAGCAGCATCAATACCTTTGATCTTTAAGGCACTATTATTACGAAATGTTACTGACCCTCCATCATATTTTACTACTTTCAATACCTTGGAGTCTCTTTTCATGTACAAAGAGTAGCCACTGTCCAGCATCTATAACTTTTCTTTGTTAGAAGCTTTTAAGCTACTTCCATAACCGTAGTCATTTACCTTCCTCTTTTTCTTCTTTGACCAAACATAAAAGTATATGTAGGTGTTCTCCTTTATACTCTTTGATTGGGCAGTAATGTCAAGCATTCCTCAATAGTATGTCTAGTTTTTTTTTTTTGCATATTCCACAAATTTCTTCCAACATATTAAATTTGTTTCTTATTGGAATATGACTTCTTTTCACTTAGGGCTGTCTCCTTTCTTAACAAAGTCTCCCTCTAAACTCTTGCCTCACATTCCTCTTTATTATAGGCCTATTACTCTAGTATATACTAGCTTTGTGCCCATACTTACTATAGCTCCAACAAAATCCTTCAAATCTGAATTTTCTTTTTAACCAAGTTTATATCTCCTATCTTCATCAACTGTTGTGACAACCTTCTTTTCATCTTTGACAACTTGTTTCCTTTGGGTAGGAGTTTCCATAACATCTTTCTTAATCCATTTTTATCTTGAGTTGGTTTCTCTTCACCATAATGCCGTTGTGTCTGCTTTTAAAGACAAACACAATTTTCTTCTTTTTTGCTACCCTTTCATGTGGCTTTATAATATACCCAAGTCCTTTGTTCCCCATGAAATAAGGTCTTTGTTTGTTTAAACACTCATCCAACTTTTTTGTAGCATCCTTCTTGATAGCATTTGTTGAAAAGGACTCTCTTCTCACTTCTGTGGCTTGCATAAAGCTTTCTTTATACATCTTTAATTTAAATTCAGCCTTGTAGAGCTTGGCTTGGAGAATCAGCACTTCTTACTCTTATGTAATCACCTTAGTGCTAAGATTTTTGTGTATTTTTTCTTGCATTGCCTCAAAAACATTCAACTCCTCAATTTTTTTAAGTACTCCTTTTCTTTCACTTCAAACTTCTTTATATATCAAAGCAAAATTTTTATTCAACTTCTTGAGATACTTTACCTCCTTCTAGCTTGCTGTTTTTGTGCAAACAAGCTTTCAATTCATTCTCAAGTTGTCGCACCAACTCTTTCTCTTCCTCTTCGGTTGATTCCTTATCACTTGAGGATTCTTGTTTAACATTTACTTGTGCAACCAACACATTTTCTGCATCATCATCATCAAAATCATCATTAATTTTTTCTTTAGAATCTTTTTTATCCAACTTGTTCAAAAAATTTCTTCTTTTGGATATGAAGAGTTATATTTTCCCTTTGGCATTTGAATTTTTGTCTTTAAAATAGCTAGATTTCTTTTTTTTCCTCCTTGGGGCCAGCTTATCAATATCATCACTATCTACTTCTTTTCTCTTTAGGTAGTCCATGACAAATTCCATAATTGAAGCACTTCAAGGATAATTTTCCCTTGTACTTCCCTTTTCCTTTCCTCATATTCTTGGTGATGTATGCAATGACTTTATCAAGTTTAATACCACTATCTTCTTCTTTAGAGCTGTTACCAGATTCTTCTTCTTGTTCTTTAATCTTTAATTTCCTTATTGTCTTAAAGGCTAATTCCTTCTCTACTTTAGACTTTTTTTCTTTCTTTATTGGGGTTATTCTCATTTCATAAGCTATCAATATGTTGTGTAAATCATCCAAGAGTAGCCTATCTAAATCTCTATTTTTTATGGAGGAAACTTTGGCATTAAAAAATTTTGGTAAGGTTCTAAATATCTTCTTTACCACAGTAGCATCATTGATCTCCTCTATATAGCCTCTAATGAAGCATATAATTTCATTTACTCTTGAAAAGGAGGTATCCACAAATTCATCATTTAGTATCTTTATGTCTTTAAATCTGTTCCTTCAGATTTGTAGCTTGGCTTCCTTCACAACCTTGTCTCCTTTATAAATATTCTTCAATTTATCCTAAATTTGTTTGGCTGTATTGCACCTTATCACTTTGATGAATTTTTTGTTTGATAAGGAGACATATGATGAAGACCTTTTTAGGTCTCACACTGAGAGGGGGAAGGGGTGAATTAGTGTGAGATATTTGCTTTTTACAAATCTATCCGAATTAACCTCTGTGACTTGTTACAATCGATGGTCCAATTACTTATATTGCTTTTTTATGTGAACACGGTCCTATAGATATCAATCAAGTGTTAGAACCAAAGAACATACATCAATTTTTATGTGGTTTACTTATAATGTGTGGGCTATGTCTATGGTGTGATAGGATCACTCTTAAATCACATAATCCACTTTTGTTATCAAGGAATACAGTTATGTTATGGAAGGATCACTCCTTAACTACTTACAATGATCTTCCGATCATAGAGTTAATCTCTTGATCACTCCAAGGTTTAATCTTTTAATCACTAGATGAGATGATCTCCTGATCATTCCAAGGGTATCCCATATTTTTCATGAAGTTTATAAAAAGATTAATAACTAACACTTTTTTTAGGAGGATTGCTTAATGTGCATAGGTTGTTAATGCAGAAAGTGGATCTTTTCCTTCCTTATTGTATTTTTGCTTAAACTTTATTAGTCTTTTCTCTATGGGTTCTCTTCGTTTGTAGGTTATCCTTATTGTAAGTTCTCTTCCTCTACTGCTGGTGTTGCCTTATATGTTGCCTTGGTAGGTTCTTTTCCTTTGCTATTGGTGTTGCCTTACCTGTTGCCTTTGTAGGTTACCTTCCTTTTTACTAGTGCTACTTGACCTGTTATTAGGGCATGTTTTCTTCTCTGCTACTAGTTTTACCTACCCTACTGTTGAGGCAAGTTTTCTCCTTCTACTGTTGGTGCTACTTGCCTTATTGCAAGGGCAAGTTTTCTCTTTTTGTTGCTAGTGTTGCCTGCTTTGTTGTTGGGGCATGTTTTTTCTTCTTGCTGCTGATGCTTGCACTTGTTGGTTGTGTTTGCATTTACTGCTTACTGCTGATTGTGTTTACTACTAGTCGTTTCTGCACTTGTTAGTTGTGCCTACTGCTGGTCATGCCTGCACTTGCTGGTTATGCTTGCACTTGCTGGTTGTGCTTGTACTTGCTATTATTGTTGCTAGCACTTGCTATTATTGTTGCTAGCACTTGCTATTATTGTTGCTTGCCCTTGCTTATTTTGTCAGTTGTTGCACTTTCCTTGATTAGTTTGCCAATTGCTATACCTTTCTTTGAGTGGCTACTACACCTTTCTTTAAGTGGCTGCTAGAACTTCGTCCTTGGGTGGCTACTACAACTTCTTCTTTTGGTTTGGTTGGTTACTGCCTTCTTTTTCTCCCATTGGTTTGGTTGGCTACTGCCTTCTTCTTCCTTTAGTATGGCTACTACATACCTTATTCTCTGGTTTAGTATGGTTACTATATATCTTCTTCTTTCTTTAGTGTGGTTGTTACACACCTTTTTTGGTTTGTTGTGGCTACTACATGTCTCCTTTGGTTTGGTGTAGTTGCTGCACATCTTTTTTGCTTTGGTGTGGTTACTCCTTTCTTGGCTGACTGCACCTCTTCTTGGTGGCTGCCTCCTTTGCCTTGGCTGGTCACTCTTTTTTTGGTATTTGCCTCTCTCTTTGTTGTTTAACCTATCTTTGGCTTTAGGTTTTCTGTTCACCTCTCATTGGCTTTAAGTTTGTTGTTCACCTTTGCAGCCCTTGCTATTCTCTCAATTTTTCTACACCTCATATATCGATTTTGAAAAATACACAGAGGTATTTATAGAGCCTTAAGATCAGGGTTGCACACTCATCAATGGTCAGTATTGATTCTCAAGGGTTGCCCTACAATCAACGGCTAGATTTGATTCCTAAAATTTAGGGTCAATAATCAATATTCACTTCCTAAGATTAAGGATGAATGGTTAGCCTTAACTCTTAAAATTTAGGGTCAACGGTTAACATTAACTCATCGACTTCAGGATTGACTTGCCATCAACAATTTTTCCTAACGACCTCTTTGCGTCTCAACGACATTCATGGTATCAAATTAACAAGAACAATTATTTGAGATGTTGTTGACAACAAATCCAACATTAGCTATTAAAGATGGGCTTAATAATCTCCCCTTTTGGATTTGTTGGCAACACAGTAAATCTAGTAATTAATAATTGAGCACAAATAACAACCTTTGACATACACAGCTCCCCTTGTAACATGTATCTCCCTTTTGCACATACTTATACCTTTAACTTTCTCTTTTTTTTTTTCTTCTTCCCTTTGACAATATCTCCCATTTTCAAGCTACTCCCATTTTTGATTAGTATATACTTTCTTTGGATTTATGTAAAATATCTCTCCCTTTGACAACAAATCCAAAGAATAATAGAAGAGGGAAGGGGAGAGGGGTTAAAAGCATACCTTAGCCTATAGGGGGTAGTTGAACATATAAATTCAGCCTTAACTTCTGGAACATCTCTCTTGACAGAGGTTTGGTAAAAGTATCTAAATGAATGAGCTCCAATGACTTCATTGTTTGAGTCTTCACATTTTTGTGGGTAGCATTCACTATCTTCCCTTTTTCATAAGTGCTACAAATTGCATTTCTTTCTTTTCTTAGCTTAGGTACATCTTTCACAACTTCGCTTTTGGACAATTTGTTCAGCCCTGTTTGTCCAAGATGTCTTAATCTCCTATGCCACAACAAATTTTCATCTTTGGTGTTCATATAGCATGTGTTTTTGCTTATAGAAAATTGGTATAAGTTTCCATTTGTTTTTTCTCCCTCAGTAAGAACAACACCATCACTTAATCTTTTTATCATACAACTACTCTTGTTGAAAATAACTTCATGTCCATCATCACATAGTTGGTTAACACTAATAAGATTGTACTTTAGCCCTTTAATTTAGCTTTTCTGCACTAATTTCAATAGCACTAACACCTTTAATGTTTAAGGAATCATCATTACCAAATTTGATTGACCCTCAATCATATTTTGCTACTCCTTTCAACATCTTGTAGTCTCTTGTTATGTGTAAAGAGCAGTCATTGTCTAAGATCTATGACTTTTCTTTTTTGGAAGCTTTTAAGGCTACTTTCATAACTATAGTTGTTTCTTTTCTTGTTATTCTTCTTTGGCCAAATTTAGGAGCAAGTGTAGGTGTTCTCCTTTTAAATCTTTGACCAGGCAGCAATGTTTGGTCGAATGTGGGAGTATGAGTGGATGTTATCCTTTGCATTCTTTGATTGGGCAGTATTGTCAAGCAATCCTTAACAATGTGTTTAGCCTTTTTGCATCTTCCATAGATTTCTCCTAATAAATCAAATCTATATCTTAGTGGAATATGACTTTTTTTCACCTAAGATTGTCTTTTTTCTTGATAAAATATCCCTTAGACTCTCGCCTCACATTCCTCCTTATTATAGGCTCATTGCTCTATTACACATTAGCCTTGTGTCCATACTTAAATCCTTCAAATCTGGATTTTCTTTTTTCACTAAGTTTATGTCTCCTTTGGATGGGAGTTTTCACCATATCTTTCCTAACCCATTTTATCTTGGTTTGGTTTCTTTTCTCCATCACGTTATTATGCTTGCTTTCAAGCACAAACATAATTTTATTCTTATCTGTTACCTTCTCATTTGGCTTATTGATATAACCAAGGCCTTTCTTCCTTATGGAATGAGGTTTTTGTTAGCTTAGACACTCATCTAATTTTTTGGTAGCATCTTTCTTAATGACATTTGATGAAGATGACTCTTTTTAACTTTCATGGCTTGCATAAAGCTTTCTTCATGCTTATTCAGTTTGGACTTAAAATTGTGGAGCTTGGCTTGCAAAATTAGCACCTCTTGCTTTTATGCAATCACCTTAGTGCCAATATCTTTGTGTATTTTGCCTTACTCTGCCTTAAGTACACTCAGCTCTTCAATTCTCTTTAAGTACTCCATCTCTTTTGCATCAAACTCCTTTTCTTTCACCTAACGATCAGATTCAACAATAAAATTTTTATACCACTTCTTGAGATGCTATGCCTCTTTTTCCAACTTACTAATTTTGTGCAAACAAGCTTTTAATTCATTCTCAAGTTATTACACCAACTCATCCTTTTCCTTTTTGGTTGATTCCTTATCACTTAAAGATTCTTGATCATCATTTACTTTAGTAACCAGCATATTCTTTGTAGCATTTTCATCAGAATCATCATTAAATTCTTCTTCAAAATCTTCTTTATCCAGCTTGCTCAAATAATTTTGGATTTTGGATTTGAAGAATTGTTTTTTCCCTTTAGTACTTATATTTCCAACTTTACAATAGCTGGATTGCTTTGTTCTCCACCTTGGGATTGGCTCATCATCATCATCACTATCTGTTTCTATTCTCTTTGGGCAATCCGTGGCAAAATGACTTATGTCTCTACAGCTAAAGCAATTCAAGGGTAATTTTCCCTTGTACTTTCCCTTTTCCTTTCCTTATATTTTTGATGATGTATGCCATGACTTTATCCAATTCAATATCACCATCTTTTTCTTCAAAGCCACTATTATTCTTCTTCTTGGTCTTTAATCTTGAATTTCTTCATTACCTTAAAGGTGAAATCCTTTTTTAAATTATATTTCTTTTCTTTTTTCATTGAGGTTATTCTCATTTCATAAGCCACCAATATGTTATATCAATCATTTAAGGGTAGCGTATCCAAATCTCTATCTTCTATGGAGGAAATTTGATATTGTAAGCTTTTGGTAAGGTTCTAAGTATCTTCCTTACCATAGTAGCATCATTGATCTTCTCTCTATAGCTTCTAATGGAGCACACAATTTTGTTTACTCTTATGAAGAAGGTATTCACAAATTCATCATCTTGCATCTTTATGTCTTCAAATTTGCTCTTTTAAATTTGTAGTTTATTTTCCTTTACAACCTTATCTCCTTCATATATATTCTTCAGTTTGTCCCAAATTTGTTTGGTTATGTTGCACCCCATCACTTTGGTGAGTTCTTTGTCAGATAAGGAGGCATATAAGACATTTCTTTCCTTTTCATCACACTCTAAATTCTTCTTATTAGTAGGTATCATAGCAGCACCTTCAATAATAGGGATGAAGCCACCAACAATAAATTCAAATACACACAAACTAAGTGACATCAGAAATAGGAGAATTTTATTCTTTTATAACTGATAATTCTATCCATCAAAAGTAGGAATGCCTTTGTAATAATACTATTCATGCTATCCATGATATCAACTACCAGTAGATGTAAGGACTCATAACAGTAACAAACAATTTTAGATTAAAGTAGACAAATTAGATCAACAGAGGAAATCGACTCTGATACCACTTGATGAGGACCTTCTTAGGTCTCATATTGAAAGGGAGAATAGGTGAATTAGTGTGAGATACCCCCTTTTTATAAATATGTCTGGATTAACCTTTATGACTTGTTAGAGTTAATAATCTAATTATTTATCTTGCTTTTATATATGAGTACAACTGTATAGATATCAATCAAGCATGACCATAAGAGATCACACAATAATTTTTACATGGTTGACCTATAACGTGTGAGTTGTGATAGGATCACTACTAAATCACATAACCTACTATTGTTATCAAGGAATACAATTATGTTGTGGAAGGATCACTCTTTAACCACTTACAATGATCTCCTGATCACTCAAAGGATTGCTCTCTTGATCACTCCAAGAGTCTCCCATATTTTTTTTCATGAAGTTTATAAAAAGGTTATTAACTAACATTTTCCTAAGAAGGATCACTTAATATGAATAGGTTGCTAATGCAAAAAGTGGATCTTCTCTTTCCTCATTACTAGTCTTTGCTCAAACTTTGCTAGTCTCTTCTTAATAGGTTCTATACATTTGCAGGTTATCTCTACTATAGGTTCTTTTCCTCTACTATTGGTGCTACCTCACCTGCTACCTTGACAGGTTTCTTCCCCTACTGTTGGTGCTACTTCACCTACTACCTTGGCAGGTTTCATCCCCTACTGTTAGTGTTACCTCCTCTGCTATCTTGGCAGGTTGCCTTCCTTGCTACAAGTGCTGCTTAACTTGCTGCTAGAGCATGTTTTCTATTCTACTACTAGTGTTGCCTACCTTGCTGCTAAGGCAAGTTTTCTCCTTTTACTGCTAGTGCTACCTACCCTGCTATCTGGGCAAGTTTTCTCATGTTGCTGTTGGTGCTTGCACTTTGCTTCCTGCTACTGGTTATGCTTGCACTCACTACCTACTGATGGTTATGCTTGCACTTATTGCCTACTACTGCAATTTGTTGGTTGTGCTTGCATATGCTGTTTATGCTTGCAATTACTACTAGTTATGCCTACACTTGCTAGTTGTGCCTGCATTTGCTGTTATTGCTGCCTACACTTATTGCTATTGTTGCTTGCCCTTGCTATTATTGCTGCCTACCCTTGCTTGGTTTACTGGTTATTGTACCTCTCTTTGATTGGTTTTCTAGCTACTGCACCTCTCCTTGATGGCTACTACAACTTCTTCCTTGGGTAGCTACTATAGCTTATTTCTTTGGTTTGGCTGGTTGTTGCCTTCTTCTTCTCCTTTTGGTTTGGCCAGCTGCTGCCTTCTTCTTCTCCCTTTGGTTTGACCAGTTGTTGCCTTCTTCTACCTTTAGTGTGGTTATTGCATGCCTTATTCTCTGGTTGGTATGGTTGTTGCACATCTTATTCTCTCTTTGGTGTGGTTGCTACACGCCTTATTCTTTCTTTGGTATGGCTATTGCATGCCTACTTTGGTTTGGTGTGGTTGCTACACGTTTGCTTTGGTTTGGTGTGGTTGTTATATGTCTCCTTTGGTTTAGTGTGGCAAGAGAGAAACCTTGCAGAGGTAGGAGAAAATTAGGTAGAGGTAGGAGAGAAACCTAACAGAGGCAAGAGAGAAACCTAGCAGAAGTAGGGAGCTCAGACCAATAGAGGCTAAGAGTTCAGAATTGGTAGAGAGTGTGATTGCCTGAAAGCTTAAAATTGATAGAAACTGTGAGCAATTGAGAGTTTAGAACTAGCAAAGGGTTAAGACCAGCAGTGGCAAAGAGAAAGCTACGAAATATGGTAGAGAGAGAGAGAGAGAGAGAGAGAGAGCAAAGAGAAAGTTATGAAACTGGTAGTGAAGAAAGAGAGATCGACAGAGCTTAAGTAAAGACCGGTAATGAAGAAGGAGAGAATGACAAAAGGCTTGACTAGAGACTTGTAGTGAGGAAGGTGAAGATTGGTTTTTTGTAATAACAACCTGTACACATGAAGAGATCTTTCTTAGGGAAGTTTATGTTATAACCTTGTTATGTACTTCTTGAAAAAGGGAAGGAACCCTTAGAGTGATCGGAAGATCATTGTAAGTAGTTAAGGAGTGATCTTTCCACAGTGGTTGAGGAGAGATCCTTTTATAACATTAGTTATATTTCTTGATAACAAAAGTGGATCATGTGATTCAGGAGTGATCCTATCACATCGTGGATGTAGCTCACACATTATGGGTGAATCACATAAAAATTCTATGTGTTCTTAAGTGCTTGTGCTTACACGATATCCATATGGCTGTTTTCATATAAAGAAGTAATATAAAATTGGATCATAGACTTTAACAAGTTACAAAGGTTTAATCTGGACAAATTTGTAAAATGAAAGCATCTCACACTGATTCACCCCCATCCCTTCTCAATATGAGACCCAAAAAGGTCCTTATTAATTAACTTCTTTTAACTTTATCTTTTCTTTGTGTTTGCTTTCCAGAACAAACACAATTTTTTCTTCTCTTTTACCCTATTATTTGGCTTTCCAACATTGCCATATCCTTTCTTCCTTATGGAATAAGGTCTTTATTTACTTAGATACTCATCCAACTTTTTAGTAATATCCTCCTTGGTAGCATTTGCTAAAGAGGAATATCCTCTCATTTCCACAGCCTACATAAAGCTCTCTTTATACTTATTTAATTCAAATTTTGCCTTATGAAGCTTGGCTTGCAAATTCAATACCTCTTTCTCTTGCGCAATCACCTTAGCACCAACATCTTTGTGTATTTGCCTTACTCTGCTTTAAGTACATTCAACTCCTCAATTCTTTTCAAGTAATCCTTCTCTTTTGCTTCAAACCCCTTTTCTTTTACTTAGAGATTAGATTTATCAATAACGGAATTTTTATTCAACTTCTTGAGATTTTTTACCTCTATTTTTAGCTTGCTGTTTTAATGTAAATAAGTTCTTAATTCATTCTCAAGTTACTCCACCATCTCTTTCTCTTTCTCTTCAGCTGATTCCTTATCACTTAAGGATTCTTTTTCATTATTTACTTGTGTAATGAGCACATTTTCTGTAGCATCATCATTTGAAACTTCATCAATTTCTTCTTTAGAATTTTATTCATCCAACTTACGCAAACCTTTTCTTTTGGATATGAAGAATTTCTTTTTCCCATTAGCACTTAAATTCCTAGCTTTAGAATTGTTGGATTTCTTTGTCTCCTTTTTGGGGCTGACTCATCATCATATTATTATCTACTTCTTTCTATTTAGGTAATCCACTGTAAAGTGCCCAATGCCTCCATAACTAAAGAGCACTTTAAGTGTAATTTTCCCTTGTACTTCTCTTTTTCTTTCCTTATATTTTTAGTGATGTATGTCATGACTTTATCAAATTTAGTATCACCATCTTCTACTTTAAAGTGCCTGTGAAAAATTAAATTGTTTGTGACATATTACACTTAGCCTTTTTTTGTTTTTCATTTCAATTAGATTTAGCTTAGGTTGGTTTCTCTTCTCCATAACATCATTGTATTTGCTTTCAAGTACAAATACAATTTTCTTCTTCTTTTCTACCCTTTTATTTGGCTTTTTAATATAGTTAAGTTCTTTATTCCCTATGGAATGAGGTTATTGTTTGCTTAGACACTCATTTAAATTTTTGGTGGCATGCTGATGACTCTTCTCTCACTTCCATGGCCTTTATAAATCTTTTTTTATACTTCTTTATTTCAAATTCAGCCTTGTGAAGCTTAACTTGTAAATTCAAAACCTCTTGCTCTTGTGTAATCACCTTAGCACCAACATCTTTGTGTATTTGCCTTCCTTTGCCTCAAGTACATTTAACTTCTTAATTCTTTTCAAGTACTCCTTTTCTTTTGAGTCAAACTCATTTTCATTCACTTAGAGATCCAATTTATCAACAACAGAATTTTTATTCAACTTCTTAATATTCTTTACCTTTATTTTCGACTTGCTGTTTTAATGCAAACAAGCTCTCAATTCATTCTCAAGTTACTGTACCATCTCTTTCTCTTTCTTTTTAACTGATTTCTTATCACTTAAGACTTCTTTTTCATTATTTACTTGTGTAATCAACACATTTTCTACAGCATCATCATCAGTTTCTTCTTTATAATTTTGTTCATCTAACTTGCTCAAGAAATTTCTTCTTTTAGATCTAAAGAATTTCTTTTCCCTTTGACACTTAAATTCCCAGTTTTAGAATTACTAGATTTCATTGTTCTCCTCTTTGGGGCTAGCTCATCATCATCATCACTGTCTGTTTCTTTTCTCTTTGAGTAGTCTATTGTAAAGTGCCTAATGCCTCCACAGCTGTAGCACTGTAAGGGTAATTTTTGCTTGTACTTCCCTTTTCCTTTCCTCATATTTTTGATGATGTATTTTATGACTTTATCAAATTCAGTATCACTATCTTTTACATCAGAGTTGCCAATGAAAAGTTAAATTGTTTGTGACATATTACACTCAGCCTTTTTTTTCTTTTCAATTAGATTTAGCTTCAATTGGTTTCTCTTTTCCATAATATCATTGTATTTACTTTCAAGTATAAGCATAATTTTCTTATTCTCTTTTACCCACTCATTTGTCTTTTTAATATAGCCAAGTCCTTTCTTCCCTATAGAATAAGGTCTTTGTTTGCTTAGATACCCATCCAACATTTTGGTAGCATCCTCCTTGGTAGCATTTGTTGAAAAAGACTCTCCTCTAACTTCCACGGCCTATATAAGGCTCTCTTTATACTTATTCAATTCAGATTCAGCCTTGTGAAGGTTAGCTTCCAAATTTAATTCTTTTTGCTCTTGTGCAATCACTTTAGTGCCAACATCTTTGCGTATTTGCCTTACTCTACCATAAGTACATTCAACTCCATAATTCTTTTCAAGTATTCCTTCTTTTTCAATTCAAACTCCTTTTCTTTCACCTGGAGATCAGATTTATCAACAAAATTTTTATTTAGCTTTTTAAGATTCTTTACTGCCTTTTTCAGCTTGTTCTTCTAATGCAAAAAAGCTCTCAATTCATTCTCAAGTTGCTACTCCATCTCTTTCTCTTCTTCTTCAACTTGAGGATTCCTTTACTTAAGGATTCTTTTTCATTATTTACCTATGTAACCAGCATATTTTTAACAACATCATCATCAGTTTTTTCTTCAAAAATTTCTACATCTAACTTGCTTAAGAAATTTCTTCTTTTGAATTTGAGGAATTTCTTTTTTCCTTTGGCACTTGAATTCCTAACTTTAGAATTGTTGGATTTCTTTGTTATCCTTTTTGGGGCTAGCTCATTATCTCTTTGGGCAGTCCACTGTAAAATGCCCAATACCTCAACAATTAAAGCACTTTAAAGGTAATTTTTCCTTATACTTCCCTTTTCCTTTCCTCATATTTTTGGTGATGTATGTCATGACTATATCAAATTTAATATCACTATTTTCTACTTTAGAGCTACCAATGAAAAATTAAATGATTTGTGACATATTACACTTAACCATTTTTTTTCTTTTCAATTAGATTTAGCTTGGGTTGATTTCTCTTTTACATAACATCATTGTATTTACTTTCAAGTACAAACACAATTTTCTTCTTTTCTTTTACCCTCTCATTTGGCTTTTTAATATAGCCAAGTCCTTTCTTCCCCATAGAATGAGGTCTTTGTTTTCTTAGACACTCATCAAACTTTTTGGTAACATCCTCTTTGGTAGCATTTGCTAAAGAGGACTCTCCTCTCACTTCCATGGCCTATATAAAGCTCTTTTTATACTTCTTCATTTCAAATTCATCTTTGTGAAGATGAACTTGCGAATTCAACACCTTTTGCTCTTATGCAATCACCTTAGCATTAACATCTTTGTGTATTTGCCTTGCTTTATCTTAAGTATATGCAACTTCTCAATTTTTTTCAAGTACTCCTATTTTGCTTCAAACCCCTTTTCTTTCACATAGAGATTAGATTTATCAACAATGGAATTTTTATTTAGCTTCTTGAGATTCTTTACTTCCATTTTTAGCTCATTGTTTTAATGTAAACAAGCTCTCAATTCATTCTTAAGTACTACACCATCTCTTCCTTTTCCTTTTTAGCTGATTCCTTATGTATCCATTGAAGCTTTAACTCATATTATTAAGCCTTCTAGAATGTGTAGTAGCAGCTATAGGAAAGGTGTAGTAGTTGGTAAACCAATCAAGGAGAGGTGCAGTAGTTGGCAAACCAATTAAGGAGAAGGTGCAGCAACTGGCAAACCAATCAAGGAGATGTGTAGCAACCACACCAAACCAGAAGAGACATGTAGCAACCATTCCAAACCAGAGGAGAATGTGTTATAGCCAACAGCCACATTAAAGAGAGGAGAAAAAACATGCAATAGCCCCACCAAGGAGAGAAAAACATACAGTAGCCTCACCATGGAGAGAAAAATGTGCAGTAGCCATACCAAGGAGAAAAGAACATGCAGTAGCTATACTAAAGAGAGAAGGATGTGTAACAGCCACATCAAAGAGAGGAGGTGTGCAGTAGCAACCAATAAACCATGCTAAGGAAGAGGATGTGCAGCGGTAAACCACACCAAGCAGAGGTGTGTAGCAACAAACTTAAGAGAAACCAGTAATATTGTAGTAGCAAGGAAACCTACAATTACAGCAAGGAAACCAACAAATTGTAGCAAGGAAAAGGAACCTATTGTAGTAAGGAAACTAGCAATTGTAGCAAGGAAACCGACACCAATTATAGCAGCAAGTATAATTAGTAGCAATTGTAGATGCAAAGGAAGTAGTAACTGCAGTAATAAGGGCAAGCAATAATAGCAGTAAGGGCATATAACACTAGCAACAAAAGAGAACCTACTAAAGCAAATGAGGTAGCATAACTAGTAGCTTACAACAACACAACTAGTAATTTGTAACAGTAGGTAGCAAGTGCAAGCATAAACAGTAACAGACAATAAGTGTAGGCATAATTAGCAATAGGTAGCAAGTGTAGGCATAACCAATAATAGGCTGCAAGTGCATGCACTTGTAGTAAGAGGAGAAAAGTTGCCCTAGTAGCAAGGTAGGTAGCATTAACAGTAGGAGGATGAAGGAGAAAACTTGCTTCAGTAACAAGGTAGGCAGTACTAGCAGTAAGAGGAGAAAATGTGCCCTAGCAATAGGGCAGGTAGCATTAGCAACAAGGGAGAGAACCTGCCAAAGTAGTAGGGGAGGTGGCACCGATAGTAGGGGAAGAAACCTATCAAGGCAACAAGTAAAGTAGCACTGGCAACAGAGGAAGAAACCTACCAAAGCAGCAAGTGATGTAGCAACCAGTAATAGAGGAAGAGAACCTACAACAAAGATAAGATGTAGAGAACCTGCATTAAAGAGATGGGAAATGATTGAGCAAAGACTGACAGTGAGGAAGGAAAAGATCCGCTTTTTGCATTAGTAGCCTGTGTACAATGAGTGATCCTTTTTATAAAAATGTTAGTTACTAATCCTTTTATAAATTTCGTGAAAAAGGGTAGGAGACCCTTGGAGTGATCAGGAGATCAATTCTTTTAAGTGATCAATAGATTAACTCTTCTAATGATTGAGAGATCAAACCTTTGAGTGATTGGGAGATATCGAGAGATCATTATAAGTGGTTAAGGAGTAATCCTTTCATAAGTGGTTAAAAAGTGATCCTTTCATAACATAACAGTATCCCTTGAAAATAAGAATGGATTGTGTGATTTAAGAGTGATCCTATCACACCATGGACGTAACTCATAGATTGTGGGTAAACCATGTAAAAATTATTATGTGTTCTTGGGTGCTTACATTTGATTAATATCTGTATGGCCGCTCTCACATAAAGAATAAAGATAAAAAATTGGACCATTGACTTTGATAAGTCATAAAGGTTAATTTGGAAATATTTGTAAAAAGTGAGCATCTTACATTGATTCACCCTATTTTTCTTTTAGTGTGAAACTTAAGAAGGTCCTCATTAAGTGGTATCAGAGTCTGGTTCCCTCTGTTGATCCAATTTGTTTACTTCGATCTAAAATTGTTTGTTGTTGTTGTGAGTCTTTATATCTATTGTTAGTTGATATCATGGATAATATGAACAATATTAATAGTAAAGGCATCTTTATTTTTAATGGACAAAATTATTAGTTACAGAAGAATAAAATGCTCCTATATTTAATGTCACTTGGTTTGATATGTTTGAACTTGCTGTTAGTGGCTTCATCCCTGTTACTGAAGGTGATGCTATGATGCTTGCTAATAAGAAGAATTTAAAGTGTGATAGAAAGGCGAGAAATGCCTTATATGCCTTCTTATCAGAAAAAACTCACCAAAGTGATGAGGTGCAACACAATTAAACAAATTTGGGACAAATTGAAGAATATTTATAAAAGAGATAAGGTTGACACATAGGCTATACCAGCAAGTGCAACAGGTCCAGTAGCCAAACTAGTAAGTTTAACACGTCTAGCAGGCAATCCCAATGAGTGCAGCACATCTAGTAGTTGTATAATAGACAACATTAACCTCCAGATAGCAAGTGCAGGCAAACCAATAGCTGCAAATTCCAAGAGCAGTAGCAAGCTCAAGTAGAATGTGTAGGCAGCGATAGTAGCTTGTGTACGTGCAGGTAGTAACAACAGAATAGGTAGACAACCATAACAGCCTGTGTACATGCAAGTAGCGACAACAGAATGTGTGGATAGCAATAGCAGTTTGTGGACGTGTGGGTAGCAAAAGCAGAACGTGTAGGGAGTGATAGCAGCACATGTGGACAACAAAAGTAGAACGTGCAGGTAGTGATAGCACCATGTGCAGATAGCGATAGTAGCATGTGCGAATAGCAATAGCTGAATGTGTAGGCATAATAGCATATGCAGAGAACAAAAGTAGAATGTGCAGGTGGCAATAGTAGCACGTGTAGACAGCAATAGCAGTGCGTGCAAGTAGTGATAGCAGAACATGTAGGTAGCGACAGTAGCCCGTGTAGGCAGCACTAGCAGCATGTCTAACAGCTTGCAATAATCG
Source organism: Ceriops zippeliana (assembly GCA_037897445.1). Classification (NCBI taxonomy): domain Eukaryota; kingdom Viridiplantae; phylum Streptophyta; class Magnoliopsida; order Malpighiales; family Rhizophoraceae; genus Ceriops; species Ceriops zippeliana. The sequence continues at coordinate 661,899 of JBAPLH010000115.1, forward strand.
AGGAGAAAATGTGTCACAACAATAGGTCCAATATCTTGTAGCAACAAAAATAGAAAATGTGCCCGATAGCAAGTTCTGCAAATTGCAGTAGTAAAGGAGAAAACATGTTTGGTAGTAGGTTTGGCAGATTGCAGCAACAAGGGAGAAAATGTGCTCGATAGTAAGTCCGGCAGATTGCAGTAACAAAGCGGAAAATGTGCTTGACAGCAAGGCAAGCATAGTTGGCAGTAAGGGAAGGAACTTGCCAAGGCCTGGCAACAAGAGGAGAGAACCTGTTGAGATAGCATGGGAGGTAGTACTAGTAGTAGAGAAGAGATCCTGCTGAAGCAGCAGGTGTGGCAACCTGCCATGATAGTAGGTGAGGTAGTGTCGATAGTAGGAAAAGGAAGTTGCCAAGACAGAAGAGACCGACAAAACTTGAGCGAAGACTGGTGGTGAGGAAGGAGAAGATTCATTTTCTACAACAGTAACCTATACATACTGAGTGATCTTTCTCAGGAAAGTTTTCATTATAAAACTTTTGATAAACTTGTTGAAAAATAGTGGGATACCCTTAGAGTGATTAGGAGATCAACTCCTTGATTGGGAGATCATTGTAGGTGGTTAAGGAGTAGTCTGTTTACAAGTGGTTAATGAATGATCCTTCCACAATATTATTGTATCCCTTGATAATAAAAGTGAATTGTATGAGTTAGGAGTGATCTTATTACATCACGAATGTAGCTCATATATTGTGTGTGAACCATATAAAAAATATTATATGTTCTTGGGTGTTTGCATTTGACTGATATTTGTACAGCCACTCTTACATAATGCAAAAATAAAACTTGGATCATTGGCTCTAATAAGTCATAGAGGTTAAATCTGGATAGATTTGTAAAAAGTGAATATCTCACATTAATTTTCCCCTCTCTTAGTGTGAGACCTAAAAAGGTCCTTATTGAATTGGTAGCCACCCCAAAGGGAGAAGAAGGTAGTAGTCAACCAAACCAAAAGGAAAAGAAGAAGGTAACAACTAGCCAAACCATAGGGAGAGGAAGAAGGCAGCAATTGGTCAAACCAAAAGGAGAAGAAGAAGGTAGCAACTAGCCAAACCAAAGGAAAAGGTGTAATAGCCACCCAAGGAAGAAGTTGTAGCAACCATTAAAGGAGAGGTGCAACAGTTGGTGGCAAACCAATTAAGGAGAGGTGCAGCAATTAGCAAACCAATCAAGGAGAGGTGCAGTAGCCAGTAAGCCAATAAAGGAGAAGGTGCAGAGCAACTAGCAAACCAATCAAGGAGACGTGTAACAATTACAACAAACTAGAGGAGACATGTAACAGCCATACCAAACTAGAGGAGAACGTCTAGCAGTTGGTAGCCACACTAAAGAGAGAAGAAAAATGTGTAGCAGCTCCACTAAGGAGAGAAGAATGTGTAGTAGCCACACTAAGGAGAGCAAAATGTGTAGTAGCTATACCAAGAAGAGAAGGACATGCAGTAGCCATACCAAAGAGAGGAGGTGTGTAGCAACAAACAATTAAACACACCAAGGTAGAGGGTGTGTAGTGGTAAACCATACCAAGGGAGAAGGTAAGCAACAGTAAATCAAGGAGAAACCAGCAACAAGAAAACCAGTCAAGTACAATAAGGAGAAGGATCTTATGGCATAAAGGAAACTGGTAATTGCAATGAGGAAACCAGCATCAATTGCAATAGTAAGCACAATCAGCAGCAATTATAAAAGCAAGGGAAGCAGTAATTTCAGTAGCAAGGGATGGTAGCATTAGCAGTAGGAGAGAACTAGCTAAGGCAAGTGAGGCAGCATAACTAGGAGCTTGCAGTAGCATAACTGTTAACTTGCAGCAGTAGGCAGCAAGTGTATGCACAACTAGTATGTGCAGGCATAACTAGCAATAGGTAGTAAGTGTAGGCAGAACCAGGAACAAGCAACAAATGCAAGCACTAGTAGCAGGAGGAGAAAACTTGCCTTCACAGCAAGGTAGGTAGTATCAGCTATAAAAGGAGAAAACATGCCCCTACAATAAGGTAGGTAACACCAGTAGCAGAAGGAGAAAACTTGCCCCGGTAGTAGGCCAGGAAGTATTAGTAGTAGGGAAGAGAACCTGCTAAGGTAGCAGGGGAGGTAACGCTAATAACAAGGGAAAAAACCTACCAAGGCAACAAGTGAGGTAGCATTGATAGTAAGGGAAAAGGACCTGCTAAGATAGTAGGTAAGGCAACACCAGTAATAGTGGAAGAGAACCTACAACACACAGAAATAACCTGCAGACATAGAGAACCTATAAAGAAAAGATCGACAAAACTTAAGTGAAGACCAACAGTGAGGAAGGGGAAGATCCACTTTCTACATTAGCAGCCTATGCACATTAAGTGATCCTTTTTAGGAAAGTGGTAGTTACAAACTTTTTTACAAACTTCATGAAAAAGGTAAGAGACCCTTGGATTGATCGGGAGATCAATCCTTTGAGTGATTGGGAAATCAACTCTTTTAGTGATCAAGAGATCATTATAAGTGGTTAAAGAGTGATCCTTCCACAAGTAGATAAAGTGTGATCCTTCCATAACATAACTGTATCCCTTGATATCAAGAGTGGATTGTGTGATTGAGAAGTAATCCTATCACACCGTGGATGTAGCTCACATATTATGGGTAAACCACGTAAATATTATTGTGTGTTCTTGGGTGCATATGTTTGATTGATATCTATATAGCTGCTCTCACATAAAGAAAAATGATAAAAAATTGGATCATCGACTTTCATAAGTCACAGAGGCTAATCTGGAAAGATTTGTTAAAAGCGAGCATCTCACATTGATTCACCCCTTTCCCCTTTCAGTGTTAGACCTATGAAGGTCCTCATCAATGACCTTTCTGTATCTCAATGACATTCATAACATCAAATTAGCAAGAACAATTATGTGAGATGTTTTTGACAACAAATCCAACATTAACCATCAAAGATAGGCTCAACAGTATGTAAGGCATTTTTTGCCTTCCCATCAAACTCCAAATTCTACTTATCAATAGGTGTTATAACTGCACCTTCAATAATAGGTGAAGCCACTAATAGCAAATTCAAACACATTTAGACCAAGTGACATTAGATATGGGAGCATTCTATTATTTTATAACTGATAATTTTGTCCATCAAAGTGGGAATGCCCCTGTTGTTAACATTATTCATGTTTTCCATAATATTGACTAGTAATAGATGTAAAGATTCACAATAACAAAAAAATTTCAAATCAAAGAAAAATGGATCAACAGAGGAACCAAGCTTTGATACTACTTGATAAGGACCTTCTTAGGTCTCAAATTGAGAGGGGGAGGGGGTGAATCAGTTTGAGATGCTTACCTTTTACAAATCTATTTGGATTAAACCTCTGTGACTTATTAAAGTCAATGATCCAATTTTTATCTTACTTCTTTATATAAGAGTAGCCATATGGATATTAAGCAAGTACAAGCATTTAAGAACACATAGAAGTTTTACATGGTTCATCCATAATGTGTGAGCTACATCCATGGTGTGATAAGATCACTTCTAAATCACAAGATCCAATCTTATTATCAAGGGATATAGATGATGTTGCAGAACGATCATTCCTTAACCACTATGGAAGGATCACTTTTCAACCACTTACAATGATTTCCCGATCACTGGAAGAGTTAATCTCCCAATCACTTAAAGTTTTGATCTCTTGATCACTGCAAGGGTCTCCTACCCTTTTTCAAGAAGTACATAAAAATTTTATGATGAAAACTTCCATGAGAAAGATCACTCAATGTGTATAGGCTGTTTTAGAAAAATGGATCTTCTTCTTCTCACTGTCGGTCTCTGCCTTCTATGTTGCAGGTCTCTACCCCTTACACTACTGGTCTCTGCCTTTCGCACTGTAAGTCTTTACCTTATGCATTGTCAATCATAGCTTTTTGCATTGTGGGTCTCTACCTTCTGCACTTCTTTGTAGTTTTCTCTACCTATCATGCTTTCCTCTACAATTTTCTCTCCTGTAGTTCTTTACTTGTCATGCTCTCCTCTATAGTTTTGTTTACCTTTACCTCTTAGAAAGGTTATCTCCATTGTAAGTTCTCTTTGCTATTACCAGTTCTTTTTTGTCTCTGCAAGTTCCTCCTTCTCCCTTTACTTGTACTTCTTGATGAGGACCATTTTAGGTCTCACACTAAAAGAAGGGATGAATAAGTGTGAGATATGCACTTTTTACAAATCGATTCAGATTTAACCTTTGTGTCTTGTTAGAGATAATGATCCAATTTTTTTATCTTTCTCCTTTATGTAAGCACGATAGTATGAATATAAATCAATGCACAAGCACCCAAGCACACATGACAGCTTTTACGTGTTTCACGCGCAATGTGTGAGCTACATCCATGGTGTGATAAGACCTTCCTAAATCACATAATTCACTATTGTTATCAAGGGATACAATTTCATTATGGAAGGATTACTCCTTAACCATTTACAATGATCTCCCAATCACTCTAAGGGTATCCCACCCTTTTTCAACACATTTATCAAGAATTTGTGATTAAAACCTTTCTTGGAGAATGATCATTATGTATATACACTGCTAGAGCAAAATATTGATCTTCTCTTTCCGTCATTGCCGGTGTTGTTTCACTTATTGCTTGCCTACACATTGCCACTACTGTCTACATGGGCAACTGTTGCTGTCTTCGTGCACTGTTAATGCTGTCTGTAGATGTTACCATGTTTGTCAACTGCTGTTCGCGTTTGCAGTTAATATTGTTCGTTTGCGTTACTATGTCTAGCTCTTATCCACATGTGCAATGCTTGTTATCCTCACAAATTATACCTGCTATCTGCATAAGTTGTGCTTGTTGTACGCACATGCTGTGCCTATTATTTATGTGCACTACTCCTGCTATCTGCAGTCGCTACACTTGTTGTCAGGGCATGTTGTGCACCCACCTTCTACACTATTTATGTCTGTTGTTCATGCTCTCTATGCCTATTGTTTGTGTGTTATGCTCGTTATTCACACATGCTGTGCCTACTATCCATATAAGTTGTGCCTGTCATCCATGTGCTTTGTGCCTACTGTCCATGTGCACTGTGCGCTTGCTCTCTGTGCTCTCTATGCTTGCTATTTGCACACGCTATGGCTGTTGTCTATGCACACTATGGTTGCTGTTTGCACTCATTATTTCTACTATTTGCACGTGTTGTGTTTATTGTACGTGGGTGCTATTGTTGCTATCCTTACATGTTACTACATTCCTCACGTGCTGCAATAGTTTTCTTGCACTGCTGTTGCTCTCCCTGCACGCTGCACCAGTTTTCTTGCATTGCTGCTACTTTTCCCACAAGCTGTAGCAGATTTCTCATGCCACCAACTGATATAGAAAATCCCAAAAAGATGTGGCTTATGGACCTAATGCATACAAGGAATCAAAGAACAACTAAGAAAGCTAAACTAGAGTTTAATAACACAAACCCTAAACCAACCATTCGAAGGAACACGAACGTAGGGTATTTAAGAAGGATAAGACTCCACACTCCAAAAAAGAAAGGAATTAGGAGTGATAAGTCAACTGGAATGCCACAAGAAGAAGTACTTCTTGATAAGTTCTTTAGTCCCAAAGAATTGAGGGACAAAAACCCTAGCTTTTTATTTCACTCAAAGTTGTTTGATTTTTCAGAGCTTATAAGGGGTGCCTATTAAGGGGCTAAAATAGCAATCCTAAAGAGGCACAAATTCCTACTTAGGAAAAATTATTATTTTGGAGGAATTTTTAAGTATGGATAAATTCCAACACAGATAATAAACTCCTATTTAGGGGTGAATGCTATTACTTAGTATGACCCATCAAGTATTCCAATCTTAAATTAGCTTGGACTCTTTGTTAAATTTAAATTCACACCATAGTTATGCTAGCAACATTAGTGTAACTTCCACCATCAATAATCATACTACATACCTTATTTTTAATAAGACACCTTGTCTGAAAGATGTTATCTCATTGCAACTCATTTTCTACCTTGTACATTCAATGCTCGCCTTGTTACAAGCTCTTTTAACTAGATTCTCCTTTCCATCACTTTCACCCTCTGATGATGGCATTAAATCATCTGATTCACTTTCAATTTCATCATCACCATTACTTCTCGAGATCATTACATGCTTATTTGGACATTGAGATGCAATATGATCCCTCCCTAAATACTTAAAACATTTAACATCTATATTTTTACTTGGTTAGGGTTTAAAATTACCTATCTCCTTGCTAGAACCCACATTTTGGTGCTTGGGTAGCTTGACTTTGGACTTGCAATTGGCTATTTTGTCCCTTTTACTCCAATTTGGCTTCCATGATGAGATAGAACCTAAATTCTACCTAAATTGTGTAGAGCCCTTTCGTTTAAGTTACCTTTCAACTTTCATTACCATATGTACCATGTCTTCTAATTGCACATAGTGTTGTAATTCAACCACATTTTGTTATGTCCTTATTTAGCCCTTGTAGAAATTGAGCCATGGTTACCTCTTTATCTTTTTCTACATTCGCCCTAATCATGGTAATCTCTATCTCCTTGTGGTAGTCCTCCATACTTTTGGTGTCCTGAGTGAGCCCTTGCAGCCTTTGGTATAAATCCTTGTACTAGTGATTAGGGATAAACCTCCTTATGATAGCCTTCATCTTTTCCCATGTATCAATAGGCCGTTCATGATTCCTTCTCCTAGTTAAAACAAGTTGATCCTATCAAATAATAGCATAATCAGTAAATTCAACTACAACAATCTTTACCTTTTTCTCCTCGAAATAGTTGTGGCAGTTAAAGACCAATTCAACCTTCTTCTCTTATTCTAGGTATGCATCAGGATCATTCTTACCTTGGAATGGAGGAATTATCATTTTAATACTGCCCAAATTATGGTCATATGTGCCTTGTTTCCCAAATTCTCTTCGATCCTTTTTATTGTTAATAGTTCTAACTACAGTAGTTTAATTGTCAAATTTATCATCTTTTACATCATCTTCATGGTCATAGGTACGTCTCAACTGCCTTCTTGCTTTAGGAGTCTCATATTCCCCATGCCTCCTTTACAACTCTGCTATTGTATTAGCTTGCTCCTCCATCCTTTCCCTCATATCATCAAATCTAGTATTGATGTACTCAAATTATTATTGCATAGCTTTGATCATGAAGGATACATCATCATGATTAGGGCAAATGTAGAAAAAGATAGAGAGGTAACCATGGCTTAATTTCTGCAATGGCTAAATAGGGACATAACAAACGTGGTTGAATCGCAACACTATGTGGAATTAAAAGACATAGTGCACATGGTAATAAAAGTTGATAGGCAACTTATACGAAAAGGCTCCACACAGTTTGGGTAGAATTTAGGTTTTACTGCTATAGACGCTTTGTTATGGACTTTAGCACTATTGCTGCACCACTCACTGAGCTTATCAAAAAGAACATGGGTTTTAGGTGGGGACTTTTAATTGCATCAAGGAAAAATTAAGTTCTACACCTTTATTTGCTTTACATAACTTTGCAAAAGCTTTCGAGATTGAGTGTGATGCTTCAGGTATTGGCATTGGAGCTATTTTGATGTAGGAAACGCATCTAATTGCTTATTTTAGTGAAAAGTTAAGCGGAGCAAGCCTTAATTATCCTATTTATGATAAAAAGATGCATGCATTGGTATGAGCTTTGGAGATATGGCAACATTACCTTTGGCCCAAGAAGTTTATCATCCATACTGATAATAAATCATTAAAGCACTTGAAGGGATAAGGAAAGTTAAACAAATGACATGCCAAGTGGATTGAATTCATTGAGACCTTTCCCTACATCATCAAATATAAAGAAGGTAAGGAAAATGTGGTAGCTGATGCATTATCTCGTAGGTATGCCCTTATCTCTACTCATACTGCAAACTTATTAAGATTTGAATATATTAAGGATTTATATGTGAATGATCCTGACTTTGCTAATGTGCATGGAATATGAGTTCTTTGAGGGAGTTGGTCATAAAAGAAGCTCATTAGGGTGGTCTAATAGGTCATTTTGGAGTTAAGAAAACCCTAGATGTCTTAAATGAACATTTATTTTAGTTAGGCATGAAACCAAATGTTGAAAGGATATATGAGAAATGCATAACATGCAAACAGGCTAAATCTAGAGTTTTACCTTATGGCTTGTATACCCCTTTTCCCATACCTAGCCATTCCTGAGTTGATTTATCTATAGACTTCATACTAGGGTTGCCATAAACAAAAAGGGGTAGAGATTTTGTATTTGTTGTTGTTGATGGATTTTCAAAGATTGCATACTTTGTCCTATACCATAAAACTGATGATGCAAACAATATGGCTGACTTATTCTTTAGAGAAGTACGTTTGCATGGCATGCCATAAAACATTGTTTCAGATTGGGATACAAAGTTCTTAAGTCACTTCTGGAAGATTTTGTGGGGTAAGTTAGGTACTAAGCTATTGTTTTCAACTACTTGTTATACATAAACTGATAGATATACTGAGGTGGTTAATTGAACTCTTTCTAATCTTTTGCGTGCTATTATTCGAACAAATTTCAAAACATGGGAAGATTGTTTACTAATATGTCAAGTTAACATATAATAGAAGTGTTCATTCTACTACTAGTTACTCTCCATTTGAAATTATATATGGTTTTAATTCATTAACTCCTTTGGATTTGGTACCTATACCTATCAATGAGTATGCCAGCTTAGATGGTGAACGCAAGGCTAACATGATAAAAAAATTGCAAGAGAAGGTGCGGTAACATATTGAAAAACGAACTGAGTAATACACATCCCATGTCAATAAGAGACGAAAGAAGGTGGTGTTTGAACTTGGTGATTGGGTTTGGGTGCATATGCACAAGGAATGGTTTGCAACTCAGAAGCATTCAAAGCTACAACGTAGAAGAGATGGTCCCTTTCAAGTTGTATCATGAATTAATGACAATTCTTATAAGTTGGATCTTCTCAGTGAGTATAATGTGAGTGCATATGATCTTTCCCATTTTGATGTAGGTAATGATTCGAGGATGAATCCTTTTGAGGAGAGGGGGAATGATGAGAACCATAGAGATGATGGTTGGAAGGCTTCAATGGATGTAAAAGGTCCATTGCACATTCCAGAAGGCCCAATAACATGAGCTAGAGCTAAAAAATTGAAGAAGCACTAAATGCGCTGTTGAGGACATTTAGGCCAACCAAGTTTCAGATGGTACAAATTCGAGTTTGACAAAGAGTCTATGCCTAATTAATATAATTGGAATACTTGATTGGTTAAACTAAGTAATAGTATTCATTCTTAAATAGGAGTTTATTATCTATGTTAGAATTTGTCCATAATTAGGAATTCCTCTAAAATAAGGATTTGTCCTAAGTAGGAATTTGTACCTCTTTAAGATTGCTATCTTAGCCTATAAATAGGTACCCCTTGTAAGGTCTGGAAGATCAGATAACTTTAAGTGAAATAGAAAGAAAGAGTTTTTCTTCCTTAGTTCCTTTAAGGACTAAAGAACTTATCAAGAGGTACTTCTTCTTGTGTTGATCCCAATTCCTTTTTTTTTTTTGTCTGAAGTGTGGTGTCTATATCCTTCTTAAATACCCTAGGTTCATGTTCCTACGAATGGTAGGTCTAGGGTTTGTGTTATTAAACTCTGTTTTAGCTTTCTTGGTTGTTCTTTGATTCTTTGTGTGCATTGTGTCCCTAAACCAAGTCTTTTTAGGGTTTTCCGCATCAATGATTGTGTAACCCTAATCACAAGGCTCTATAAATACCCTTATGCATCTTGTAAGAATGGGGGTGTGTTGTAGAAAATTGAGATAGTCAGACAAAGAGATGTGAATGGCAAACTTAAAGCTAAAAGGAGAGGTGAACAACAAGAGAGAAGGCAGCCACCAATGGAGGTGCAATTGGCTAAGAGGAAGAGCAAGGCAGCTGGCCAAGAGGGAGAGCAAGGCAATCGGCCAAGAGAGAGAGACAAGCAGCCTACCAAGAGGGAGAGAAAGAGATGGCAAAGCAGCCGGCCCTCATGAAGATAACAGCAATAGCTAGCCCTCACAAAGGTGATAGAGTAGCTGACCATCACACCAGCACATCCAAGAGGTTTTCCAGTAGACCAGCAACACTCCAGGAGGCTTCCCAGTAGCAGAAGCACACCTAGGAATCAAGCAAAAAATCAGAAGTTAGAGCAGTAGGTCCAGGAATTAGCAATCAGCCACTACACCAACAAGCCACCAAGTTGTAGCAACCATGCCCTCACCAAGTTACAGTAACCTATGAATCTAATAGCCAAAGGAGACAAATGGTGTAGCAACCTGTGAATCCAGCAGACAAGGGAGACAAACCAGAAGGTGGTGCAACAACCTGTGAATCCTGCAACAAGGAAGACAAACCAGCAGGTCCTGCAGTAAGGGAGATAAACCAGGAGGTCTTGCAGGAAGGGAGACAAACTAGGAGGTCCTACAGTAAGGGAGACACACTAGAAGGTCCTAAAGTAAGGGAGACAAACCTAAAGGTCTGACGGCAAGGGAGATAATTTGAGAGCCTATACCAAAGCCAAGCACACTAGAAGCAATCCAGGAGTCTATACCAGAACCAGCAGCCTTTAGTAAGTTTGGTAGAAGGTCAGAGCTAGCAACTGCACAAGGAAAGGTGTAGATTGTAGGTCCGGTAGAAGGTGGTGCAATAAAAGGAGGTCCCTGCACCAACAACACCAGCAAGAGGTCATTGCACCAGCAAACCTCTAGGCATGCACTAGCAGCACCAACAGGAGGTCCTTGCACCAGCAAACCAGTAGGCATGCACTAGCAGCATTAGCAACACCAGTAAGAGTTTCCTGCATCAATAGTACGTTCAGAAGGGTATACCAGTACCAGCAGCACATCTAGGAAGGTATACTAGCACTGGCAACATGTCCTTGCACCAACAGCACATCTAGGAGGGATTACCAGCACCAACAGCATGTCTGGGAGACTATACTAGCAAGTGCAGTGCGTCCAGCAGCCAAATCAATAAGTGCAGTGTGCCCAGTAGCAAAATCAGTGATACCAGCTTATGCACGTGTGGATAGCAGTAGCGACGTAAGTAAACAGTAGCAGTGACACGAACAAACAGCAGCACCGCACACAAATAATAGTTGTAGAGCATGTAGACAGCATTAACGCATGCAAACAGAAGTAGTAGTGCTCACGGACAGCAAGAGCAATGCGTGCAGACAGCAGGAGCAGCAAATGTAGACAGCAGGTGCAGCATGTGCGGATAGCAGCAGCATATCCAGGAGGTTATACCAATAAGTGCAGTGCGACCAACAATCAAAACAGCAAAAGCAATGTGTGCAGATAGAAGCAGCAACGTGCATAGATAGCAAACGCAGCGTGTGAGGATAGCAGCAGCGCGTAAGGATAGCAATTGCAGCACGTGTGGACAGCAACAACGTGTGCAGACATTAGAGCAGCATAATAGGCAACAATAGTAGTGCATGTAGGCAGCACTAGTAGTGGGTGAGACAACACCAGCAGTAAAGGAAGAAGAAGATCTATATTCTGCACTATTAGTCTGTACACATTAAGTGATCATTTTCTAAGAAAGGTTTTACCATAAACTCTTGATAAACTAGTTTAATAAGGGTGGGATACCCTTAAAGTGATCAAGAGATCATTGTATGTGATTAAGGAGTAGTCCTTCCACAAGTAGTGATGGAGTGATCCTTCCACAACATTGTTGTAACTCTTGATAACAAGAGTGGATTGTGAGATTTAGGAGTAATCCTATCACATTGTGGATGTAGCTCACACATTATGGGTAAACCACATAAAATTGTTGTGTATTCTTGGGTGCTTGCGCATGTGCATTGATTTTTTATTTGTATTGTTGCGCTCACATAAAGGAGAAAAATAAAAAATTAGATCATCAATTCTAACAAGTTACAGAGGTTTAATTCGGATCAATTTGTAAAAAGAGGATATCTCACACTAATTCACCCCTCTTGTATGAGACCTAAAACGGTCCTCATCAAGTGGTATCAGAGTTAATTCCTCTATTGATCCAATTTTTCTGTTTTGAATTAAATTTGTTCATTGCTGTGTGAGTTTCTATCTCTACTGTTGCTTAAGATCATAGATAGCATGAATAGTATTAACAGCAAAGGTATCCCTATTTTTAATGGACAAAATTATCAATTATGAAGTAATAGAATGCTCCCATATTTGATGTCCTTTGGTCTGATGTGTTTGAGTTTGCTGTTAGTGGCTTCATCCCTATTGCTGAAGGTGATCCTATAACGCCAACTAATAAGAAGAATTTGAAGTGTGATGGAAAGGCGAGAAATGCCATATATGCGTCTTTGATGGATAAAGAATTCACCAAAGTGATGGGGTGCAATGCAACCAAGCAAATTTAGGACAAACTAAAGAACATTTATGAAGGAAATAAGGTTGTGAAAGAAGCCAAACTATAAATTTGGAGGGGCAAATTTGCAGACATAAAGATGCAAAATGATGAGACTATGGATGCATTCTTTACATGAGTCAACAAAATTGTGTGCTCTATCAAAGGTTATGAAAAGGAGATTCACGATGCCACTGTGGTAATGAAAATACTTAGAACCTTGTCAAAAGCTTACAACACCAAAATCTCTTCTATAAAAGGTAGAGATCTAGATAGGCTGCCCTTAGATGACTTGCATAGTATGTTGGTGGCTTATGAAATGAGAATAGCTCTAATGAAGAAAGAAAAGATGTCTAAGGCAGAGAAAGAGCCGACTTTCAAGGCAATGAAGAAGTTAAGGATTAAAGACCAAAAAAAGGAATCCGTCAATAGCTCTAAAAAGGATGATGGTGATATTGAATTGGATAAGGTCATAACATACATCACCAACAATATAAGGAAAGGAAAAGGGAAGTGCAAAGGAAAATTACCATTGAAGTACTTTAGCTATGGAGCAATTAAGTACTTTGTGATGTACTGCCCAAAGAGAAGATAAGTAAATAGTAAGAATAATGATCAGCCAGTCCTAAGGAGGAGGACAATGCAATCCAATTACTTTAAAGTTGGAAATTCAAGTGCCAAAGGGAAAAAGAAATTCTTCAAATCCAAAAGAAGGAATTTTTTGAGCAAGCTAGATGAAGAGGATTCTGAAGAAGAAATTGATGATGATTCCAATGATGAGGCTACAAAGGATGTGTTGGTTACTCAAGCAAATGATGATCAAGACTCTTCAAGTGATGAGAAATCAATAGAAGAGGATAAGGATGAGTTGTTACAGCAACTTGAAAATAAATTAAGTGCTTGTTTGCACAAAAACAACAAGCTGGAAAACAAGGTAAAACATCTCAAGAAGTTGTATGAAAATTTTGCTGTTGATGAATCTAATCTCTAGGTGAAAGAAAAGGAGATTAAAGTAAAAGAGGAGGAGTACTTGAAGTGGATTGAAGAGTTGATTGTACTTAAGGTAAAGCAAGGCAAGATACAAGAAGATTTTTGCGTTAAGGTGATTGCACAAGACCAAGAGGTATTGATTTTGCAAGCCAAGCTCCATATGGGTGAGTTTAACCTAAAGAAGCATGAAAAAGCTTTATGCATGCCATGGGAATGAAGAGAGAGTCATCATCAACAAATACTATTAATGAGGATGTTACTAGAAAGTTAAATGAGTGGCTAAGCAATCAAAGACCTCATTCTATGGGAAAGAAAGGACTTGGTTATATTGAAAAGCTAAGAGAGAAAGTAGAAGAAAAGAAGAAAATTGTGTTTGTGCCCAAAAGCAAGCACAATGACATGATGGAGAAGAGAGGCCAACCCAAGTTAAAATGGGTTAGGAAAGACGTGATGGAGACTCTCATCCATAGGAGATAGACTGTTAAAGATAAAGAGAAGGTTGCCACACTAGCTGCTAAAAAAAGAAGACATAAACATGGTAAAAGAATCCAAGTTTGAAGATTTTGCTGGGGCTATGGCAAGTATGGGCACAAGGCTAATGCGTGTTGGAATACTTGGCCTATAATAAAGAGGAGTGTGAGGCAAGAGTCTAGGGGGAGAGTTTATCAAGAAAGGAGGTAGTTTTAGGTGGAAAGAAGTCATATTCCATTGAAAAATAGTTTTGATTTGCTAGGAGAGATCTGTGGAAGATGTGAAAGGGTTAGACACACTACTAAGGAATGCTTGACATTGCTGCTTGGTTAAGGAATGCAAAGGAGAACACCTACACACTCCTATATTTGGCTAAAAAAAGAAGAAAAGGAAGAGAAATGATTATGGTTATAAAAGTATCTTTAAAAGCTTCCAAGAAAGAAAAGCCATAGATCTTGCATAGTGTCTCCTCTTGACATATGACAAGAGACTCCAAGATATTCAAGGAAGTAGTAAAATATAATGAAGGATTAGTTATATTTGGAAATGAAAGATTAAAGGTATTGGTGATGTCGAAATTAGTGTAGAATACTGAAATCAAACATAATCTCATCAGTGTTAGCCAATTTTGTGATGATGGATGTAAAGTTACTTTCAACAAGAGTGGTTACATAGTAAAGGGACTAAGAGATGGTGTTGTCCTTACTAAGGGTGAAAGAACAAATGGAAACTTATACCAAGTTTTAGAAGAAAGAACACATGCTACATGAGTATCAAAGATAAGAATTTGTTATGGCATAAGAAACTAGGACATCTTGGAAAAAAGAGGCTGAATTTAAGTATTTAGCCAACCCTTAGAAGCTAAGGTATTCTCTAACCCCTCTCCTATTATTCTTTGGATTTGTTCTTAAGAGGCAGATATTTTACATAAATCCAAAAAAGGTGTATGCTTATAAAAAGGAGGAGTAGCTTGATGGATAAAGGGGGAGAACTTGTCAAGGGGGAGTAGCAAGTGATGCATGTTTTAAGGAGAGCTATAAATGATAATGTACAGAGGGAGTAGTAAATGTTAGTAATTGTTATATGTGCATTGTTGGAATTAATGTGTTGCCAACAAATCCAAAGAGGGAGATTGGTGAACCCATCCTTGATGACTAATGTTAGATTTTTTGTCAACACCATCTCACATGGTTATATATGTGGATTTGAGGTTATAAATGCTGTTGAGATGTAGAGAGGTTATTGGGAAAAATTAGCGATGATAAGTCAACTGTAATATTGAGGAGTTAATGTTAACTGTGATCCTAAATTTTAGGGGTCAAGATTGATCATTGACCATTGACCCTAAAATATAAGACTCAAATCTGGTCATTGATTGTAGGGCAACCTTTGGGAATCAACGATGACCATTAATGATCATGTAGCCCTAATCTCAAGGTTCTATAAATACTCTTATGCGTCTTGCAAGAAGGGGGTTATACTACAAAAAATTGAGAGAGCCAACCAAAGATAGGTGAATGGCAAACCTAAAGTTAATAGGAGAGGTGAACAGCAAGAGAGGAGGCAGCTATTAAAGGAGGTGCAGCCAGCCAAGAGGAAAAGCAAGGCAGCCAACCAAAAAGGAAAGTAAGGCAGCTAACCAAAGAGCGAGAGACAAGCAGTTAGCCAAGAGGGAGAGAAAAAGGTAGTAAAGCAATCGGCCCTCACAAAAGTCACAGTAGAAGCTGGCCCTTATAAAGTTGACAACAGTAACTGGCCTTCACAAAGGTGATAGTAGTAGCCAGCCACCACACCAGCACATCAAGGAGATTTCAAGCAAACTAGTAGCATCTCAAGAGGCTTCCTAGTAGTAGAAGCATGCTCAAGAATCAGGCAAAAAATTAAAACATGCAACAACAGGTCCGAGAATCAACAATAAGCCACCATAGTAGCAAACCACCAAGTTACAATAGCTGGCCCTCACCAAGTTGCAACACCCAAACCCTCACCAAGTTATAGTAACCTGTGAATCCAGTAACCAAGGGAGACAATTGGTGCAGCAACCTATGAATCTAGTAGCCAAGGGAGACAAATTAGAAGCTAGTGCAACAACCTGTGAATCCTACAACAAGGTAAACCAGCAAGTCTTGCAGCAAGGGAGACACATTATAAGGTCTTGCAGCAAGTAAGACAAACCTGAAGGTCTAGTAGCAAAGGAGACAATCTGAGAGCTTATAGAACCAAGCAAACCAGAAGCAATCTAGGAGCTTATACCAGAACCAGCAGCTATCAACAAGTCTGAAAAAAGGAGGTCCCTGCACCAAAGGCACTAATAGGAGGCCACTGCACCAGCAAACCAATAGGCGTACATCAATAGCACCAATAATAGGTCACTGCACCAGTAACCAATAGGTGTGCACCAACAGCACCAGTAAGAGGTCACTGCACTAGCAAACTAGCAGGTGTGCACCAATAGCACCAGCAAAAGTTCCTTGCATAAATAAACCAGTAGGCATGCATTAGTAGCACTAGTAAGAGGTCCCTACACCAGTAAACCAACAAGTATGCACTAGTAACACCAACAAAAGTTTCCTACACTAGTAGCATGTCTAGGTGGCATCCTTACACCAGCAGCACATCCAAGAGGGTATACCAGCACCTGCAGCACGTCCTTGCACCAACAACATGTCTAGGAGGGACTACTAGCACCAATAACACATCCAAGAGACTATACCAGCAAATGCAACACATCTAGTAGCCAAATCAATAAATGCCTCAATAGCCAAATCAGTGATACCAGCTTATGTACATTCAGATAGCAATAGCGATATGAGCAAACAGCAGTAGCGTGCATGGATAGCAATAGAAATGCTAATAGATAGTAGCAGCCCAAGCAGATAATAGTCATAGCGCGTGTAGACTCTAAATTCTTCTTATTAGTAGGCATCATAACAACACCTTCAGTAATAAGGATGAAGCCACCAACAATAAATTCAAATACACCCAAACTAAGTGACATCAAAAATAGGAGAATTTTATTCTTCTATGACTGATAATTTTATCCATCAAAAGTAGGAATGCCTTTGCTAATAATACTATTTATGCTATCCATAATATCAACTAGCAATAGATGTAAAGACTCACAATAGTAACAAACAATTTCAGATTAAAGTAGACAAATTAGATCAACAGAGGAAACTAACTCTAATACCACTTGATGAGGACCTTCTTCTCACATTGAAAGGGGGAATGGGTGAATCAGTATGAGATACTCCCTTTTTATAAATATGTCTGGATTAACCTCTATGACTTGTTAGAGTTAATGATCTAATTGTTTATCTTGCTTTTATATGTGAGCACAGCCATATAGATATCAATCAAGCATGACCATAAGAGAACATAATAATTTTTATATGGTTCACCCACATTGTGTGAGTTAAGTCCACATTGTGATAGGATCACTACTAAATCACACAATCTACTATTGTTATCAAGGAATACAATTATGTTATGGAAGGATCACTCTTTAGCCACTTACAGTGATCTCCTGATCACTCAAAGGATTGTTCTCTTGATTACTCCAAGGGTCTCCCATATTTTTTTCATGAAGTTTATAAAAAGGTTATTAACTAACATTTTCCTAAGAAGGACCACTTAATATAAATAGGTTGCTAATGTAGAAAGTGGATCTTCTCTTTCCTTATTATTGGTCTTTGCTCAAATTTTGCTAATCTCTTCTTAGTAGGTTCTATACATTTACAGGTTATCTCTGCTATAGATTCTTTTTCTCTACTATTGGTGCTACCTCACCTGCTGCTTTGACAAGTTTCTTCCCCTACTGTTGGTGCTACTTCACCTACTACCTTGGTAGGTTTCTTCCCCTGCTGTTGATGTTACCTCCTCTGCTATCTTGGCAGGTTGCCTTCCCTGCTACTAGTGCTGCTTAACTTGCTGCTAGAGCATGTCTTCTGTTCTACTACTAGTGTTGCCTACCCTGCTGCTAAGGTAAGTTTTCTCCTCTTATTGCTAGTGCTGCCTACCTTACTATCGGAGCAAGTTTTCTCATGCTGTTATTGGTGCTTCCACTTGTTACTTGCTGTTGGTTGTTCTTGCACTTGCTTCCAGCTACTGGTTGTGCTTGCACTCACTACCTCCTGCTGTTTTAATGCAAACAAGCTCTTAATTCATTCTCAAGTTATTATACCATCTCTTTCTTTTCCTCTTCAACTAATTTCTTATCACTTGAGACTTCTTTTTCATTATTTACTTGTGCAACTAACATATTTTCTATAGCATCATCATTAGTTTATTCTTTAAAATTTTCTTCATCTAACTTGCTCAAGAAATTTCTTCTTTTAGATCTAAAGAATTTTTTTTCCCTTCGGTACTTAAATTCTCAGTTTTAGAATTGCTAGATTTCATTGTTCTCCTCTTTGGGGCTAGCTCATCATCATCATCACTGTCTATTTCTTTTCTCTTTGGGCAGTCTATTGTAAAGTGCCTAATGCCTCCATAACTGTAGCATTGTAAGGGTAATTTTTACTTGTACTTCCCTTTTCCTTTCCTCATATTTTTGGTGATATATGTCATGACTTATCAAATTCAGTATCACTATCTTTTACATCAGAGTTGCCAATGAAAAGTTAAATTGTTTGTGACATATTACACTCAACCTTTTTTTTCTTTTCAATTAGATTTAGCTTGAATTGGTTTCTCTTTTCCATAATATCATTGTATTTACTTTCAAGTATAAACATAATTTTCTTCTTCTTTTTTACCCACTCATTTGCCTTTTTAATATAGCCAAGTCCTTTCTTCCTTATAGAATAAGGTTTTGTTTGCTTAGATACTCATCCAACATTTTGGTAGCATCCTCCTTGGTAGCATTTGCTGAAAAGGACTCTCCTCTAACTTCCACGGCCTATATAAGGCTCTCTTTATACTTATTCAATTCAGATTTAGCCTTATGAAGGTTGGCTTGCAAATTTAATTCTTTTTGCTCTTGTGTAATCACTTTAGTGCCAACATCTTTGTGTATTTGCATTGTTCTATCTTAAGTACATTTAACTCCTTAATTCTTTTCAAGTACTCTTTCATTTTCACTTCAAACTCCTTTTTTTCACCTAGAGTCAGATTTATCAACAACAAAATTTTTATTTAGCTTCTTAAGATTCTTTACTGTCTTCTTCAGCTTGTTCTTCTAATGCAAAAATGTTCTTAATCATTCTCAAGTTGCTACCTCATCTCTTTCTCTTCCTCTTTAGCCGATTCCTTATTACTTGAGGATTCTTTTTCATTATTTACCTATGCAACTAGCATATTTTAGCAATATCAACATCAGTTTTTTCTTCAGAAATTTCTACATCCAACTTGCTTAAGAAATTTCTTCTTTTGAATTTGAGGAATTTCTTTTTTCCTTTGGCACTTGAATTCCCAACTTTAGAATTGTTGGATTTCTTTGTTATCCTTTTTGGGCTAGCTCATTATCTCTTTGGGTAGTCCACTGTAAAGTGCCTAGTACCTCAACCATTAAAGCACTTTAAAGGTAATTTTTCCTTATACTTCCTTTTTCCTTTCCTTATATTTTTGGTGATGTATGTCATGACTTTATCAAATTTAGTATCACTATTTTCTACTTTAGAGCTACCAGTGAAAAATTAAATTGTTTGTGACATATTACACTTAACCATTTTTTTCTTTTCAATTAGATTTAGCTTGGGTTGATTTCACTTCTCCATAACATCATTGTATTTGCTTTCAAGTACAAACACAATTTTCTTCTTCTTTTTTACCCTTTCATTTGGCTTTTTAATATAGTCAAGTCCTTTCTTCCCTATAGAATGAGGTCTTTGTTTTCTTAGACACTCATCTAACTTTTTGGCAACATCCTCTTTGGTAGCATTTGTTGAAGAGGACTCTCCTTTTCTTTCCATAGCCTATATAAAGCTCTTTTTATACTTCTTCATTTTAAATTTAGCTTTGTGAAGATTAATTTGCAAATTCAACACCTCTTGCTCTTATGCAATCACCTTAGCACTAACATCTTTGTGTATTTGCCTTGCTCTACCTTAAGTATATTCAACTCCTTAATTCTTTTCAAGTACTTCTATTTTGCTTCAAACCCATTTTCTTTCACATGGAAATTAGATTTATCAATAATGGAATTTTTAGTTAGCTTATTGAGATTCTTTACCTCATTTTCAGCTTGCTGTTTTAATGTAAACAAGCTCTCAATTCATTCTCAAGTTACTGCACCATCTCTTCCTTTTCCTCTTTAGCTGATTCCTTATGTATCCATTGAGGCTCTAGCTCATGTTATTAAGCCTTATGGAATGTGCAGTAGCAGTTATAGGAGAGGTGCAGTATTGGTAAACCAATCAAGGAGAAGGTGCAGCAACTGGCAAACCAATTAAGGAAATGTGTATCAACCACACCAAACCATAAG
This sequence comes from Ceriops zippeliana, assembly GCA_037897445.1. Classification (NCBI taxonomy): domain Eukaryota; kingdom Viridiplantae; phylum Streptophyta; class Magnoliopsida; order Malpighiales; family Rhizophoraceae; genus Ceriops; species Ceriops zippeliana. The sequence goes on from JBAPLH010000115.1 coordinate 682,212, forward strand.
AGACGTGTAGCAACCATACCAAACCAGAGGAGAATGTGTTATAGCCAACAGCCACACTAAAGAGAGGAGAAAAACATGTAATAGCCCTACTAGGGAGAGAAAAACATGCAATAGCCACACCAAGGAGTGAAAAATATGCTGTAGCCATACCAAGGAGAAAAGAACATGCAATAGCTATACTAAGGAGAGAAGGACGTGTAACAACCACATCAAAGAGAGGAGGTATGCAGTAGCAACCAGTAAACCATGCTAAGGAAGAGGATGTGCAATAGTAAACCACACCAAAGAGAGGTGTGTAGCAACAAACTAAAGAGAAATCAGTAATAATTGTAGTAACAAGGAAACCTGCAATTACAGCAAGGAAATTGACAAATTGTAGCAAGGAAAAGGAGCCTATTACAGCAAGGAAACTAGCAATTATAGCAAGGAAACCAACACCAATTGTAGCAATAAGTATAATTAGTAGCAATTGTAGAAGCAAAGGAAGCAGCAATTGTAGTAATAAGGGTGTGCAATAATAACAGTAAGGGTTGATAACACTAGTAGCAAAAGAGAACCTACTAAAGTAAATGAGGTAGCACAACTAGCAACTTGCAACAGTTGGTAGCAAGTGCAGGCATAACCGTAAAAGGCAACAAGTGTAGTCATAATTAGCTATAGGCAGCAAGTGCAGGCATAACCAACAATAGGCAGCAAGTGCAAGCATAACCAGTAGAAGGTAGCAAGTGCATGCATGAATAGTAAGAGGAGAAAACTTGCCCTAGCAGCAAGGTAGGTAGCATTAACAGTAGAAGGATAGAGAAGAAAACTTGTCTCAGCAACAGGGTAGGCAGTACTAGCAGTAGGAGGAAAAAGTGTTCCCCAGTAATAGGGCAGGTAGCATTGGCAACAAGGAAGAGAACCTACCAAAGTAGTAGGGAGGTAGCACCGATAGTAGGGGAAGAAACCTACCAAGGCAACAGGTGAAGTAGCACTAGCAGTAGAGGAAGAAACCTACCAAGGCAGCAGGTGAGGTAGCAACCAGCAATAGAGGAAGAGAACCTATAGCAAAGATAAGACATAGAGAACCTGTATTGAAGAGATGGGCAAAGATTGAGCAAAGACCGACAATGAGGAAGGAGAAGATTTGCTTTCTGCTTTAGTAGCTTATGCACATTGAATGATCCTTTTTATGAAAATGTTAGTTACTAATTTTTTATAAATTTTGTTAAAAAGTGTAGGAGACCCTTGGAGTGATCATGAGATCAATTCTTTTAAGTGATCGGTAGATTAACTCTTCTAGTGATTGAGAGATCAAACCTTTGAGTGATTGGGAGATCAATTCATTGATCGAAAGATCATTGTAAGTGGTTAAGGAGTAATCCTTCCATAACTGGTTAAGAAGTGATCCTTTCATAACATAATAGTATCCTTTGATAATAAGAATGGATTGTGTGATATAAGAGTGATCCTATCACACCATGGACGTAGCTCATAGATTGTGGGTAAACCATGTAAAAATTATTATGTATTCTTGGGTGCTTACATTTGATTGATATCTAAATGGCCGCTCTCACATAAAGAACAAAGATAAAAAATTGGATCATTGACTTTGATAAGTCATAAAGGTTAATTTGGAAATATTTGTAAAAAGTGAGCATCTCACATTGATTCACCCCCTTTTTCTTTTAGTGTGAAACTTAAGAAGGTCCTCATTAAGTGGTATCAAAGTCTGGTTCTCTCTGTTGATCCAATTTGTATGCTTCGATCTAAAATTGCTTGTTGTTGTTGTGAGTCTTTATATCTATTGTTAGTTGATATCATGGATAATATGAACAATATTAATAGTAAAGACATTTTTATTTTTAATGGACAAAATTATTAGTTATGAAAGAATAAAATGCTCTTATATTTAATGTCACTTGGTCAAGATGTGTTTGAATTTGCTGTTAGTGACTTCATCCCTATTACTGAAGGTAATGCTATGATGCCTGCTAATAAGAAGAATTTAAAGTGTAGTGGAAAGGCACGAAACGCCTTATATGCCTTCTTATTAGACAAAAAATTCACCAAAGTGATGGAGTGCAACAAAATTAAACAAATTTGGGACAAACTGAAGAATATTTATAAAAGAGTTGTGAAGGAAGATAGACTACAAATTTGGAGGAGCAAATTTGAAGACATAAAGATGCAGAATGATGAATTTGTGGATGCCTTCTTCATGAGAGTAAATGAAATTGTGTGCTCCATTAGAGGCTATGAAAAGGAGATCAATGATGCTTCTGTGGTAAGGAAGATACTTAGAAACTTACCGAAAGCTTACTATGCCAAAGTTGCCTCCATAGAAGATAGAAATTTGGATAGGTTGCTCTTATATGATTTACATAGTATATTGGTGTCTTATGAAATAAGAATAGCCCCAATGAAGAAAGAAAAGAAGCCTAAGGTAGAAAAAGAGTTGACCTTCAAGGTAATAAAGAAATTTAAGATTAAAGACTAAGAAGAAGAATCCAACAGCAGAAGATGATGATACTGAACTGGATGAAGTCATGAGAATAGGGAAGTACAAGGGAAAATTACCTTTGAATTGCTTTGGTTGTGGAGACATAGGGCACTTTATCATGGATTGCCCAATGAGAATAGAAGTAGACAGTAATGATGATGATGAGCCTATTCTAAGGTGGAGAACAAAGCAATTTAGCTATTCTAAAGTTGAAAATTCAAGTGCCAAAGGAAAAAAGTAATTCTTTAGATCTAAAAAAAGAAATTATTGAAGCAAGTTGGATGAAGAAGATTTTAAAGAAAAAGTTAATGATGATTTTGATGATGATGCTGCAAAGAATGTGCCAGTTACTAAAGTAGATAATGATCAAGAATCTTCAAGTGATGAGAAATTAATTGAAGAGAAAGGAGATGAATTGGTTTAACAACTTAAGAATGAATTGAGAGCTTGTTTGCACAAAAATAACAAGTTGGAAAAAAAAGGTAAAGCATTTTAAGAAGTTGTATGAAAATTCTATTATTGATGAATCTGATCCTTAGGTGAAAGCATGGCAAAATACATAATGATCTTGACACTAAGGTGGTTGCACAAAAGTAAGAGGTGCTGATTTTACAAGCTAAGCTCCGCAAGGCTGAGTCTATAGTGAAGAAGTATAAAGAAAGTTTTATGTAAGCCATGGAAGTGAGAGGAGAGTCCTCTTCAGAAAATTCCATCAAGTAGGATGCTACTAAAAATTATATAAGTGTGTAAGCAAAGAAAAACCCCATTTTATGGGAAGAAAGGCATTGGCTATATTGAAAAGCCAAATGAGAAGGTAGCAAAAAAGAAGAAAATCGTGTTTGAATCTAAAAGTGAGCATAGTGATGTTATAGATAAGAGAAACCAACCCAAGTTAAAATGGATTAGGAAAGATGTGGTGAAGACTACTATCCAAAGGAGATAGGTTGTCAAAGATGGAAAGGAAGTTGCTATAATAGTGGTTGAAGATAAGAGACATGAACTTGGTGAAAGAAGAAAATCCAAATTTGAAGGATTTTGTTGGAACTGTGGTAAGTATGTGTACAAGGATAATGTGTGCTAAAGTAACAGGCCTATAATGATGAAGAATGTGTGGTAAGAGTCTAAGCAGAGACTTTACCAAGAAAGGAGACAATTTCAAGTGAGAAGTAGTCATATTCCACTAAGAAACATATTTGATTTGTCGTGAGAAATCTGTGGAAGATGCGAAAAGGCTGGATACGCTACTGAGGATTGCTTAACATTACTGCCTGGTTAAAGAGTTCAAAGAAGCACACCTACATGTGCTCCCACATTTAGCCAAACATTGCTGCCAAGTCAAGAAGTGCAAAGGAGAAACGTTTATGGTTGTGGAAATAGCCTTAAAAGCTTCTAAGAAAGAAAAGTCATAGATCCTGGATAGTGACTGCTCTTCATACATGACAGGAGACTCCAAGATGTTGAAGGAAGTAGCAAAATATGGTAGAGGGTTAGTCCAATTTGGCAATGATAGTGCCTTAAAAATTAGAGGTGTTGATGCTATTGAAATTGGTGTAGAAAAGCTGAAATCAAAGAAAGTGCTTTATGTTGATGGGATAAAACACAATCTTATCAGTGTTAACTAACTTTGTGATGATGGATATGAAGTTACTTCCAACAAGAGTGGCTACACAGTAAAAAGATTAAGTGATAGTGTTGTTTTTACTAAGGGTGAAAGAACTAATGGAAATTTATATTAAGTTTTTAAAAGCAAAAACACTTTCATAAGCACCAAAGATAAGAATTTGTTCTGGTATGGGAGATTGGAACATTTTGGATAAATAGAGTTGAACAAGTTGCTACCTATAAAAATGATGGATGCTACCTACAAAAATATAGATATTCAAACAAAGAATCCATTAGAGCAAGTTGCAAATATATTTACCTAACCTTTGTCAAGAGAGATGTTTTAGAACCAAATTATAAATTTGGAGGGGGAAATTTGAAGACATAAAGATGCAAAATGATAAGACTATGGATGCATTCTTTACATGAGTCAACAAAATTATGTACTCTATCAGAGGCTATGAAAAGGAGATTCACAATGCCACTGTGGTAACAAAAATACTTAGAACCTTATCGAAAGCTTACAACATTGAAATCTCTTCTATAGAAGGTAAAGATCTAGATGGGCTGCCCTTAAATGACTTGCACAGTATGTTGGTGGCTTATGAAATGAGAATAGCTCTAATGAAGAAAGAAAAGATGTCTAAGGCAGAGAAAGAATTGACTTTCAAGGCAATAAAGAAGTTAAGGATTAAAGACCAAAAAGACGAATCTGTCAGTAGCTCTAAAAAGGATGATGGTGATACTGAATTGGATGAGGCCATAACATACATCACCAACAATATAATGAAAGGAAAAGGGAAGTGCAAAGGAAAATTACCCTTGAAGTGCTTTAGCTATGCAGCAATTAAGCACTTTGCAATGGACTGCCCAAAGAGAAGATAAGCAAACAGTAAGAATAATGATCAACCACTCCCAAGGAGGAGGACAAAGCAATCCAACTACTCTAAAGTTGGAAATTTAAGTGCCAAAAGGTAAAAGAAATTCTTCAAATCCAAAAGAAGGAATTTTCTGAACAAGCTAAATGAAGAGGATTCTGAAAAAGAAGTTGATGATGATTCCAATGATGAGGCTATAAAGGATGTGTTGGTTGCTCAAGCAAATGATGATCAAGACTCTTCAAGTGATGAGAAATCAATAAAAGAGGATTAGGATGAGTTGTTATAGCAACTTGAGAATAAATTAAGTGCTTGTTTGCACAAAAATAACAAGCTGGAAAAAAAGGAAAAACATCTCAAGAAGTTGTATGAAAATTCTGCTATTGATGAATCTAATCTCTAGTTGAAAGAAAAAGAGTTTAAAGCAAAAGAGGAGGAGTACTTGAAGTGGATTAAAGAGTTGATTGTACTTAAGGCAAAGCAAGGCAAGATACAAGAAGATTTTTGCATTAAGATGATTGCACAAGACCAAGAGGTGTTGATTTTGCAAGCCAAGCTCTATAAGGGCAAGTTAACCTAAAGAAGCATGAAAAAAGCTTTATGCATGCCATGGAAATGAAAAGAGAGTCATCATCAACAAATGCTATTAAGGACGATGTTACTAGAAAGTTAAATGAGTGGCTAAGCAATCAAAGGCCTCGTTCCATGGGAAAGAAAGGACTTGGTTATATTGAAAAGCTAAGTGAGAAGATAGAAGAAAAGAAAAAATTGTGTTTGTGCCCAAAAGCAAGCACAATGACATGATGGAGAAGAGAGACCAACCCAAGTTAAAATGGGTTAGGAAAGACGTGATGGAGAATCTCATCCATAGGAGACAGACTATTAAAAATGGAGAGAAGGTTGCCACACTAGCTGCTAAAAAAAGAAGACATAAACATGGTAAAAGAATCCAGGTTTGAAGGTTTTTGCTGGGGCTATGGCAAGTATGGGCATAAGGCTAATGCATATTAGAATACTTGGCCTATAATAAAGAAGAGTGAGAGGCAAGAGTCTAGGGGAAGACTTTATCATGAAAGGAGGTAGTTTTAGGTGCAAATAAGTCATATTGCACTGAAAAATAGTTTTGATTTGTTGGGAGAGATCTGTGGAAGATGTGAAAAGGTTAGACACACTACTAAGGAATGCTTGGCATTGCTGCCTGGTCAAGGAATGCAAAGGAGAACACCTACACATACTCCCATATTTGGCTAAAAAAGAAGAAAAGGAAGAGAAATGATTATGGTTATAAAAGTAGCTTTAAAAGCTTCCAAGAAAGAAAAGTAACGGATCCTGGATAGTGTCTCCTCTTGACATATGACAAGAGACTTTAAGATATTCAAGGAAGTAGCAAAATATAATGGAGGATCAGTCATATTTGGCAATGATAGTGCCTTAAAGATTAAAGGTATTGGTTCTATTGAAATTAGTGTAGAAAAATAAAATCAAACATAATCTCATCAGTGTTAGCCAATTTTGTGATGATGGATATAAAGTTACTTTCAACAAGAATGGTTATATAGTAAAAGGACTAAGAGATGGTGTTGTCCTTATTAAGGGTAAAAGAACAAATGGAAACTTATACCAAGTTTTAGAAGCAAGAACACATGCTACATTAGTACCAAAGATAAGAATTTGTTATGGCATAAGAAACTGGGACATCTTGGACAAAAGAGATTGAATTTAAGTATTTAGCCGACCCCTAAAGGCTAAGGTATTCTCTAACCCCTATTCTATTATTCTTTGGATTTTTTCTCAAGAGGGAGATATTTTACATAAATCCAAAAAAGGTGTATGCTTATAAAAAGAAGGAGTAGCTTGATGGATAAAGGGAGATAACTTGTCAAAGGGGAGAAGTAAAAAGGGGGAGTAACAAGTGATGCATGTTTTAAGGAGAGCTATGAATGACAATGTGCAGAGGGAGTAGTAAATGTTAGCAATTGTCATATGTGCATTGTTGGAATTAATGTGTTGCCAACAAATCCAAAGAGGGAGATTGTTGAACCTATCCTTGATGACTAATGTTAGATTTGTTGTCAACACCATCTCACACGGTTATATATATGGATTTGAGGTTATAAATGCCGTTGAGATGCAGAGAGGTCATTGGGAAAAATCAGTAATGATAGGTCAACCCTAATATTGAGGAGTTAATGTTAACTGTGATCCTAAATTTTAGGGGACAAGATTGATCATTGACCATTGACCATTGACCCTAAATTTTAAGACTCAAATCTGGTCGTTGATTGTAGGGCATCCTTTGGGAATCAACAATGACCATTAATGATCATGGAACCCTAATCTTAAGGCTCTATAAATACTCTTATGCGTCTTGCAAGAAGGGGCATACTACAAAAAAATTGAGAGAGCCAGCCAAAGATAGGTGAATGGTAAACCTAAAGCTAATAAGAAAGGTGAACAACAAGAGAGGAAGCAGCTATTAACAGAGGTGCAGCCAGCTAAGAGGAAGAGCAAGGCAGCTGACTAAAGAGCGAGAGACAAGCAGTTAGCCAAGAGGGAGAGAAAAAGGTAGTAAAGCAATTGACCCTCCCAAAAGTGACAGTAGAAGCCGAAGCCGGACCTTATGAAGGTGACAATAGTAACTGGCCTTCACCAAGGTGACAGTAGTAGCCAGCTACCACACTAGCACATCCAGGAGGTTTTCCAGCAAACCAGTAGCATTTCAGGAGGCTTCTTAGTAGTAGAAGCATGCTCGAGAATCAAGGAAAAAATTAAAACATGCAGCAAGAAGTCCGAGAATCAGCAATCGGCCACTACACTAGCAAACCACCAAGTTACAATAGCTGGCCCTCACCAAGTTATAGTAACCTGTGAATCTAGTAACCAAGGGAGACAAGTGGTGCAACAACCTGTGAATCTAGTAGCCAAGGGAGACAAATTAGAAGGTGGTGTAACAACCTGTGAATCCTGCAACAAGTAGGGTAAACTAGTAGGTCCTACTGTAAGGGAGACACATTAGAAGGTCTTGCAGCAAGTAAGACAAACCTGAAGGTCCAGTAGCAGTGGAGATAATCTGAGAGCTTATACTAGAACCAAGCAAACCAAAAGCAATCTAGGAGCCTATACCAAAACTAGCAGCCATCAACAAATCTGAAAAAATGAGGTTCCTACACCAATAGCACTAATAGGAGGTCATTGCACCAACAAACCAATAGGCGTGGACGACTAGCACCAACAATAGGTCACTGCACCAATAAACCAACAGGTGTGCACCAATAGCACCAGCAAAAGGTCCTTGCACCAGTAAACTAGTAGGCATGCATTAGTAGCACCAGTAAAAGGTCCCTACACCAGTAAACCAATAAGTGTGCACTAGTAGTACCAACAAAAGTTTCCTGCACCAGTAGCATGTCTATGAAGCATCCTTACACCATCAGCACATCCAAAAGGGTATACCAGCACCAGCAACATGTCCTTGTACCAAAAACATGTCCAAGAGGGACTACTAGCACCAACAACACATCCGAGAGACTATACCATCAAGTGTAGCACATCTAGTAGCCAAATCAATAAATGCCTCAACAGCCAAATCAGTGATACCAGCTTATGTTCATTTAGATAGCAACAGCAATATGAGCAAACAGCAATAGCGTGTATGGATAGCAGTAGCAATGCTAACAGATAATAGCAGCCCAAGTAGATAATAGTCATAGCACGTTCTAACAACAACAATGCCTATGGATAAGCAGCAGCATGCACGGACAGTAGGCGCACCACATGTAGACAGCAACAACACATCTCGGAGGCTATATCAATAAGTGTAATGTGCCTAGCAACCAAAACAACAAGAGCAATGCGTGTAGATAAAAGCAGCATCACATGCGGATAAAAGACACAACACATGAGGACAACAGTAGTATATGCGAACAACAGCAGCGCATGTAGACATCAAAGCACACAACAAGTAGTAATAACAACATGTGTAGGCAACATTAGAAATGGGTGAGACAACATCAATAACAAAGGAAGAAGAAGATCCATATTTACATTGACAGTCTGTACACGTTGAATGATCATTCCTCGGGAAAGGTTTCATTATAAACTCTTGATAAAATGGCTAAATAAGGGTGGGATACCCTTAGAGTGATCGAGAGATCAACTCCTTAATCAGGAAATTGTTCTAAGTGATTAAAGAGTAGTTCTTCCACAAGTAATGAAGGAGTGATCCTTCCACACCATAACTATAAGCCTTAATAACAATAGTGGATTATGTGATTTAGGAGTGATCCTGTCTCACCATTGACATAGCTTACACATTGTGGGCAAACCACGTGAAAATTATTATGTGTTCTTGGGTGTTTACACATGCCCATTGATTTTTTATTCATACAGTTATGCTCACATAAAGGAGAAAAATAAAAAATTGGATTATCAACTCTAACAAGTTACAGAGGTTAAATCCAAATCGATTTTTAAAAAGAGGATATCTCATACTGATTCACCCCTCCTCTTAGTCTAAGACCTAAAATGGTCCTCATCAAGTGGTATTAAAACAGGTTCCTTTATTGATCCAACTTTTTTACTTTGAATTGAAGTTATGCATTGCTATGTAAGTTTTTATCTCTACTACTACTTAAGATCATGGATAGCATGAATAGTGTTAACAGTAAAGGCATCCTTACTTTTGATGGAGAGAATTATCAATTATGGAAAAATAGAATGCTTATATATGTGATGTCCCTAGGTCTTGATGTGAGTCTCTTGTTAGTGGCTTTATCCCTGTTGCTAAAGGTGATCCTATGACACCGACTGATATGAAGAATTTGGAGTGTGATGGAAAGGTAAGAAATGTCATATATGCTTCTTTGTCAGATAAAGAATTCACCAAGGTGATGGGGTGTAACCCAATTAAGCAAATTTAGAACAAACTAAAGAACATTTATAAAGAATATAAGGTTGTGAAACTACCAATTTGGAGCAATAGATTTAAAGGCATAAAGATGCAGAATGATGAGACTGTCGATGCATTCTTCACAAGAGTCAACAAAATTGTATGCTCTATCAAAGGCTATAAAGAGGAGATTCACAATTCCATTATGGTAAAGGAAATAATTAAAACCTTGTCAGAAGCTTACAATGCCAAAGTCTCTTCCATAAAAGATAGAGATCTAGATAGGCTACCCTTAGATGACTTATATAACATATTGGTGGCTTATAAAATAAGAATAGCCCCAATGAAGAAAGAAAAGATGTCTAAGGCAGAGAAGGAACTAGCCTTTAAGGTAATGAAGAAGTTAAGGATTAAAGACCAAGAAAAGGGACCCATCAGCAGCTCTGGAGAAGAAGATGATGATACTAAACTGGATAAGGTCATGACATACATCACTAACAATATAAGGAAAGGAAAAGGGAACTATAAAGGAAACATACCCTTAAAGTGCATGAAAAAGTCTTTAATGCTTTGAAAGATAAGTTGACTAATGCACTATTGTTATGTTTGCCTAATTTTACAAAACTTTTAAGGTTAAATATGATGTATTTAGTATTGGTATAAGGGTTGTTTTGATGTAAGAATCTAAGTTGATTGCATATTTTAGTGAAATGTTTAGTGGGGCAGCATTAAACTATACTACCTTTATTAATATGGTAGCACTCCTTGTGTGATTAAATAGCTATCAAAACTACATAAGGATTAAAAAGAATATAAATAGTAAAGTCATAACAACAATTGTAAACCTAGTTTTAATTCATTCATATTAAATGGTTAGCTATAAAAGTTAAATGGTTAAAGTTTATAAAGACATCTTCTTGTGTGATTAAATATAATAATAGGAACAAAACATTATACCTAATGCATTGCCAAGAAGATATGTGATGAGAACTATTTTAAGTCTCACACTGAGAGGGGGTGAATCAGTGTAAGATATCTTCTTTTTACAAAATTGATCTGGATTTAAGCTCTGTGACTTGTTAGAGTCGATGATCTAATTTTTTATTTTTCTCCTTTATGTAAACGTGACTGTATGAATAAAAAATCAATGTGCATATGCAAGCACCTAAGAACATACAACAATTTTTACATAGTTCACCAACAATGTATGAGATACATCCACGATGTGGTAGGATCACTCCTAAATCACGTAATCCACTGTTGTTATCAAGGGATACAACATTGTTATGGAAGGATCACTTCTTAACCACTTATGGAAGGATTACTCCTTAATCACTTACAATGATCTCCCAATCAAAGAGTTGATCTCATAATGACTCCAAGGATATCCCATCCTTATTCAGCCAATTTATCAAGAGTTTATAATGAAACCTTTCCTAGAGAATGATCATTTAATGTGTATGTCCTAGTGCAGAATATGGATCTTCTCCTTCCTTTGTTGTCTCACTTGCTATCGATGCTGCCTGCATGCGTTGCGACTGCCCATTGCGCTACTCTGATGTTCACATGCATTGCTACTACTGCCTATGCGCGCTATTGCTATCTGCATGCACTGTTATTATTGCTGCACGCACTACTGCTATCTACTCGTGTCACTACTACTACCTGCTTGTGTCACTGCTATTGTCTGCTCACGTCGTCGTTGTTATCCATTGCTACTATATGTTCGCATCATTGCTACTATCCGTGCACACTGTTACAATCTGCTTAAGTCGCTGCTGCTATCCACACGTGCACGGGTTAGCATCGCTACCTATACATTCTCCTATTGCTGTTCACACATGTTGTTATCATTGATTTGGCTACTGGGTGCATTGCACTTATTGATTTAGTTGCTAGACATGCTACACTTGTTGGTATAGTCTCCCAGTCATGTTACTAGTGGTGATATACCTTCTTGGACATATTGTTGGTGCTAGTATACCCTCCTGGACATGTTACTGGTGCAAGGATGCCTCCTAGACATGCTATTGGTGTCGGAAACTCCTGCTGGTGTACTAGTGCACACCTATTGGTTTGTTAACACAGGAACCTCCTGTTGGTTTTGCTAGTGTAGAGCTGTTGGTTTACTGGTGCAGGGACCTCCTTCTGCTGCACCACCTTTGTCGGACCTATAATCTGCACCTCTCCTTGTGCAGTTATTGGTTCTTTAACACCTTCTGTTAGGCTTGCTGGTGGCTACTGGTTCTAGTATAGGATCCTAGATTGCTTCTGGTTTGCTATGGGTTCTAGTATAGGCTCCTAAATTGCTTTTGGTTTGCTTGGTTTTGGTATAGGCTCTCGAATTATCTCCCTTGATGTTATACCTTCAGGTTTGTCTCCTTTACTGCAAGCCCTCCTAGTTTGTCTCCTCTGCTACAAGACCTCCTAGTTTGTCTCCCTTACTTTAGGACCTACTGGTTTGTCTTCCTTATTGTAGGATTCACAAGTTGTTGCACCACCTTCTGGTTTATCTCCCTTGGCTGCTAGATTAACAGGTTACTATAACTTGGTGAGGGTCAGTTACTATAGGTGCTAGTGAGGGCCAGCTACTGCAACTTGGTGGTTTGCTAGTGTGGTGGCTAGTTGTTGATTCCCAGACCTATTGCTACACGTTTTGATTTTTTGCTTAATTCCCGGGTGTGCTTTTGCTACTAGGAAGCCTCCTGAGGTGCTGATGGTCTTCTGGAAAACCTCCTAGATGTGCTAGTGTGGTGGTCGATTACTGCTATCACCTTCGTAAGGGCTGACTACTTGTCTCTCCCACTTGGTCAACTGCCTTGCTCTCCCTTTTGGCAGACTGCCTTGCCTTCTTTCTTTCTCTCTTTGGCCAACTGCCTTACCTTCTTTCCTTGGTGGCTATTACTCTGACCTTGGCTAGCTACCTTGCTTTCTTTCTTCCTTTCCTTGGTTGACTGCCTTGCCTTCTTTCCTTAGTGGCTACTGCTCTCACCTTGGCCAGTTGCCTTGCCTTCTTTCTTCATCTTCTTGGTCAACTGCCTTGCCTTCTTTCCTTGGTGGCTGCTACTTTCTCCTTAGCTGATTGCCTTGACTGGTGGCTACCTCATCTTTACCGTTCACCTTTCTTTTTTCCCTAGGTTTACCGCCACCTCTTTTTGTTGTTCACTCAATTTTTTACAGCCCCTTTTATACTTTTTACAAGACACCTAAGGGTATTTATAGAGCCTTGGAATTAGGGCTACATGATCATTAATAGTCATCATTAATTCCCACATATTGCCCTACAATCAACGACTAGATTTAAGTCCTAAAATTTAAGGTTAATGGTCAACATTGAATTCCTAAAATTTAGGGTCAACGATCAACATTGACTCCTTAATGCTAAGGTTGACCAATCATCACCGATTTCTCCTAATGACCTCACTACATTTCAATGGCATTCTTAACATCAAATCAACACATATAACCGTGTAAGATGGTGTTGACAACAAATTTAACACTAGTCATCAAAGATGGGCTCAACATGCTGCATTTTAAAAGGCAAATTATATTATTATTTAAGGGAAAATGTAATTATAGTCTAGGCTTTATTTTGGTGGTGTTTAATTATAATCAAAAAGAGAAAATGAGTGAGTTTTCCATATGAGATATGCTATTGTCCAAATTGTCTCAGGTGAACTTTTGGCTATAATTACAAAAAGGAAATGAGCGCTTTTTATATAGAAATGGGACTCTTGTACAGGGAATTATTAACGAGTTGAAATTGCTATAATGGAAGCAAAAAGATGGATTTTGTGTAGGCAAATGATAGGTGCCACTGTGTGGTATTATAGATGTTGGTTTGGTTGCATTTAAGTTCAAAATTGTAAATTTTTATGATAGAGAAATGAGTTATTGTCTTGGAAGGTTTTACATATCATTTCACTACAATTTATAAGAGAAATCAAGGTGTTGTAAGGAGGGAAAGGTGGTTGGAAATACTAATCATAATTGTTAAATAGTTCTATGAACAAAAGACAATTAAATAGTTATACATGGTCAAAATTAAGGGTTGTCTAATAAGAGTTTATTTAGTGGTTTACTTAGAAAGAATCTTATTAACTTTAATTCCATTATGACTTTTATTAGGATTATTTTCTTAATCATTCATTAATTATATCTTGTAATTGATACATGTTAGGTTTCATTCAAGCTTACTTCTTTTTGCTTGATTCACTTTGATCCTCAAGAGTCTTATGTCTTTTTAAGATGAGTGGTTATAATATATATAATATGTTAGTTATATTGCTTATATACATATATTGCATGTTTATTATTTAGTGAAGAAAAAACAACTTTCATAAATTTGATTAATTTATGAATAATTGACTTAGTAAATATTTCTCAAACCAATATAAATCCTTAAGAAGAGTGACTTAGTTGAAATTTATATATATATATATATATATATATGTCTATATGATTTAAATTCTTTTCATTATGTGTGACTTGATAGGTTATGAGATTTTTTATACTATTAAAAATCCAAGTTTTTTTTTTGTCTTTGTAATAGTTATTTATCAATTTATGATTAATTATGAAATTATGAGATGAAAACACTCAGGTGTTTATTTTTCAAATATAAGGATGATTGATGACCTTTAAAAAATAAATAAAAAAATAAATTATTCATATTTATTGTATTTTTATATGTTGAACCGTAAGAACATATTTGAATTGAGTTATGACCATTAGATGTTAAACTACTAGATATGGTGGTTGCCAATGTACATATCACTTAATATTTGTTATATGCTTTATCCATTATGTACTATGTTGTTATATGCCTTAATGTAATGAAAAGGATTCAAGCATGAATAATTAACCAATCACAATATGATATGTGTATATATATTATTATCTAGTTATGATTAGGCAAAAACATTTATTCTTTTCTCTTTTTTCATTCCATGTCCACAGTTTGGCATTTCATATATGCATAAATAAAGAGAGAGTACCCATTTATGGTTTTAATTGATAAATTTCTTTTAATTACATTTTTGTATAATAAAATGAATTCCATTTTATTATTTAGCTTTATTTTATTAAGTTTCTTTGTCATATTATGCAATTATAAATGTTTAATAAGGAATTGCAATCATCCTACTACATTAAACATGTTTCATATTATTTATAATTAGCGTCAACATCTTTATTCTTCCTTGAATTTTTAGATGGTTTTATCAAAAATTCAATATGTTAACTATTTATTGTTTCCATTGTTATTAAATTCTACTGTATTGGAGGTTTTATAGTGTAATGATTACATTTTGTACAAATTATAAAACTTGTGTTCTTATTTAATGTGATGTTAAACCCCATTTATATGAGTTATGGATTATGTTTGTATATATTGTGACTTGGGGTGTAAATTGTAATGCACGTTGTCTTCTTATAAGCTTTTTTTGTTTAATTACAATGTGCCCACTATAACATATATTACCTATAGCAGTGGTATTTTTGTCATGGTTTAACATTGTTACTATAAAATACTAAGGCAATAGTCATAACTTTGTATAAATATATTTTCATAATATGTGACAATAATAGGTTTTACACAACAGTTGAGAGGTAATGGTGTTAAATCAATGTGATATATTATCCAAGGTAATGGTTTTGAAGGAGATATATAGTGGTTTCAAACACACATAGGTGAAGTTCTAATGGAGCAATGTTGAATCGTTGTCATTGATGGGAAAAGATAGTAATGTTTCATGAAACTAAAGTTAGTAGTAGTTTTAAAAGGACAATACAACTTTTAGTGAATCACTACGTTTTCATTTTTTTTTTAATCATGTGTATTTTAAGTTTCTTTTTTTTTAAAAAAAAAAAACAAAAAAAGGACTAAGCATTTCAAATTTGTCTTTGCCATTATTGTGCTTTCCTATATCCTTATTACTACTTATCCAAATCCCTCATCACCTTTAATAATATTTCAACATCTTCCTCTTCCAAATCCCTAGTTTGACAATTGTGAATTTCATTGGTATAAGATTGTTTTATCTTTTTACATGTTCCAATTTAGGTATAATCTCTTTAATTTATATTTATATTTGTAATTATACAACTTATTCTCTTTTGATTTTTCTCTTTTTTATTACTTTTATTATTTTTATTATTTTACTTCATTTGTTTATTTTATTTGTTTTTGGTTTGAATTCCTACCTGTATTTGATGGATCACATTCCCTCTTTCTAGATATGTGAGTGTGAGAAGCATTGATTGGCGAATGTTTTTACAAGCAAGCTATTAAGGTTTATTCGGTTTTGGCTTTTCTTGCTTTTACTAGGTGGGTGGTTATGGTACGAGTAGAAAAGTGCAAAAATCTACTATGTTTGCTTGAGTATAGTCTTTATGTGCAGTTATATGTATATATATATATATGTGTGTGTGTGTGTGAATGTATGACCATTGTTATTTGTGTTGTCAATAATTAAAAGTGAAGGGCCAATTCTCACACTTTTGCAACACATTTTAATTTTAAATATGTATTTGATTTGTGAGATTGAGAGCTAAACTTAAGTTTGTTTCTTAATTTCTTGTGTCATATATGTGCTATAATAATGATGAGGTTTTAGGCATTATGCTTAAATGTATTAAATTGTTTCTTGTAGGTACTTAAATAGTTTTTGGGGCATAATTGTGTTGTCAATGTTGCTCTTGATATTAGATCTTTGTTTGTCCAATGAAGACCTAAAGGGGTTACTTAGATTATAAAATAGGCAATATATCTCCCCTTGCTTTATCCCTCCCATCTTATCTATAAGTGGGATTTGAACCTAGGTCTCTTAAAACTCCACTTATTAAGAATTCCAACTGAGCTAGCAGGCCTCTATTTAGATGAGATTTTTTAATCTATGATGTCTTGCCTATTTTGGATGAGTCTCTTTAATAGATATCAAGTAAGTTGCCTTTAAATGTTGTTTTCCTAGATTCTTTTATATGTTTTTAATTTTATTTCCCCTAACTAGATGATTGATATTTATTGTTGTATAAAATTAAATATTTTCTAAATAACCATGCATTTGAAACTTTGCCTTTGAACTCACACTCACATTGATATGTTTTACTCTTAATTTTGACTAAATCTCCCTCTCTTTGATAGACACACATATAGATTAATATGTTTTCATTCTAAATATGTTACTAACATAAATGTGCAAAAAGGCAAACATCTCAACATATTTGTTATAGCTTTCCTTTACTCGAATGCATTTAAAGGCAAGCACTTAGTATGTTATTTCTTCTTTTGTTATGAATAGTTGAGAAAAGAACAAGTAGCATTATAAAGTTATGTTATATAGGGCTAGATCTAAATTTACAATTTGGCTTTATATTTTGTTGGCTTGTAATTTGTGGCTCAATTTCCTAGAATCTTGCTTTTACATATGTTGATTTCTTAACAAAATGGAAATGGATGCTTAGTTGTTAAATCTATTTGGCTAATGATAGGTCACTTTTTCTTTGTACTGTTAGATAATTTAAGATTAGCTTTCAAAATTTATTTCTATTTTTATTCTTTTTAGAAGAAAGCTATTCTCAAAAGCTAATAATGATATAACTAGATAGATGAGATTAGTCATACTTAATTGGTTGTGCAAATATCATATTTCACTTGTTTAAGCATTCCATCATTGTTCTAATTTATGATTTGGGATATATAAATGAACAAACATGCATGTAATTAATACATGTTTCCTATAAAACTAGGTTTATAAATAATATGCAACTTAAAATATGAATGAATTAAAACTAGGTTTACAATTGTTGTTATGACTTTACCATTTATATTCTTTTTAATCCTTATGTAGTTTTGATAGCTATTAGCTAAGAAAAAATAGTTCATTCGAAGAAAGAAGACTTCATATACTATAAGAGAGGTGGAAACTTCTTTCTTAAGTATTTTAAGACAACAAACATTAACATAAGAAGAGATGTAACTTTGGCAGCAAAATATTATGAGATTGGATATTTTTATTCCAAGTAATGGGTCATAATCGAGTTAGACAATTACAAGAAGTGGATAGTCAACAATGACTATTACTGGTGTAAGTAAGCAATAATATCAATAAACATAAATTTTGATAATCAACAATCTAAAGGGACAACTTGTGGTCAAATGGAAACATAACATTTCATAGAGAAAGAATTGATACAACAAGAAGTAAAAGAAGTAAATATCCAAGTTACACAAAGATCTTGGCATTAAGGTGATTGCACAAGACCAAGGGGTGCTGATTTTGCAGGCCAAGCTCCATAAGGCTAAGTCCAAACTAAAAAAGCATGAAGAAAGTTTTATGCAAACCATAGAAGAGAGTTAACTTGAGCAAATAGCATCAAGGAGGATGCTACCAAAAAATTGGATGAGTGTCTAAGCAAATAAAGACCTCATTCTATAAGAAAGAAAGGCCTTGGCTATATTGAAAAGCCAAATGAAAAGATAGCAAAGAAGAAAATTGTGTTTGTACCTAAAAGCAAGCACAATGACGTGATAAAGAAGAGAAATCAACCTAAGGTAAAATGGGTTAAGAAAGATATGGTGAAAAATCCTATCCAAAGGAGACAAGTTGTCAAAGATGAATAGAAAGGTGCCACAATAGTTGTTGAAGAAAAGAGACATGAACTTGGTGAAAGAAAAAAAAATCCAAATTTAAAGGATTTTATTGGAGTTATGGTAAGTATAGGAATAAGGCTAATGTGTGCTGGAGTAATAAGTCTATAATGAAGAGGAATGTAAGGCAAGAGTTTAGGGGGCAGACTCTATCAAGAAGGGAGACAATCACAGGTGAAAAAAAGTCATATTTCACTAAGAAATAGATTTGATTTGTTAGGAGAAATCTATGGAAGATGCGAAAACCTGGACACACTACTAAGGATTGCTTGACATTACTACCTAGTTAAAAAGTGCAAAGGACACTTACATGTGTTCCCACATTCAGTGAAACATCATTACCTAATGAAGGAGTGAAAAGGAGAACACCTACACATATATCTAAATTCTGTCAAAGAAGAAAAAGAGGAAGAGGAAGAGAAATAACTATGGTCATAAAAGTAGCCTTAAAAGCTTTCAAGAAAGAAAAGTCATGGATCCTGGATAGTGGTTGTTCTTCACACATGATAGGAGACTTCAAGATGTTGAAAGGAGTAGCAAAATATGAAGAAGGGTCAATCAGATTTGGCAATGATGGTGCCTTAAAGGTTAAAGGTATTGATGTTACTAAAATTAGTGTAAAAAAGCTGAAATCAAAGAAAGTGTTTTATGTTAAAGAACTAAAACACAATGTCATCAGTGTTAGCCAACTCTGTGATGATGGAAATAAAGTTATTTTCAACAAGAGTGGTTACACAGTAAAGAGATTAAGTGATAGTGCTGTTCTTACTAAGGGTGAAAGAACAAATAGAAACTTATACCAAGTTTCTAGAACCAAAAACACATACTACATAAGTACCAAAGATGAGAACTTGTTGTGGCATAGAAGATTGGGACATCTTAGATAAAAAAGGTTGAACAAGTTGTCCAAAAATGAAGCTGTGAGAGATATACCCAAGCTGAGAAGAGAAAGAGATGCAATTTGCAGCACATGTCAAAAAAGGAAGATAGTGAATGCTCCTTATAAAAATATGAAGATTCAAACAAAGAAGCCATTAGAGCTTATTCATTTGGACATTTATAGGCCTATGAGATAAAGATCGACAAAAGGTGATAGGCACTTAATCACCTTCATTGATGATTTTACAAGAATGGCTTGTATTATGTTCTTGAAACATAAGTTAGAGGCTCTCAATAATTTCAAGAGCTATAGAAGACTGGATGAAAATCAATCAAAGGGAAAATTAAAAGGCTCAGGATGGACAATAGGATAGAATAAATATGTGGTGAATTTAAAGATTATTTGGAAAAGCATAAAGTGTAGCATGAATATGTTAGTCCTTACATACCCCAACTAAATGGAGTGGCCAAAAGGAAAAATAAAAGCCTAATGGATATGGCAAGAGCCATGTTGGCTAAGCATAATACTTTAGATGACTACTAGAGAAAGGCTATCACCACTGTAACTCAGATTTAAAATAGATACTTGATGAGACTATATTCAGAGAAGACACCCTATGAGTTGTGGAATGAAAAAACGCCAAGTGTAAAACACTTTAAAGTGTTTAAAAGCTCATGCCTCATTAAAATCAAAGGCAAGCATCTCAACAAATTTGATAAGAAAGCTAATGAAGGCATATTCTTGGGCTATATACCAAATGGAAGAGGCTTCAGATGCTACAACAAAAGGTTGTTGAAAATGGTGGACAACTTTGAAGTTAAAATGATTGAAGATGGTTCTATAATGCACTTACAACATGAGAATGCTAAAGATGTCATGTATGACAACCAAAAAGAATTTGAAAATGATGAATCAGAGGGCATTCAGCATAAGGAAGATATTGATTCTTAGGTTACAAGTGATGAAGAAATAGAATCAAGGCATTCCCAAACTTATAGAAAAGCTAGAGCTAAAATTGAGGTTAAAAACATTATTAGCACAGTAAAGAGGACACTGTGCAGACTAGGAGAAGACTAAAAGGTAGTGAAAAATCCTCATTGATCTCTGAGGTTGAACTCAAGTTAGTGGAAGAAGCATTAAAGCATAAGGAATAGGTGTATGCCATAAATGAAGAGGTTGATCAAATTGAAACAAATAACACTTGGTGTTTAGTACCTAGATTTAAAGGGAAAAACATCATTGGAACTAAGTGGATTTTTTTTTTTAAAAAATAAGCTCAATGAAAAAGGTGAGGTGGTAAGAAACAAGGCAAGACTTATTTACAAAGGCTACTTACAAGTAAAAGGTTTTGACTTTGAAGAGACCTTTGCTCCTATAGCCAAGTCTGAAGCAATCAGAATATTCATGGCCATTGCTACTCAAGAAACTACAAAGCCTATCAAATGGATGTGAAGTCTACATTTTTTAATAGAGAGCATGAAGAAGAGGTATTTATCGAACAGTCTGATGGTTTTATACTTGATCATGACAGTTCAAGTGTGTGCAAATTGAACAAGGCTCTATACGGCTTAAAGCAAGCTCCAAAAGCATGGTATTCCAAGCTAGATACATGTCTCAAAAATATAAAGTTCAAAAACGGGAATGTGGACATCAACTTGTACATAAAGGAAGATAAATAGGGCTAGTTAATTGTTATGGTTTATATTGATGACATAATTTTTGCTATAGAAAACAAGACCCTTTGCACTACTTTTGCCAAGCAGATGAAGAAGAAGTTTAAGATGTCAATGCTAGGTGAGATGAAATTATTCTTAAGGTTATAGGTTTTGCAAAGTAAGGTTAGAATTTTTCTCACCCAAGAAAAGTATGCTTGTGAGCTATTAAAAAGGTTTGGGATAGAGAACTTCAAAGAAGTAAGCACTCCTATCACGGTTGGAACAAAGTTAAGGATAAAAAAGGCAACATAGTTAATTAGAAGGTATATAGAAAGTTGATTAGAAGCTTATTATATTTGATAGCATTAAGGCCTGATCTTGTTTTTGCTATAACAC
Source organism: Ceriops zippeliana (assembly GCA_037897445.1). Lineage (NCBI taxonomy): Eukaryota > Viridiplantae > Streptophyta > Magnoliopsida > Malpighiales > Rhizophoraceae > Ceriops > Ceriops zippeliana. Next base: position 703,643 of record JBAPLH010000115.1, read on the forward strand.
TTTGTGCCAGATTTAAAAGTGAGCCCAAGGAATCTCATCTTATGGCTGCTAAGAGAATTTTTAGGTATGTGAAGGGCACAACAAATTATGGGTTGCTTTATGATATAAGTGGATAGCTTAATTTGTATAGGTATACAGATGCTGATTAGGCTAGAAATTGTGATTATATAAGGTCAACATCAGGTGGTGCATTTTATTTAGGCAGTAAATGTGTTTCATGGCATAACAAGAAGCAAAATTCAGTGACTCTAAGTACTGTAGAGGTTGAATATATGGTTGCTACTTAAGCTTGTACTCAACTGTTATGGATGAAACAATAGTTTGAAGATATGAAAGTGGATGTACAACTACCATTTTTGATTGGTTATGAAAACCAATGTGCCATCAATTTGTCAAAGAATCCTATCCAATACTCCAAAACTAAACATATTAAAAATCAATTATCACTTTATTAAAGAAAAAGTGGAGAAAATGAAGTAAAGCTGGATTATATGCTTATTACAGAGCAATTTACTGATATATTCACCAAACTTTTATCAAGAGAGATGTTTTAGAAGTTAAGGCTGACCTTATGTGTTCAGCTAACCCCTAGAGGCTAAGGTATGCCTTTAACCCCTTTCCCTTTTCCTTTTCTATCATTCTTTGGATTTGTTGTCAAAGGGGGAGATCTTTTGCATAAATCTAAAAAGAGTATATACTAATCAAAAGAGGGAATAACTTGATGAATAAAGGAGGAGAAATTGTTAAAGGGGAGTTAAAGGTATAAGTAAATGCAATAAGGGAGATGTATATTTCAGGGGGAGCTATACTTATGCTTAATTATTGATTTATGGATTTAATGTGTTGTCAACAAATCCAAAAGGAAAGATTGTTGAGCTCATCTTTAATAACTAATATTGAATTTGTTGTCAGCAACATCTTATACAGTTGTTCATATTGATTTAATGTTTTGAATGTTGTTAAGATGCTAAGAATTCATTGGTCAATATAGTTAATGGTAGGTTAACTTTGAGGCCAATGAGTCAATGTTGACTATTAACCCTAAATTTTAGGTGTCAAGGCTAACCTTTGACCCTGACCATTAACCTTAAATTTTAGGAATCAAATCTAGTCATTAATTGTAGGGCAACCTTTAGGAATTAGTACTGACCGTTGATGATTATGTAACCTTAAATCTAAAAGCCTATAAATACATCTATGCATCTTTCAATATGTGTGTGTGCGTGCTATAAAAGAGAGATCGACTAGCTAAAAAGAGAGAATGACAAAGAGAGAGATAGCCACCAAAAAAAGAGGTACCGATTAAGGAAGATGCAATAGCAGCCAACCAAGATTGCAGCACCAAGGAGAGGTGCAACCGGCCAAGAGAGGTGCAGCCAACCAAGAGGCTAAAGAAGGAGGCAACCACACTAACTGAAGGAGAAGTTGCAGCAACTGGTAGCCTTACCAAAGGGAAAAGAAAAAGGCATGCAGTAGCCACACCAACCTAGAGGAGGTGTGCAGTAGTCATACCAAACAAAAGGAGAACATGCAAGAACCAATTAACCACCCAAGGAAGAAGTTGCAGCAACCAATCAAGGAGAGTTGTAGTAGTTGATAAACTAATAAAGGAGAAGGTGTAGCAGCCAGCAAAGAGGTAGAATACAACTTGCAGCATAACCAAAAATTATAGCAGCAAGCATAACCAGAAATTGTTGTAATAAGCATAACCAACACAACAGCCAGTAGTAGGTAAATCATAACTAGCAGCTTACAGAACTGGTAGTAGGTGAATCACAATTAGCAGCTTGCAAAACTAGAAGCAAGTGAATCATAACCAACAACATGCAAAATTGGCAATAGGGTAGGCAGAACTAGCAGTAGTAGAAGGGTAGGTGACACTAGCAATAGGAGGTGAAAACTTACCTTGGTAGCAAGGTAGGCAACACCAGTAGAGGAAAAGAACTTGCCCAGGTAGCAGGTGAGGCAACCTACCAAGGCAATAGAAAAAGTAACACTAGCAACAGGGGAAGAGAACCTGTTAAGGCAGCAAATAAGACAACCTGCCAAGGCAGCATGTAAGGTAGCACTGATAACAAATAAAAGAAAAGATATATGTTTTACACTAATAGCATATGTATTGAGTGATCTTTCTTAGAAAAGTGTTAGTCATAAACCTTTTGATAAACTTGTTGAAAAAAGCTAAGATATCCTTAGAGTGATTGGGAGATCATTGAAAATGATTAAAAAGTGATCCTTCCACAAGTGGTTAAGGAATGATCCATCCACGACATTAATTGTATCTATTAATAATAAGAGTGGATTTTATGAATTAGGAGTGGTCCTATCACACCTTAAACATAACTCACACATTGTGGGTAAACCACGTAAAAATTGTTGTGTGTTCTTGGGTGTTTACATTTAATTATTATTCGTACGACTGCTCTCACATAAAGAAGAAAGATAAAAATTAGATCATTGAATTTAACAAGTCATAGATTGTAAAAAGCGAGCATCTCACATTAATTCACCCCCTTTCCCTTTCAGTATAAGACCTAAAATGGTCCTCATCAGTCTTTTTCTTTATTGTTTGTCAAATATTTGTTTTGGGTTAATTTTACTTTGACTTCTTATTATTACTATAATATGAATATGAGTACTGACAAAAACCAACATAAACAATCAATAAAAGTAAAAAGAAATTGTTATACAATTTCAAGAATAAATGATAAGCAAATCACAAAAACACCATTAACATATACAATTGTTATATATATTGGATTGATCTTGTAGTCCATATATGGTGATTTGATACATTTATCAAATTTGGTACCATTATTTAAATTTTGTTGTTTTAATTAATTATTTGAATTTATATAAAAAAAAAACCAAGATTTTGGTAAAAAAAATCTCCTTCCTAACTTAAACTCTTTAAAGCTACTTAAAAAAGAAGACTTGACCAAGAATATAAACATTTAGATAAAACATTTGAACAAATTGTAAGCAATTCAATTTTATTTTTTTTTATATAATGTTAAACCTAAGGTTTTGCTATATTTTTTCACTTATATTTTGACATGCTTTGAATCCAAAATCAAATTAAGAAGCTTTAAACTCAATAAGAAGGATTAAGTAGCCAAAGTCATCTAGATACATTTATTGAAGTTATGGGGAGGAGCATTGTAAGAGGGTGAAACTTTATTAAAAAGAGTTAACTTTACTTCTTTAAAAGAGTTAAAGATGATGTCAAATTTTCAAAAGACTTTATGCAATCTATTAAGGACAATATGTAAGCTAAATTGTCAAAAGAAGTCTGATGCATAAACAGAGGAGTTGTAAAAGAGGATAAAACTACAAACTAGTGCAATAGTCCACCATTTTTATGCAACATTCTAAAAATCTTCTAACATGCCTTTTATTAGTACTCTAATAACTAATTCACTTAATAATACTTATCATATTTTAATTCAAGATTTATAGTATAAGAATAATTTATTTTCGATAGTACATATAGTTCACACTTTAAGGTATTTTTCCTTCTTTTTTATCTTTTATTTTTTTAGATTATTTTAAATTTTTTTAAGTTTACATCAAAAGTTTTGTTTATTTTTATAGGATGATACTTTTAATCAAAGTTAAGGACTTTGTAATTTTTATACATCTTATTTAGGACTTGTACTTTTAACTTTATGTGAGATTTACTAAACATTTGATAAGTCATTTTGTTGTTGCTTGTACCATTTAATTATGCTTGCTAAGTCATTTGTTGTTGCTTCCAATATTTAATTACATTTGTTACAAATTGCTACTTATTTTATTAAAAAATTGTTGTTTAAACAAATAACAAAGTGTTTTCTAAAACAATAGAATCCTCATATGTATATATTTCATCATTGTTGCATTTATAATACAAAAAAACACTGTAATAATCATTTAAAATCACTACTTAAAACATGTTTATATAGTAATTTAATATGTGTTGGCATAGATAGATGAAATCGCTACATAAGATTTATTACAATACTCACAAATTTAATGAATTAAAAACTACTACATTTGATTTTATGCCATGATTTTTATAATAATAATAATGATTATTATTTGTTACTATAACTCATCTTTTTAGTAGTGGCCATTCATGACTCTAGATTTGAGTCCTGGCATCTATGGTGGTTATAAAATGGATATTTTAATATTTTAAATGTAGATTGAATTTTATTTTTGTATATAATTAATTATTTTTCACATAGTATGAAGTTTATTTATAAGATATTGATATTAATTTTAAATTTTTAGTAAAAATTTTTTGTTGCATTTTAATCCTTATTTTCAAATGACTTAAATAGTTTGAAAAACAAAAATTGATTAAAATTGTGATTCCTAACTTTTTTTAATAACAAGAATATGAGTAAATAATAAAAATTTAATGAATAAAACGAAGATTGCAATTAGAGAGTATCGAGTAGCTGAGAAAGCGGGTGTGAATGAATAAATAAGAGAGTATTTATTGGATTAAAATAAATAAATAAGGAGGAGAAACATTTGTGATGCAACAAATCCTTTGGTCTATGTATATTTTTGTCAAATTTCATAGAATTGCCACTTTTAACTTACAGTTGCAGTTTTAATTTTAGGTTCGATTTTATAGCCGAATACCTTTGTATACAACAATTCCTGCCTCCTCCCATAACATAATTCCTGCAATTCGCAGCTCGATTTCCGGCTAATTTAATTTTCAGCTGATTCAAGTCAGAAGCAAGTCCAGAACAGTACTCGATGGGGGACCACTTTGAACTGACATGTTAAAACCGTAATCAACGGTTCGAGCGACAGATCTGATTAGAAGGGGGCCTCTTCCCTAGGCTAACTCAAAATTTGCTTTCAGTTAATTTACTACAACAAGAGTCCATTAATTTACTGTGTAAAGAGTGGCCATTCTTTTTTATTGTTTGAGAACTTTGCGGGGCCCATGTTTTCCGGGCCCTAATTTATTCTGAGGACAGAAATGCCCCCCCCAAAAAAAACAAACTTTATCCTATCAAGAATCTGCATCATCCACCCCCCCCACCCCAACAGTCTGACACTAAATGTCTGGCTGGAATCCCATCTCTCACCACTTTCCAATCTCATGGATGTCATCGCAGAAGAAACTGCTACCATTTCCACATCTCTCTCTCTCCTTGCCACTTCAATGGAATTGCGCTCTAGCTCACTCCCGCTTCACTTCTCACAGCTGTTCGTTCAATGCCCGCTTGCCACTTCTCTCCATAAGTCATCACTCTTGCTTTGACCGGTTCACTGTTTCTCCATGTTTTTAATTGCCAACCTTACGAGCTAGTTCCAAAAAGTGAAATCCCAAACTCCTCTCCCCCCCTCCCCCCACTCTCTTCTTTGTGAGTTACAAATGTGTTAGCAATCTTGATGCTAGATATGATGATGTGGATGGCGGGATGATTGCAACGTCAGTCCTTCACCAAACCCATATCTTTATGCCACCAGAAGATCCACCACAAATCCCAGAATTGATTTTGAGATTGAAGGAACAAGAAAGCTTATCCCTTTTGAAGGGATGCAAAAGCTTGGTAGAATTCAAGCAAGCCCATGCTCAAGTCCTCAAGTGGGGATTCTTCTGGAGTTCTTTCTGTGTAAGCAATCTTGTTGCCACTTGTGCTCTCTCAGATTGGTGCAGCATGGACTATGCATGCTCAATTTTTCGACAAATCCATGAACCGGGTACTTTTGAATTCAATGTCATGTTAAGAGGATATGTTAAGGTTCACAGTATGGATGATGCTTTATTTTTGTATCGTGAGATGATTGAGAGAGTTCAACCAGATAAATTTACCTATCCGGCTCTTCTTAAAGCATGTGCCAGTTTAAGGGCAATAGAGGAAGGAATGCAAATTCATGGGCACGCTTTTAAGCTTGGACTTGAGGAGGATTTGTTTGTGCAGAACAGCTTGATCAACATGTATGGCAGGTGTGAAAAGATAGATTTTTCAAGTGTCGTTTTCCGGCAATTGTGTCAAAGGGACGTTGTCTCTTGGAGTGCTATTATTGCAGCCCATTCCAGTGTGGGACTATGGTCTGAATGCTTGATGCTTTATGCGGAGATGCGTAGTGTGGGATTGTACAGGCCAGAGGAAAGCATATTAGTCGGTGTGCTCACTGCTTGTGCTCATTTGGGCACTCTTGATTGGGGAAGGTGCATCCATGGTTGGCTGCTGCGGAGCATTAGTGAACCCAATGTGATAGTACAAACTTCCCTGATAGATATGTATGTAAAATGTGGATGTATAGGAAAAGGTTATCTCTTTTCAGGAGAATGGTCAAGAAGAACCAATTGTCTTACAGTGTAATAATCTCAGGGCTTGCAATGCACAGGTGCAGTGTGGAGGCCTTAAGGATTTTCTCTGAAATGCTTGAAGAAGGACTTCAACCGGATGATGTGGTCTATGTAGGCGTGCTGAGTGCTTGTAGTCACGCTGGCCTCATTGATGAGGGCATGCAACATTTCACTAGAATGAAATTAAAGCATGGGATTGAACCCACGATTCAACATTATGGCTGCATGGTAGATCTCATGGGCAGAGCTGGGATGCTCCGTGACGCCATAGAACTTGTAAGGACTATGCCTATCGAGCCAAATGTTGTTGTCTGGCGAAGTCTTCTAAGTGCCTGTAAAGTACATCATAACTTGGAAATAGGGGAGATTGTGGCTAGGAACTTGAAGAAATTATGCTTGGATAATCCAAGTGTTTATGTGGTGCTTTCCACTATGTACGCAAGAGCTCAAAAATGGGATGATGTAGCTAGGATTCGAGCAGAATGGTCCTCTAAAGGCTTCAATCGGACACCAGGATTTAGTCTGGTCGAGGTGAAGAGGAAAGTTATCAAGTTGTTTCTCAGGACATGTCACATCCTGAATGCAAAGACATCTATGAAATGATTCACCAAATGGAATGGCAGTTGAAATTTGAAGGCTATTTGCCAGATACATCACAGGTATTGCTTAATGTAGATGAAGAAGAGAAGAAGCAAAGACTGAAAGCTCATAGTCAAAAGTTAGCTATAGCTGTTGCCCTGATACATACATCTCAAGGGACACCCATTAGAATATCTAGGAACCTCAGGATGTGTAATGACTGTCACACGTACACCAAGTTTATATCTATCATCTACGAAAGAGAAATTACTGTAAGAGAACGAAATCTGTTTCACCATTTTAAAGATGGAGCTTGCTCCTGCGGAGACTATTGGTAAGTTGATACACATTTTTCCTATTCCCATCTTTCCGAGTCACCAGGAGATCTCTATATATCAGTAACTTTGACCAACAGCTCAAATTATCTTGTAGCAAAACGTAAGCCATTACTTTAACCATATACTTACCTGCTGATAATATGATATATTGCTATGAATATCTGGAATAATGTTAGGGATATTAACAGCTTGTTCTAACTTTTATTCACTGATTAATGCAGCATGTTTTCCAAAATGTCATACGCAACCAAATGTCTCGCTCATAAATTTTGGTGAACTTGTGTCTACTGAAGGAATTACTGTTCCAAAAAATGTGGTATCTATGCAAAATCGCAAGTAAATCTTCCAGTAAAATCTTCATAAATTAACTAAACCAATCCCACAGCTCAAGTAAATGCAGAATTTTCTCTTTATAACTTGCTCCGTCTAGAGCAATATCTTCCAAGTAAACTCCCTCACAGTTTTAGAGTTTTTAGGAGTTTAATTCAGTGAGCGTTTTCATTCAGAAACAATAGAACTCCAACTTAAAAGTCCATGGCTCTGAATAAGCGAGCCTGAAAACCAAATATAATTCTAGTAGTGGATCGCATTTGGCTACCATTTATTATTAGGTGCAACTCAAGTCATGTAGCTTACCGAAGGTGAACCGCAGAGATGCCGATGTGATGTTATTTGGTTATTGGATCACTGCTTTCCCAGGAAACACCGTGATGATCTTCTTTAACCAACTAGGGCAGAACTCCAACACTGCTGCTAGAACGCCCCAAAGTAACAGCAAAAAATTGCATCAAGCCACCTGCTCCTGCAGGAACTCTCCGCCCTAGCTACATATCAATCACTTTGAAAACAACATTATTCAAAGCCAAGCATCATTGGACTAGTAGGGCACAAATTAGACAACCATATTGAAGTAGTTGAAAATTTACGTGTAAACTTAGAACTTGGATAAGCCATCTTGATAGAAAGATATCCTTCATGGTAAATGAGATGGATGCTAATGTCTTGAATTGCATGGACTAATAATGTTAACATACATAATGTTAATATTCAGCTTGAAAGTGAAATTATTCAGAAATATATGAGATGAAATTCAGCATCACTTGAAAAGTCGACTAGACTAGTAGACTATACTCATTGAACATAATAATTAATGGAGAACAAGGTGCTATTTAAGTACAACAAAACAAATATTCTTAAGATCCTTTGTAAGGAATCGGTGGTCCAATGATTAAGGTAAGAACAATGAAGCTGAAAAAGATTTTATAAGGCTTAATCATAGAATTACATAATAAAGAGGGTGTTCTAGAAGATTCTAAAATTATTTTAAAAGTTTCTAATGCTACACTAATATAATCACTTATCTTTATGCACAAAATGATAAACAAGGGTTAGAACTTAAAGAACAAAACTTGAAACTCATGATATAAGCAAAGCTGCATGACCAGACTAAGGAAAGACTCAATTTGCATGTTAAGTTGTATTGAAAGGCCTGATTTTATTTTAACTTGCTGAATTTTAAGTTAAAAGTCAATTTACATGTAGAAAAGCCTTAATTTCTTGGATTTATTTGGGTTTACAAGTTCAGTTGAGTCTTTATACATTAGTTAGAATTTTTACATTGACTTTTATGTATAGTTATCATTAGTTGTAATTTTTTTTTAAGGATTCTTAATCAAAGCAGATTTGTATTTCTTAGTATTCCTAATCAAGATAGATTTTTATTCCTTAATTAAAGAGATCTCTTGCAATTAAGGTTTTTTTTCTATATAGATATGTTAAGAAACACATTTTTTTTATAGGATTGTAAAATTTACATGCCTATATAAAGGTTACAACTATGTAAAATGAAATCAATAAGATTGAGGTATTCTATAACAAGCTTTGCTGTGCTTTGCTTTTTTGTATTCTTGAAAGAATACATTGTCTTGACTTATCAAAGGAGTGATCAACCTTTATAGTTTCTTAAGATTAAGGCTTTTAGGACTTAGTTTTCTTAGGGTTCTAATTTAATTAACCCAGCTTGTTTCCTAACTTTCTAGGGTATGTATAACAAATTGATTTAAGGGTTCTTAAGGTAGATTGCCTAGCAGGTTATTTATTAATTGGTATTAGAACCTTGGTCCTAGAAATAAGTTATGTATCCCTTTTCCATCTTTGTTTAGTATTTTCTTTGTGTTTTATTCATTCCCTATGTTTCTTTACTTAGTTCTTCTGGTTTGTTTTGATCAACTTATTACTCTTGAAGTTGTGTTAATTTTATGGATGTTTGATTTGATTAAAAAAAAAAGAAAAGGTTAAGAAAAAAATGAAAATGAAAAAAGAAAAGAAAAGAAAAGAAAAAAAGAAAGATGAAAAAGTTGTGTTTAAGTTGAGTAATAAATATTGATTTTTGCAACCTATTATATACGTTTATAAGATTGCAAATTTGATTTGTTTTCTTTCCAAGTCTAAAAAGGATATCTTGAATTATTTATTTCTTTTAAAAAAAGTTTTGATTTTGAGATTTGCTACTATCTAACAAACTGCTCCTTATGATTTGTTGTTCTTAAGTCTTTTAAGAACATAAAGGTCCTAGCTTGAGTGGAAAAAGGCAAGAGTGGTGAGATCATCATCGAGAAAAGTCAAAATAGAGTGATAACAATCTAATTTGAGGGCAAACATGTGAGAGATTATGTGAGGAACAAATTCCTTTTAATTACTAACGTGTTTTTGTTGGTTGTAAACATGAGTAATGGAGAAGAAGTGCATGATATAGATGTGAAGATTTGGATGAAGACTATCATTAAGCAATTTAAGATGATAAATGCAAGGATAGATGAGTTACAATCCCCTAATAAATCTAAATATTTTAAAAGTTGTGTGATTGAGAAAAAAGATAGGAGGAAGAATCCAATTATGAAGAATCAAGCTCAATAAAAGGCAAGAACGCTATTTCTAAAAGAGATAGCAATTTGGACAGCATAAAGATGAAGATTTCAGTATTTCAAAGGAAGAATGATCCTATGTTTTATATGCAGGGGGAAAGAAAGGTTAATTATGTATTTGATTGCCATAATTATTCTAAGGAGAAGAAAGTAGAGTTCATAGTTATAGAATTTACTAATTATGCAAGTATTTGGTGGGATCAGTAAAAGGAGTAATGGTGAGAGGCTAATTCAATCATTGGAAGTGATGAAATTAGTAATGCACAAGAGATCTATATTTAACCATTACTATAGAGACTTGTATAGAAAGTTGCAAAGGTTAGTGTAAGGGTCCATGAGTGTGGAGGATTATTACAAAAAGATTAAGATAGCCATGATTAGAGCCAATGTAAAGAAAGATCAAAAGGCTACCATGGCAAGATTTATTGGTTGTTTAAATAAGGAAATTGTAGATGTGATAGATTTGCAATACTATTTGGAGATAGAGGAGCCATTTCATAAGGCTATCAAGGTGGAGAAACAAATCAAGTCCAAATGATCCAAATTTGGGTCAGCTTTTAGTTATATATGGAAGGCAACTTGGAAAAACACTAAAGAAACCTCAAAGCCAAAAGAAAATGTAAGGCCAAAGGAATCAGTTGTGGTTTTAAAAGGTAAAACTGAAATGAAATCTTTTAAATCTTATGATATTAAATGCTTTAGGTGTTAAGGACATGAATATATTGCTTTTTAATGTCCAAATAAAATAGCTATGATTATGGTTGAGAATGTTAATATATAAAGCATTAGTTCAAGTGATAATGACATACCACCATTGGAAGATTATTCTGATGTTGATGTTAAAGAACTTGTTATGAAGCTATGGTAGTTGTAAGGTATGCATTAAGTATTCAACCTAAAGATGATAATTATGAGGCGCAACATAAGCATATTTTTTATACAAGATTGTTGTTCCCACAGTCTTGTATGGGTTATAATTGTTGTCAACTAAGTTTAAATGTGCAAGAAAGTAAAGTCACATGAAAGGGAAAAAAGGTAAAAGTCGCACGAATGGGCAAGAATGTAAACTATATAAAAGGGTGAGAAAGTAAATTTGCCGCAAGCAAGCCTTATTAGGATTTCATGGAGGAGTATATAAAGGCCATTGGAAGACAACAAAAAAGAAGTCGGCAATTGAGCAAAACGGACAGAAAACCTAGACAACTAGTCGACCGAAGAGAGAAAATGTGGGAAAGGAGCCGACCAAACAAAAAGACATCCAAAGCAAACCACTTGGCAAATACAAGGAAGTAAATGACAAACCACCACGTACAAAGAAGAAAACACGACTTGATAGCAACCGTAGGTGAACACACAAAGGGTGACTGGCTAAAGAGAGAAAACAAGGTAAGACACGGCTGGACAGCAACCAAAGGTGAACAACAAATCACAAATTTAAAGGTGTTGGACGACAAAGCATAAAGGGTGACTAGCCAAAGAAAGAAAACAAGGGAAGACACGTGTCATGGGGCCATTACCCTCTCCCCAAAAGGCTAACCTTTTTGACGTGGGATTCTGTCACATTCTCCCCCACTGAATCCATCGGCGTCCTTGTCATGGACTGGGGCCCCCTTGCCTACTCTCGGACTTAAAGCGCTTGGTGGTGGACATCGGATTTGGGTCAGGCCGGCTCTGATACTACTTGTCATGGGGCCATTACCTTTTCCCTAAAAGGCTAACCTATTGGGGTGTGTAGCGCCCACATTTATAAGGCCCAAGGACCCCCTTCTCCTTTCCGATGTGGGATTCTGTCACACACTGCTGGACAGCAACCAAAAGTGAATGGCAAATCACAAATTAGAAGGTGTTGGATGGCAAAACACAAAGAGTGACCAGCCAAAGAGAGAAAACAAGAGAGGAATGGCTGGACAGTAAAACACAAAGGGATAGCCAAAGGGAGACAACCGGCCAACCAAAGTTGAATGTCCAAACCAACCTACACCTCCAAACACAACCAACGGCAAAGGGGTAGACAGCCAAGCAAGGAGGAGAAAGGCCAAAGCAAGGCTGGACAGCAAGGGAGAACACATGACAGAGAGGTGTGACGATTGGAGAAAACCGTGTGACTCACGTAAGAGAGAAGATAGCACACCATCTGTAAGGGAAGAGAGGAGAAACCTTGAAAGAGGAGACCATCGAAAGAGCAAACCAAGTTGTTTGAAGGTGTGAAATGGACAATTGCAAACCAGAAATGTGCGTGAGGCATATGACTAGCAAGGTGTGCAAACCAGAAACGTACGTGAGTTATGAAACCAGCAAAGCGTGCAAATGAGAAATGTGCGTGACATGTGAAACGCCAAACCAGAAATGTGAGGCAGGATGTGAGACGTGAAATGGCAAATCAGAAACGTGAGGTGAGCCGTGAGACAGTGAGAATGAAATAGGAGACAGGTGAGACCGTGAGACAGTGAAAGTAGGAGCTATGTGAGACAACCTAAAGAAGGAATTTGGCGAAGCATTGAGAAAACTCAATGTATTTTCAGATTTCTTCAAGAGAGGTTAGAGAGCGTTGTGGTGAACTTCTAAGCGGCAGTGAAGCAGCCATTCAATTTAACAGAGACAAAACAAGGTAGAAGAAGGGTAGACACAGTAAGTGACACTCTTTGTATTGTACTTACTTAGTAATTGCAATAGTGAAAGGACCAGATGATTAAGATATCTATTGTAACAGGAATTTTTAAGTATAGTGGATTTTTTGGGTAAGGGAGAGTCCCTACTACCGTGGATGTACGTCACGTTGACGGAACTACATAAATCTTATGTGTCCTTAATTTCATTTACTTTCTGTATTGTGAATTGAGTTGTGAATGTAGCTAAAGTAAGACCTAAACAAGAACATCTGAATTGTCTATTAGGCAAGGTGTCTGAAAGGTGACTTTGGGGACTATTGTGATTAATAGGTAGCAATAGATCTATCTTAGTCGAGTCTTAAAAAGAGTTTGCTTCTAAGAAGAGGTTGAAGTTGTTCACTTACCTGTGAATTGTGAATTGTGGTGATACTGATTCACCCCCCTCTCAGTATCACAAACTAGTAGATCCTATGGAGAAGTTGAGAACTTCAATTGGTATCAGAGTTTTGGTTCACTAGTTTGAAACTTAACAGCTTGGTGTACTAGTTTGAAGGGTTTCAGAAGTTTTAACTTGTTCAACATACTGAGAAATGGCTGCCAGTACCAGCACCAGCACTACTTACGACAAGAAGGTTCCAATCTTTAATGAAGCCAACTACGATATGTGGAGAGCAAGAATGCAAGTGGTATTTGCAACCATGGGTATGAACGTGGTGAAATCTGTACAGAAGGGTTTTATGGCTCTAAAAAAAAGGTAAAGATCTAACCCCAAAGGAATTAAGGCAGTTTAAAATAAATGGGAAGACTTCAAAAATCATAATTTTAGCGTTAACAGATGCTGAATATGCTAAAGTTATGGACTGCAAATCTGCTAAGGAGATATGGGACAGATTACAGAATGTTTATGAAGGTAATGGTAGAATGAAGGAGGCCAAGTTTTAAGTTTTCAAGGAGAGATATGAATCTCTCAGAATGCAAAAAAATGAGACAGTCCAAGAGTTCTTCACTAGGGTTATTGATGCTGTAAATGACCTTAGAAGTCATAGAAAGAACAAGGACTCATCTATTGTAAAGAAAATTATGAGAATTTTGCCTGAAAGGTTTGCCTCAAAAGTGGTAGCCATAGAGAAGAATAAAGATCTCAATTATATGTCCTTGCACGATCTTTAATGCAATCTCATTGCATATGAGATGAAGATAAAATCAGCTGAAAACTCTGTAACAACGATGGTATCAAAGGAGGCAGCTTTCAAAGCTATACAGCACTTGAAGATGAAAGAAGAGAAATAATTATCTAGTAAGGATGATGATGATGATGATAAGGAAGAAAGTGAAGGTGAAGTGTTGGCATACTTGACAAGGAAGTTCAAAAAGGGGTCTAAGAAGGGAAAATGATAGTTATCCTTGAGATGTTATCATTGTGGGTAGATTGGACACTTTGCTTCTCAGTGTAAAGTGAAACTTGATGATGAAGATAAGGATGGTGATGATGAGCAGAATTCAACATGGAGAAAGCCACCATTTAAATCAAAGAAGTCCAACAAGAAGACTACTAACCCATAGAAGAAGAAGAGAGGCTCATTCAAGAGTTATGTGAGTCAGATAAAAGAAGCTAATGAGGAGGAAGATGAAGACTTATCAGATGAGCATGCCTTTATGGCATCAGCTCAAGGTAGTTGTTCAACCTCTGAAGAGGAAGAAGAGGTTGATGAAGAAGAACCAGATCTTGAAGCTGAGTTGGAAGCAGCTTCAAAGGAGATAATCAAAAGGGGCAGAACCATAAGAAGGTTAGAAGCTCACATAAAACAAGTTGAAGCAAAGTTTGAGGAAGCAGAAAGTCAGAAAGATGAAATAAGGGCTGAACATATTGACTTGAAGAGAAGATTTGAAGAATAGATCAAAATATATGAAGACCTTACAATAGAGCTTGGCTCAAGGACTTCAAAAATTGAAGGAATAGAGAAAGAGTTGCTATGACTTCAGCAATAACTTAAAAGAAGTGAAGAGAACTTGTAGAAGCTTGAAATGATAGGAGAAACAAGTTCTGCAAGAGAAAAGAAGAATGAAGAGAAAGTGCAGCAATCTGAAGCTGCATTTCCAAAAGATAATAAGAATGTGCCACATAAGTTGAAAGAGAAGGTTGTAACATAGGAGAAGATAGTTGAGAATAAAGAACACTTGAAGAAGCAACCTAGGGTTGCAGACAAAAATAAAGAAAAGAAAGTCAGCTAATAAAGGGCTACAAATGAATAGAAGAAGGAAAAGAAGGTAACTGAAATGAAAGCCACACAAGCAAAGAAGCTAGCAACTTTGCCTACACAACAAGTAAATAACAAAAGAAAACAAGCTGTGAGTAGACTCAAGAAGAGGCAGTTCTAAGGTCATTGTCTTTATTGTGGAGTTTGGGGTTATAAGGCGAGTTACTACTAGTCGAAAAGGCCAGTATATGTCTCCAACTTGAGAAGATACGATGCTGCATATAGGGGGAGACAATACAAAATTTAGAAGAGAACCCCTATCGTGAGTTCTTGCACATACTGTAAAAGGCAAGGATAGTTGGTGGAAGCCCAAACCAGTGGTTTCAAAGAACAAGTTTGTTATATTGGTAGACATGGAACATTGTGAAAAGTGCGGGCAGGATGGCCATAATGCCAAGAGATGCATGACACTTCTCCTTAAGAAAGAGAAGACACTCAATGGCATAGTGAAAATAAGCGGTGTAGTCAAAGCTGAGAAAAAGGAGAAAGCTATCTTCTAGCCAGTTCAAAAGAAGGAATATAAAGCTAAAAGGAAGGTGGCTAATATAGTTGAAATTGCACTCAAAGCTGACCATCAGGATAAGCAGTGGATCCTTGACGGTGGATACACTTCACACATAACAGGAGACAAGAGTAAATTATCAAAACTAAATAAGTCAAGAGAAGGCAGAGTCAAGTTTGGTAATGATGATTCACTCA
The DNA here is from genome assembly GCA_037897445.1 of Ceriops zippeliana. Taxonomy (NCBI): domain Eukaryota; kingdom Viridiplantae; phylum Streptophyta; class Magnoliopsida; order Malpighiales; family Rhizophoraceae; genus Ceriops; species Ceriops zippeliana. Next base: position 719,375 of record JBAPLH010000115.1, read on the forward strand.
ACATCAGTGGTCAAGGGTCAGTAAATATTGGAAAAGGAAAGCTAAAAGATGTTCTGCACGTTGAAGGACTTAGATATAATCTAGCATTTGTCAGTCAACTATGCAATAAAGACCATAAAGTGATATTCACAAAAATAGGTTGCCAAGAGTCAAGAAGGCAATACTGTTGTATCCAGAAAGAGAACTGCTAGAAATTTATATGATTGATGAAGACAAGACAAACAGCGATCTACTTACAATGGAAGAAGAAAATCAACTTTGGCATAGGAGGCTGGGACACTTATCACAGAAGAACATGAGGAAGCTGACCACTACTCATGCAATCAGAGACATTTTCGACCTCAGGAGAGAGAGAGAGAGAGAGAGAGAGAGAGAGAGAGTATGTTTGCTCAGCATGCTCTAAAAGGGAAACATGCCAAAAAGCAGTATAAGACCAAAGAGTTTAGTTTTGAAGCAGTGCTTGACATTGTGCATATTGATTTGTATGACCTTATGAGGACAAAAGTATTGAAAGGTGAGAGGTAATTCATCTTGTTTGTTGATGATTATTCTAGAAGGACCTGCATCATGCACCTTAAACACAAGTCAAAAGTTCTTAATTGCTTCAAGAGATACAGAAGATTGGCTGAAAATGAGAGTGGAAGGAAGGTCAAAGTATTGAGGTCAGATCATGGCACTGAATTTGAAGCTTTTGAAGATTACCTTGAGTAGCATGGTATTCACCATCAGATGGTAACAGTAAGAACACATCAATAGAATGGGGTGGTAAAAAGGAAAAATAGAGATGTGGTTGAAATGGCAAGAAGTTTACTGCTGAAATCCCACATGATTTTGGACAAAAGCAACATTTACAACTGTACATCTATTGAATAGTCTTACTAAAGCCCAATACTGATAAGACTCCATATGAGCTATGAAGTGGGAAGAAGACAATAGGCAAGTATCCCAAAATCTTTAGCAGCCCATGTTTTGTGAAGAACAAGGAACAAAACTTGAGAAAATTCAATGTTAGGTTTGATGAAGGCATCTTTGTGGGATACTCAACAAAGATAAAAGGTTATAGAGTTTTCCTACATAAGCTGGGAAAAATGATCACGTCTAGTGATGTAAGAATAGATGAGAACTGGAAAACAATGCAGAATAGAGAAGCTGAGGACAATGAATACAATGACTTTAATGTAGATGAAGAATCATACCAACCTAAAGCAAAGGAACAAGAAGTAAGTTTAGACTCAGAGAAGAGTGAGTCTAATGATGAAGAAAGAGATCCTTTGCAACTAAGACTATACAAGAAAGAAAGCTGAAGAAAACATGGACTAGTGCTCATCAAGAAAATCAGATCATAGGTGACCCATCAGTACGAATTACAACAAGAAGAAGAATTATGGGAGCTACTACTTTACTCACAAGTTGAACCTAAAATCTATTGAAGAGGCTACACAAGATCTAACTCAATCTCTATCCATAAAGCTATTGAAAAGCAAAAAATGAGTTTATCTTTAAGAATGCCTCCTCAAGCCTGAAGTTTAGGTGAATCCTCCATCTCTACTTTGTGAGTTTTTCAGATTTGTAATTGGTTAGTAAAGGGGAAGAGAAGCAATAGTGAAGGGGGAGTTGTTAAGAAAAGGGGAGTACATATTTAGGGGGGAGTTGAAATTGCTGCATAATAGCTTTTGTTATGAGTGTTGCCAACAATTACAAAAGAGGAAATTGTTGTTCCCACAGCCTTATATGGGTTGTAATTGTTGTCAACTAGGTTTAAATGTGAAAGTAAAGCCACATGGAAGGGCAAGACAATAAATATGCCACAAGTATGCCCTATTAGGGTTTCATGGAGGAGTATATAAAGGCCATTGGAAGACAACAAAAAAGAAGTCGACAATTGAGCAAAACAAACAGAAAACCTAGACAACCAGCTGACCAAAGAGAGAAAACGTAAGGAAGGAGCCGACCAAAGAAAAAGACGTCCAAAGAAAACCACTCAGCAAACACAAGGGAGCAAACGGCAAACCACCACCTTCAAAGGAGAAGACCCGATTGGACAGCAACGAAAGGTGAACAGCAAATCACATATTAGAAGGTGTTGGATGGCAAAACACAAAGGGTGACCAACCAAAGAGAGAAAATAAGGGAAGACATGGATGGACAGCAACCAAAGGTGAACGGCAAATCACAAATCAGAAGGTGCTGGATGGCAAAACACAAAGGGTGACCAGCCAAAGAGAGAAAACAAGGGAAGACATGGCTGGACAGCAACTAAAGTGAATGGCAAATCACAAATCAGACGGTGCTGGAGGGAAAAACACAAAGAGTGACTGGTCAAAGAGAGAAAACAAGAGAGGAACGGCTGGACAGCAAAACACAAAAGGACAGCCAAAGGGAGACAATCGGACAACCAAAGGTGAACGTCCAAAGTAACCTACACGGCCAAACAAGGTAAACGTCAAAACCAATCTACATGGCTAAACACAACCAACGGCAAAGGGGTGGACGGCCAAGCAAGGAGGAGAATGGCCAAAGCAAGGCTGGACAGCAAGGGAGAACATAGGGCAAAGAGGTGTGATGGCTGGAGAAAACAGTGTGACTCACGTAAGAGAGAAGACAACACACTGTCTATAAGGGAAGAGAGGAGAAACCTTCAAAGAGGAGACCACCAGGAGAGCAAACCAAGCTGTCAGAAGGTGTAAAACGGACAACTGCAAATGAGAAATGTGCGTAAGGCATGTAACCAGCAAGGCATGCAAACCAAAAACATATGTGAGTTGTGAAACCAGCAAAAGGTGGAAACCAGAAACATACGTGAGACGTGAAACGCCAAGCCGGAAATGTGAGGTAGGCCATAAGATGGCAAATCAGAAACATGAGGTGAGTTGTGAGATAGTGAGAACATGAAATAGGAGACAGGTAAGACCATGAGACGGTGAAAGCAAGAGCTGTGTGAGACAACCTAAAGAAGAAATTTGGCGAAGCATTGAAAGAACTCAATGTATTTCCAGATTTCTTCAAAGGAGGTTAGAGAGCATTGTGGTGAACTTTTAAGCAGCAGTGAAGCAGCCATTCAATTCAGCAGAGGCAAGACAAACCAGAAGAAGGGTAGACACAGTAAGTGACACTCTTTGTATTGTACTTGCTTAGTAATTGCAATAATGAATGGAGCAAAGGATTAAGACATCTATTGAAACTGGAATTCTTAAGTATAGTGGATTGTCTCGATAAGGGAGAGTCCCTACCACTATGGATGTACGTTGACAAAACCATGTAAATCTCCTGTATCCTTAATTTGCTTACATTCTATGTTTTGAATTGAGTTGTGAACGCAGCTAAAGTATCAACCAACCCATAACTTAACGAAGATCTAAACAAGAACATCTGAATTGTCTATTAGGTAAGGCGTCTGAAAGGTGACTTTAAGGACTATTGTGATTAGTAGGTAGTAATAGATCTATCTTAGTCGAGTCTAAGAAAGAGTTCACTTTTAAGAAGAGGTTGAAATTGTTCACTTACCTACAAATTGCGAATTGTGGTGATACTGATTCACCCCCCCTCTTAATATCACAAATTAGTAGATCCTAAGGGGAAGTCAAGAAATTCAATTGGTATTAGAGCTCTGGTTCACTAGTTTGAAGCTTAACAACTTGGTGTACCGGTTTGAAAGTTTTTAGAAGTTTTGACTTGTTTAGCATACTAAAAAATGGATGTCGGTACTAGCACCAGCACTACTTACAAAAAGAAGGTTCTAATCTACAACGGATCCAACTATCATATATGGAGAGCGATGATGCAAGTGGTATTCGCAACCATGGGCATGAACGTGGTGAAATCCATACAGGAGGGTTTTATGGCTTTGGAAGAAGGTAAAGATCTTACCCTAGAGGAATTAAGGCAGTTTGAGATAAATAGGAAGGCCTCAAACGTCATCATTTCAACATTGTTAAATGCTGAATATGCTAAAGTTATGGACTGCAAATATGCTAAGGAGATATGGGACAGATTACAGAAAGTCTATGAAGGTGATGACAGAATGTAGGAGGCTAAGCTTCAAGTTTTCAAGGAGAGATATGAATCTCTCAAAATGAAAAAATGAGACAGTTCAAGAGTTCTTCACCAGGGTTACTGATGTTATAAATGACCTTAAAAGTTATGGGAAAAACAAGAAGGATTCATCTATTGTGAAGAAAATTATGAGAATTCTACCTGAGAGGTTTGTCTCAAAGGTAATAGCCATAGAGGAGAGTAGAGATCTCAATTTTATGTCTCTGCATGATCTCCAGTGCAATCTCATTACATATGAGATGAGGATAAAGTCAGTTAAAAACTCTGCAACGACGAATGTATCAAAGGAGGTAGCTTTCAAAGCTATAAAGCACTTAAAGATGAAAGAAGAGGAAGAATCATCCAGTAAGGATAATAATCATGATGATGAGGAAGAAAGTGAAGGTGAAGTGTTGGCATACTTCACAAGGAAGTTTAAAAAGGGGTCTAAGAAGGGAAAAGGACAATTGTCCTTGAGATATTATCATTGGGGGTAGATTGGACACTTTGCTTCTCAGTGCAAAGTGAAACTTAATGATGAAGATGTGGATGGTGATGATGAGCATAATTCAATATGGAGAAAACCATCATTCAAATCAAAGAAGTCCAGTAAGAAGATTGCCAACCCACAAAAGAAGAAAAGAGGCTCATTTAAGAGTTGTGTGAGTCAGATAAAAGAAGCTAATGAGAAGGAAGATGAAGACTTATTAAATGAGCATGCCTTTATGGCATCAGTTAAAGGTGGTAGTTCAACCTCTGAAAAGGAAGAAGAGGTTGATGAAGGAGAACCAGATCTTGAAGCTAAGTTGGAAGTAGCTTTAAAGGAGATAATCAGAAGGGGTAGAACCATAAGAATGGTTGAAATGGTAAGAACTCTACTGCTAGAATCCAAGCTTCACGCAAGATTTTGGACAGAAGCAACATTTACAGCTGTACATCTACTGAATAGAGTCTTACTAAGGCCCAATACCGATAAGACTCCATATGAGCTATGAAGTGGGAAGAAAAGAACAGCCAAGTATCTCAAAATCTTTGGCCATCCATGTTTTGTGAAGAACAAAGAGCAAAACTTGGGAAAATTCAATGTTAGGTCTAATAAAGGCATCTTTGTTGGATACTTAGCAAAGAAAAAATGTTACAGAGTTTTTTTTTTGCATAAGTTGGGAAAAGTGATCACGTCTAGTGATGTGAGAATAGATGAGAACTGGAAAATAATGCAGAATAGAAAAGCTGAGGACAATGAAGAAGATGACTTCAATGTAGATGAAGAATCAGACCAACCTGAAGCAATGGAACAAAAGAAAGTTCAGACTCAAAGAAGAGTGAGTCTGAAGATGAAGAAAGAGATCATTTGCAACTAAGATTGTGCAAGAAAGAAAGCTGAAGAAAAAGTGGACTAGTGCTCATCAAGAAAATCATATCATAGCTGACCCATCAGTAGGAATAACAATAAGAAGAAGAATTGTGGGAGCTATTGCTTTACTCTCACAAGTTGAACCTAAATCTGTTAAAGAGGTTACACAAGATCCAACTAAATCTCTATCCATATAGCTGTTTGAAAAGCACAAAATGAATTTATTTGTGCAAATGCCTCCTCAAGCCTGAAGTTTAGGTGAATCCTCCATCTCTACTTTGTGATTTTTTTTAGATTTATAATTGGTTGGCAATGGGGGAGAGAAGTAACAGTGTAGGGAGAGCTGTTAAGAAAGAGGGAGTGCATATTTAGAGGGGAGTTGAAATTGTTACTTAATGGGTTTTGTTGTGAGTGTTGCCAACATTTACAAAAGGGGAGATTGTTGTTCCCACAGCCTTGTATGTGTTGTAATTATTGTCAACTAGGTTTAAGTGTGCAAGAAAGTAAAGCCACATGAAAGGGCAAGACAGTAAATTTGTTGTAAGTAAGCCCTATTAAGGTTTCATGGAAGAGTATATAAAGGCCATTGGAAGTCGACAATTGAGCAAAACGAATAGAAAACCTAGACAACCAGCCGACCAACGAGAGAAAACATGAGGAAGGAGCTAGCCAAACAAAAAGACTGGCAAAGCAAACCACTCGGCAAACACAAGGGAGCAAACGACAAACCACCACCTGTAAAGGAGAAGACATAGTTGGACAGCAACCAAAGGTGAACGGCAAATCACAAATTAGAAGGTGCTGGACGGCAAAACACAAAGGGTGACTAGCCAAAGAGAGAAAACAAAGGAAGACATGACTGGACAGCAACCAAAGGTGAACGGAAAATCACAAATCAGAAGGTGCTGGATTGCAAAACATAAAGGGTGACTAGCCAAAGAGAGAAAACAAGGGAAGACATGGCTGGACAGCAACCAAAGGTGAATGGCAAATCACAAATCAGAAGGTGCTGGATGGCAAAACACAAAGAGTGACAGGCCAAAGAGAGAAAATAAGAGAGGAATGACTGGACAGCAAGAGCTAGATGACAAAACACAAAGGGATCGCCAAAGGGAGACAACCGACCAACCAAAGGTGAACGTCCAAACCAACCTACGTGGCCAAACAAGGTAAACCACTCGGCAAACACAAGGGAGCAAACGACAAACCACCACCTGTAAAGGAGAAGACATAGTTGGACAGCAACCAAAGGTGAACGGCAAATCACAAATTAGAAGGTGCTGGACGGCAAAACACAAAGGGTGACTAGCCAAAGAGAGAAAACAAAGGAAGACATGACTGGACAGCAACCAAAGGTGAACGGCAAATCACAAATCAGAAGGTGCTGGATTGCAAAACATAAAGGGTGACTAGCCAAAGAGAGAAAACAAGGGAAGACATGGCTGGACAGCAACCAAAGGTGAATGGCAAATCACAAATCAGAAGGTGCTGGATGGCAAAACACAAAGAGTGACCGGCCAAAGAGAGAAAATAAGAGAGGAATGACTGGACAGCAAGAGCTAGATGACAAAACACAAAGGGATCGCCAAAGGGAGACAACCGACCAACCAAAGGTGAACGTCCAAACCAACCTACGTGGCCAAACAAGGTAAACCACTCGGCAAACACAAGGGAGCAAACGACAAACCACCACCTGTAAAGGAGAAGACATAGTTGGACAGCAACCAAAGGTGAACGGCAAATCACAAATTAGAAGGTGCTGGACGGCAAAACACAAAGGGTGACTAGCCAAAGAGAGAAAACAAAGGAAGACATGACTGGACAGCAACCAAAGGTGAACGGCAAATCACAAATCAGAAGGTGCTGGATTGCAAAACATAAAGGGTGACTAGCCAAAGAGAGAAAACAAGGGAAGACATGGCTGGACAGCAACCAAAGGTGAATGGCAAATCACAAATCAGAAGGTGCTGGATGGCAAAACACAAAGAGTGACCGGCCAAAGAGAGAAAATAAGAGAGGAATGACTGGACAGCAAGAGCTAGATGACAAAACACAAAGGGATCGCCAAAGGGAGACAACCGACCAACCAAAGGTGAACGTCCAAACCAACCTATGTGGCCAAACAAGGTAAATGTCTCAACCAATCTATATAGCCAAACACAACCAATGTAAAGGGGTGGACAGCCAAGGAAGGAGGAGAACATGCCCTCACCTGTCTGTTTCACACCTCTTTTGGCCATATCAGATGTCACTGTTCATTGATCGTCCATCCCTGTTCTACTCAAAATGGGTTTTTCTCTCCTTCCCTGTTTGGCCATTGGGTTTCTCTCTCCTTCTACCAGTGGGGTGTTTTGCCATTGTCACTTGGTTGGCCATCTTTAGTTCTCCCTCTTTTCCCTTATTCTACCTTAGTTAGCTGAATAGGATTTTACCATTTCACTCTTTCGATCTGCAGTTTAGTCATCCAGCCCTTTTCTGTTGTTTCTTTATTTTTACCAACCGTTTGTTTTGGCTAGGTATCTCTCTCTTCTGTCGGTGGTGTGCTTCGATTTGCTCAATTTTAATTTTCTCTCCTTCGTCGATGATAATTACTCCTCTTCTTCCTTTTTCTCTCCTTCATCCAATGGTTGCTCCTCTTCTCCCTTTTTCTTTCCTTCGTTTGACAAATTCTTTTTCTCTCTCTTCTGTTTTTCTTTTTGGCTGACCACTATTATTTGTTTTGCCCCCATTTTTGGTCGTCTTCTCTTTCTTTCTCTTGACCGATGGCTGTTCTTCATTCAACCCGGTCGTCTCCCCTCTGTCTTTATGTCTCACGATGGTTGTTCTTTGTTCAGCTCAGCCATCTTCCCTTTCTCTTTCTCTCTCTTGATGGTTGTTCTTCATTCAGCCCGGTTGTCTCCCCTTTCTTTCTCTCTCTTGACGGTTACTGTACGGCTCTCTTATGTTCCTTTATATACTCCTCCATAAAAACCTAATAGGGTGAATTTCCTATCATGCCTTTCCATATGGCTTTTACATTCTTGCCCCTTCATGTGGCTTTTACCTTTTTGTCCTTCCATGTGGCTTTACTTTCTTGCACATTTAAACCTAGTTGACAACAATTACAACCCATACAAGGCTGTGGGAACAACAAGTACTAAAGAGGAAAAGAAATTCTTTAGATCCAAAAAAAAGGAATTTCTTGAGCAAACTGGATGAAGAAGATTATAAAGAGGAAAGTGATGATGATTCCAATAATAAGGTTGCAAAGGATGTGTTGGTCACTCAAGTAGATGATTAAGAATCTTTAAGTGATGAGGAATCAACAGAAGAGGAAGAGGATGAGTTGGTGCAATAACTTAAGATTGAATTGAGGGCTTGTTTACATAAAAACAACAAGCTAGAAAAAGAGGTAAATCATCTCAAGAAGCTATATGAAAATTCTATTATTGATGAATTTGATCTCCAAGTGAAAATAAAGGAGTTTGAAGATATGAAAATGGATCTCCAACAATTAAATCAATTTAAGGTTTTGCCTTCTTGAATCATCACTCTTAGGATGTTGGAGCCAATACCAACCTTTTGAAGTGTGGTTGAACCACCTTACTCACTAATTTAAAAAATTGAGTTTTCCTCTTAACTAGTTAGAGTTAGTTTATGTTATTAGAATTTCTTGGAGTTTGGAAGCATAGTTATGCTTAGTAGAAGTCAAGATTAATACAAATGTTTGTTATGGATGATGGTACTAAGATTTTAACATTCATTATATTTGAATACTTTTTTTGCTTTAATACTTTATTTGTTTATATATTTTTTATAACATGTAATTAAAGAGTTTTTATTACGAGCATACATTATAATTTTATAAATGTTGATGCAATAGATCATGAGATTGAGATTCAAGAAAGTTTATAGGATATTTTTAACTAAGATTTATTGCTTTATGGTAGTTTTGAAAAGGTTTAAGATATTTTTATGATAATCCCTTACATTAAGAAATTTTAGAAATTTATTTATATTATTATTAATATTATGATTATGATCATGATGATGATGATGATTATTATTATTATTATTATTATTATCATCATCATCATCATTATTACCATCATTTAAAAATAAAAATTTTTGAAGGATATTAAAAAGTTCAAAATTTGAGTTATCATAAAAGTCAACTCTAAAATTTTAAATGAAAAGATTTTTCTTTTCTTTTTTATTTCACAAAAAAGAAGAAAAGAGTTTAAACGGTTAATGCAAGTCAAAATTGACTAAGCCAATTAACTCTTGTCAAAAATTAGTTAATGTTGATTATGGCCAATCAATACTAGTCAAAGTCAACTAAGCTAGTTAACACCAATCAAAGTCAATTGAAGTCAATCAACATTGATCAAGGTTAGTCAAAACACCAAGCCAATTAACGCTGGTCAAAGTTAATTTGACTAGTGAAAAAAAAGTTGGTTTATTTTTCCTAAATTGCTATTTACCTTTCATTATTATTACTCTATTTTTTTGGTTTTAGAAAACCCTTACCTTTTCTCCTTTCCCTCATCCTCCTTTAATGTTTTCTCTTTTTTTTTTTTGTGTATTTTAAGCCTTTATAAGTTTGAGTTTTAGTTTTGTTTCTAGTGTGAGAGTTGAGTTTAGTCTTTAAAAACCATCATTTATTGGATTTATAAATCTTGGATGGTATAGAAAAAAAAAGTCTATCACTAGTGGTGAGGTTTACCAACTTCGAATTGGTGTATAAAGGATATGAATAGATAGATTGACTTAAGAGGAATAACTGGTGTGAATCTTAAGCGGTCAACCATTAGAAAGTGTGTGGGCCAAAAAAGCTAGTAGGGGTTTAGTACTTCTTTTTTAGGTTAATGCATGTGTTTTAGGGCTACTTTTTGGAGTGTATTTGGTCAAAATGTCTAAATTAGTGGATGGTGATCTTGGTAGAGGTGTCATCCCATTTTCTAGTAATAATGCTAGCATTAGCAAGCTTTTAATGAGTCTTTAACTACTTAGAGGCAAATTTTTAAGGTACTTCCATTATCTCTTTTATGTTTTTTTAATTAATTTTTTATTTTAGTATTATTGTGTACTACTATATTTAAAGTGATTATTGCTTTTTTCTAAAACAAGATTAGAGAAATGAGAGAAAAATAAAAGTGGATGGTGAGGTTTAATCTAAAATTGAGACTTTTTTTAAGAGTAAGGCGGTGTTATTGGACTTGAGTTCAAGTTAAAACTAAGGGTGAGAGATGTAACTGGTCAAGCTTACTTGTTTTAACCAATTTTGATTAAGCTGTCTTAAGTTTAATCAAGTCTAGTTAAACCAACTTAGTTTGAATAAGATGAGTTAGGTTAACTAACCTTGATTAGGTTAATTTGGTTTGGTAGAGTTTGCTCGAATTAGTTCAGCTTGACCAAGTCAACTTAATATAAGTGAGCTTCACTTGCCACTTTTTGTATACTTTTTTTCTCTTTCAATTTATTAATGTGCTTTTATATTTATTTCATTTCATTTTTCTATTTATATATATATTTCATTTTTTTTCTAGTAGTACATGTCTAGTCTTATTTTCTAAATTATTTATTATTTCAACTTTCACCCACGTATATACATTCAATAACAACTATAAGATTGTAGTATATTACTTTAAAATTGACTTAATGTTTGAAATACAATACTTGCTTTTTGTTTTCTCTGCTTTTTTCATCTTCTTTTGCTATCATGTGAGGTTATGGTGAGCCAAAAGGTGTGAGTTTGACTATCCTAAATTGAAAATATTTTGGAATTGACTTAAAGATGATGGCAACTACTATTTTTTCATAGGGAAACACTATAGTTTTAAGAATGTTGATGCAATAGGAAGTAAGATTGAGGTTTAAGAAAATTTACAAGATATTTTTACTAAAGTTCCATTACTTTATGGAAATTTTGGAAAAATTTATAACACTTTTATGGTGATCCTTTGTATTAAGCAATTTTAGATACGATAACTTGAAATTTTAGAAATTTATTTGATTTTTTATCATTATTGCTATGATTATTATTATTATCATTTAAAAATATAAAATTTTAAACGATGTTAAAAAGATTCAATGTTTGAGTTATCCCAAAATTTAATTCTAGAATTTCAAATGAAAAGATTTTTCTTTTATTTGGATTTTAAAAAGGAAAAAATAGGTCAAATGGTTATTGCTAGCCAACGCCAACTAAGTTAGTTAATGCTTGTCAAAAATCAGTCAATATTGATTAAGGTTGATCAAAGCCAACCAAGTCAGTTAATTTAGTCAAAGTCGACCATGCCAATCAACATTAGTCCAAATCAATCAACATTGATCAAGGTAGGTCAACAAGCTAATTAAGCTAGTCAACATTGATTAAAGTTGGTTTGGCTAGTCAAAAAAAAAAAAAAAAAGAGTCAATTCTTTTTTCAAACCATTCCTCACCTTCCATTATCATCACTTTATTTCTTTGGTTTTAAAGAACCCTTACCTCTTTTCTTGCCTTTTCTCTCTTTACCCCCTTTTTAAAGGTTTTCTCATTTTGTTGTATTTGAAACCTCTATAATTTTTGAATTTGGGCTTGGTTTTTAATGTGAGAGTTGAGTTTAGTCTTTAAAAATCACCATTTTTATTGAATTTATAGATCTTTGTCGATATAATAAAAAGATCGATCACTGGTGGTGATGTTTGCTAACTTTGAATAAGTGTGTGGAGGATATGGATAGATAGATTGGCCTAGGAGAAACAACTAATGGAAATCTTAAGTGGCAATAGCCAACAAAAATGATATGTGCACAAAAAAAGCTAGTGAGGGGTTTAGTATTTTCTTAGGTTTATACACATGTTTTGGGGTTACTTTTTGGTACATGGTTAGTGGAAAGGTATAGATCTATGGATGGTGATCTTGGTGGTGGTGTCTCTTATTTTTTTACTAATGGTGCCAATTTTGGTGAGTTTTTGACGAGCCTTCAATCACTTGGGGCAAATCTGAGGTATTTCTTTCATCTCTTGTTTTTTTTTTTTTGTTATTAATTTCTTGTTTTAGTGTTATTATGTATTATTGCATGTGAAGTGATTATTACTTTTCTCTAAAATGAGATTGGAAAAATGACAAATGAAATGGTTAGCAAAGGTTTAATTCAAAATTAGTTTTTTTTTTTTTAGGTAGGGTGGTGCTATTAGACTTAAGTTCAAGTTGAAAGTAAGAGTAAGAAATGTATTAGATTAAGCTAACTTGGTTTAATTGTGTTTGATAGAGTTTGACTAAGCTCAATTTGATTGAGTTAAGTAAGGTTGACTGAGTTTGATTAGGTTGACCAATTTTAATCAAGTCAACTTTATTTGGTAAAGTTTGATCGAGTCAGCTTATTTTAAATTAGTTAACTTAATTTGATTGATCTTAACTTATTACTTTTTTTTTTCTCTTTTTTGATTTATTCTTGCCCTCTCTATTTTATTTGATTTCATTTGTTTGTTTGTACATATATTCAATTTTTTGTACCACATATCTAGTCTTATTTTTCAAACTAATTACTTCTCCAAATTTCACCCATATACATATATCCAACAATAAGTATAATATTGTAATATATTACTTTAAAATTGACTTAATGCTTGAAATACAATACTAACATTTTTTTGTCCTTTTTGTTATTTCCTAAGGTTACGATGCATTAATGGGTTTGAGTTTGACTATCACATATTAAAAATGTGTTGGGATTAGCTTTAATGATGGCAACAATTATTTTGATAAGATGAATGGCCTTTTTTCTCTATCTTTTGCTTCTTATTTAATAGTTTATAATGGTAATTGCTTACCAACAAGTTTATATGCTCTTAACAATTTAAAACTTTAGCTCTTATTTGTTTTTTGGTTATATGGATTAGTCAATCTCAAGAATATTTTTTTTTGTGTCATTTAGATTCCTTTACATGTGCTTATCTTATTGTTGTTACTTTCTTTCTATTATTGGTCCTCTTTTTTCCATTAAGAAGGTGATTCCTTTCAAAAGGCACTCGAAGTGGCTGGTAGTTGCTATGTGATTGGCCAATTGAGAATAAACTCTTTCATTGTTACTTTCTTACTATTAGCTACTTGAAGATAACCATATAAAGTTAATTATTATTTCTAGCTGATTAGTGTTGGGTAAATATTTGGCTTAATTTAGAGTCATTTTAACTTATTGTTAGCATTCATTAGGTATTATAGGCTTTAAGGAGCTATGAGCCAAGTAAGGCTTTCTAAAAGATGGACTAGAAGGTTTATGTGATAGGTTACTAATATGAGACTTAATAGGGCCTAAAAAGGAAGAAAAAATGTATTATAGATTATTATGGTGGGTTAGCACCTTATACTTTTATATAAATTATATCAGGCCTAAAGCCCACTTGACAATGTAAATGGAGTCTTGTTGTTATTATTTTTTATCTTTTAAAAAAATGAGCATAATAGGGTCTTAAGCCTAATGATCTTTTTGTTAAGCCCATTTTTAATGACTAATATTAGATTTGTTGTCAATAACATCTTATATATTTGTCCTTGTTAATTTGATGTTTACTGCATTTACAAAATGTTGGCAACTAAATTTATTCAAAGGTTAAGGAAGCTATTGAGATAATAGCCCAAACTATTGCAAAACTGGCAGTAGCACTAGCCAATGAGCAGCTTATTAAAGTAGAAGCCAAGAAAATTACTCAAAAGCCACCAATAGTAATAGTCATTGCTGCACTTGTTAAACATTTGTAATGTCTGATGGCTACCAATAAGAAATCTAGCTGACATGTTGCTGAAGGAAGGATTTGTTCCTATATACATGACTTTCACATTAAGGTGCTGATAGAGGTCAATTGTGAGACTGATTTTATCGACGAGAGTGAAAAGTTTAAGGAACTAATTAGTGATCTGGCAATGCAAGTTATGGCTTGCTCACAAGTGTAATTTGTATCCATTAAGCATATTCTTGAAAGCATTGTGAACAAGGAAAAGGAACTTAAGACGTAAAGAGATTATTAGTCAATACTGATTGTTAACCCTAAATTTAAGGAGTCAATGCTAATCATTGACCTTACATTTAAGGAACTAATGCTAATCATTGATTGTAGGATAATATTTAGGAATTAATGTTGGCCATTGATTATAGGGCAATCCTAAACTTAAGGCATAAAAATACCCATGTAGCCACTAAAAGAATCGATAGAGCTGAGAAAAAAAGAAGGGAATGACAAAAAGCCTCTAGTTGTAAAAATAGAAAGAAAAGTGGAGAGAACCAACAAAGAGTTAAGAACCTATAGAGGAGAAAATTGACAAAGAGTTAAGAACTTGTACAGGAGAGAACTTACAAAGAAAAGAACCTACAAAAGAGAGAACCTATAGAAGAGAGAACTTGTAAAAGAGAAAACTTGCAAAGGAGAGAACCTATAGAAGAGAGAACATATAAAAGAGAGAATTAGCAGAGAGTTGAGAACTTACAGAGGAGAGAAAGCTGTGGAAGATATGAAAAGGCTAGACATACTACAGAGGAATGTTTGACATTACTACTTAGTCAGAGAATATAAAGGAGAACACCTACATATACTCCTACATTTGGCTAAAGAAGAAGAAAAAGAAGGGAAATGGCAATGGTTGTGAAAGTTGCCTTAAATGTTTCCAAGAAATAAAAGCCATGGATCCTTTACAGTGGTTGCTCTTCACACATAACAAGAGACTCCAAGGTGTTGAAGGAAGTAGAAAAATATAATAGAGGGTCAATCACATTTGGTAATGATGATGATGCTAAATTAGTATAGAAAAGTTGAAATCAGAGGAAATACTTTATGTTGAAATGCTAAAACTCAATCGAATCAATGTTAGCCAACTTTGTGATGATGGATATAAAGTTACCTTCAACAAGATTGGTTGTATAGTAAAAAGATTAAGTGATGTTGTTTTTTTTTTTTTTTTTACAAAGGGAGAAAGAACAAATGGAAACTTATATCAAGTTTCCAATAGCAAAAACACATGTTACATAAGCACCAAAGATGAAAATTTGTTATGACATAGGAGATTGGGATGTCTTGGACAAAAGGGGTTAAACAAGTTATCCAGAAATAAAGCTATAAAAGATGTACCCAAGATGAGAAGAGAAAGAAATACCATTTGTCACACTTGTCAAAAAGGGAAGATGGTGAATGTTACCCACAAAAATGTGGAGATTCAAAGAAAGAAGCCATTGGAGCTCATTCATTCAAATATTTATAGGCCTATGAGACAAAAATCATTAGAAGGTGATAGGTACTTCATTTTTTTATTAATGATTTTACAAGAATAACTTTTATCATATTTTTGAAACATAAATCAGATGCTTTCAATAATTTCAAGAACTATAAGAGGCTAGTTAAAAATTAGTTGGGGAGAAGAATTAAAAGACTCAAGACAAACAATGGGATAGAATACACTTACAGTGAATTTGAAAATCAGTTGGAGAAGCATGAAGTGAAGCATGAATATGCTAGTCCTTACACACCCCAATAAAATAGAGTAGCTAAAAGAAAGAATGGAATCTTAGTAGAGATGGCAATGACTATGTTAGTTGAGAATGGTACCTCATATGGTTATTGGAGAAAGGCTATCACTACTACCACTTAGATTTAAAATAGATACTTAATGAGACTACATACAGAGAAGACACACTATAAGTTGTGGAATGGAAAGAATCTAAGTGTAAAATATTTTAAAGTATTTGGAAGCCCATGCCTCATTAAAATCAATGTAAAAATTTTGGAAATTTTGATGAGAAGGCTAATGAAGGCATATTCTTGGGCTATGTACCGAATGGAAGAGGCTTTAGATGTTATAACAAAAGGCTGTAGAAAATTGTAGATAGCTTTGATGTTAAGGTAATTAAAGATGGTTCCACAATGCAATCATGACATAAGGAAGCTAAAGATGTGTGTGATAATGAAAAAGAATTTGAAAGTGATAAATCAAAGGCTGTTTAGCATGAGGAAGACATTAATTCTTAAATTACAAGTGACAAAGAAAATGAATCAAGACATTCTTATACTCATAAAAGAGTTATAGTTAAAGTTGATGCTAAAAACATTATTGGTAGTAAAGAGGATTCTATACAGACTAAAAGAAAGCTAAAAAGTGGTGAACAAATCTCATTGATCTTTAAAGTTAAACCACCTAAGGAACCTCACTTTATAGCTGCCAAAAGAATCCTAAGATATGTTAAGAGCATAACCAGTTATAGGTTACTATATGATAGAAGCAGACAACTTAATTTATATGGGTATATAGATGTTGATTGAGCTAAAAATTGTGATGACAGAAGGTCTACATCAAGTGGTGCATTTTATTTGGGTAGTAAATGCATTTTATAGCACAATAGGAAGCAAAATTTAGTGACTCTAAGCATTATAAAGGTTGAATATGTGGCTATTAGTCAAGCTTGTACGATAATGCTATGGATGAAACACAACTTAAAGATTTAAAGGTGGATGTGTAGTTGTCATTAGTGATTGGTTATGACAACCAAAGTGCCATCAATCTATCAAAGAATCCTATCCAACACTTCACATCTAAACATATTGAAATTAAGTACCACTTCATTAAAGAAAAGTGGAGAAAAATGAAGTAAAGTTAGAGTAAGTGCCTATCATGGAGCAAATTGCAAATATATTCACCAAACCACTTTCATGAGAGATGTTCCAAAAGTTAAGACTGAACTTATGTGTTCAACCACCCTCTAAAGGCTAACATATGGGTTTAAACCACTCTCTCTTGTGTTCTATTATTCTTTAGATTTTTTGTCAAGGGGGGGAGATATTATGCATAAATCCAAAGAGAGTATATACTGATCAAAAGGGGAAGTAGCTTGATAAAGCCAAAGGGGAAAATTAAAAGCAGAAGGAGAAATTATAAAAGGGGAGAAGCAAAAAAAAGGGGGGGGGGGAGTTAAAAATTAAAGTTATTTCCAATTGTTATTATGCTTACGTGCAAAAAGGGAGACATATACCTTAAAGGAAGCTGTGAATGTCAAAAGTGGAGGTCTTTCCTTTTTGCTAACATTGCTGCTTGTACTTAAGTACTGATTTCTGGATTTAATGTGTTGCCAACAAATCCAAAGAGGGAGATTGTTGAGTCTATCTTTGATGGCTAATGTTGGATTTGTTGTCAACATCTTATATATTTATCCTTGTTGATTTGATGTTATGAATGCCTTTGAGATGTGGTTGTTGTATTTATAAAGTGTTGGCAGCTGATTTATTCAAGGGTTAAGGAAGCTATTGAGGTAGTAGCCCAAACTACTACAAAATTGGTACTAACACCAGCCAATGAGTAGCTTATTAAGGCAAAAGCCAAGATAATTGCTCAAAAGCCACCAATGGTAACAATTATTGTTGCATTTGTTAAACAACTACGGTGTCTTTTGACCGCTGACAAGAAATCCACTTGACTTGCAGCTGAAGGAAGGATTGGTTCCTATATACATGACCTTCACATTGAGGTGTTAATAGAGGTCAATTGTGAGACTAATTTTATTAGCAGGAGTGAAACATTCAAGGAATTGGTTGATGATCTAGTAATGCAGGTTGTGGCTTGCTCGCAGATGCATTTTGTATCTATCAAGGATATTCCTGAAAGCATTATGAACAAAGAAAAGGAGCTTGAAATGTAGAGAGATTGTTAGTCAATGCTGACCATTGATTTTAAATTCAAAGAGTCAATGCTGATTGTTGACTAATTCAAGAAATTAATGCTGACGATTGATTGTAGGGTAATCTTTAGGAATCAATGTTGGCTATTGATTGTAGGGCAATCCTAAACTCAAGGCATATAAATACCTATGTAGCCACCAAAAGAATAAATAGAGCTGAGCAAAAAAAAGGGGAATGACAAAGTGCCTCTAACAAAAGAAAAGAAAAATCCTTTAGCAGCAAAAAAGAAAGAGCCTCCAATTGTAGAAAAAAAAAAAGAAAGAGGGGAGAATTGACAAAGAGTTAAGAACTGGTATAGAGTTGAGAATTTGCATAAGAGGGAAAACCAGTAGAGATAAGAGAAAAACCCAACAGAGGTAAAGAGAAGCCCAATAGAGGTAAAGGGAAACCTAGCAAAGGTAGAGAGAAACTCGATAGAGGTAGAAAGCTTGAGGAGAATGAAAAAAAGGACAAGAGTTCAAAAATTGCAAAGAGTGGAGAATGGCTAAGAGGACAAAACCAGTAAAGCGTTGATATCAGTAGAGAGGAGAGAACTGATGGAGAGTTGAGACCAACAGGAAGGAGACACTGGTAGAGAGAGGGCAATGACCTACAAAAAGAAAGTAGAGATAGGCAATGTGGAAGGAGAGACTTGTAGAGAGAGGGTAGAGATCGACAATAAAGAAGGAAAAAATAGCAGAAAGAAAGGAGAAGATCAGTTTTTTGCTATAGTAATTTTACACATAAAGAGATCTTTCTTAGGGGAGTTCTTGTTATAAACCTTTTATGTAATTCTTTAAAAAAGGGTGGGAAACCCTCAAGGTAATCAAGAGATCATTGTAAGTAGTTAAGGAGTGATCCTTCCATAGGGGTTAAGGAGAGATCATCCCACTACATTAGCTATAGCTATATCCCTTAATTACAAGAGTCGATCATGTGATTTAGAAATGATCCTATCATACCATGGATATAGGTCACACATTGTAGGTGAACCACATAAAAATTCTATGTGTTCTTGGGTGCTTATGCTTGCTTGATATCCATAGGGCCATTCTCATATAAAGAAGTAAGACAAAATTGGATCATAGATTTTAACATGTCACTGAGGTTTAATTTGGACAAATTTGTAAAAAGTAAGCATCTCACACTGATTCACCCCTCCCTTTCTTAGTAAGATCTAAGAAGGTCCTTATCACTTTTAAACATTAGACTTTGCCTCAGGTTAGACAAAATAAGGATATAATAGTTACCTTTCTTTATGAATTAAGAATAAAGTAATAAGCAAAGGCTTCCTTAGATCTTTATTTTATCAACTTTCCAAGTCCTTGTGTAGTATTGCCTTTGTTTTAAACAAGCCTATTTGAGGATGCATTCACAATTGGGGAGTAAACTCATGATTATGCTTAGTT
This sequence comes from Ceriops zippeliana, assembly GCA_037897445.1. NCBI lineage: Eukaryota > Viridiplantae > Streptophyta > Magnoliopsida > Malpighiales > Rhizophoraceae > Ceriops > Ceriops zippeliana. Next base: position 738,830 of record JBAPLH010000115.1, read on the forward strand.
GGCGTAAGACAACTGACTCTTGGTTGTGTATTAGGGATGACTAATTTAATAAGGTTTGAGATAAAGCCCTATTAAGAGATTTATAACATTGTAGGAAACTACAATGCTCTTCATTAAGAGATTTTTTGGTAGGCACATATTTTACTGTGTTAGGAATTTAAATTTTATAGAATCTTTTAATGCTTAATTGATAACATTTTCTAAGGACTTTAAGGAAAGTTTAGACTAATATAAACAAAGTTTTTTACCATTATTCTCAATGTAAAGCTTAGTAACTAATTGATACAAATCTATGCCCCTTTTTAGGTGCTTTTGTAGATGGACGCATCAATTAGAAATCTTTCTTGCCATTAATTCATCATTGAAGTTCCCGAATTCTCCTTAGGATCTACTAGTTTGTGATACTAAGAGAAGGGTGAATCAGTATCACCACAATTTGTAATTCGCAGGTAAGTGAACAACTTCAACCACTTCTTAAAAGCGAACTCTTTCTTAGACTTAACTGAGGTAGTCTATTGCTACCTACTAATTATAATAGTCCCCAAAGTTACCTTTCACTGCCACTTAGAAGTTCACTACAACACTCTCTAACCTCTCTTGAAAAAATCTATAAATATGTTAAGTTCTTTCAATGCTTCACCGAATTCCTTCTCTACGTTGTTTCACACAACTCCTACTTTCACCGTCTCATGGTGTCTCACCCGTCTCTTGGTTCCACTGTCTTATTGTTTCATGGCCTGCCCTCACACTTTTGGTCTGTCACGCCGTCGCATGTTCTGGTCTTACGCCGTCTCCTGACATACACCCACGCTTCTGGTTTGGCATTTCATGTCTCACGTATGTTTCTGGTTTGCACGCCTTGCTGGTCACACACCTCACACATGTTTCTGGTTTGCCCTTGTCTATTTCACATCTTCAGGCAGCTTGTTTTGCTCTCCCGGTGGTCTCCTCTTTCACGGTTTCTCCTCTCTTCCCTTACAGACTGTGTGCTGTCTCCTCTCTTACCATTGATGCATTTGCCTCTCCTCTTATCGTGAGTCACATGGTTTCCTTCTAGCCATTGCCTTGTTTCCCTTGCTATCCAAGGTCTCCCTTGGTTTGTCGTGTGTTCACTCTTGCTGTCCAGCCAATTTACTCTTCCTTGTTGTATGTTTTTGACTCACCAAGGTGTCACTTGCCATTGGTGTGTTGTGACTGTGCTCTCCTTATTTCCGTTCACCTTGCCTTGGCTGTTCTCCTCTTAGCCATCCACACCTCTTTTACTGGTTGATTGCTTTACCGTTTAGCTTGTGTTGGCCGGTTTCTCTCTTTGGACGGTTCCTCTTTGTGTTGGTTGAATGGTTTGTTGGATGTCCTCTCTCTTTCAGCCGATGGTGGTTTTGCCGTTCACTCTTTGGTTTTGGTGTGCTGTTTTGTGTTTGGTCGTTCCACCTTTTCTAATTTGTGCTTTGCTGTGTAGGGTTGTATGAACGTTCACCTTGTTTGGCCGCGTAGATTTGTTCCGATGCTCCTGCTTTCACCGTCTCATGGTCTCACCTATCTCCTATTTCACATCTCACTATCTCACAGCTTGCCTCACGTTTCTGATTTGTTGTTCCACTTCTCACGACTTGCCTCATGTTTCTGGTTTGGCGTTTCACATCTCACGCACATTTCTGGTTTGTGCACTTTGCTGGTCACACACCTCATGCATGCTTTTGGTTTGGCATTTCACATCTCATTTATGTTTTTGGTTTGCATGCCTTGCTGGTCACACACCTTACCACCGTTTCTGGTATGCACTCGTCCATTTCATACCTTTAGACAGCCTGGTTTGCTCTCCTGGTGGTCTCCTCTCTCAAGATTTCTCCTCTCTTCCCTTATAGATGGTGTGCCATCTTCTCTCTTATGTGAGTCACACGGCTTTCTCCAGCCATCATACCTCTTTGCCTTGTGTTCTCCCTTGTCGTCTAGCCTTGCTTTGGCTGTTCTCCTCCTTGCTTGGCCGTCCACCCCTTTGCTGTTGGTTGTATTTGGCCGTGTAGATTGGTTTAGAAGTTTACCTTGTTTGGCCGTGTAGGTTGGTTTGGACGTTCACCTTTGGTTGGTCGGTTGTCTCCCTTTGGTTGTCCCTTTGTGTCTTGCTGTCCAACACCTTCTGATTTGTGATTTGCCATTCACCTTTGGTTGCTATCTAGTCGTGTCTTCTCCTTTACAGGAGGTGGTTTGAGCTTTGCTCCCTTGTGTTTGTCGAGTGGTTTGCTTTGGACGTCTTTTTGTTTGGCCAGCTCCTTCCTCACGTTCTCTCTTTGGTTGGCTGGTTGTCTAGGTTTTCTATCTGTTTTGCTGCTCAATTGCCAACTTCTATTTTGTTGTCTTCCAATGGCCTTTATATACTCCTCCGTGAAACCCTAAAAGGGCTTATATGCAGCGAATTTACTATCTTGCCCTTCCATGTGGCTTTTATGTTCTTGCCCCTTCATATGGCTTTTACCTTCTTACCCTTCCATGTGGCTTTACTTTCTTGCACACTTAAACCTAGTTGACAACAATTACAACCCATACAAGGCTGTGGGAACAACAATCATGATTAATATCTTACCCCTACTTAGAGTTCCCCACTTCCTTACAATTTAACCTTGCCCTTATTAACTCTAAACTTATTGCTACAAATTGTGATTAGTAACCACTCTTGGTAATCCATGCTCTTTTGCAATACCTTTTGATTTTACTTCTCTAGTTCTTAACTAATTATTAAGAACTATGATCTATAACTACTCACATGATCTAATAATGTATTTCATGCTTTTACCATGTAAGATTTTCTTCTTTATAGATGTTTCCTTATTAGTCAAGGGCGACATTATCATTCCATTTGGAAATTAACTTGATACAAAATCCTTTGGGGTCACTTGCTTTTTACTTATGACATACTTGCTTCTTTCTCTTTCTCCCAAATTACTTTTTGCTTAATTGCCTTAGCTAAGAATAATTGTTTTGGTCCCTTTGGTTTTCCATCTGTAGAAAACTTTTATTTCCTCCTCTAGAAAGGAAGCCACTGTGATGCATTTTTGCTCTTAGATTTCTTTTCGTGAGCCTTTTCCAAGAATGGTTGCCTTAAGCTTATGAGATGAAACATATTACTTTCAAAATTAAGCATTCATACCCTAATATGCTTGTTTTATTTTAGTGGGTCTCCTTATTAGGAGTCATCTTGCTTCTAAACTTGTATACTTTATGTTTTTCTGCTTCATTACGCCTAATAAATATGGACGTTATATACCCTAATAGGCTACTTTTTGAGGAAAAGGTAATGGTTTATAATAGTTGGTATTAAAATTAGCCTGACCTAAATTTGGTGTCTGCTACTAAGCATTCTAGTTAAAAGAGTAAGTAAGGGGGCCCTAGTTCGTATCAAGTATGTTGTCAAATGTGATGGAGAGAATGTGATAAAATTTCACATCGAATAAGAAAATAGGCTGCCTTTTAGAGAGAAGCAATGACCCTATAACATATGACATTAGGATAAATACCTTATAGCCTTTGTGAATCTTAAACAAAGCAATATAGTATATATCTTGTTTATTTCAAATGCTTTTTGGCATATTTAAGCTAATAAAATATGATTGTATTAATTGCACTTAGATAAGGGCTATGCTAAGGCTTTACTCATAACAAAAGAGGATTGTTATTCATAATATAAAAAATTTTATAAGTAGATGTACGGAGGAACAATAGCCTTTTATGGTTCAAACAAAGAAAGTGATATATTTGGACATAGAGTGATAAAAAAAAATAATTACACTAGCAAAATAGGAACTAGTAACATTGATAGCATAACCAATAACTCATCATGAGCCTAATTTGAATGCTTCTTATGTGCAAACCCTATTTGTTTGATTATTTTTTACATCCTTTTTAATCTTATTTGTTATGTTTTTTTCTTTAATTAGTAATTGATGTTATGCCCTCTTTTTATAACCCCATTTTATTTATTATGTCCTTTATCTTATCTTTGAATAGAAGTCCAATTTAGGCTAATGCTTAGGCACAATATTTTGTGAACATATTTGAATTAGTAGGATTTGGCATGTCTTCATTGTTCATATCTATCAAAATTAGTTTCCTATTTGAGAATGGCTTTTTTTTTTTTTTTTATAACAAATGGGCCTTTATAGTTTAGTGCCCACTTACCTTTGGATTCACTTTTAAGACCAAGTCTCCTTCTTTGAAGTACATTAGGTGCATTTTTTATATGCTCGTCTTATTTAACTTTGGTATAATTATTTATGATAGATTACATTTAACCACTTTTCCTTAATGAGATTCAATTGCTTATACCTAACTTTGATGCATTTTGCCCCTTTAATTCAACTTCCATTAAAACCATCAAGAAAGGAATTTTAACTTCAATTAGAAAATTTCCTTGATCCTATAAACCAATGAAATTGGGGTTACCCATATGGACATGCATATTATGGTATGGTATGCATGTAATGCAAATGGTAACATCTTATGCTAATCTTTATATGTAATTCTTATTTTTTTCAAAGATATGTTTAAGATTTTTTTTTTTAATGCTTCAATTACTCCATTCATTTTTGGCTAATATGGAACAAAGTTGTGATGATTAAGTTAGAATGGGTTATAGAGGTTAGTCATCATTTTATTGCTTAAGTTGGTGGCATTATTTGTGATTAGCCATTCTAGCATGTTGTAGCAATATATAATGTCCTTCTTGATGATTTTAATGACCACTTTATGAGTGATACTCATATAAGATGCTATAATGACCCATTTTTAAAGTATTTGATTATTGCTAAAATGAGTTGACACCCATCAGATGTCTTGGGTGTAATATGACTAATTATGTCCATTCCTCACTTAAAAAATGGCCAAGGGAATGTCATTGCATGCAATAGAGTAAATGTAACATATTTTATTTGCATATATTTGATAATTGTGGCATTTCTTAGCATACTAAAGATAATTTTATTTCATAGTTGACTAATAGTATCCTGTTCTTAAGGTCTTTCTAACCATGGAAAGTCCACTAGTATAGGATCCATGTAAGCCCTCATATACTTCTTTTAGATAGTTTTGCTTTAGCTGTATTTATATACTGTAATAGGACTGAGTCATAATTGCACTTATAAAGGATGTCTTAATTAAGAAAGAAATTCATAGCCATCCTTCACATAGTTCTCTTATCATTTTTAATTGTTCCTTCAAGATTTCCCTAGTCTTGAAGTAATGCATTATGTCATGATACCAAGGCTTGTTGACGAGGATCCTTTTAGGTCTCACACTGAGAGGGGGGTGAATCAGTGTGAGATAGTTGTTTTACAAACTTATCCGGATTTAACATATGTGACTTACTAGTACTGATGATCCAATTATTTATCTTTCTCCTTTATGTGAGACAGATAAATATTAATTAAACATGAGCACTTAAGAATACATAAAAAATTTTATGTGGTTCACCCATAATGTGTGAGTTACGTCTTAGGTGTGATAGGATCCCTCCTAAATCACACAATTCACTCTTGTTATCAAGGGATATAGTTTAGTTATGGAAGGATCACTCCTTAACTATTTACAATGATCTCCCGATCACTCCAAGTATATGCCACCTTGTTTTTCAACAAATTTATCAAGAGTTTATGGTAAAACCTTTCCTGGAGAATGATCACTTAATCTATACAGACTGCTAGAGTAGAATATGGATCATTTCCTTCCTTCGCTCCTGGTGTTGTCTCACTTGCTACTAGTGTTGCTTGCATGCATTGCTATTACTGTCTGCACATATTACTACTGCTATTTGCAAGTGTTGCTGCTACTATCCATGTGCGTTGCTACTGTCCACTCGCATTATTGCTACTATATGCACATGTTGTGGCTACTGTCTGCATGGGCTGCTATTGCTGTCCATGCTTGCTGTTGCTTATTTCTGCACGAGTTATTGCTGCTATCCACACATGTTATTCCTTTTATTTAGGCACTGCTTCTAATGTTCACATGCATTGTTGCTACTGTCTGCATGCATTGCAGCTGCTATCCGTATGTGCTTCTATTGTTGTCTATGCGCGTTATAGCTACTGTCATCAAGTGCTATTGCTGTTGTTCACATGCGTTGCTGTTATTTGTTCACACTATTGCTAGTGTCTGTATGCACTACTGCTACTGTTTATGCATTATTGTTGCTATCTGCTCATGTATGGGCTGCTTTGTTGGTTGATTCCTAGACTTGCTGCTGCACTTTTTGTAGGTGGCTACTAATTCCTGGACTTGTTGCTACAAGTTCTGATTTTTTTCTTGATTCCCGGGCATGCTTCTGATACTGGGAAGCCTTCTAAGGTGCTGTTGGTGTTGGTATACCCTCCTAGACATGCAGGGACATCTACTGCTATTGGTATACCCTCCTGGATATGTAGGGACATGTTACTAGTGCTAGTATACCTTCTTGGACCTTGAAGTTCCCAATTTTTCCTTAGAATCTACTAGTTTGTGATACTGAGAAGGGGGTGAATCAGTATCACCACAATTCACAATTTGCAAGTAAGTGAACAACTTCAATCTCTTCATAAAAGCGAACTCTTTCTCAAATTCGACTAAAGTAGACCTATTGTTACCTACTAATCACAATAATCCCCAAAGTCAACTTTCAGGCACCTTGCCTAATAGACAATACGAATGTTCTTGTTTAGGTCTTCGTTAGGTTATGGGTTGGCTAATACTTTAGTTGTGTTCACAACTCAATTCAAAACACAGAACGTAAAGTAAGTTAAGGACACACGAGATTTACATGGTTTCGTCAATTTGACGTACATCCACGGTGATAGGGACTCTCCCCTATCAAGACTATCCACTATACTTAAGAATTCTAGTTACAATGGATATCTTAATTCTCTGCTCCTTTCAATATTGAAAGTACTAAGCAAGTACAATACAAAGAGTGTCACTTACTGGGTCTACCCTTCTTCTATCTTATCTTGCCTCTATTGAATTGAAAGGCTACTCCACTACCGCTCAGAAGTTTACCACAATGCTCTCTAACCTCTCTTGAAGAAGTCTAGAAATACGTTGAGTTCAATGCTTAGCCGAATTCCTACTTTATGTTGTTTCACACAACTCCTGCTTTCACTGTCTCACTGTCTCCCCATCTCCTTGTCTCATAGCTTTACTATTTTATGGCTCGCCTATTTGTCTCTCTCTTACTGTCCAACCAGATTTCTCTCTCTTCGTCCATCTTCGATTCTGCCGGTGGTTTCTCTCTCTTTGTTCAGTTGGATCTCTCTCATTATCTAGTCGGATCTATCTCACCATCTAATTGGATCTGATTTTAGCCATATCGACTCCTCTATTCCGGTCGTCTCCTCTTTCTTTCCCTCTCTCTCTCGATGGTTGTTCTTTGGTGCCGTTGGTATCTTTTTCTTCTATGGCCGTCTGGTTTCTTCTTCAGCAAGTCTACTTTTCTTCATCCTATTGTCCAGCCCCATCTAGTCATAACTAGTTTTCTCTCCTGTCAACCCGTTTCTCTGTTTTTCTGACCATCTATTTCTCTCTCTACCATGTTGCCTCCTCGTAGATCGCTGGTGTGCAGGTGCTGTGCCGTTCCTCATAGGTTTCTCTCCTTTTGCCAGTCTGCTCCAATTTGGTTGTCGAGCTTTCCTTTTCCTTGTCAGGTTTCTTCTCCTTCTGCTGTCAACTCATTTTGCTTAATTCTTTTTCTTTTTTGACCGTTTTTCCCTTAATTGTTTTAGCTGTTTGCCCTATTCTCTTTGCCGACCACTCTATCTCCTTTTTTGGTCGTCCACCTTTATCGTTGTTTTGCTTAATTTTCTAGTTGTCGATGGCTATAGTTTCTCTCTCCTTACCGTTGACAACTGTTCAATTTCCAACAACACTATTCAATTTTCAACAACATTGTTCAATTTTTGACAATATTGTTCACTACGACTACTCTTTTCTTTTTCAGGTTGTATTCTTTTGTGTAGGGTTTGTTGTTCTCTTTGGTTGGTCGATGGTCTAGGTTTTGTTGAATGCTTAATATTATCGACACCATGTCTTCTAAGACCATTATATACTCTGCTCCATGAAACCCCAATAGGGCTTACGAGGTAAATTTACTTTCTTGCCCTTCCATGTGGTTTTACCTTTTTGCTCTTCCATGTGGCTTTACTTTCTTGCACACTTAAACCTAGTTGACAACAATTACAACCCATACAAGGTTATGGGAACAACAATTTCCCCTTTTGTAATTGTTGGCAACACTCACAACAAAAGCCACTATGCAACTGTTTCAACTCCCTCTAAATATGCACTCCCCCTTTCTTAACAACTCTCTTACACTGTTGCTTTTCTCCCTCTTTGCTAACCAATTACAAATTTGAAAACTCGCAAAGTAGAGATGGAGGATTCACTTGATATTCTGGCATGAGGAGGCATTCCCACAAACAGACTCATTCTATGATTTTCAAACAGCTTTGTGGACAGAGATTTAGTTAGATCTTGTGTAACCTCTTCAACAGATTTATGTTCAACTTGTGAGAGTAAAGCAGTAGCTCTCACAATTCTTCTTCTTGTTGTAACTCCTACTGATGGGTCACTTGTGATTTGATTTTCTTGATGAACATTGATCCATGTTTTCTTTGGCTTTCTTTCTTGCACAGTCTTAGTTGAAAGAGGATCTCTTTCTTCATCAATCACATACAAATTTTCAACTGTTCTCTTCCCAGTTATAACATTATTGCCTTCTTTACTCTTTACCTGGTAACCTGTTTTTGTGAATATTTCCTTATGGTCTTCATTGCATCATTTGCTAATAGATGCTAGATTATATCTGAGTCCTTTAATATGTAGAACATCTTTCAGCTTTCCTCTTCCAACGTTTGTTGACCCCTGACCATTGATATTGAGGGAATCATCATTGCTAAACTTGACTTTGCCTTCTCTTGACTTGCTTAGCTTTGATAATTTACTCTTGTCTCCCGTCATGTGTGAAGTGCATCCACTATCAAGGATCCACTGCTTAACCTTGTAGTCAACTTTGATTGCAATTTTAGCTATATTAACCACCTCCCTTTTAGCTTTATATTCCTTCTTTTGAACTGGCTGGAAGATAGCTTTCTCCTTTTTCACAGCTTTGACTGCACCGCTTGTCTTTACTGTGCCATCGAGTGCCTTCTCTTACTCAGGGAGAAGTGTTATGCATCTTTTGGCATTATGGCCATCCTGCCCGCACCTTTTACACTGCTCCAAGTTTGCCAATATAGCAAACTTGTTCTTTGAAATCACTGGTTTGGGCCTCCACCAACAATCCTTGTCAGTATGTCCTTGCCTTTTACAATATGTGCAAGAACTCATGACAGATTTTCTCTTCTGGATTATGTATTGTCTCCCCCTATATGCAGCATCATATCTTCTCAAGTTGGAGACATATACTGGCCTTCTCCACCAGTAGTTAATTGCCATATGACCCCAAACTCCACAATAAAGGCAATGACCTTGAAACTGCATCTTCTTGGGTATGATCATAGCTTGTCTTCTTCTATTCATTGCTTGCTGTGTAGGAAAAGTAGCTGGCTTCTTTGCTTGTGTGACTTTCATTTCAGTCATCTTTTTTTCCTTCTTTTGTTTAGTCATAGCCTTCTGCTGGCTAACTTTCTTTTCTCCATTTTTGTTTGCCACACTAGGTTGCTTCTTCAAATCTTCTTTATTCTTTGCTATCTTCTCTTGAGTCACAACCTTTTCTTTCAACTTCTATGACATATTCTTATTACCTTTAGCCAATGTAGCCTCAGATTGCTGCACTTTCTCTTCATTCTTCTTTCCTTCTGCAGAACTTGTTTCTCCTATCATTTCAAGCTCCTGCAATTTCTCTTCACTACTTTTGAGTTGTTGCTGAAGTCTCAGCAACTCTTTCTCCATTCCTTCAATTTTTGAAGCCCTTGAGCCAAGCTCCATTGTAAGGTCTTCACATATCTTGATTTGTTCTTCAAATCTTCTCTTCAAGTTAATATGCTCAGCCTTCATTTCATCCTTTTGACTTTTAGCTTCCTCAGACTTAACTTCAACTTGTTTTATATGGGCCTCTAACCTTCTTATGGTTTTACCTCTTCTAACTATCTCCTTTGAAGCTGCTTCTAGCTTAGCTTCAAGATCTGGTTCTTCTTCATCGAACTCCTCTTCCTCTTCAGAGGTTAAGCTACTACCTTATGCTGATGCCATAAAGATATGCTCATCTAATAAGTCTTCATCTTCCTCCTTATTAGCTTCTTTTATCTGACTCACATAACTCTTGAATAAGTCTCTCTTTTCCTCATGGGTTGAGTCTTTTTACTGGACTTCTTTGATTTGAATGATGATCTTCTCCATCTTGAATTCAGCTAATCATCATCCTCCTCATCTTCATCATTAAGCTTCACTTTGCACTTAGAAGCAAAGTGTCCAGTTTTCCCACAATGATAACACCTCAAGGACAACTGTCCTTTTCCCTTCTTAGACCCCTTTTTGAATTTCCTTGTGAAGTATGCCAATACTTCACCTTCATTTTCTTCCACATCATCATCATCCTCACTGGATGATTCTTTCTGTTCTTTTATCTTTAAGTGCTTTATAGCTTTGAAAGCTGCCTCCTTTGATACCTTCGATGTTGAGGAGCTCTCAGTTGACTTTATCCTCATCTCATATGCAATGAGATTGCACTGGAGATCATGTAAAGACATAGAGTTGAGATCTCTACTCTCCTCTATGGCTACTACCTTTGAGGCAAACCTCTTAGGCAGAATTCTCAGAATTGTCTTCATAATCGATGAGTCCTTCTTATTATTTCCATGACTTCTAAGATCGTTTATAGCATCAATAACCCTAGTGAAGAACTCCTGGACTATCTCATTCTTCTACATTCTGAGAGATTCATATCTCTCCTTGAACACTTGAAACTTAGCCTCCTTCATTTTGTCATCACCTTCATAGACCTTCTGCAATCTGTCCCATATCTCCTTAGTAGATTTGTAGTCCATCACTTTAGCATACTCAGCATCTGTCAATGCTAAAATGATGACGTTTGAGGCCTTCCCATTTATCTCAAACTGCCTTAACACCTCTGGGGTTGTGTCTTTACCTTCTTTCGGAACCACAAAACCTTGCTAGATGCATTTCACCACATTCATCCCATGGTTGTGAATACCACTTGCATTCTCTCTCTCCACAGATGGTAGTTGGTTTTGTTGAAGATTGGAACCTTTTTGCTATAAGTGGTGCTAGTGCTAGTACCAACTTCCATTTTTTAGTATGTTGATCAAGTCAAACTTCTAGATCCCTTTAAACTAGTACACCAAGTTGTTAAGCTTCAAATTGGTGAACCAGTGCTCTGATACCAAATGACATTCCCGACTTCTTCCTAGGATCTACTAGTTTATGATATTGAGAGGGGGGTGAATTAGTATCACCACAATTCGCAATTCGCAGGTAAGTGAACAACTTTAATCTCTTCTTAAAAGCAGATTCTTTCTCAAACTCGACTAAGGTAGATCTATTGCTACCTAGTAATCACAATAGTCCCTAAAGTCACCTTTCAGACATCTTGCCTAATAGACAATATGGATGTTCTTGTATAGGTCTTTGTTAGGTTATGGGTTGACTAATACTTTAGCTACATTCACAACTCAATTCAAAACACATAACATAGAGCAAATTAAGGACACACGAGATTTACGTATTTCTGTCAATGTGACATACATCCACAATGGTAGGGACTCTCCCTTACTAAGACTATCCATTATACTTAAGAATTCTAGTTACAATGGATGCCTAATTCTCTACTCCTTTTAATATTGCAATTACTAAGCAAGTACAATACAAAGAGTGTCACTTACTGTGTGTACCCTTCTTCTAGCTTGTCTTGCCTCTTTTGAATTAAAAGGCTGCTCTACTGCCATTTAGAAGTTCACCGTAATGCTTTCTAAGCTCTTTTGAAGAAGTTTGGAAATCTGTTGAGTTCAATGCTTCACCGAATTCCTTCTCTACGTTATTTCACACAACTCCTACTTTCACATCTCATTGTCTCTCCGTCTCCTTGTCTCATGGCTTTACTATTTTATGGCTCGCTTGTCCGTTTCTCTCTCTCTTGCTGTCCAACTGGATTTCTCTCTCTTACCACCAGATTTCTCTCTCTTCCCATTAGATTTCTCTCTCTTCACCGGATTTCTCTCTCTTCATCTGTCTTCAATTCTACCAGTGGTTTCTCTTTCTTCATTCAGCCGGATCTATCTCACTGTCCAGTTGGATCTAATTTTGGCCGTATCGACTTCTTTGTTCCGGCCGTCTCCTCTTTCTCTCTCTCTCTCTATCTTTTTCTAATTTTGGTCGGATCTTCTCCTTCCGCCATCAACTCATTTTTCTCAATTTTTATTTCTTTTTTGGCCGTCTTTCCATTAATTGTTTCGGCCTTCTGCCCTATTTTCTTAGCCAACCACTCTATCTCCTTTTTTGGCCATCCACCTTTGTCGTCGTTTTGCTCAATTTTTTGGTCATCGATGGCTATGGTTTCTCTCTCCTTGTCGTCGATGGCTGTTCAATTTCTGACAACAATATTCAATTTCAGAAAATACCGTTCACTATGGCTACTCTTTTCTTTTGCAGGTGGTGTTCTTTTGTGTAGGGTTTGACATTCTATTTGGTTGGTCGGTTGTCTAGGTTTTGCTAAATGCGTAATATTGCTGACACCATGTTCTTTGTCTTCCAAGACCATTATATACTTTACTCCATGAAACCCTAATAGGGCTTACGCGATGAATTTACTTTCTTGCCCTTCCATGTGGTTTTACCTTTGTGCCCTTCCATGTTGCTTTACTTTCTTGCACACTTAAATCTAGTTGACAACAATTACAACCTATACAAAGTTATGGGAACAATAGACCTATAGCAATGTCTATTGTTGCTATTACAATCTGGAAGTTTCAGTTTGCTTCCTGATTCTTGGACCTACAACTTGTAGGTTTTAGTTTGCAACTTTTGGTTAAGTCCTCTTTTGATATATGCCATGAATTTATACAGGTCATGGAAGTGAGAGGAGTGTCATTTTCAGTGGAGGCTATTAATGAGGATGCTACCAAATAGTTGGATGAGTGTCTAAGCAAACAAAGACCGTATTCCATATGGAAGAAAGTAAAGCGTAGAAGAGAAGAAGAAAATTGTGTTTACACCTGAAAGCAAACACAAAGAAAAGATAAAATTAAAAGAAGTTGATGTTATGGAGAAGAGAAACCAACCTAAGCTAAATTGGGTTAGGAAAGATAAGATGAAAACTTTTATTTAAAAGAAACAGGTTATCAAAGATAGAAAAAATGTTACCACACCTAAAAATTAGGTGACTAAAGGTATGAGAAATAATTATAATTATGATTATTACTAAACAAGTATTGAAAATAAGAGATATGAACTTGTTGATAATAGAAAATTTAGATTTGAAGGATATTGCTGATGTTGTAGTAAATATGAACACAAGACTAGTGAGTGTTGGAGTAATGGGCCTATAATAAAAAGGAATATGAGCGAAAAGTCTAAGGGGAGACTCTATCAAGAAAGGAGACAGCTTTAAGTGAAAAAAACTCAAATTCTGCTAGGAAACAGATTTAATATGTTGAAAGAAATCTGTGGAAGATGTGAAAAGGCTAGACATACTACTGAGGAATGTTTAACATTGTTGTTAGGTCAAAGAATGTAAAGGAGAACACCTACATATTGTCACGGGGCCATTACTCTCTCCCCAAAAGGCTAACCTATTGGGGTGTGCAGCGCCCACGTTTATAAGGCCCATGGATCCCCCTCACCTTTCCGATATGGGATCCGTGACATTCTCCCCCACCGAATCCATTGACGTCCTCGTCGTGGACCGGGGCCCCCCTGCGTACTCCCCCTATTTTTGGGCCTAGAGTACTCGGCGGCGGACATCGGATTCGGGATGGGCTGGCTCTGATACCACTTGTCACGGGACCATTACTCTCTCCCCAAAAGGCTAACCTATTGGGGTGTGCAACACCCACGTTTATAAGGCCCATGGATCCCCCTCACCTTTCCGATATGGGATCCGTGACAATATGCTCCTATGTTTGGCCAAAGAAGAAGAAGAGGAAGGGAAATGACAATGGTTGTGGAAGTAGCTTTAAAAGCTTCCAAGAAAGAAAAGCTATGGATCCTTGATAGTGGCTACTCTTCACACATGACAAGAGACTTCGAGGTGTTGAAGGAAGTACAGAAATATAATAGAGGGTCAGTCACATTTGGCAATGATGGTACTTTAAAGATTAAAGGTATTTGTGCTATTGAAATTGGTGCAGAAAAGTTGAAATCAGCAAAAATGCTTTACGTTAAAGGGTTAAAATACAATCTAATCAGTGTTAGCCAACTTTGTAATGATGGGTATGAAGTTACTTTTAGTAAGAGTGGTTGCAGGGTAAAAGATTAAGTGATGGTAATGTTCTTACAAAGGGAGAAAGAATAAATGGAAACTTATACCAAGTTTCCAATAGTAAAAACACATGTTATATGAGTGCCAAAGATGAGAATTTGTTGTGGCATAAGAGATTGAGCCATCTTGGACAAAAAGGGTTGAACAAATTGTCCAAAAATGAACCTGTGAAAGATATACCCAAGCTGAAAAGAGAAAGAAATACCATTTGTAAACTTGTCAAAAAGGAAAGATAGTGAATATTACTTATAAAAATATGGAGATTCAAACAAAGAAGCCATTGGAACTTATTTATTTAGATATTTGTGGGCCTATAAGACAAAAATCATTTATTAATGATTTTATAAGAATGACTTGTATTATATTTTTGAACATAATCAGATGCTCTCAACAATTTTAAGAGCTATAGGAAGCTAGTTGAAAATTAATTGGGGAGAAGAATTAAAAGACTCAATATAAACAACGGGATAGAATACACTTGCAATGACTTTGAATTATTTGGAGAAGCATAGAGTGAAGCATGAATATGCTAGTCCTTGCACACCTCAACAAAATAAAGTGGCTAAAAGAAAGAATAAAAGCCTAGTTGAGATGGTAGAGACCATGTTGGCTGAGCTTTCAACTTTGCCATATGTCATGGCTCATCCAAAAGCATTGCCTGACTAGGCCCATTGGATACCTAGCCCATTTGTTGCATAAATACTTGGCAAGGAACATTTTGGAAGTATGCTTAAGTGTCAAGTATATAGAATACTCTCTTTTAAATATCTAGCTATTCTAAAATAGTCTTTATCTAAAGTGTTTTATAAAAATCTAGAACAACTAATTGTAACTACACATTGAGGAGTGGAACAAGTATAAATACCCATCACTTTTTTCATTTGTAACACACCACTCAATTGAGAAGTTCTCTCCATTGTTATACTCTTTTGTACCTTTACTTTTTCGTATTCCTAAGCCTTTTACTTGTCTTTCTCTACTCTAAGCCAATTCTTTGAAACTCTTTAAGGTTTACTTAATTCATCTTTTCTCATAAAGTGTTTAAGTGTCACACAGATTAACATGATCAAAGTGTAACTCTGTGACATGTGATATTAAGCCTTATTGAATCCTAGGTACAACGTAGTTATTGCTTAAGCTACTAGAATGGCAAACAAGGAAGGAATTGTTATTGTTGCTATTAGAGAGCAACAAATTAAGTGGCAAGCTCATGGGTAAGGAGAGTAGCCTGCTTTGCCTAAATGTGGGAAGTTCAAGCCTTCAACAAAAGAACCCATGGAGTCTCGCATTGCTAGCTTGGAAATGAGGATTATGGATGTGAGCTCTGTAGTGGGTGAACTTAGTGATCAAATTGATAATTTGATTTATGAGAATGTCAAAATCACTAGGATTGCCAAGTCCATAATTGAAGAGTTCAACTACACCTTTAAAGGGAAATTAGACTCCCTTAACTCGGAGCTGTCTGATCTACAGAAGTTCATTGAAAGGGAGATTCATGACCTTCATAATGAGATGGGGTCACTTCATCAAAGCAGTCCTCTTTTGACAAGTACCAATAGCATTATTGTTGTAAATGGTTTAAAGGTCCCTGAGCTTGCCATGTATAATGGCATTTATAATACCACTATTGTGGAGAACTTTCTTTTCGGCCTTAAGCAATACTTTAAGGCATTATTAATGACATTGCCAAGATAAGCAATTCCTAGATTTTCTTCAAGGATGCTGCTCAATTATGGTGGCAAAGAAAGCATTTCTAAAGGGAGAAGGGCTTATGTGTGATCAACATATAGAAGCAATTCAAAATTGAATTACACAAACACTTTGTGCCTTACAATACAGACAGTGAAGTTAAAGGAAAGTTGCATTGCCTAAGGCAAACAAGTAGTGTTTTTTATTATATCAAGGATTCATTACTTTTATACTTGAGATCGATGATCTATCTAACAAGGACTTTCTCTTCCATTTTAAAGATGACTTGAAGGATTTGGCAAGAATGGAACTAGATAGGTATGATGTGCAACCCTAGATGTTGCCATTATTGCTATTAAGACACTTATTAACTACTGTACCCATTACAAGGGCAAAAAGCCTAACTCTAATAAAAGTGGGAAAGAGAAGAGTAGGCAAAAGAGAGCTATAAGCCACAAGGAGAGTGAACACTAAAATTCCTAAAGTAGTAAGCCTAAGAGTTCCTTGGATAAGTCCAATGCTAGTGGACCACTGAAGCCTTACTTTGTTTATGATAGACCACATTGGTTAGGGATTGCCCTAATTGTAAGGCAATAAACATTATCGTAGCAAAGCTTAACAAGGAAAGGCCCAAAGACGAGTCCCAAGTTGATTTAAGAGCTATCTAACACTTAAGTACTCTTTTTAAACTTTTCTCTCTAACAATCTTTAAGGAGAATGACTTGTTATACATCGATACTACCATCAAGGGTAAGGTTGTGTGTACCACATGAGAGCCATATTTAACTTTATAAATATACAAGAGGCCAAACACCTAGGTCTTAAACTTATAAAGGGAGTTGGCACCATCAAGGCAATCAATTCTGAGGCAAAACCTATTCACATAATAGCAAAATAAGTAGTCATCCAAATTGGTGATTTGCATGGTAAGCTAGACTTTACCATTGTTCTTATGGATGATTTTAAAATGGTTTTAGGTCTTACCTTTTTTAACAAAACTTTAGCCTTACCCATTCCTTCATCAAGTTCCTTTATCATCCTCAATACTCATAACATCCGAATAATTCCTTTGAAAAGCATAGAGAAGTCTAGAAAATCAATGATTTCTACCTTGCAATTCAAATGGGATCCTAAGATCAAAGTTATGTTATTATTATAAGGGAATTAAGTGATGAAAAAGATATAGTAAAGCCTACTCCTTTACTACCACAACCCATTCAAGTGGTTTTAGATGAGTTTAAGGATACGTTGCTTTCACAATTGCCTAAGAAATTTCCTCCTAGATGAGATGTGTATCATCATATGGACTTAAAACTAAGGAAATTTATCATCACATCCTCCTATAGCCCTTTATCATATGAAACCTCCTGAACTTGCAAAATTGAGGAAGTAGCTCCAAGATTTATTAGATTCAAGCTACATTCAGTCTTCCAAAAGAAAAGGGATGGATCATTGCAGATGTGTATAGATTATTGAGCCTTAAACAATGTCACCATAAAAAGCAAATACCCAATACCTTTGATAGTTGACCTTTTTGATTAATTGGGAAAGGCAAGGTATTTTACAAAGCTAGACTTGAGGTTTGGGTACTATCAAGTTCACATTGTATATGGTAATGAACCAAAAACAGCTTGTGTAACACATTGTAAAGGCTTCGAGTTCCTAATTATGCCTTTTAGCCTTACCAATGCACCTACTAGCTTTTGCATAGTTATGAATAAGGTATTGCATCCTTTTCTTGATAAGTTTATGGTAGTTTAATTAGATGACATTATAGTTTATAGCAACACTCTTGAAGAGCATGACAATCACCTCAAACAAGTCTTCTAAGTTCTCTGTGAAAACGAGTTATATGTTAAGAAGGAGAAGTGCTCTTTTATTAAGCAAAAGGTGGAGTTCCTTGGTCATAAGATCAAGTATGGAAAGTTTATGATGGATCCAGTAAAGGTTTGAGCTATTCAAAAGTGGGAGCATCCAATTAAGGTCCCCAAACTACAATCATTCCTTAGGTTGGTTAACTACTATCGTCTATTCATCAAAGGGTATTCTGCCATAGTAGCACCATTAACTGACCTACTTAAGAACAATAATATATGGCATTTGTCAAAAAAATTCCTTTGAGAGATTGAAACATGTAATCTTTAAAGATCTTGTTATGGTGTTGCCTAACTACCAAAAGACATTTAAAGTGCACATAGATGCATCTGACTTTGCCATTTAAGGATTCTTAATGCAAGATGGGCATCCCATTGCCTACAAGAGTCATAGATTAAATAATAAAGAGATATGGTACACCATCTAAGATAAGGAGATGACTATCATAATCCATTGCCTACACATATAGAGGCATTATTTGCTTAGAAGAAATTTTGTGATCATGATTAACAATGTCGCCACAAGCTACATCTAATTACAAAAAAGCTCAGCCCCAAGCAAGCTTGTTGGCAAGATTTCTTGACTGAATTTGACTACAACCTATAATATAAGCTAGACAAGGCTAATTTTGTCATTAATACGCTAAGTCAAAAAGCAAAACTAGTTATTTTATTTGCCAGCGCTTTAAAAAGCAATTTCCTTAAGTGAATCAAGGAAGGCATGTTGCAAGACAACTTGGCCAAGAATCTATTAAAGTTGGCTATTGAACTCAACGATTTTGGCTAAACAATAAGGTTCTCATAACAATTGGTAATTAAGTCTTCATGCCTAAGTAGGGAAACTTGCAAAAAATAATTCTTAAGGAGTGTCATAATTCCTTATGGGCTGGTCACCTATATATGGCATGAACCCTAGCTCTTGTTCAACAAAGCTACTATTGGTTGCAAATATAGGATGATTTCAAGGCTTATATATGGACTTGTCTTAGGTAGAACAGTAATATCCAGCTAGTCTACTTTAGTCATTACCTATTTCCAAAAGACCTTGGGAAAATGTCTCAATAGACTTCATTATGGCCTTACCTAAGTATGATGTTTTTGGAAGCATTATAGTGATTGTTGATTGATTCAATAAGTATACCACCTTTATTCCAGCTTCTACTGATTGCAAAGTTAATAAGGTAGCTCACTTATTCTTTAAGAATATGGTGAAGTTATAAGGAGTACCCAGAAGCATAATAAGGGATAAAGATCCCTACTTCATAGGCAAGTTCTGGCATAAGTTGTTCAAATTGCTGGGGACTAATCTAAACTTCTCAACCAACTTCTATCCCCAAAGTGATGGCCAAATTGAATGCATCAATGCTTCGTTGGAACAGTATCTAAGGTACTATTTTAGTGCCCACCAACAAGATTAGGCAAAGCTACTTAACATTTCCCAATTTTCATAACAATAGGCAAAAGTCCCTTTGAAATTATCATGAGACAACAACCTCTAACTTCGAGTGTTATTATCTCTTCTTACATAGGAAATAACCTTGCTATCTACAAATTTGCAAATGAGTGGCGTAAGGAGGTAGACATAACAAAGGCTTGCCTTAACAAAGCTACCAAATGACTAAAGAAGTGAGCCGATACCAAGTGTCATCCAAAGGAATATTCAGAGGGAGATTTAGTGATGGTAAATATGTTACCCAACTAGTTTAAGTCCCTGTTTAAAGTACATAAAGGCTTGGTAAGAAAGTATGAAGGGTCATTTCTGATCATTAAATGCGTAAGGAAGGCTACCTACTATCCAACTTTCCTCAAAACTTAAAATCTATAACACCTTCCATGTAAGTCTTCTAAAGACCTTTCATGAAGACAAGAAAGATCTAAGTCATGGTGAATCCAAGTACGTACCAATTGCTGTCATCACCAAATTCAATAAGAAATTATAGTACATCCTTATAGATAGGGTGATATATAAAAGGGAAGTTCTTAATTACATTAAGTACTTAGTTAAATGGAGAAATCTACTAAACCATGAGGTTAGTTAGGAATGAGAGGATCTACTTTGGCAATTCACTAACCATATTCAATGTTAAAAGGATAAAGGCATGACAAGGATGTTATGAGATTAAGTAGGGGAGGATGTCACAACCTGTCCAAAAGCATTGCCAAACTAGGCCCATTAGATGCTTATCCCATTTGTTACATAAAGACTTGTCATGTGTCAAGTCTCTATAACACTCTTTTGTAAATATCTATTTTAGAATAGTTTTGATCTACAATGTTCTATAGAAATTTAGAACAACTAATTGTAGCCACACATTAAGATGCAAAAAGTATAAATGGGTCACTCATCTCATTTGTAGCACACCACTCAATTGAGAAGTTAATGAGGATTGTTTTAGGTCTCACACTAAAAGGAGGGGTGAATTAGTGGGAGATATACTCTTTTTACAAATCAATCTAGATATAACCTCTGTGACTTATTAGAATCGATGATCCAATGTTTTATTTTTCTTCTTTATATGAACATGACTCTATGAATATAAATTAATGCATGCAACCAAGCACACATAGCAATTTTTACGTGGTTCACCCATAATATATGAGCTACGTCCACAGTGTGATAAGATCACTCCTAAATCACATAATCCACTCTCGTTATCAAGGGATACAATTTGGTTGTGGAAGGATCACTCCTTAACCACTTATGGAAGGATCACTCTTTAACCACTTACAATGATCTCTTAATTAAGGAATTGATCTCCCAATCACTCCTAGGATATCTCACCTTGTTTTTCAACAAATTTATCAAGAGTTTATGTAAAACCATTTTTAGAGAACAATCACTCAATATATACAAACTATTAGAGCAAAAAATGGATCTTTTCCTTCCTTCACTGCCAGTGTTCTCTCACTCACAATAGGTGCTACATACGATGCTAATGCTAATATTATCCGTACGCATTGTCGTTGTTGTCTATGAACATTATTGCTCCTATTCATGTACGTTACTCTTGCTGTCTATGTAGGCTACTATGCCTTTTGCACATGCTGCGGCTACTATTTGTGTGCATTGTTACTTTTGTATGCACCTATTATTACTATCCGTTCACCTCGCTACTGCTATCAGCCCATACTGCTACTATCTACTCCCACTGCAATTGCTATCCACACCCGCTGCAGTTGTTTTCTCGTGTTACTACTACTATCCCCAAGCATTGCAACTATTTTCTCATGCTAGTACTGCTATCCCCGCGTGCTACAATTGTCTTCTCACACTACTATTGCTCTCTCCGTATGCTGCAGCTATCTTCTTGTGTCGCTGCTTCTACCTCCTTTTGATTTGACTTCCTTGGCTTTTTGTATATTTGCTAATGCAGCAACTACCTTGGTGATGTTTGCGGGTGTGGTTGCTGCCTTGCTGGTGTTAACTAGTGTGACTATGGCCTTAGTGGTGTTTGTTGGAGTGAGTATTTCCTTATAGATGTGCTATAGGTGCAAGGAAGCCTTTTGGACATGCTGCTATTACTAGGAAGTCTCCTAGATGTGTTGCTACTATTAGGAAGCCTTCTAGACGTGTTGCTAGTGTAAGGAAGCCTCTTGACGTGTTGTTGTTATTAGGAAGTCTCTTGGATGTGTTGCTGTTACTGGGAAGCCTCCTAGACGTGTTGTTACTATTGGAAAGTCTCCTAGACGTGCTGCTACTGCTAGGAAGTCTCCTGGGCATGCTGGGATGTGTTGCTGCCATTGGTATACACTCCTAGATGTGCAGGGATGTCTGTTGCTACTGGTATACCCTCCTAGACGTGTAGGGACATGCTGCTGGTTTGCTGGAAAGCCTCCTAGATGTGTTGGTGTAGTGGTCAATTGCTGCTGTCATCTTTGTGAGGGCTTGCTAGTGCAGTGGTTGTCTTGGTGAGGGTTTGCTAGTGTGAATGGCTGGCTACCTTGCTCTCTTTCTTTCCTTCTTGGCTGGCTACCTTGTTGCCTCTCTTTGGTGGCTATTGCATTGTCCTTGACCAATTATCCTATGCTCTTTCTTTCTCTCCTTGGCCAGCTGCCTTGCCTTTGCTATTCACTCAATTTTTTGTAGCCTTTTCTTTTTTGTAAGACAGCTAGGGGTATATATAGAGCCTTAGGATTAGGGCTATAAGATCATCAATGATCATCATTAATTCTCGCATGTTGCCCTACAATTAACGGCCAAATTTGAGTCTTAAAATTTAGGGGCAATGATCAACGATCAATGGTTAATCTTGGCCCTTAAAATTTAGGGTCACGGTCAACATTGACTCCTTAATGCTAGGGTTGACCTATCATCACTGGTTTCTCCCAATGACCTCATTATGTCTAAACGGCATTTATAACATCAAATCAACACAAATAATTATATAAGATATTGTTGACAATAAATCTAACATTTAACTATCAAAGATAGGCTAAACAATCTCCCCCATTAGATTTATTGGCAACATATTGAATCCAACCATGCATAATATCCCCTACATATAGTCATTTGGCTCCCCCTAAAACATGTATCGCTTGCTACTCCCCTTGTTTACTTCTCCTCCTTGACAAGTTCTCCTTATTTATCCATCAAGCTACTCCCCCCCTTTTTATAAGTATTACACTTTCTTTGGATTTATGCAAACTATCTCCCCTTTTGACAACAAATCCAAAGAATAATAGTAGAGGGAAGGGAAAAGGGTTTGAAAATACCTCAACCTCTAGGGGTTAGCTAAACACATAGGGTTAGCCTTAGCTTTTGGAACATCTCTTTTGATAGAGGTTTGGTGAATATATATGCCACTTACTCTGCAATTGGCATATACTCTAACTTTAATTCATTCTTCTCCACTTGCTCTTTAATAAAGTGGTACTTGATTTAAATATGTTTAGTCTGGAGTATTGGACAAGATTCTTTGACAAATTGATGGCATTCTGGTTGTCACAACCAATTAGCAATGATAGTTGTACATCCATTTTCATATCTTCAAACTATTATTTCATCTATAGTAGTTGAGTACAAGTTTGAGTAGCAGCCACATATTTAGCCTCTGTAGTACCTAGAGTCACTGAATTTTGCTTCTTGCTATCATTTACTATCCAAATAAAATGCACCACCAGGCGTTAACCTTTTATCATCACCATTTCCAGCCCAATCTGTATCTATATGCCTATACAAATTAAGTTGTCTGCTCCTATCATAAAGTAGCCCATAATTTGTTATGCCCTTCACATACCTTAAAATTCTTTTAGCCACCATGAGATAAGACTCCTTGGGGTCACTTTGAAATCTAGCACAAAGGGTTACAGCAAAACAATATTAGGCCTTAATGCTGTCAAATATAGTAAACTTCTAATCAACTTCCTATACTCCTTCTTATCAACTATGATGCCTTCTTTATCCTTGCTTAACTTTATTCCAACCATGATGGGAGTGCTTACTTCTTTAGAATTCTTCATCCCAAACCTTTTTAATAGCTCACAAGCATACTTTTCTTGGAAGAGAAAAACTCTTGCCTTGTTTTGCAATACTTGTAATCCTAAGAAGAATTTCATTTCACCAAACTTGGACATCTCAAACTTTTTCTTCATCTGCTCGGCAAAGGTAACGCACAAGGCTTCCTTTTTACAGCAAAGATTATGTCATCAACGTAGACCACAACAATTAATTGGCCCTAGTTGTCTTCTTTTATATATAGCTTGTTATCCAAATTCCATTTTTTCAACTTTATGTTCTTAAGGCACGTATCCAACATGGAATATCACGCTCTTAGAACTTGCTTTAAGCCATATAAAGCCTTGTTCAATCTACATACGCTTGAACCATCATGATCAAGTATAAAACAATTAGGTTGTTTGATAAATACCTCCTCTTCAAGCTCTCCATTCAGAAATGCATACTTCATATCCATTTGATAGACTTTGTATTTCCTTTGAGCAACAATGGCCATAAATATTCTGATTGCTTCAAGTCTGGCCACCGAAGCAAAGGTCTCTTCAAAGTCAACACCTTTTACTTATAAGTAGCCTTTGTAGATAAGTCTTGCCTTGTTTCTTACCACCTCACCCTTTTCATTGAGCTTATTTCTGAACACCCACTTGGTTCCAATGATGTTTCTTCCTTTAGGTCTAGGTACTAAACACCAAGTGTTATTCTTTTCAATTTGGTCAAGCTTCTCATTCATAACACACCCATTCCTTGTGCTTTAATGCTTCTTCCATAAACTTAGGTTCAACATTGAAAATCAATGAGGTTTGTTCACCAGCCCTTAGTCTTCTTCTAATTTGCATAAAGTCCTCTTTTCTACCAATAATTTTTTTGACCTCAACTTTAACTCTAACTCTTCTATAAGTTTGGAAATGCCTTAATTCTTCTTCTTCATCGCTTGTAACTTGAGAATCAACATCTTTCTTATGCTGAATGGCCTCGAATTCATCACTATTATACTCTTTTTGGTTGTCATACATGGCATCTTTAGCTTCCACATGCTGTGATTACATTGCAGTACCATCTTTAATCACTTCAACATCAAAGCTATCCACCATTTTTAGCAACCTTTTGTTGTAGCATCTAAAGTCTCTTCCATTTGGTACATAGCCCAAGAATATGCCTTCGTTAGCCTTCTCATCAAATTTGTTGAGATGTTTACCTTTGATTTTAATAAGGCATGGGTTCCTAAATACTTTAAAGTGTTTTACAATTGGCTTCTTTCTATACCACAACACATAGGGTATCTTTTCAGCATATGGTCTCATTAGGCATCTATTTTGAGCCTGAGCTATAGTAGTGATAGCCTCTCTCAAGAAGCCATGTGATGTACTATGCTCAGCCAACATAGTTCTTGCCATTTCCATTAAGCTTTTATTCTTCCTTTCAGTTACTCCATTTTGTTAAGATGTGTAAGGATTATCATATACATGCTTCACTCTATGCTTTTCCAAATAATCATCAAATTCACTGCATATGTATTCTGTCCCATTATCTATCTTGAGCCTTTTCATTTTTCCCCCTAACTGGTTTTCATCCAACATCCTATAGCTCTTGAAATTATTGAAAGCCTTTGATTTATGTTTTAAGAACATAATGCAAGCCATTTTTGTAAAATCATCAATGAAAGAGATGATACCTATCACCCTTTGTTGATATTTGTCTCATAGGCCCATAAATGTCTAAGTGGATAAGCTTTAATGGCTTCTTCATTTGGATCACCACATTTTTGTGGGGAGCACTCACCATCTTCCTTTTTTAACACATGTTGCAAATTACATCTCTCTCTCTTTTCTCAACTTTGGTACATCTCTCATAGCTTCATTTCTGGATAGCTTGTTTAGCCCCTTTTGTCCAAAATGTCCCAATCTTCTATGCCATAATAAGTTCTTAGCTTTGGTTCTCATGTAGCATATGTTTATACTCTTAGAAACTTGGTATAAGTTTCTATGTGTTCTTTTACCTTTAGTAAAAACAATACCATCATTTAGTCACTTTACTGGATAGCCACTCTTGTTGAAAGTAACTTCATGTCCATCATCACAAAGCTGGCTAATACTAATAAGACTGTGTTTTATCCCTTCAACATAAAGCACTTTCTTTGATTTCAGCCTTTCTCCACCTATTTCAGTAGCACCAATACCTTGAATCTACAAGGCACCATCATTGCCAAATTTGATTAACCCTCCATCATATTTGGTTACTCCCTTCAACATCTTGGAGTCTCTTGTCATGTGTGAAAAGCAACCACTATCTAGGATCCATGGCCTTTCTTTCTTAGAAGCTTTTAAGGCTACTTCCAGAACCATAGATGGTTTTCTTCCTCTTTTTCTTCTTTGGCCGAATGTGGGAGCATGCGTAGGTGTTCTCCTTTGCATCCTTGACCAGGCAGCAATGGTTGACTTGTTTTCCTTTGCATTCCTTGACTGGGCAACAATGTCAAGGAGTCCTCAATAGCATGTCCAACCTTTTCACATCTTCCACAGAACTCTTTCAGCAAACCTGTTTTCCTTTGCCTTATGCTCTTTCCCTAAATTCATGTCTTCTTTCTTTAGCAATTAGTGTGACAACTTTCTCTCCATCTTTGATAGCCTATCTCTTTTGGATGGGAGTCCCCACCACATCTTTCCTAACTCATTTTTCTCCATCATGTCATTATGCCTACTTTTAGGTACAAACATAATTTTTTTCTTTTCTTCTACCTTTTCATTCAGTTTTTCAATGTAGCCAAGTCCTTTCTTCCCCATGGAATGAGGTCATTGATAATTTAGACACTTATCCAACTTTTTGGTAGAATCCTCCTTAATGGCATTTGCTAATGATGACTCTCCTTTTACTTTCATGGCTTGCATAAAGCTTTTCTTATTCTTCTTTAGCTCGGACTCAGCCTTGTGAAGCTAGGCTTACAAAGTCAACATCTCTTGCTTTTGTGTAATCACCTTAGCATTAAGGTCTTTGTGTATCTTGCCTTGCTCTACCTCAAGTATGCATAACTCTTTAATTCTCTTCAAGTACTCCTTTTTTTTTTTCTTCAAACTCTTTTATTTTCAATTGGACATCAAATTCATCAACCGTAAAATTTTCATACTTCTTGAGATGATTTGCCTCTTTTTCCAACTTGTTATTTTTGTGCAAACAAGCCCTAAGCTCAATCTTAAGTTACTACACTAACTCATCTCCTCTTCTGTTGATTCCTCATCACTTGAAGATTCTCAATCATCATCTACCTAAGCAACCAGCACATCTTTTGCAACCTCATCATTGGAATCATCATCATTTTCCTCTTCAGAATCTTCTTCATCCAGCTTGCTTAGGAAATTCCTTCTTTTAGATATGAAGAATTTCTTTTTACCTTTGGTACCTGAATTCTAGCTTTAGGGTAGCTAGATTGCTTTGTCTTCTTCCTTGGGACCGGTGCATCATCATCTTCACTATTTGCTTCTCTTCTCTTTGGGCAATCCATGGCAAAGTACCCAATTGCTCCACAGCTAAAGCACTTCAAGGGTAATTTTCCCTTGTACTTCCCTTTTCCATTTCTCATGTTCTTGGTGATGTATACCATGACTTCATCCAGCTCAATATCACCATCCTCTTCTTCAGAGTTGAAGAGAAGTTGTCAAACTCCTTTTCTTAGTCTTTAATCTTTAATTTCCTCATTACCTTGAAAGCTAGCTCTTTCTCCACCTTAGACTTCTTTTCTTTCTTCATTAAGGCTATTCTCATTTCATAAGCTACCAATATACTATATATGTCATCAAAGGGTAACCTATCTAGATCTCTATCTTTTATGGAAGACTTTGGATTGTAAGCTTCCAATAAGGTTTTAAGTATTTTCCTTACCACAGTAGTATCGTGGATCTCCTCTCCATAACTTCTAATACAGTACATAATTTCGTTGATTCTTGTAAAGAACGCATCCACAATTTCATCATTATGTATCTTTATGTCTTCGAATCTGCTCCTCTAGATTTATCGCTTGGCTTCTTATCTGATAAAGAATCCAATTCCATCGGGTGTAACACAGCCAAACATATTCCATTATACTCTAAGTTCTTCTTATTAATCCGTGTCATAAGGTTACCTTCAGCAATAAGGATAAAGCCATTAATAGTAGAGTCAAACATATCAAGACCAAAAGGACATCAAATATGGGAGCATTTTATTCTTCTATAACTGATAATTCTATCCATCAAACATAGGGATGCCCATGATATTAACACTGTTCATGCTATCCATGATCTCAAGCAGTAATAGAAATAAAAACTCACATAGTAATGCTCAACTTCACTTCAAAGCAGAAAAATTGGATCAACAAAGGAATTAGGCTCTGATACCACTTATTGAGGACTATTTTAGGTCTCATATTGAAAGGGGGTGAATTAATGTGAGACATACACTTTTTACAAATCAATTCAGATTTAACTTCTGTGACTTAGAGTCCATGATCCAATTTTTTATTTTTCTTTTTTATGTGAGCGCAATCATACAAATATAAATTAATGCACAAGCACTCAAGCGCATATGAAAATTTTTATGTGATTCACTTATAATGTGTGAGTTACATCCACGATATGATAGGATCACTCTTAAATCACACAATCCACTCTTGTTATTAAGAGATACAATTTGGTTATGGAAGGATCACTCCTTCACCACTTGTGGAAGAATCACTCTTTAACCATTTACAATGATCTCCCGATCACTCCAAGGATATCTTACCCTATTTTTCAACAAATTTATCAAGAGTTTATGATAAAACCTTTCCTAGAGAACAATTACTCAATGTGCATAGACTATTAGAGTAGAATATAGATCTTCTCCTTCCTTCACTATCGGTGTTGTCTCACCTGTTATTGGTGCTGCATGCGATGCTAATGCTAATGCTATCCATACGTGTTGTCATTGCTGTCCATGTGTGCTGCCATTTATTGTTTATGTGTGTTGCTGTTGTCAGTGAGCACTACTAATGTTGTCTGCATGCACTGCTACTTCTGTCTGTGCATGCTACTACTTCTATCCACACATATTGTTGCTGTACGTTTGCCCCGCTGCTGCTATTAGTTCGCGTTGTTGCTGTCTGCTTATGCCACTACTGCTATCCACAAGCATTGCAATTGCCTTCTCACACTGTTACTACTACCCCCAAATGTTGTAGCTATTTACTTATGCCCCTGCTACTATCCTTATGCGCTGTAATTGTCTTCTTGTACCACTATTGCTCTCTTTGCACATTGTAGTTGTCTTCTCACGCCACTACTTTTACCTCCTTCTAGTTTGTCTTCCTTGGCTTATTTGTTGGTTTGTTGCTGTGACTGCTACTTTGGTGGTATTTGCTGGTGTGGCAAGGAAGCCTCATGGATGTGCTGTTGTTGCTGGGAAGCCTTCTAGACATGCTGCTGGTGTAAGGAAGCCTCCTGGATGTACTGCTGCTTTTAGGAAGTCTCCTGGACATACTAAGACATGCTGTTGCTACTGGTATACCCTCTTGGACATGTAGGGACGTGTTGTTGGTACTGGTATACCCTATTAGACATGCAGGGACATGTTGCTAGTCTGTTGGAAAGCCTCTGGATGTGTTGGTGTAATGGCTGGCTATTGATGTCACCTTTGGAAGGACTTATTGGTGCGATGGCTGTCTTGATGAGGGTTTGCTGTTGTGGGTGGCTTGCAACCTTGCTCTTTTTCTTTCCTCTTTAACTGGCTGCATGTTACTGCTTCTCCTTAGTGGCTGCTAAACTCTCCTTGGTTTGCTGCCTTGCTGCCTCTCCTTGATGGCTGCTGCACTCTTATTGGCTAGTTGTCTTACCCTCTTTCGTTCTCTCCTTGGCTGACTACCTTGCCTTTTCTGTTCACTCAATTTTCTGTAACCCCTTTTTATTTTTATTTATTTATTTTGCAAGACACTTAGGGGTATTTATAGAGCTTTGGGATTAAGGCTACATTACCATCAATGATCATCACTAATTCCCACATGTTACCCTAAAATTAACAATTAGATTTAAGTCTTAAAATTTAGGGTTAATGGTCAACATTAAATTTCTAAAATTTAGGGTCAATGGTCAACAATCAACGGTCAATCTTGACCCCTTAAATTTTAGGTCACAATCAACATTGACTCTTTAACGCCAAGGTTAATCTATCATCACTGGTTTCTCTGAATGAACTCACTACATCTCAATGGCATTCATAACATCAAATCAACACATATAATCGTATGAGATGTTATTGACAACAAATCCGACATTTAGCCATCAAAGATGGGCTCAATAGAAGTTCTCTCCATTGCTAAGCTCTCTTATGCCTATTATGTTTTAGTCTTCCTAAGCCTCCTACTTGTCATTCTTTACTCTAAGCCAATTCTCTCAAACTCTCTAAGGTTTACTTAGTTCATCTTTTCTCTTAAGGTGTCTAGATGTCACATGGATTAGCATGATCCAAGTCTAACTCTATGACACATAGCTATAGAATTAATAATAGGAGGTTGATCTACGAGCATATTTAAAGTAAGAAACTCCATGAATCTTTAAGATAATAGCTCTACTAATTGCTTGAAAGCAACATTATTTTTGCACTTACTAGTATGTTGTTCCTTGAGCCATCATACTACATTCTCTTTCTCGTTACCATTGCTAGATCCAAAGCTATAATCATCTTAGTCTTTTTCACTAGCTTTTAATCAAAAGATTTTTATAAGATTGAATACTTTGATACTAACCTTGTTAGGTCTTAAAGGTTAAAAGGAAAATTTAGTGATTAAAGTGAGGAAAGAGGAGAGAGATAAAAGGAACAAAAGTTAAAGAGAGAAAGTAACTTGATTTTTTTTTTAATAATTGTTTTTAAACTAGTGACCATCTGGTTTATACATATGGGTAATTAGGCTAAACAACCATCAGTGACTACTTAATGTTATAACACATTATTTCACTAATGATCCTATCTACAAATGGTAATAATGTTACAACAAAATCCCATCAATCATAATCAATGGTCATGATTAGATTAATGAAACAACATTAGTTAGTTATTAGTAATAAAAAATTACAATTGAAATTTAAATGATTATAGCAATCATAATAATATACCAATTTTAATAACAATCAAGCTAGATAGCCCAAGCACAAATGGCATTAACCATATGGTTATAATGCTCTCCTACAATAATGGTTAAGTCGATAATAACAAGCTTCATATCAAAAAGTCAATTTGGTGAGATACATGACCTATTCCTTACTGAGAGCTAACTGTACGTTGTCAACATCTCTAGGAAGCCTACCTTCCTCTTTTTACTACATCAATAAGCCTTACACTTATGTAAGGGTTGGTGACATCAACGACTTTCACAGCCATTGGGATAACTTATCAAGCATGTACTTAACAAACAAGGAAACATGTCTAGGGTTTTCTTAAAAGAAACATTTTCTTTAATTGTTATGTTTTTTTTATCTCTAGGAAAATAATAATAATTGCAAATTTAAGCTTTCAAAGGATCATCAAAATCTGAGTTTTGTTTGATACTTTCAATTTGAGAGAGAGAGAGAGAGAGAGAGAGAGAGAGAGAGAGATAAGAGGGCTTAAGATCAATAAACTCCAATTGAAATGAAAGAAAATAATGAATTTCCAAATTAAAAGAAATGCAAACTTAAGCTATTACCCTTTAAGTTTTTTTTTTTTAAGTAATTTGCCAAAGCTTGAATGTTACTATGCTAAGAGAAAATTTCATGGTGTACTTTGTATGTTCTTGCCTTCTTTTTTTTTTTTTTCATTTAATTGGTTTCAATTAAATTTTAAATTTTGGACTTTAATTTGAATATAACTCCAATATTAGCAAACTAAGAATCATTATTTTTTTACTATTTCTATTGATGAATAAGTTGATAATCAAAAAATGTTTTATCACTTATTTAATAGTTTATTATAGTTAAAGGAGGTATTCATGTGATACATCACATTAGGGTGGTGCCATTGATTTTCAAAGAACAAAAAATTATGACCTTATAATAAAGATAAGTTCTTGTAGATGAGTCTAGATGAAGAGAGACAAAAATGTAATAGTGATGAGCCTTACCTATACCAATACACAAACACATGTATCAAATAATAATATATAAAGGTTATCAATCTCACAAGGACTGTAGTATTTAGTACTATAAGTCTAGTTACTACAATTATTTATGAAATCATTGATGGGAAACCAGTAATTTGGAAAAAAAAAAAAGAAGATTACAAAAATAGGGAAATAAAGATTAGTCATTTTAAAAGAATTAGCCTCTAATAATCGTTTTGAAGGAATCAACCTCCAAATAGCTATAAAAACTTTGATATGTTTTGTATTGCTTGAATTCATAAATCATAAGCTTTACATATATATATATATATATATATATATATATATATATATATATATATATATATATATATATATATATATATATGATGCTTAATTACCTATGAATACAAAAATAATTATGCTTACTTATGGAGACAAATATCTTATTGCATAAATTATAATTATTACTATGAAAATAAATATTAAATTACATAAATTACTAATAATAATTTCCTAATTAAGAGGATGTTATCATTCTCTCACCTTTCAAATTAGCCTTATCCTTAAGGTTAATTAAACAACTTGTCTCAATCAATTATTGTCTTTACTCTAACTTTTTTTACGTAACTTTTTCCCTTTAATAACTTGTAATATTAATAATTTTATCATTATGTCTTCCTTATAACTTTACTAGTATGTCCATTCAACAACATGAAAAAATTCAAAGTAATATCTCCTAGGGTTTGTGACCTATTCATGCCAAAAAATAATTTTACAATCTTCTAGAACTAACACATTAAACTTTTGCATATATTTGAAAAAATAAGTTGTTTAGCAAACTTCTCATCCATAAATTCATTACTTTTGTCAAAATCAATCAATACAACTTGATTTTCTTCCTCTTCAAAAAAATTCATCAATCTTTGTGGGTAATAAATTAAAATATTTAGTTAAAGGTATAATAGCCTCACATGAACTTTAGTCTTCCATAATCTCATGTTTTGAATTCATATCATCAACAGTGCCTTTGAATTAAGTATCTGATGACGTATTGATAAGTTCATCATCAACACTTTTCAATTTGATATCCAACAACTCATTAACAATTTCTTCATCAAAGTTGCTAAGACATCTATTAGCCTTTAATTAAAGATAGTGTGTATAAACAATATACTTTAGTTGCCTCAAACACCCTTGCATAAGGAATACTAATATTTTAATATAAATTAATCTTGTTTTACAATCTAATGGACTATGTGAAGACATAGCATAGGATTGCAAATGAATAATACCAATATTTTTCTTTTTTTTTGTTATCAGACAAGGGCTATAAAATAAACTATATATATATATATATATATATATATATATATATATATTAAATGGTTGTGGGAATTTAGAATAAAAGTGAGACCTCTAAGAATATCACTCTAATACCAAATGATGGGAAACTACTAGTTTGAAAAAAAAAAAAAGATTACAGAAATAAGGTAATAAAGACTATCACTTTAAGGATATCAGTTTTTAATGATTGCTTTGAGGAGTTAGACTCTAAATGATTAGAAAAGTTTTGATATGTTTTGCATTAATTGAATTCATAAGTCATAGGCTTTACACACACATATATAATGCTTAATTATCTATGAATATGAAGACAATTATACTTATTATTATGGAGACAAATATATGATAGCATAAATTATGCCTATTATTATAAAAATAAATATTAAATTATATAAATTAATAATAATAATTTTCTAATTAAAAGGATGTTATTGATCGATTAATATGATTAAATCAAAGTAAGACTAAAAAGAAACCAAATATAAATAAATAATATATCTATATATATAAGTTTATTTCTAAATCAAAGGATTAAGGCCTTATGATTGAGTCTTTTCTTAACAACTATGCGTATCACGATTTAACTTATCTTTTTCTATAAATGACTAAAGTTGAAGGTAGATTATTCCTAAATTGTCTTAAATCTTTTCTCAAAGCAAATAAAACATATTATAACAAATTAATCACCTATTATCATGTTAATTCATTAATTATAACTCATTATGTTCTTTGGATACCCATTCATTCTTAAAGGTTCATATATATCTCTATGATGCAAAACTTAAGTTTAATGTTTATTAGACCCAGTATTAAGTTTTAACTCTCATTCCTTTACCCAAACATCTAAAATCATATAAATAGTGGCCAATTATTCATATGCATTAAGAGCCCAAACAGTGAATTAAACCATTATTTTATTCATAAAATAAAATAGAGTTAAATTGTTTAATACATAGTTGTAGTTAGGACTTAATCCAAAGAGATAAATTTAGCCACTCATGGTCTTGAAATACATGAAAAAACTTAAGATACAAGGAAATCCATGACAATTTAAACTAATAAACTACATACTTCAAGAGGAAAGAGAGATAGAATTAAGATAAGAATAAACTTCTTTTTTAATCTCTTGAATCTTCAAGCCCTTTCCTTTATAATTAGTTTCCCTCTTTAAATCCCTTCAATTCTTTCATTATTCTCTTTGCTTTTAGCTTTGAGGTAGTTATAAAAGAAAACCCTCATATCTCTCCCTTAGAATCAAGTTAAAAATGTATTTATATTCTCCTAACCAAAAGGAGAGAGAAAAACAAAAAAGCCTTCCTAAAGATAATAGGCATGCTTGTGCTTATCAGAGATATGACCATACTCATCATGGCATCACCTTTTCTTATAGAGATCTTTTAACTAAGCATGACCATGCCTTTTGAAACACAATCATTCTTGAATTTTGGTAAAAACTCCTAAGAAATTCAGGTACAGATAGGCTTATGCTTCCACCTCATGCCTAGTATACACATGTTTGTGCTTTAACTTTTCTAAGTTTTTCTTCATCTTTTTGCATCTAATTTGATGTATTAACTTTCCTAATTGTCAAATAAGTATAATTACTTGAAAACAATGCACAAAATGAACAAAGTTAGTGTTTTTCTTCTTCTTAGATCAAAGGCATTCAAAATTAGAATAAAACAAGTAGAAATTGAGATAATAAGTTAATTATTTAACCAAAATTTAACACCTAAATAAATGCATGCAATATGTGAATGTATCAAACTCCCCCAAACTTAGAGTCTTGCTTATCCTCAAGCAATTTGTCAATAATTACACCAAAGAGCAAAGGGAGAAGGAGAGATTGGAAGTTAGAAGTTAGAATTAGTTCAAATGATAAAAAAATTAAAAATTATTAACTTAAGGCTTTAAGCATTAAAAAGTACACTCATAAATGAAATATCAAAGCATTAAATGTTGTTATCAAAGAACAATTATGCTCAAACCATAGTCATAAATTTTTATTACACTTAATACTAAAACATATAAATCAATCCAACATTAAAACTAATCAATCCTAAGTGTTATTATTTAACTGAATTTAATTAGCTTAATTTAAAACATAATCAAGGATCAATAGGTCTTAAATATAAATGAAAAAGGCATTGATATAGTAATGTATCATAAAATTAATGTTTTATACTTTGGATTTATGCTTTGAAATTTTCTTCACACTTCAATTTTTCCTCAAATTGGCATTTACTTTTGCATATGAATACAAACATTTGTGATAAATGCACTTGATTACTTAACAAACCACAATAAATAAGTTGTTTTACATACTTATATATATTAGTTCACAATAGTTTTAAAAGTAAACATGGGGTTTATGAATACTCCTAAATGTTGTAATTTGTTATAATGGAGTATTAATTGAAAAATTAACTCACAATTTAACATGCTTCGATTTTTTTTCCTATAAATAATTTTGATATGACACACACTTTATATAAGTTAGCTTTTTCATCCATAAAACATAAAACATCATGTATTGTCTGTATTATCTGTATCATATTCCTACTATGTTCTAAATTAAGATTCATTTTATCAGGTTAAATAAAAAGCTTAGTGTTTCCACTAACAAACTTGTATGTCAATGCATAAGTCCTAATTAAGAAAGCATAAATATACGAAATACAAATGGTTTATGCAAAATCACTTTTGGGTAATAAAATTTGGGGGTTTGATTTGCATTTAATCATACATAACTCAAATGGTTATATGCTTAGGTAAATTTTCTTTAAGTTTTATTACTAATTACCTATTCCAAAATCAACTTTACCAGTGTCACATAAATTAAAAAGAATAATCAAATGACACATGCATCTCGTCCAAATTGTATCATGTAATGTATAAATCAAGCATATGTAATGAATGTGCAATGAAAATAAGAAAAAATGCTCTCTTAAAGTATGAATGCACACTTCGCCCACACTTAAACCCAACAGTGTCTACAATGCATAAAATAAATAATAAGGATATAAGGGAAGCATGGGTGCTAAGGTATAAAATCATGTCACAAAATGGCCTAGTACCACATAAAGGAAAAACTAGTCTAAATAATATGAGTAGGAGGATAAAAAAGAATTAAAAAAAAAAACTAAAAATAAGAAAAGAGTATGTGCAAATGAACATAAAACATTAACCAAATATCTAACCAGTTGAAACAAAGAACAATATGAAGTAAAATGTAAAAGAAAAGAACTAAAAAAGACAAGGTATGAAGGAAGTAACAAAGGGAAATTTTTAATCCTATTGTGGTGGTAGTGGGTACTGAAAATAGGCGAATTGGAAATAAGCTTGTAGGCTCTCATTAAGTCATTAAAATTGCTGTTGAACACGGCCTTGGAGATGGCTTAGTTGATCTTAATTGATAAAAGCCTTTGGTCAAATGTTTGTTGCATTTAATCAAACCTAGCATTGAAGCCAAATTCCATGCAGTTGAGTTTCTAAGCAAGGCTATCAAGTGTCATATTAGGCTGTTGTATAGCCTCTAGCAACTACCCAAGTGGCGGTGGAGGCGGTAGGTCAAAGGAGGTAAATGGTAAAGGTGGTTGGGGTTATTGCCTACTTATTAAAAATGCTCAATAATTTGAAACT
Organism: Ceriops zippeliana; assembly: GCA_037897445.1. NCBI lineage: Eukaryota > Viridiplantae > Streptophyta > Magnoliopsida > Malpighiales > Rhizophoraceae > Ceriops > Ceriops zippeliana. The sequence goes on from JBAPLH010000115.1 coordinate 775,366, forward strand.
TAGTAGGTTAGCTTGGCACTTTCTCGACTATTTTCATCTTTCATACAACCTCCATATCAATACACTCCCTTTTAATGCATTCAAGATTCTGTTTTTAGGATAAAAAAAAACACCTAAACTCTTAGTAATCTTTATAATGAACCCCTTAACATAAATGGTTTGATCCTTTCATAATTTGTTGAATTTTTTCCCAAAATCACAACTATATATACATAACCACAACAAATCATCCTTTACAACAAATATAGCTCTTTGGCTCCAACAACCCCTTCACTCTCTATTCTCCCTTACAAAGAGGTCATAATGAATTTGTTCAAGTAATGAAGAGTGGGATTGTTAAAGCTAGATGCCTAAGTTTATCTTGCTACATAAGGACTATAGCCTTTTACTATAAAGTTTTCCCACACATAGTATTGGTTATAATCCTTAGAAATAGCAATGTTTTTATTCAACCACCCAAAAATTGAATCAACTTGATCTATGGTAAATGTGTAGTCAATATTACAAATACAGATCTAGAAGATATCATACATTAGTTCATTCTCTTTATTAACAAACACAAATGAGCTTAAAAACTCATAAGTGAGATCATAGGAAGTATTCAACTATTTGTACACAAAATCCTTCCAACGTAATTTATTTAAGCATTTATTCACATCATCCAATAATCTTAATTTCCTTTGGGTTTGAGGAAAAATAGTCTTAGTAGGTGCTATCTTTCATTACATAAAACTCAAATATGAAAAATCATATGCCTCATTAATAAGTTCAGGCTCAAGGTATCTAGGATTATTATTTATTGGTACATTTGCACTTATATTAGCTCTATCATCCCTAAGGGTTTGTGGTGGTGGTTATGTTCTCTAATGTGTGCTCCTCCTAGTTTTCTTTAATGATTCTCTTAATATGGGTTAAAGTTATTCTTCCTCTTCATTGGATGATGGACACATTTTAATGTTCTTTCCCTTGGTGACTAGATCCTTCACTCTACTTTTTGAATTCATTGTGAGGTAAGTGTAAAAAGAACTAGAAAAAGGAGCATGAGAATGTGTAAGCACCTAAAGGAAGAAAGAGAGAAGTGATGAGAAAGGAGAAAATAAAGATTAAAAATGTGGTTGATCTTCGAAGTAAGTAAAAAATAATGTTTAAGAGTGTGGAAGACAAAGAAATCATCATGGATATAGAGTCTAAAGGAGAGACAATTGAGTTTGAAGTGAGAAAATGAGAAAAGATTAGGTTTAAATTATAAAAGTGGTGGCATACATAACCATATGTCCCAAAACAAGTGCTCATGTTTATGAGTGTGTATAGAAAACCTAGGTAATTAACATGTAAGCCACTATGTGTTCAAAAAAAGCATGGTCATGCTTTTGTTAAACATGGCCATGCATTTCCTAGTACAAATTATTCTATTATATCTAACACATATAAACTCTAAAACCTTTAAAATTAACCAATTCAATTGAAAAACACCTCTTATCAATACCTTAAACACATCAACACTTATAAAAAAAAATTGTTACAACTTAATCAAATAACATTAAATTGAATATTACATATCTAGCAACATAGGATCCACACAATCAGAAATCAAGAACACTTAAGTAGAAGATAAGAATGAGAATACTCCCTAAGTTTGAGAAGTTTAGTGTTCTATAGATCCATATACAATGTTCATCTATGAAAATAACAACATCACTTTAATCTTATTCATGTCCTACAAATGCAAACAACTTTAAGAGAGTGAGCTAGCAAATAAACCAAACTAAAAAGGAACTAAAGTAAATAAAAGGAAATAAAGTTAAAGAATTGGAAACTTAGGTTGCCTCCCAAGAAGTGCTAATTTTCAGTCATTAGCCTAACCATTTGATATGGCTTTCACGAAGTGGAAGAAAAAAGGTTGTGTGTTACCCCTGTATCAACTAGCTTGCCCTAGCAATAGAGTTTAAGGTGTTGTTTATTGACTTTAAAGAAACTTATTTGTTCACTCCAAACCTCAACCACTCCATAAGAGAAGACTTTTAACACTTTAAATAGCCCAAATCACCTAGACTTCAATTTTTCAAACATAATTTTAATTTAGAGTTAAATAAAAACATTAAGGTGCCTTCCTTAAACTCTCCTCAAATGATGTACTTGTCATGCCATCTGTTTACCCAATCCTTGTAAATCCTTGCATTCTTGTAAACATTTAAGCATAATTCTTTAAGTTTATTGAGTTGCAAAAAGCATCTTTTATTAGTTGCTTTCAAATCAAAATTGATTACTTTGATTGCCCATTATGCCCAATGTTTGAGCTTAACTGGAAAATGACAAGACTTTCTAATACTAACCAATAAGGTGATCTACCAAAGGGTTTCTAAAAGGCTATCTTATAAGTTCATAATGTGTCATCCAATCATTCAAACCAATCCTTTCTTGAGTTACTTATAGTTTTCCTAAGTATATCTTTGATCTCTTTATTGCTTATTCTAACTTGCTAGCTAGTTTAGGGATGGTAGGAAGTAGCTATCTTGTAAGTGAGACTGTATTTCTTCAAGAAGGTCTTAAACAGATGGTTGCAAAAGTGTAGGCCTCCCTCGCTAATGATACACTTTATTGTTAAAACAAGTGAAGATGTTTTTCTTCTAAACTTTAACATGTGCATTATTTGTTGGAGAGTTTATGGCCTCTATCCACTTAGAGACATTATCTACAACTATAAAAACATACTAATTGCCATTAGAAAGAGGGAATAAGCCTATAAAATCTATTGTTCCCACAGCCTTATACGGGTTATAATTGTTGTCAACTAGATTTAAGTGTGCAAGTAAAAGTGGCTCATATCTCAGAATTACAGGATAAGACTAGCATTTCAAATAACTTCGTAAAGTGATCTTCTTAGAGTAACTTGTAGTGGAAGTTTAGCATTGCTTAAGTCTTAGTGTGACAGTGTGACATGGTTGTATATGGATAATAAATTCATAAGACATTAAATCTACAAGTCCGTAAGCCTATCCTGAGACTAAATCCAAGAGCGATTCCGAAGGAGTGGAATAATTCTATGGTTAGATGGGTAGTCACGGGGCAGTTTCTTTTGTATATTTTTAAATGTTCATAGACAATTATAGTCGTTCATTCAAGCATTCAAAGGATAAGATTTCAGTAGAAAGAAAAGAGCAAGAAAAATAAATTAAGAAAGAGGATAGTGCTGAATTTTGAATAGAACAGTAATATGAAGCCACGTGGAGGGACAAGAAAGGAAATCTGTCACAGCTATAGTATGCCCTACTAAGGTTTCCATAAAGGGAAGTATATAAACTAAGACTTATCTCTTTTGAAAGGGGCTTGTGAGACAACCTACAGAAGAAATTCGGCAAAGCATTTGAGAGAACTCAACAAATTTTTAGATTTCTTCAAAAGAGGTTAGAGAGTGTTTTGGTGATCTTCCAAGTGGAAGTGAAGTAGCCTATTCAAATCAAATAGAGGTAAGACAAGCCAGAAGAAGGGTAAATATAGTAAGTGACACTCTTTGTATTGTGATTACTTTGTATTTGTAATAATGAAAGGAGTAGAAGATTAAGACATCCATTGTAATCATAGGGGATACCACATTGGTATTCTCAAGTATAGTGTATTGTCTCAGTAGAGGAAGAATCTCTACCACCGTGGAGTATGTCTCATAAGTAAAACCATGTAAATCTCTTGTGTCCTTACTTTGAATTTACATTCTGTGTTTTGAATTGAGTTGTGAACAAAGCTAAAGAATCATAAAACCTGTAACTTAAAAGAAGACCTAACTAAGAACAACCAATTCGTTTAATAGGCAAGGTGTCTGAAAGATAACTTTAGGGACTATTGTGATTAGTATGTAACAATAGATCTACATTAGTTGAATATGATAGAGAGTTCATTTCTGAGAAGAGTTTGAAGTTGTTCACCTACCAATTAAAAAGGGGGTAATACTAATTCTCCTCCACTCTCAGTATTATAGACTAGTAGATCTTAGGGTGAAGTTTGGAACTTCAATTGGTATTAGAGTACTGGTTCACTAGTTTGAAACTTAATAGCTTAGTGTACTAGTTTGAAAGTTAAAGTTTTAACTTGGTCAGCATACTGAGAAATGGATGTCAGTACCAGCACCAACACTACTTACAACAAGAAGGTTCCAATTTTCAATGGAACCAACTAGCATATATGGAGAGCGAGAATGCAGGTGGTATTTGCAACCATGGGCATATGGATGTGGTGAGATCTGTACAAGAGGGTTTTGTGCCTCCAAAAGAAGGTAAAGATCTAACCCCAAAGGAATTAAGGCAATTTGAGATCAATGGAAAGGCCTCAAATGTCATCATTTCAGCATTGACAGATGCTAAATATGCTAAAGTTATAGACTGCAAATCTACTATAAAGATATGGGATAGATTGCAGAAGGTTTATGAAGGTGATGGCAGAATGAAGGAGGCTAAGCTTCAAATTTTCAAGGAGAGATATGAATCTCTCAAAATGCAGAAACACAAGACGATCCAAGAGTTCATCACTAGGGTTATTGATGCTGTAAATGACCTTAGAAGTCATGAAAAGAACAAAAAGGACTCATCTATGGTGAAGAAAATTCTGAGAGTTTTGCTTGAGAGGTTTGCCTTAAAGGTGGCAATCATAGAGGAGAGTAGAGATCTTAATTCTATGTCACTGTATGATCTCTAGTACAATTTCATTGTATATGAGATAAGAATAAAGTCAAATAAAAGCTCCTCAATATCAAAGCCATCAAATGAGGTAGCTTTCAAAGCCATGAGACACTTGAAGATAAGAGAAGAGGAAAAATCATCCAGTGAGGATGATGATGATGATAAGGAAGAAAGTGAAGGTGAAGTATTGGCTTACTTCACAAGGAAATTCAGAAGGGGTTCTAAGAAAGGAAAAGGATAGTTGTCCTTAAGATGTTATCATTGTGGGCAGATGAGAGACTTTGTTTCTTAGTGCAAAGTGAAACTTAATGATGAAGATGAGGATGGTGATGATGAGTAGAATTCAAAATGGAGAAGACTATCATCCAAATCAAAGAAGTCCAATAAGTAGATTGTTAACCCGCAGAAGAAGAGAGGCTCATTCAAGAGTCATGTGATCCAGACAAAAGAAACTAATGAGGAGAAAGATGTAGACTTATTGAATAAGCATACCTTTGAGGCATCAACTTAATGTGGTAGTTCAACCTCTGAAAAGGAAGAGTAGGTTAATAAAGAAAAACCAGATCTTGAAGCTAAATTAGAAGCAACTTCAAAGGAGATAATCAGAAGAGGCAAAACCATAAAAAGGTTGGAGGCCCATATAAAATAAGTTGAAGCAAAGATTGAGGAAGCAAAATGTCAAAAAGATGAAATAAGGGCTGAACATATTGACTTAAAGATAAGATTTGAAGAACAAATCAAAATTTGTGAAGACCTTACAATGGAGCTTGCCTCAAAGACTTCAAAAATTGGTGAAATGGAGATATAGTTACTGAGATTCCAGCAATAACTCAAATAGTGATGAGAACTTATAGAAGCTTGAAGTGGTAGAAGAAACAAGCTTTACAAGAGAAAAGAAGAATGAAGAGAAAGTGCAGCAATCTGAGGCTATATTGCCTAAATAGAATAAGGCTTTGACACAAAAGTTGAAAGAAAAGGTTGTGACTCAAAAAAAAATAACTAAAGAAGAAAAGATAGTTATCAAAGCAAAGGTTAGCCCAAAAATGATGTATGTGGTTAAAAAGCAGCAACCCATAGCTTCTAAGTCTCAGAAAGAAGAGACTGAAAAGCCAAGAACAGCGAAGGATGAAAATAAAGAAGATTTGAAGAAGCAACCTAGGGTTGCAAACAAAAATGAAGAAAAGAAAGTCAACCAGCCAAGGGCTGAACAGAAGAAGGAGATGAAGGTGGCTAAAATGAAAGCCACACAAGCAAAAAAGCCAGCAACCATCCCTACACAGCAAGTAATAAACAAAAGAAAACAAGCTATGGTTAGACCCAAGAAAAGGCAGCTTCAAGGTCACTGCTTTATTGTGAAGTTTGAGGTCATAAGGCAAGTAAATACTAGTGGAGAAGGCCAGTATATGTCTCCAACTTAAGAAGATCTGATGTTGCATACAGGGGGAGACAATACAAAATTTAGAAGAGATCACCTGTTGTGAGTTCTTGCACATACTACAAAAAGTAAGGACACATTAACAAGGATTGTCGGTGACAGCCCAAGCCAATGGTTTCAAAGAACAAGTTTACTATATTGGTAGACTTGGAACAATGTGAAAGGTGCGGGCAGGATCACAATAATGCCAAAAGATGCATGACACATCTCCCTAAGCAAGAGAAGGCACTCGATGACATAATGAAAACAATTGGTATAGTTAAAGCTGAGAAAAAGGAGAAAGCTATCTTTAAGCCAATTCAAAAGAAGGAATATAAAGCTAAAAAAGAGGTGGCTAATTTAGCTAAAATGTCACTAAAGGCTGATTACAAGGATAAGCAGTGAATCCTTAATAATGGATGCAATTCACACATGACAAGAGACAAAAGTAAATTATCAAAGCTGAACAAGTCAAGAGAAGGTAGACTCAAGTTTGGCAATGATGATTCACTCAAAATTAGTGGTCAGGGGTAAGTAAATATTGGAAAAGGAAAGCTAAAAGATATTTTACATATTGAAGGACTTAGATATAATTTAGCATATGTTAGCTAACTATGCAATGAAGACCATTAAGTGATATTCACAAAAACTTATTGTCAAGTAAAGAGTAAAAAAGGCAATACTGTTGCAGCCGAGAAGAGGATAGCTGGAAATTTATATATGATTGATGAGGACAAGAAAAACAGCTGTTTACTTACAAAAGAAGAAGAAAATCAACTCTGGCATAGGAGGCTGGGACACTTAAAAAACACAGAAGAACATGAGGAAGCTGACCACTACTCATGCAATCAGAGACATTCCCAACTTCAAGAGAGAGAGAGAGAGTATGTCTGCTTAGCATGCTCTAAAAGAAAACATGCCAAAAAGTAGTATAAGACCAAAGAGTTCAATTATGAAGTAATGCTTGACATTATATATACTTATTTATGTGGACCGATGAGAAAAAAAGGGTTGAATGGTAAAAGGTACTTCATCTTGTTTGTTGATGATTATTCCAGAAGGACCTACATCATGCACCTCAAACACAAGTTAGAAGTTTTGAAATGCTTCAAGAGAAATAGAAGATTGGTTGAAAATGAGAGTGGAAAGAAGACCAAGCTATTGAGGTTAGATCAAGGTACTTAATTCACAAATGAAACTTTTGAAGATTACCTTGAGAAGCATGGAATTCACCATTAAATGATAGTAGCAAGAACACCTCAACAAAATGGGGTGGTAGAGAGGAAAAATAGAGCTGTGGTTGAAATGGCAAGAACTCTACCGCTGGAATCCAAGGTTCACACAAGATTTTGGATAAAAGCAACATTTACAGCCGTGCACCTACTGAACAGAGTCTTACTAAGGCCCAATACTAATAAGACTCTATATGAGCTATAGAGTGGGAAGAAGACAACAGCCAAGTATCTCAGAATCTTTGGTAACCCATGTTTTGTGAAGAACAAAGAGCAAAGCTTGGGAAAATTCCATGCTAGGTCAGATGAAGGCATCTTTGTGGGATGCTCAGCAAAGACAAAAGGTACAAAGTTTTCCTACATAAACTGGGAAAAGTGATCACTTCTAGTGATGTGAGAATAGATGAAAACTAGAAACAATTCAAAATGGAGAAGCTAAGGATAGTGAAGAAGATGACTTCAAGATAAATGAAGAATCAGACAAGCATGATAAGTTAAGACTCAGAGAATAGTGGGTTTGAAGATAAAAAAAAGAGATCCTCTTGCAACTAAGACTGTGCAAGAGAGAAAGGCAAAGAAAACTTGGACCAGTGCTCATCAAGGAAATCAGATCATAGGTGACCTATCAGCAGGAGTTACAATAAGAAGAAGAATTGTGGGAGCCACTGCTTTACTCTCACAACTTGAACCTAAATATGTTGAAGAGGCTGCATAAGACAAAGCTTGGGTTAAAGCTATAAATGAGGAGTTGGATCAAATTGAGAAGAATGATATATGGGAGCTGGTTCCAAGACCCACTAACAAGAATCTCATAGGAACAAAATGGGTGTTTAGAAATGAACACAATAAAGATGGCAAGGTGGTGAGGAACAAGGCTAGGCTGATTTGCAAAGGCTACACTCAAATAAAAGGAGTAGATGTTGATGAAACTTTTGCATTAGTAGCAAGGCTGGAAACTATTAAAATGTTCTTAGCTTTGGCACATAAGAGGTATAAAGTTATCAGATGGATATGAAATCAGCTTTTCTGAATGGGTTCCTAAAAGAAGAAGTGTATATTGAACAACCTGATGGATTACAAATCAGTGAGGATGAGACACATGTATGCAAGCTAAAGAAAGCCTTGTATGGCTTTAAACAAGCCCCAAAATCATGGTACAATAGGCTAGATGCATATTTGAGAAGGATGAACTTCAAAAAGGGAATAGTTGATAATAACTTATATGTGTTCAACTCGGAGAAAGGCCAGTTGATAACCATAGTATATGTAGATGGCATCATCTTTAGAGGGAATCACTTTGAGTTATATTAAGAATTTGCACAGATGATGAGTGAGGAATTTTAGATGTCATTGATTGGAGAAATGACCTACTTTCTTATATTACAGATAAAATAATGTGAAGAAGGTATTTTTATTTTTCAAACAAAATATGCCAAAGTGATGCTGAAAATGTTTGGCATGGAGGATAATAGACCAATCAGTACCCCTATGTTAATAGGCTGCAAGTTAACAAAAGATCAGGAAGGAATGAGTACAAGCCCTACATAATACAAGAAGATGATAGGGAGTTTTCTATACCTTACAACATCAAGGCCTAATCTCATGCAAGTTGTATGCATTGCCAACAGATTCCAAACTGATCCTAAGGAAACTCATGTGCTGGCAGTGAAAAGAATCCTAAGATACCTCAAAGAGACACTAGAAATGGGTTTGTGGTATCCTGCCATGGATTCTGTAAAACTACAAGCATACACTAATGCAGATTGGGTAGGAAGTACAGATGACAGAAAATTAACTAGCGGCTGCAGCTTCCACTTGAGTTCAAAGTGTGTTGCATTGTTGAGTAGAAAGCAAAATAGTGTTGCTTTGAGCACAGCTGAGGCTGAGTATATGGCTACTTGTGCAACATGTACTCAGGTGTGATATGGATGCACTAAATATGTTGGCACTAAATATCAAATCTCAGATATTCTAACTAAACCTCTATCCACAGAGCTGTTTGAAAAGCACATAATGAGTTTGTTTGTACAAATGCCTCTTCAAGCCTGAAGTTCAAGTGAATCCTCCATCTCTACTTTGTGAGTTTTTCAAAGTTGTAATTGGTTTGCAAAGGGGGAGAGAAGCAACAGTGTAGGGGAAGTGCATATTTAGGGGGAGTTGTAATCCATCTACTTCTGGACTATTACTCTAAGAAGATTATGAAGGACTGCTACAGAATGGCTTTTGTTGTGAGTGTTGCCAACAATTACAAAGGGCGATATTATTGTTCCCACAGCCTTATACGGATTACAAGATAAGACTAGCATGTTAAATAACTTCGTAAAGTGATCTCCTTAGAGTAAACTTATAGAGGGAGTTTAACATTGCTTAAGTCTTAGTTTGATAGTGTGATAGGGTTTTATACAGATAATAAATTCATAAGACATTAAATCTTCAAGTCCATAAGCCTGTCCTAAGAATATGTCCAGGAGCAATTCCAGAGGAGAAAAATAATTCTGGGGTTAGATGGGCAGTCACGGTGGTAGTTTCTTTTGTACATTTTTAACTGTTCATGGGCAATCCTGGTCATTCATTCAATCTTTCAAAGGATGAGATTTCAATAGAAAGAAAAGAGCAAGAAAAATAAATTAAGAAGGAGGATAGTACTGAATTTTGAATAGAACAGTAATATGAAGCCACATAAAGGGGCAAGAAAGGAAATTCGTCACAACTACAGTAAGCCCTAGTAGGGTTTCCATTGAGAGAAGTATATAAACTGAGATTTATCTCTTTTGAAAGGGTCGTGTGAGACAACCTACAAAAGAAATTCGGTGAAGCATTTGAGAGAATTCAACAAATTTTCAGATTTCTTTAAGAGAGGTCAAAAAGTGTTTTGGTGATGTTCCAAGAGGCAGTGAAGCAGCCTATTCAAATCAAACAGAGGCAAGACAAGCTAAAAGAAGGGTAGATACAGTAAATAACACTCTTTGTATTATAATTGCTTTGTATTTGTAATAGTGAAAGGATCAGAAGATTAAGACATCTATTGTAATCATAAGGGATACCACACTAGTATTCTCAAGTATAGTGGATTGTCTCGGTAAAGGAAGAATCTCTATCACCGTGGAGTATGTCTCATGGGTAGAATCACATAAATCTCTTGTGTCCTTACTTTGAATTTACATTCTATGTTTTGAATTAAGTTGTAAACAAAGCTAAAGAATCATCAAACCCATAACCTAAAAGACCTAATCAAGAACAACCAATCCGTTTGATAAACAAGGTGTCTAAAAGGTAATTATGGGGACTATTGTGATTAGTAGGTAACAATAAATCTACCTTAGTTGAATATGAAAAAGATTTCTGTTGTTCCCATAGCCTTGTATGGGTTGTAATTGTTGTCAACTAGCTTTACATGTGCAAGTAAATTGAAGCCACATGGAAGGGAAAAAAGGTAAAACCACACAGAAGGGCCAGAAAGTAAATTTACTGCGTAAGCCCTATCAGGGTTTCATGGAATAGAGTATATAATTGTCTTGAAAGACAAAGAACAGGGTATTGGCAATATTCAATATTCAACAAAACCTAGACAACCGACCAACCAAAGAGAACGCCAAACCATACACGAAAGAATACCATCGGCAAGGATGAAGAGAGTGAACAGTACATTCGATGGACGAATATCGTGAACAGTAAACCGGTTGAACAGTGTCGTCAGTGAATAGTAGCATTCGAGTTAACAGTTGTTGTTGAATGAATAGTAGCTGACGCCGGAAGAAGAAAAGAAACCCGACGACCAACGAACAGTACATGGCAAAATGAAGAGAAGCATGGCCAAAATCCGATTTGGGGCTGAATAAAGAACAAAGGTGGATGGTCGAAGCAATTGAGCAGCCATCGATGGGAAGGAGAGAGAAAACACAGCCATCAACTGCCAAAAAATCAAGCAAACTTACGAACGAAGAAAGAGAAAAATGATCGAACAGGGGGTCGAGCAAAACTGTGAGGGGACCAGATCCGAACTGGAACGGGTGAGATGAGACCAGATCGGGAACAGGTGTGAGAGATCCAATGGCTAGACGTTGGAAGAGAAAGAAACAGACGATTGGAAAAATAGAGAAATCGGTTAATGGGAGAGAAAACCGTTTGAATTGAGTTGTGAACGCAGCTAAAGTATTAGCCAACCCATAACCTAACAAAGACCTAAACAAGAACATTCGTATTTTCTATTAGGCAAGGTGTCTGAAAGGTAACTTTGGGGACTATTATGATTAGTAGGTAGCAATAGATCTACCTTAGTCGAATCTGAGAAAGAGTTTGCTTTTAAGAAAAGGTTAAAGTTATTTACTTACCTGTAAATTGCGAATTGTGGTAATACTGATTCACACCCCTCTTAGTATTACAAACTAGTAGATCCTAAGGAGAAGTCGGGAGCTTCAATTGGTATCAGAGCCCGGTTCACCAATTTGAAGTTTAACAGCTTGGTGTACTAGTTTGAAAGGATCTAGAAGTTTGACTTGTTCAGCATATTGAGAAATGAAAGCCGGTACCAACACTAGCACCACTTACAGCAAGAAGGTTCCAATCTTCAATGGAACCAACTACCATATATGGAGAGCAAGAATGCAAGTGGTATTTGCAACCATGGGCATAAACGTGGTGAAATGCATACAAGAGGATTTTGTGGGCTCTAAAAGAAGGTAAAGACCTAACCCCATAGGAGTTAAGGCAGTTTGAGATAAATGGGAAGGCCTCAAATGTCATCTTTTCAGCATTGACAAATGCTGAGTATGCTAAAGTGATGGACTACAAATCTGCTAAGGAAATATGGGACAGACTGCAGAAAAATCTATGAAGGTGATGGCAGAATGAAGGAGGCTAAGCTTCAAGTATTTAAGGAGAGATATGAATCTCTCAGAATGCAAAAGAATGAGACAGTCTAAGAGTTCTTCACCAGGGTTATTGATGCTGTAAACGACCTGAGAAGTCATGGGAAGAACAAGAAGGACTCATTCGTTTTGAAGAAGATTCTGAAAATTCTGCCTGATAGGTTTGCCTCAATGGTAGCAGCCATAAAGGAGAGTAGAGATCTCAATTCTATGTCTTTGCATGATCTCTAATGCAATCTCATTGCATATGAGATGAGGATAAAGTCAGCTGAAAGCTCTGCAACAACAAAGGTGTCAAAGGAGGCAGCTTTCAAAGCTATAAAGCACTTGAAGATAAAAGAAGAGAAAGAATCATCCAGTGAAGAGGATGATGATGAGGATGAGGAAGAAAGTGAAGGTGAAGTATTGGCTTATTTCACAAAGAAATTCAAAAAGGGGTCTAAAAAGGGAAAAGGACAATTGGTCTTAAGATGTTATCATTGTGGGAAGATTGGACACTTTGCTTCTAAGTGCAAAGTGAAGCGTGATGATGAAGATGAGGATGATGATGATGATGAGCTGAACTCAAGATGGAGAAGATCATCATTCAAATTAAAGAAGTCAAGTAAAAAGACTACCAACCCACAGAGGAAGAAAAGAGACTCATTCAAGAGTTATATAAGTCAGACAAAAGAAGCTAATGAGGAGGAAGATGAAGAATCATTAGATGAGTATGTCTTTATAGCATCAACAGAAGGTGATAACTCAACCTATGAAAAGGAAGAGGAGGTTGATGAAGAAGAGCCAGATCTTGAAGCTGAACTGGAAGCAGCTTTAAAAGAGATAATTAGAAGGGACAGAACTATAAAAAGGTTCGAGGCTCACATAAAACAAGTTGAAGCAAAGTCTGAGGAAGCTGAAAGTCAAAATGATGAGATAAGGGCTGAACATATTGACTTGAAGAGAAGATTTGAAGAACAAATCAAAATATGTGAAGACCTTACAATAGAGCTTGGCTCAAGGATTCAACAATTGAAAAAATGGAGATAGAGTTATTGAGACTTCAGCAAGAACTCAATAAGAGTGAGAAAAACTTGTAGATGTTTGAAGTGGTAGGAGAAACAAGTTCTGCAAGAGAAAAGAAGAATGAGACTTTGCCACAGAAGTTGAAAGAGAAGGTTGTAACTCTAGTGAAGATAACTGAAGAAGAGAAGATAATTATCAAACCAAAGCCAAGGCCAAAAATGATGGATGTGGTTAAAGAGCAGCAGTCCATAACTGCTACGTCTCAGAAAAAAAGAAAGTTAGCCAGCAAAGGGCTACGACTAAACAAAAGAAGGAGAAGAAGGTGACTGAAATGAAAACCATATAAGTAAAGAAGCCAGCTATGTTGCCTACACAGCAAGTGATGAACAGAAGAAGACAAGCTGTGATCAGACCCAAGAAGAGGCAGTTTCAAGGTCATTACCTTTATTGTGGTGTTTAAGGTCATAAGGCAATTAATTGCTGGTGGAGAAGGCCAGTATATGTCTCCAACTTGAGAAGTTACAATGCTGCATACAGGGAGAGACAATACAGAATCTAGAAGAGAACGCCTGTCGTGGGTTCTTGCACATACTGTAAAAGGCAAGGACATACTGACGAGGATTGTTGGTGGAAGGCTAAACTAGTAATTTCAAAGAACAAGTTTGACAGACTTGGAACAATGTGAAAGGTGTGGGCAGGATGGCCATAATGCCAAGAGATGCATGACACTTCTCCCTGAGCAAGAGAAGGCACTTAATGGCACAGTGAAAACAAATGGTGTAGTCAAAGCTGAAAAAAAAAGAGAAAGCTATCTTCCAACTAATTCAAAAGAAGGAATATAGAGCAAAAAGGGAGGTGGCTAATCTAGCTGAAATTGCACTGAAGGCTGATTGCAAGGATAAGCAGTGGATCCTTGATAGTGGATACACTTCACACATGATAGGAGACAAGAGTAAATTGTCAAATCAAAAACAAATCAAGAGAAGGTAGAGTCAAGTTTGGCAATGATAATTCACTCAACATCAGTGGTTAGGGGTCAGTAAAAGTTGGAAAAAGAAACTTGAAAGATGTTTTGCATGTTGAAGGACTTAGATATAATCTAGCATCTATTAGCCAATTATATAATGACGACCACAAAGTGATATTCACAAAAATAGGTTGCCAAGTAAAAAGTAAAGAAGGCAATACTGTTGCAGCTGGGAAGAGAACAGTTAGAAATTTATATGTGATTGATAAGGACAAGACAAGTAGCTATTTACTCACCAAAGAAGAAGAAAATCAACTCTGGCATAGAAGGCTGGGACACTTATCACAAAAGAACATGAGGAAGCTGACCACTACTCATGCAATTAGAGACATTCCCAACCTTAGGAGAGAGAGAGAGTATGTCTGCTCAGCATACTCTAAAGGAAAACATGCCAAAAAGCAGTACAAGAACAAAGAGTTAAATTCTGAAGCAGTGCTTGACATTATACGTACTGATTTGTATGGACTGATGAGGATAAAAGGGTTGAAAGGTGAGAGGTATTTCACTTTGTTTGTTGATGATTATTCAAAAGGGACCTATCTCATGCACCTTAAGGTCATAAGTTTTGAATTGCTTTGAGAGATACAGAAGATTGGCTGAAAATGAGAGTGGAAAAAAGATCAAAGTATTTAGGTTAGATCAAGGCACTAAATTTATGAATAAAGCTTTCGAAGATTATCTTGAGAGCATGGAATTTATCATCAAATGGTAGCAGCAAGAACACCTCAATAGAATGGGGTGGTAGAGAGGAAAAATAGAGCTGTGGTTGAAATGGCAAGGACTCTACTGCTGGAATCCAAACTTCACACAAGATTCTGGACAGAAGTAACATTTACAGCCATGCATCTACTAAACAGACTATTACTAAGGCCCAATACTGACAAGACTCCATATGAGCTATTGAGTGGGATGAAGACAACAGCCAAGTATCTCAGAGTCTTTGGCAGCCCATGTTTTGTGAAGAATAATAAGGAGAAAAACTTAGGAAAATTCAACGTTAGGTCTGATGAAGGCATCTTTGTGGGATACTCATAAAAGACAAAAGGTTACAGAGTTTCCTACATAAGCTGGGAAAAGTGATCACTTTTAGTGATGTGAGAATAGATGAGAACTGGAAACAATGTAGAATGGAGAAGCTGAGGACAAAGAAGAAGATGACTTCAATGTGGAAGAGGAATTAGACCAACTTGAAGAAAAGGAATAAGAAGTAAGTTCAGACTCAGAGAAGAGAGAGTCTGAAGATGAAGAAAGAGATCCTCTTGCAACTAAGACGAGGCAAGGTAGAAGGACAAAGAAAACATAGATCAGTGCTCATCAAGAAGATCAGATCATAGGTAACCCATCAGCAGGAGTTACAACAAGAAGAAGAATTATGGGAGCTACTGCTTTACTCTCATAAGTTGAACCTAAATCTGTTGAAGAGGCTATTTAAAATAAAGCCTGAGTCAAAGCTATCAATAAAGAGCTGGATCAATTGAGAAGAATGATGCATGGGAGCTAGTTCCAAGACCTACTAATAAAAATGTCATAGGAATGAAATGGGTGTTTAGGAATAAACAAAATGAAGATGGCAAGTTGGTGAGGAACAAGGCTAGGCTAGTTTGCAAAAGCTATACGCAAATAGAAGGTGTAGATATTGATGAAACTTTTGCACCAATAGCAAGGTTAGAAACTATTAGAATGTTCCTAACTTTGGCAGCACACAAGAGGTATAAAGTCTATTAGATGGATGTGAAATCCACCTTCCTGAATGGGCTCCTGAAAGAAGAGGTGTATATTGAACAACACGATGGAGTACAAATCAGTGAAGATGAGAATCACGTGTGCAAGCTGAAGAAAGCCTTGTATGGTCTTAAGCAAGCCCTAAGAGCATGGTACAGCAAGCTGGATGTGTACTTAAGAAGGTTGAACTTCATAAAAGAAACAGTTGATAATAACCTATATGTGTTCAACTTAGAGAAAAGCCAGCTAATAACCATAGTATATGTGGATGACATCATCTTTGGAGGGGATCACTCTGAGCTATGTCAAGATTTTGCACAGAAGATGAGTGAAGAATTTGAAATGTCATTGATTGGAGAAATGACATACTTTCTTGGATTACAGATAAAGCAGTGTGAAGAAGGTATCTTTATTTCTCAGACGAAAAATGCCAAAGAGATGCTGAAAAAGTTTGGCATATAGGATAGCAAACCTATCAGTACCCCTATGATAGTGGGCTACAAGTTAACAAAAGATCAGGAGTAAAGGAGTACTAGCCCTACAGAATATAGGAAGATGATAGGGAGCTTTCTGTACCTTACAGCATCAAGGTCTGATCTTATGCATACTGTGTGCGCTGCCAGCATGTTCCAAGTTGATCCTAAGGAATCTAATGTGTTGGCAATGAAAAGAATCCTAAGGTACCTCAAAGGAATATTGGAAATGGATTTGTGGTATCCAGCCATGGATTCTGTTAAACTACAAGCATACACTGATGCAAACTGGGCAGGAAGTATAGATGACAAAATCAACCAGTGGCTGCAGCTTTTACTTGGGTTCAAAGTATGTTACATGGTTAAGTAGAAAGCATAACAGTGTTGTTTTGAGCATAGTTGAGGCGGCGTATATGGCTGCTTGTGCAGCATGTACATAGGTGATATGGATGCTAAGACAATTAGCAGACTTGGGTGTTGAAGTGAAGTTACTAGTAAGTGTACTTTGTGATAATCAAAGTGTTATTAATCTCAACAAGAATCCAGTTCAACATTCAAGGAGCAAGCATATTGACATCCGGTATCACTTTATCAAAGATCAAGTGGAATAAGGTACAATTCAATTGGAGTATGTTGGCACTAAAGATCAAATTTCAGATATTCTAACTAAACCTCTGTCCACAGAGTTGTTTGAAAAGCATAGATTGAGTCTATATGTGGAGATGCCTCCTCAAGCCTGAAGTTTAAGTGAATCCTCCATCTCTACTTTACGAGTTTTTCATATTTGTAATTGGTTGATAAAGGGGAGAGAAGCAACAATTCAGGGAGAGCTGTTAATAAAGGGGGAGCGCATATTTAGGGGGAGTTGAAGTTGCAAATGTTGTTTAATGGCATTTGTTATAAGTGTTGCCAACAATTACAAAGGGGGAGATTGTTGTTCCCACAGCCTTGTATGGGTTATAATTGTTATCAACTAGCTTTACGTGTGTGTGCAAGTAAATTGAAGTCACGTGGACGGGCAAAAAGGAAAAACCACACAGAAGGACAAGAAAATAAATTCACTGCGTAAGCCCTATTAGGGTTTTATGGAATAGAGTATATAATGGTCTTGAAAGACAAAGAACAGGGTGTCGGCAATATTGAATATTCAGCAAAACCTACACAACCGACTAATGAAAGAGAACGTCAAACCCTACATAGAAGAATACCATCGGCAAAGACGAAGAGAGTGAATAGTGCAGTCGTGAACAATATCCGGTATGAACAATAGCATTCGAGTTAACAGTAGTTGTTGAGTGAACAGTAGCTGTCGCCGGAAGAAGAGGAGAAACCATACGACCAATGAACAGTACACTGCAAAATGAAGAGAAGCATGACCAAAATCCAATTTGGGGGCTGAACAAAGAATAAAGGTGGACGACCGAAGCAATTGAGCAGTCGTCGACGGGAAGGAGAGAGAAAACACAGTCATCGACAGCCAGAAAATCAAGCAAACCGACAAATGAAGAAAGAGAAAAATGCCCGAACAGAGGGTAGAGCAAAACCGTGAGGGAGACTAAATCCAAACTGGAACAGGTGAGACAAGACCAGATCAGGAACGGGTGAAAGAGATTTGGTGGCTAGACGTTAGAAGAGAGAGAAATAGATGGTTAGAAAAACAGAGAAACCGGTCAACAGGAGAGAAAATCGGGAACGAGCGAAGAAGGCTAGACAGCAGGACAAAGAAAAGTAGACCACCGATAGAAAAGGGAGGAAATCCGGCCAAGTGGGTGAACGGAAAAGAGAAATCTGGTGAAGAGAGAGAAATTTAGCTAGACAGCAGGAGAGAGAGAAACGGACAGGCGAGCTGTAAGACAAGGAGACAGGTGAGACTGTAAGATGGTGAAAGCAAGAATTGTGTGAAATAACGTAGAAAAGAAATTCAGCAAAGCACGTAAAGAACTTAACGTATTTCCAGATTTCCATAGGAGAGGTTAGAGAGCGTTACGGTGAACTTCAAAGTGGCAATGCAACAACCTTTCAATTCAATAGAGACAAGACAAGTTAGAATAAGGTTAGACATAGTAAGTGACACTCTTTGTATTGTACTTGCTTAGTAATTCCAATAATGAAGGAGCAGAGAATTAAAGACATCCATTGTAACTTGTGTTTACAAGTATAGTGGATAGTCTCAGTAGAAAAAGAGTCCCTACTACCTTGGATGTACGTCACGCTTACGAAACCACATAAATCTCGTGTGTCCTTAATTTGCTTTATGTTCTGTGTTTTGAATTGAGTTGTGAACGCAGCTAAAGTATCAGCCAACCCATAACCTAACGAAGACCTAAATAAGAACATTCGTATTGTCTATTAGGCAAGGTGTCTGAAAGGTGACTTTGGGGACTATTTTGATTAGTAGGTAGCAATAGATCTACCTTAGTCAAATATGAGAAAGAGTTCGCTTTTAAGAAAAGGTTGAAG
This sequence comes from Ceriops zippeliana, assembly GCA_037897445.1. Classification (NCBI taxonomy): domain Eukaryota; kingdom Viridiplantae; phylum Streptophyta; class Magnoliopsida; order Malpighiales; family Rhizophoraceae; genus Ceriops; species Ceriops zippeliana. Next base: position 794,237 of record JBAPLH010000115.1, read on the forward strand.
TTATTCACTTACCTACAAATTGTGAATTGTGGTGATACTGATTCACCCCCCTTTTACTATCACAAAATAGTAGATCCTAGGGAGAAGTCGGGAACTTTAAGTTCATTTATGAGAGGCATTTGAAGTTGTTCACCTACCAATTAAAAAAGGGGTAATACTGATTCATCCCCCCTCTCAGTATTACAAACTAGTAAATCCTAAGGTGAAGTTGGGAACTTTAAAATTAATATCTTATACATTAAAAATCTCTATCTCTAATATCCCATGTTGTGGCATCTCCTAATAGTCGTTGTCTTTTGACATATATCACAACACTTAACATACTTTCTTACATTAGCAAATAAAGTTAACCAAAAGAAATCACATTAGAGAATCTTAATTATAGTTTTTGAGGGTCCAAAGTGTCTCCTATATTCTAGTGTATGTAATGGGAAATGATGCTCTCAAATTCTTCTTGTGGAACACACCTTTGGATCAGTTCATCCAAACAATATTTAAAGAGAACCGACTTATCCTAAAAGTAACATCACATATCTCTAAGAAATTATTTCTATTATCAGGAGGACATATGCTAAGGAAGTAATCCACAAACAATATAGTTTACAAAATCAACATGTTAGGATACCCTAAACAACATCACCCCCATTAAGTAATCATCAAGGAAGGAATCATCAATGGGTACAGCATTAACCCTCTCATCATCAATATTTCTCTTTAGTCGTGAAAGGTGATTTGTTACCACATTCCCAAACCCCTTTTTGTTTAAGATCTTAATGTCAAACTTTTGTAATAAAAAGATCCATCAGATATGTCATGGCATGGCATCTTTATTGCTTAAGAGGTATTTAAACTTGCATGATTTGTATACATAATTACCTATACACCAACCAAATAAGGCTTAAACTTATCAAAAGTAAAAACAACTAGTAACTCTTTTTTGGTAGTTGTTTAGTTAGTTTGTGCATCATCAAGAGTTTTGCTAGTATAATAAATAACAAATGGTTTATTGTCCTTCCTTTGGCCTAACATTATACCAACCTAAAGGTCATTAACATAACACATTACTTCAAAAGTACTTTAGCTTAGCGATTGCATTACGGGTGCTCAAATTAATGCTTCTTTCAACTTGTAAAAAGCATGAAGACAATCTTAGTTAAAGTCAAAAGGAGCATCTTTAACAAGCAAATTATATAAAGGTTTTGCATTTTTAAGAAATCTTTTATAAAGCACCAATAAAATCCAACATGACCAAGAAAACTCCGAACTCCTTTCACTATAGTTGGCGGAGGCAGTTTTTTAATCACTTTAATTTTTTCCTTATTAACTTCAATACGACAAATAGAAATCAAATGACTATGAATAATGCTTTCGTTAATCATAAAATGACATTTTTCCCAATTAAGGACCAAATTAGTTTCTTTACATTACTACAAAACATGAAATATGTTAACTAAATATTGATTAAAGGAAGTCTAATAACCCAAAAAATATCCATAAATACTTTTTTAATCTCTTTAACAAAATAAAAAAAATAGTAGTCATACAATGCTGAAAGGTAACAAAGGCATTACAAAGACCAAAAGGCATCCTTCTTAAGGCAAACACACCATAAAAACAAGTAAATGTGATATTTTCTTGGTTTTCAGGATGAATAATGATTTGGTATGATTTCAAATAACCATTAAGGCAACAAAAGAAAGAATAATTAACTAAGCATGTAAACATCCAATTAATAGAGGAAAGGGAAAAATGATATTTACTGGTGGCATTATTAAGTTTGCAATAATCAATGGACATTCTGTCGCTCGTAATAGTCATAGTGGGTATCAATTCATTATTTTGATTTTTCAGTATAGTCATATCCCTTTTCTTTTTTTTTTTTTTTTTTTTTGCACTACTTGCAACTACTTGCATTGGACTAATCTATGTACTACTTGAAATTGAATAAATGATAGCTGCGTCAAGCAATTTTAGGATTTCACCCTTAATAACTTATTTCATATTAGAATTAAGTCTCCTTAGTGGTTAATAGTTGGTTTACAATCATCTTCTATAAGTAAGTAATGCATACAAATAGAAGGTTTAATTCCTTTAAAATCATGAATATTGTAGTTAATAATTTTCCAACGACGTCAAAGGATTCTAATCAACTTGTTCATCATTCAAGGCAAGAATTTTTTTTTTATTTTTAAAACTTATTATGTATAAATAAGTATGGTAAATGTGCATGTAACATATATAATATGTATAACTATAATTTGAAAAGATGAAATTTTTTTAATTGTATGTACATTTTGTAATCATTGTATATATTTTACTTAATTATATATACACCACATTTATCGAAAAAAAAAAAAACAAAAAATGCAAAACACAAAAGCATATGGGACTTGCACGGGTCCTATCACGCCATGTAAGTCCACCATTGAACTATCCATTCGGCCCTAGTCACCAAGCCTTTTCCCAAAAAATTGAACCTTAATTCTCAGGTCTTTGTTGATGTGGTTTAATTTGGTTTTTTCTTTCCATAGAGTTGTTAAAGGTAATAAGTCTCCTCAATTTGTTATCACAAGCACAAACTCTAATGCCAAGTGTGAGGTTGATGACGGAGCAGGATTGGCTGTTTAGAGGTGTGGTGTCTATAGCAATACAACTTAAAGATGTTCACATAATTGAAGAGAAATTAATAAAAAAAAACATGTAAATGTGTACAAATTGACTCCTATTAATTATTTATTGGCTCTTTCATGTTTTTCTGTAGAGATGTTATATTAGATTAAGGATGGTGGCCACTTATTTGATATATATTTTAGTGATGTCAAGCCAGAGGAGCCAAAAGAAATCAACAAATCTATGTTCATATTGTGCATTGCATAAAGGTTCCTCTTCATGCCTAGAACTAGCTGTCTTCCTTAAGGATAACATTATGAAAAAACAATCACTTGATGTTGTGAGAATTCTAGTTTTTATTATTCTTACTAAGGCAGTCGACAAGAAATATATGGTGAAAATTAATGATCGTTTTATTCTTCTTGTATTTGAGTTCCCAAATTTCCATTTCGTATTTTAGCATGGTGTTTTTCTTGGAATAGAAACTCTCAAACCTTTGACTCTAAATCCTCTAGTCTTGATTTCTCTGAGCATTTGGTGCCTGCTGCTGATAATAAGAACGAGAAAATGAGACAAAGGCAAGAATATAATGATGGACAAGGTGTCCGTGAATGCACAATTGGACAATGATATGTTTGATTCCTGTGTTCTCGAAGAATGGCATCCTGTATCATGGTTAATTCTCCAATTTAACTAGACCAAAAAATATAAAAAAAATCACTTTACACTTTGACAAAAAAAATCATCAATTATTTTTACCGAACACTATTCATTTATCAATTATTAATATTCAGTTTTCAACTATTGACTATTAACTATCCACTATCAATTTTCAAAAACTAAATTAAACGACCCTAACTCTCACATAATTGTGAGATTTTTTGTAACAATTCTCGTCTCATATGTTGTCCACCTCCCTTGTATATTATCAAGATTAATTTAAAAAAAAAATAGCAGAAATGCAAGCAAAGAATGGTGTATGGGCCCTAATTAACGAAAGAGAATGAGTACCGCTGCCAACAGTTTTAAGTTTACGCAATAATGGGGTTTTGTCTATCACCTGTAATGAAAAATATATTTTTTAGGAGACGTGTGGGACCGAATAATTATAAGACGATGGATAATTCTCTTTTCTCACTTAAATCTTCAACTTTCCATTTCATGATTCGAATATTTGGAGCTCCAAATTTGTCTTTTAATTCTCAACTATTGCATTGTCATCTCAATCCGGTGTAACCCAAAATTTCTGTGAGCTAGCTGTATCATTACAGAGAATTATAGACATTGATATTGCCATGCAAGGCAACATGGCAATTTGCAAACACCAACCACACAAGCTTCCAAAGCTTTGTTTGAAACTCTTGCCTGCTGCCAGCTATAAGCCCAATAGCTCACACATGGATAAACAGTATTATTCCTTAACTTAATTAATTCCTATTAGCATTGGTCCAACCTGTCTCAATGTCTTCTCCTCCTTGATCCCCTATATAAATCAAGCACCCACTGCCCATTACTCCACACCCCTCAAGAAAAAATAAAACAAACTTATAGCTAATTTTTTGCTAAGTTAGAGCCATATTTATAGTATCATATTGTACTATACTGGAAATGGCTAGCAGCAAAAACACTTCTCTTGTTCTCTTTCTGGCATTGAATCTCGTCTTCTTTAACCTTGTCACTGCACGTGGTGGGGGCTGTCCTTCTCCAGGTTCAAAGCCAACTCCTTCCCCTCCCCCTTCCTCTTCTAGTTCCCCTTCCCCTTCTTCCGGTGGAAAATGCCCAAGGGATGCTCTTAAACTGGGTGTATGTGCCGATTTACTGGGCTCAGTGCTTAATGTCACCATTGGTACACCACCTGTACAACCTTGCTGCAGCCTCATCCAAGGCCTAGTTGATCTAGAGGCGGCCGTCTGCCTTTGCACTGCCATCAAAGCCAACGTATTGGGCATCAACCTCAACATCCCAGTTTCCCTAAGCTTGCTTCTGAACGTCTGCAGTAAAAGTGTCCCGAAAGGCTTCCAGTGTGCCTGATCTCAGACGTTTCTCTCAATTCATATATAATCATGCATTTCTTTGCCTGAAGTGACTATTGTCTTTTTTTTTTAATGTCTTGGTGATTGTTCATTTTAATTGTGCTGGATTCATACCTTTCTTTATCATGAATAAATTACGTCATTCTCATGATGAGTGTTTTGATTTGAAATGAAGTTGATTTTACTTGTTTATTGTATCAATCCGAATTTCTGGATTATTTTTTTCTTTGACGGATAATCACTTTTGTTAATAATTCTAAGTAAATATTATGATATAAAGATTTTAAGTGAGGCCCATGCTTATAACGTTGCGTCATTTGCAATTGCAGTGGCAAAATGTCAACAAAATCCAAAGTTATTAAGAAATGAATCATATACTAAAAGTGGAACATACTTTTTCATGTGCAAATAAGGTGGGTTAAAAACTATGAATAAAATACATACTCCCCATGTGCGTAGAAATTCCCAATTAATATAAAAATAAGCACAGCATTTGGAATTTAAGATCTAATGGATATAAAAAAAATAGTAATACCTTATCAACTCAAATTATTAGATGGAACTTAAGGTATGAACTACATATTTTAGTTCTAATGGCTTATTGCAGCTGCAGTATCTTCCCCAACTTTTAAATTCAAAGATATCATGTGACGTACACAAATTTCATATATTGTAATTTATATGAGAAAAGAGCAAAAAAAAAAAAAAAAACAACCCGGAGAAAGGAGGGAAAAATGAAAGACAACATGCAGAAACAGAAAGTGCTCCCACACTATCCGCGTCAATTGCGTCCTTTCTGCAGAGGTTTACACTCACCAACCGTACGTAACAACTTTTGAAGAAACTGGTGTTCCCCAGCTTTCCCCAGCTTGTAGGCTAAAACCGGGCTCGGTTTGAAAGCAGAAAGCTGAACCTTAATGCAGGAATTAAAACTTATGAAAGACAAAGCTATTTCCCCACATCTACAGGGCGTTTGGATCCCTGTGTGAAGGTTCACCAGCCAAAATCTCGGCCAAACTAATTTGGTAAGGGGTGTTTGTTAAGACTGATTATGACCAGCATGTGGTTAACTTACCCACAACAGTCTACACTGAACTCAGCGGGTAGGATGAAAAATTTGTACGCCTTTTCGCTGTTTACTATTGCTGATTACCATTGTTAATTATTAACTGTCTTATTGATGAATTTAAAAAAAAAAAAAAAACAACTGATGTTATCAATCGCTGCTAGAATAACAAAATGATTATCTCAAACTTTCGTTGCAATATATAATTTTTTTTTGTCTTTTTGGCTAGCTTGCTTTTGACTTCTCCCGTAACAAAAAACAACAATTGCTACTAAGTTAACCATCCCGTGGCACAAGAGGACACATATCTATCAGACAAAACCTAAAAGTTCAACAAAGTAATATGTTATTCATTTCTTACGACAATATGAACAATTAATTGCAAAAGTAGAGAAACAATAGAACTTTCGGCCCACATTAACAATGACAATGACGAGTCATTTGTTTTCGGTATCCTTATTTGTAGTGTTAAACAAGTATATGAAAATTTCATATTTTATTATTCAATAAAAACGTCACATAATAATTTAAAAGTATATATAGTAAATTAAATTGCATGTGTTTATATAATTACAAACATATATATTTAGTCAAATAGAAAAATTAAATTGGATTCAATTAAACTAATATCTATTGTAATTATAATTATCTTCTAATTTAGATTAACATCAATATCCCTTCATCCTGATTTCGTAATACTTTTAATTTTAACATATGCTTCAATTTGATAAATGTTTCATAGTTCATTGGCTTTGTGAGAATCTCAATTACTTAATCTTTAAACTAGTAATTTGCCAATTAATCTTCTTTTTATCAACTTAAATTTTGAAAAAATGAAAGTGAATATCAATATGTTTACTCCTTAAATATATTATTAGATTCTTAACCAAATTAATTGCAGAAATATTGTCAATAAATGTATTTGTAAGACTTTCAACTAGAATATGAATCTTATTTAGCAAATTATGCAACTAATAGCTTGAGAGACACTTGAAACAATGTCTACATACTCTGCTTCACAAGTTGAAAGTACAATAATAAAGTGTTTCTTCGATAACTACGTACAAACAATAGTTTTAAAGTTGAAATAATATCTAGAAGTACTCCTACAATCATCTATATCTTCAACCTAATCACTCTTAGGATAGCTTATAAAAGCATAATTTATAGATAAAAAATAAAGTAGACTATAATCATGAGTTCCTTTTATATACCCTATAATTCTTTTAGCAACAACTTACATATGAGATTGGTAGGGAGACTTTAGAAATTTATTGATCAAAGGTTTATAACATATATTAAGTCTTATACATATAAGATATCTCAAACTCCCAATAATCTTGAAAAATTTAGAATCAATAAGTGCTTCATTATCTTTTTTAGACAACTTAGTGCAACTTCTCTAAGAGTTCTCACAAGATTGTAATCATATATTCAAAATTTCTTTAACAGCTCAATAACATACCTCTTTTAACTAACAAAAATTCCATCATTTCCTTAAATCACCTCAATGCCAAGAAAATAAGACATAAGGCCTAAATATGTCATCTTAAATTCATGTATTATAGACTTTTTAAAGTTTTCGATTATTTTGAAATTATTGTTTGTAAAGATTAAGTCATTAACATAAAAACTTACCAATGAGCTATCACAAGAATCATTAACTTTCACATATAAGACATACTTAGAAGGAAATTTCTACATGTTAGTCTTATGGAAGAAAGAATCAATTTGTCTGTACCATGTTGTAGGTGTTTGTTTCAAGCCTTAAAGTACTTTCTTCAACTTATATAACTTCTCTTTACTTTTTTTCTTCACAAAACCTAATGGCTACTTCACAAATACTTCTTCTTCAAGAGGACTATTTAGAAAAGCTAACTTCATATCTTTTTGACAGATTTTCCAACAATTTTGTGCAACTAAAACAATTATAAGTCTAATAGTTTCCATTTGAGCAACATAGGAGAATACCTTGTGATACTCATAGCCAAGTTATTGCTTAAATCCTTTTGCAACCAATCTTACTATATAACTTTTTACTTCTCCATTTGACTTCTTTGAATCTTAAAAACTCACTTCACATCAATGGTTTTCTAACCTTATGGAATAGTAGTAAATTCACATGTGTCATTCTTCTCAATTACCTTGATTTCTTCAATCATGGCATTCATTTACTTATTTTGAATTACCTCATCAAATGACACAAGTTGACATTTGGCAAACACAACAAAATGCACCAAATGTCCATTATCATCAATAGCATTATTAAGGATTACCTTGGTGATTTTTCCTTGATCTTCCATTTTCTTATAGAGTTTATGACATAGGATTCTAAGTAGCAATTAAAGAAATGTCTGCATTATGGATTGCAACTTGAGTTTCTTTTCTTTTTCTTTTTTTACTAAAATAGCAATTAGATGTCTTTGAGAGTTATTTTTCTCCTCAGCATCAAAATTCCAAACTTCATCTTCAGTAAAAGTTACATCTCTACTCCCAATCACCTTCTTTGTCTCATGATTAAATGACTTATATCCTCTTTTGATGTAAAAAAGAAAGATTGTCTTCACTCTTTGATTATCTAATTTTGTTCTTATTTTTATTGGAATTTGAGCATAAGTAGTAGAACCAAAGATTTTGAAATACTTTACACTAGACTTAAAATCGCTTCATGTTTCTTACTTTATTATGTTAAAAAGTACAAGGAATTGTCACTACATGGTTTATTCTCTGTGCTTCACAATACTTCTTAAATTCATTAGAGATATACTTATCATCTCCATTGGTTCTTAGAATTTTAATATAGTACTCACTCTATTTTTCAACATATTCTTTAAACTTCTTAAAATAATCAAACATCGCACACTTTCTTTACATGTAGTAAACCCATGTTTTCCTTGTAAAATCATTAACAAAGGCATGAAAACACCTATTATTACCATTTAATGAAACATTGATCAGACTACAAACATCAAAATGGATTAGTAGGAGTGATTGCCTTGCATGCCAATTCTTATTCACAAAAGGTTGTCATCTTTATTTTGTAAGAATACAAGCTGAAGTTCCTAACTTCAGTTTAAGATTTACTAATCTGTAATATTGAGAGGGGGGCAAATTAGTATTATCCCCTTTTAAATGGTAGGTGAACAACTTCAAACTCTTCTCAAAAATGAACTCTTTCTCATATTCAACTAAGGTAGATCTATTGTTACCTATTAATCACAATAGTCCCCAAAGTTACCTTTTAGACATCTTGCCTATTACACGAATTGGTTGTTCTTGATTAGGTCTTCTTTTAGGTTAAAGGTTTAATGATTTTTTAGTTGCATTCACAACTCAATTCAAAACATAGAATGTAAATTCAAAGGAAGGATACAAAAGATTTACGTGGTTCCGTCAATGTGACATACTCCACGGTGGTAGAGATTCTTCCTCTATCGAGACAATCCACTACACTTGAGAATACTAGTGTGGTATCCCCTATGGTTACAATGGATATCTTAATCTTCTACTACCTTCACTATTACAAACATAAAGCAATCACAATACAAAGAGTGTCACTTATTGTGTCTACGCTTCTTCTAGCTTGTCTTGCCTCTATTTGATTTGAATAGGCTGCTTCACTGCCGCATGGAAGATCGCCAAAACACTCTCTAAGCTCTCTTAAAAAAATCTGAAAATTTGTTGAGTTCTCTCAAATGTTTCATCGAATTTCTTCTCTAGGTTGTCTCACCTATTTCTTGGTCTCACTATCTCACGGTCTGACTCTTTTCTTGTCTTATCATCACACTGTTTTTAGGTCTCACGTCTTACTATTTCTGGTCTCACATCTCATCGATTCTGGTCTTATGCATTTCACCCTTTTCTGATCTCACCCGTTTTGGTCTCATGTGTTTCACCCTTTTCTGGTCTTACTCGTTTCTGGTCTTCTGGTGTGTTTTGGTGTCACCTGTTTCACCCTTTTCTGATCTTACCAATTCTGGTCCTTCGGTGCGTTTTGATGTCACCGATTTTGGTCTCACGCCTCACCTGGTCTGTTTCCCCAACATTTCTAGTTTGTATCCCCAACGTTTCTGGTCTATATCGCTAACATTTCCTGGTCTCACCTCTTCTCTGGTTTTGATTTGGTCTCATGTCTCATGGTTTCCAAGTTAGGTCCGCTCTCACGTCTCACCTTCTCCAAGTCTCATGTCCTCTCATTTTAGTTTGCTCTCATGTGTTTCATGGTTTACTGAAATCTCCTCCTTAATTTATTTTTCTTGCTCTTTTCTTTCTACTGAATTCTCATTCCTTGACTACTTGAATGAATGGCCAGGATTGCCTATGAATAGTTACCACCTTGTCACATTATCACACTAAGACTTAAGTAATGCTACACTTCCTCTATAAGTTCACTCTAAAGAGATCACTTTACGAGGTTATTTTTCATTCTAGTCTTATCTTGTACAAGGTTATGAGCCACTTTTGCTTATACACTTAAATCTAGTTGATAATAATTACAACCCATACAAGGCTGTGGGAACAATAATCTCCCCTCAACACTCACAATAAAAGACATTATGCAGCAGTCCTTCATAGAGTAATAATCCAAAAGCAGATGGATTATAACTCCCCCTTCCTTAACAGCTCCCCCTGCACTGTTACTTCTCTCCCTTTTTGCCAACCAATTACAAATTTGAAAAACCTACAAAGTAGAGATTGAGGATTCACCTGAACTTCAGGCTTGAGGAGACATTTGCACAAATATACTCATTTTGTGCTTTTCAAACAGTTCTGTGGACAGAGATTTAGATAGAATATCTGAAATTTGATCTTTAGTGCCAACATACTTTAACTGAATTGTACCCTATTCCACTTGATCCTTGATAAAGTGATACCGGATGTCAATATACTTGCTCCTTGAATATTAAACTAGATTCTTGCTAAGATCAATTGCATTTTGATTATCACAAAGTACACTTACCAATAACTTCACTTCAACACTCAAATTTGCCAATTGTCTTTACATCTATAACACCTGAGTACATGTTGCACAAGCAACCATCAGCCTTAGCTATGCTCAAAGCAACATTGTTTTGCTTTCTACTTAACCATGCAACACATTTTGAACACAAGTAAGAGCTGCAACCACTAGTTGATTTCTATCATCTTTACTTTTTGCCTAGTCTGCATTTGTGTATGTTGTAGCGTATAGTGATCCCCTCCAAAGATGATGTGATCTACATATACTATGGTTATCAGTTGGCCTTTCTCTAAGTTGAACACATATAGGTTATTATCAATTGTTCCTCTTCTGAAGTTTAACCTTCTCAAATACGCATCTAGCCTATTGTACCATGCTCTTGGGGCTTGTTTAAGGTCATACAAGGCTTTTGTCAGCTTGCATATGTGTGTCTCATCCTCACTGATTTGTACTCCATCAAGTTGTTCAATATACACTTCTTCTTTCAGGAGCCATTTAGAAAGGCTGATTTCACATCCATCTGGTAAACTTTATACCTCTTATGTGCTACCAATGCTAAGAACATTTTGATAGTTTCCAGCCTACTACTAGAGCAAAAGTTTCATCAACATCTACCCTTTCTATCTGAGTGTAGCCTTTGCAAATTAGCCTAGCCTTGTTCCTCACCACCTTGCCATCTTTATTGTGTTTATTTCTAAACACCTATTTTGTTTTTATGACATTCTTGTTAGTGGGTCTTGGAACTAGCTCCCATGTATCATTCTTCTCGATTTGATCCAACTCCTTATTGATAGCTATGACCTAAGCTTTGTCTTGTGTAGCCTCTTTAATAGATTTAGGTTCAATTTGTGAGAGTAAAGTATTGGCTCCCACAATTCTTCTTCTTGCTGTAACTTCAACTGATGGGTCACCTATGTTTGATTTCCTTGATGAGCATTGGTCCACGTTTTCTTTGTCTGTCTCTCTTGTACAGTCTTAGTTACAAAAGGATTTTTTCTTCATATTCAAACTCACTCTTTTCTGAGTCTGATCTTACTGCTTTCCCCTTTTCTTCATGTTGGTCTCATTTTTCATCTATTTTGAAGTCATCTTCTTCACTGTCCTCAGCTTCTCCATTATACATTATTTTCTAGTTTTCATCTATTCTCACATCACTGGAAGTTACCACTTTTCCCAGTTTATGCAAAAAAAACTTTGTAACCTTTTGTCTTTACTGAGTATCCCATAAAGATGCTTTCATCTAACCTAGCATGGAAGTTTCCCAAGTTTTGCTCCTTATCCTTCACAAAACATGGGTTGCCAAAGATTCTAAGATACTTGGATGTTGTCTTCTTCCCACTCCATAGCTCATATGGAGTCTTATTAATATTAGGCCTTAGTAAAACTCTATTCAGGAGATTCACGGCTATAAATGTTGCTTTTGTCTAAAATCTTGTGTGAAACTTGGATTCCAGCAGTAGAGTTCTTGCCATTTCAACCATAACTCTATTTTTCCTCTCTACCACCTCGTTCTATTAAGGTATTCTTGATGCTGCCATCTAATGGTGAATACCATACTTCTCAAGGTAATTTTCAAAAGCTTCATTTGTAAATTCAGTGCCTTGATTTGACCTCAATACTTTGATCTTCTTTCCATTATCATTTTCAGCCAATCTTTTGTATCTCTTGAAGCATTTCAAAACTTCTAACTTATGTTTAAGGTGCATGATGCAGGTCCTTCTGGAATAATCATCAACAAACAATATGAAGTTCCTCTCACCATTCAACCCTTTTGTTCTCATCAGCTCACACAAATCTGTATGTATAATGTCAAGCACTACTTTAGAACTGAACTCTTTGGTCTTATACTACTTTCTGACCTATTTTCCTTTAAGGCATGCTGAGTAGACATACTCCTTCTCTCTCTTGAGGTCTCGAATGTCTTTGATTGCATGATTAATGGTTAGCTTCTCATGTTCTTTTGTGTTAAGTGCCCCAGCCTCCTATGCCAGAGTTGATTTTCTTCTTTTGTAAGTAAACAACTATTTGTCTTATCCTCATCAATCATATATAAATTTCCAGCTGTTCTTTTATCGGCTACAATAGTATTGCTTTCTTTACTCTTTACTTGGCAACTTGTTTTCGTAAATATCACTTTATGGTCTTCATTGCATAGTTGGCTGACAGATACTAGATTATATCTAAGTCCTTCAATGTGTAGAACATCTTTTAGCTTTCCTTTTCCAATATTTACTGACCCTTGTATGTTTAGTGAATCATCATTACCAAATTTGATTTTGCCTTCTCTTGACTTGTTTAGCTTTGATAATTTACTCTTGTCTCCTGTCATGTGTGAAGTGCATCCACTATCAAGGATCCACTGCTTATCCTTGTAGTCAGCCTTTAGTGCAATTTTAACCATATTAGCCTCCTCCCTTTTACCTTTATATTCCTTCTCAATATTGACTATACCAATGTTTTCACTGTGCCATTGAGTGCCTTCTATTGCTCAGGGAAAAGTGTCATGCATCTCTTGGCATTATGGCCATCCTGACCATACCTTTCACAATGTTCCAAGTCTACCAATATAGCAAACTTGTTCTTTAAAACCACTAATTTGGACTTCCACCAACAATCCTTGTCAATCTTTCCATGCTTTTTACAGTATGTGCAAGAACTTACAATAGGTGTTCTCATCTAAATTTTGTATTGTCTCCCTCTATATGTAGCATCGGATCTTCTCAAATTGGAGACGTATACTAGCCTTCTCCACCAGCATTTACTTGCCTTATGACCTTAAATTCCACAATAAAGGTAGTGACCTTGAAACTGCCTTTTCTTGGATCTAATCACAGCTTGTTTTTTTTTTTTGTTCATTAGTTGCTACGTATGCAAGGTTGCTAGCTTCTTTACTTGTGTGGCTTTCATTTCAGTCACCTTTTTCTCCTTCTTCTATTTAGCTGTAGCCCTTTGCTAGCTGGCTTTCTTTTCTTCATTTTTGTTTGCAACCCTAGGTTGCTTCTTCAAATCTTTTTTATTTCCAACTATCTTCTCTTGAGTCACAGCCTTCTCTTTCAACTTCTATGGCAAAGTCTCATTATCTTTAGGCAATGCAACCTAATATTACTACACTTTCTCTTCATTTTTTTTCTGTTGTAAAGCTTGTTTCTTCTATCATTTCAAGCTTCTACAAGTTCTCTTCACTCTTTTTGAGTTATTGTTGAAGTCTTAGCAACTCTATCTCCATTTCTTCAATTTTTAAAGTCCTTGAGCCAAGCTCCATTGTAAGGTCTTCACATATTTTGATCTGTTCTTCAAATCTTCTCTTTAAGTCAATATGTTCAGCCCTTATTTCAACTTTTTAACTTTCTACTTCCTCAAACTTTGCTTCAACTTATTTTATATAAGCCTCCAACCTTCTTATGGTTATACCCCTTCTGATTATCTCTTTTAAAGCTACTTCTAATTCAGCTTCAAGATTTGGTTCTTCTTCATCAACCTTTTCTTCCTCTTCAGAGGTTAAACCACCACCTTAAGCTGATGCCATAAGGCATGCTCATCTAATGAGTCTACATCTTCCTCCTCATCACCTTCTTTTATGTGCCTCAAATAACTCTTGAATAAACCTCTCTTCTTCTTCTGTGGTTGGCAATCTTCTTGCTGGACTTCTTTGATTCGGATGATGGTCTTCTCCATTTTGAATTTTACTCATCATCACCATCCTTATCTTCATCATCAAGTTTCACTTTGCACTGAGAAGCAAAGTGTCCAATCTGTCCACAATGATAACATCTCAAGGACAACTGTCCTTTTCCCTTCTCATACCCCATTTTGAATTTCCTTGTGAAGTAAGCAAACACTTCACCTTCACTTTCTTCCTTATCATCATCATTATTCTCATTGGATGATTCTTCCTCTACTCTTATCTTCAAGCGTCTCATAGTTATGAAAGTTTTGCCTCCTTTGATAGCTTTGATGTTGAGGAGCTTTTAGTTGACATTATTCTTATCTCATATGCAATGAGATTGCATTGAAGATCATGTAGAGACATAGAATTGAGATCTCTACTCTCCTCTGTGGCTACCACCTTTGAGGCAAATCTCTTAGGCAAAATTGTTAGAATTTTCTTCACAATAAATGAGCCATTCTTGTTCTTCCCATGATTTCTAAGATTGTTTACAGCATCAATAACCCTAGTGAAGAACTCTTGGACTATCTTCTTTTTCTGCATTCTAAAAGATTCATGTCTCTCCTTGATAACTTGAAGCTTAACCTCCTTTATTCTGTTATCACCTTCATAGACATTTTGCAATCTGTCCCATATCTCCTTAGTAGATTTACGATCAATAACTTTAGCATATTCAACATCTATCAATGTTGAAATGATGACATTTGAGGCCTTCCCATTTATCTCAAACTGCCTTAATTCCTCTGAAGTTGGAGCACAAAACCCTCCTATACAGATTTCATCATGTTCATGCCCATGGTTGCAAATACCACATGCATTCTCGCTCTCCACATATAGTAGTTGGTTTCGTTGAAGATTGGAACCTTCTTGTTGTAAGTAGTGCTAATGCTGGTACTAACATCCATTTCTCAATATGCCCTTCAAACTAGTACACCAAGTTGTAAACTTCAAATTGGTGAACCTAACTTTGATACCAATTGAAGTTTCCAACTTCACCCTAGGATCTACTAGTCTATAATACTGAGAGGGGTGAATCAATATTACACCCTTTTTAATTGGTAGGTGAACAACTTCAAACTCTTCTCAGAAATAAACTCTTTCTCAGATTCAACTAAAGTGGATCTATTGTTATCTACTAATCACAATAGTCCCCAAAGTTACCTTTCAGATACCTTGCCTATTATACAAATTGGCAGTTCTTGATTAGGTCTTCTTTTAGGTTAAAGGTTTGATGATTCTTTAGCTGTGTTCACAACTCAATTCAAAACACAGAATGTAAATTCAAAGTAAGGAAAAAAAAGATTTACATAGTTCCATCAATGTGACGTACTCCACGGTGGTAGAGATTCTTCCTCTACTAAGACAATCTTCTATACTTAAGAATACCAATGTGGTATCCCCTATGATTACAATGAATGTCTTAATCTTTTACTACCTTTACTATTACAAACACAAAGCAATCACAATACAAAGAGTATCACTTACTGTGTCTACCCTTCTTCGAACTTGACTTGCCTCTATTTGATTTGAATAAGCTGCTTCATTGCCGCTTGGAAGATCACCAAAACACTCTCTAACAACTTTTGAAGAAATCTGAAAATTCGTTAAGTTCTCTCAAATGTTTCATCGAATTTCTTCTCTAGGCTGTTTCGCCTATTTCCTGGTCTCACCGTCTCATTGTCTCACAGTCAAACTCTTTTCTTGTCTTATCATCACACCGCCTCTAGGTCTCACGTGTCACCATTTCTGGTTTCACGTCTCATCGATTCTGGTCTCATGAGTTTCACCCTTTTTTGGTCTCACCCATTTCTGGTCTCACGTGTTCCACCCTTTTCTAATCTCACCCATTTCTGGTCTTTCGGTGTGTTTTGGTGTCACCAATTCTGGTTTCACATCTCACTTGGTGTCATGTCTTACTTGGTCTCACGCCTCACCTGCTTTATTTCCCTAACATTTTTAATTTATATCCCCAACATTTCCTGGTCTCACCTTGTCTTTGGTTTTGATCTGCTCTCATGTCTCACCTTCTCCATGTCTTACATCATCTCTTTATGGTCTACGTGTTTCATGGTTTCCAGGTCTAGTCTGCTCTCACGTCTCACCTTCTCTAGGTCTCACGTCCTCTCTTTTTGGTCTGCTCTCACGTCTCACCTTCTCCAGGTCTCACTATCTTATAGTGGTTGCCCCACAAGAGATAAGTCTTGGTTTATATACTCCCTTCTATGAAAGCCCTAGTAGGGCTTATTGTAGCTTTGGCGAATTTCCCTTCTTGCCCCTCCATGTGGTTTCATATTACTATTTCATTGAAAATTCAGCATTATCCTCCTCCTTAATTTATTTTTCTTGCTCCTTTCTTTCTATTGAAATCTCATTCTTTGACTGCTTGAATGAATGACCAGGATTGCCCATAAATAGTTACCACCTTGTCACATTGTCACTCTAAGATTTAAGCAATGCTACACTCCCTATACAAGTTCACTCCAAGGAGATCACTTTACGAGATTATTTGACATGCTAATCTTATCTTGTCTAAGGTTATGAGCCACTTCTACTTGCAACCTTAAATCTAGTTGACAACAATTACAACCCATACAAGGCTGTGGGAACAACACAAGCTTTACAAATTTGATTAGGATGATGTATCTTAGGTAAGCATGTCACTATACTTCCTTTTGTAAGTAGCTTCAAATTGCAAAAATTTAGATGGCTAGAATGATAATGCCATAACAAAGACTCGTCTTTTATACTAGCATTACAATAAGTATAAATAATAATGGTAGCATCAACTTAAAACATTTAGTTCTTTGTTAAAGGGGATTTAAGAATAAATGTACCTTTTTCATCAATGGTTGAGAAACAATTATCATGTAATTATATGTTAGATCCTTTTTTAAGTAATTGGCCCAAGCTAAGGAAGATTTTGTTAATATTTGACACATAAACTACATATAAGGTGCAATTATGATCTTTATTCTTCAACTTGATAATAATTCTCCTTTCCCAATGTACATTACTATCATTGGAAAACTTGAATATGAAGTTGATTGACTTCATATACCAATAAAGAGCTCATTTTTTTGGTGCATATCATTGGTACATCTAGTATCAAGGAACTATATATTGTAATTTGGCATTAGTAGTTGTAGTAATCATCATGAGGAATTGATTTCCATGATCTTCATCTCCTTTTTATAAAAAACATGTTGTCTAATTGTTCTCCTTAGATATGTACTCATTAACATAATGGTCACGCTTATAACATGAGTGACACCCAATATTGGACTTGTCATACATTCCTTTCCCACAGCCTTTACCTTGGTGGGCTTATTACCAATGGTGCTAGTCTATACATCCTACCTATTGACACTATCTGCAGAAGAATGATGATGACATTTGGTGAACCTGTCAAGTATAATAGCTTTGTTGAGCCCATCTTTGATGACTAATGTTGGATTTTTTGTCAACAGTATCTCATATATTTATCCTAGTTGATTTTAATGTTATAAGTGCCTTTGAGAAGTGTTTGCTACATTTACAAAGTATTAGCACAACTAGGCAATGAGTAGCTTGATAAGGCAGAAGCCAAGGAAATTACTTAGAATCTGATAATATAGGTTGTAACTTGCTTATAGGTACAATTTGTATCCATCAAGAATATTCTCGAAAGCATTGTGAACAAGGAAAAGGAGCTTGAGATGCAGAAAGATCGTTTGTCAAAATCATTGATAACAAGTCAACCTTAAATTCAATTAGTCAATATTGACCATTGACCCTAATTTTAAGAGTCAATGCTGACCGTTAATTGTAGGGTAACCCTAAACTCAATGCATATAAATGTCCATGCAGCTGTCAAGAGAAATCGTGTGTATTATAAAATATAAGAAAGGGTTTGGAAAAAAGAAAAAAAAAGTGTGTGTTCTATAAAACATAAGAGAGGGCTCAACAAAGGAAGAAAAGTGAGTGCTGTAGAACACTAAGAGTGTGTTGCAAAAAATAAGAGAGGGCACAACAAAGGAACAAAAATGTAACAAAGAAATAGATTTCAATGACAAATAGTAGCCCCCAAAAGGAAAAGGAAAGAATGGTAAAGAGCAACCATTGAAAGGGAAAGGAGTAAATAGCAAAGAGCAGCTACCAAGAAAAGAAGGAGAAAACCTATAAAGGGAGAAAGAGGCAGCAGTGGCAACAAGAAGGAGAAAGCGTCCAACAGCAAAAGAGAAAGAGAAATTACAAGGAAGAAGAAGGCAGCAATAATAGTAAGAAAGAGAAAGCCTCCAGTAATAAGGGCAGGAGGAAAGAATCTATAGAATAAGGAACCTACAGAGGCAAAAGAAGAAACCTACAAAGGTAAAAGGAGAAACCCACAGAGGCAAAAGGAGGAACTTGCAGGGACAAAAGAGAACTGGCAACAGAGAAGAGAACCTGCAGTGACTGAGAGATTATTATAAGTGTTTAAGGAGTGATCCTTCCATAACAAGAGTGGTTCGTGTGATTTAAGAGTGATCTTATCACACTATAGACATAGCTCACACATTATGGGTAAACCATGTAAAAATTCTGTGTATTATCGAGTACTTTTGTTGGCTTGATATCTATACAGTCATTCTCATATAAAGGAGCAAGATAAAATTGAATTATAGACTTTAATAAGTCATAAAGGTTTAATATGGAAAAATTTGTAAAAAGTAAACATCTTTCATTGACTCATCCTTCCCCCTTTCAGTGTGAGACCTAAGAAAGTCCTCATTAATTTGTATCAGAACAAGGTTTCCTTTGTTGATCCATTCTGCTTTGATCTAAAAGTTTTGTTGCTACTATGAATCTTTACATCTACTGTTGGTTTATATCATGGAAAGCATAAATAGTGTTAACATTAAAGGCATTTCCTTGTTTGATGGACAAAATTATCAGTTCTGGAAAAATAGAATACTCTCATATTTATTGTCACTTAGTTTAAATGTGTTTGAATTTGTTGTTAATGGCTTTACTCCTGTTGTTAAAGGTGTTGCTATGATGCCTACTAATAAGAAGAATTTAAAGTGCAATGGAAAGGCTAGAAATGCCTTATATGCCTTATTATCAAACATAGAATCCACAAAAGCGATAAGGTACAACACAACTAAACAAATTTTGGACAAATTAAAGAATATTTATGAAGAAGACAAGGTTGTGAAGGAAGCTAAGCTATAAATATGGAGAAGCAAATTTGAAAATATAAAGATGTTAAATGATGAATTAATAAATACCTTTTTTACAAGAGTAAATGAAATTGTATACTCTATTAAAGGCTATAAAGAAGAGATCAATGATGCTACTATGGTAAAAAAGATACTTAGAACCTTACCAGAAGCCTGTAATGCTAAAGTTTCCTCTATAGAAGATAGAGATTTGGATAGGCTACCCCTAGATGATTTACACAGCATATTGGTGACTTATGAAATGAGAATACCTTTAATAAAGAAAGAAAATAACTCTAAGATAGAGAAGAAGTTGGCTTTCAAGGTAATGAAGAAATTAAAGATTAAAGAACAAGAAGAAGAATATGATAACAATTTTGAAGAAGAAGAAGATAGTGATTCTAAATTTGATAAAGTCGTGGCATACATCACCAAGAATATAAGTAAAGGAAAAGGGTAGTACAAGGGAAAATTACCCTTGAAGTGCTTTAAATGTGAAGGCATTGAGCACTCTGCCATGGATTGCCCAAGGAGAAAAGAAGTAGATAGTGATGATGATAATGAGTCAGCCCCAAGGAGGAGAACAAAGAAATCTAACTATTCTAAATCTAGATATTTAAGTTCCAAAGGAAAAAGAAACTCTTCAAATCTAAAAGAAGAAATTTCTTAAGCAAATTGGATGAAGAAGATTCTCAAGAGGAAGTTAATGATGATTCTAGTGGTGATACTACAAAAAATCTATTGGTTGCACAAGTAGATGTTAAACAAGAATTCTTAAGTGATATGGAATTAGCTAAAAAGGAAGATAATGACATGGTGCAGCAACTTAAGAATGAATTAAGAGCTTGTTTGCACAAAAATAGCAAGCTAAAAAAGAGGAAATGAATCTCAAAAAGCTGAATAAAAATTTAACAGTTAATAAATCTGATCTCTAAGTGAAAGAAAAGGAGTTTAAAATGAAAGAGAAGAAGTACTTGAAAAGAATTGAGGAGCTAAATGTACTCAAGACAGAACAAGGCAAAATACATGAAAATCTTGACAGTAAGGTGATTGCATAAGAGCAAGAAGTGTTCTCCACAAGGTTGAATCTGAATTGAAGAAGTATGAAAAAAGCTGTATATAAGTCGTGGAAGAGAAAAGAGAGTCCTCTTTAACAAATGCTACTAAGGAGGATACTACTAAAAAATTGGATAAATGTCTAAGCAAACAAAGACTCATTCCATAGAGAAGAAAGGACTTGGCTATATTGAAAAGTCAAATAAGAGGGTATAAGAGAAGAAGAAAATTGTGTTTGTACCTAAAAGCAAACACAAAGAAAAGATGAAATTGAAAGAAGTTGATGTTATAAAGAAGAGAAACCAACCCAAGTTAAAATGGGTTAGGAAAGATGTGAAAAAAAAAAAACTTTTATCTAAAGAAGACAGGTTGATAAGGACCTTTTTAGGTCTCACACTAAGAAGGGAAGGGGGTAAATTAGTGTAAAATGCTCATTTTTTACAAATCTTTCCGAATTATCCTCTGTGACTTGTTTGAGTCGATGATCAAATTTTTATCTTTCTTCTTTAAATGAGAGTGACCGTACAAATATCAATCAAATTCAAACACCCAAGAACACACGTAATTTATATGTGGTTCACCCACAATGTGTGAGCTACATCCACGATGTGATAAGATCACTCCTTAATCATATAATCCACTCTTGTTATCAAAGGATATAATTAACATTATGGAAGGATTACTCCTTAACCACTTATGAAAGGATCACTCCTTAATCATTTACAATGATCTCCCAATTACTCCAAGGGTATCTCACCCTTTTTTAACAAGTTTATCAAAAGCTTTGTGACTAATACTTTCCTAAGAAGGATTACTTAATATGCATAGGTTACTAATGCAGAATGTGGATCTTTTCCTTCCTTTTCTGCCGGTATTGCTTCACCTGTTGCCTCAATAGGTTGCCTCACCTATTGCCTTGGTAGGTTGCTTTACCTACTGCCTTGGCAAGTTCTTTTCCCCCGCTACTGATGTTGCCTCTCTTACTACCTTGGCAGGTTACCTCACTTGTTGTTTTGGCAAGTTCTCTTCTCTTGTTGGTGTTGTCTGCCTTACTATCGGGTCAAGTTTTCTCCACTTACTACTAATGCTACTTGCCTTGTTATCAAAGTAATTCTTCTCCTCCTACTGTTGGTACTACCTACCATACTATCAATTTTGCAAGCTGTTGGTGGTGATTCACTTACGATCAGTTGTTGTGCTAGTTTTGCTTGCTATTGCAATTTCTAGTTATGCTTGCTATTGTAATTGATGGTTGTACTACAAGGTACTTTCTCCCTCTTTGGTGGCTACTGTACCTTCTCCTTTGGGTGGCTGCTACACCTTCTCCTTTATTAGTTTGCCAATTGCTACACCTCTCCTTAATCAATTTGCTAGCTACTGCCTCTCCTTGATTAGTTGCTCTAACTTCTTACTTCGGTGGTTGATTAATTGCTATATGTTCTCCTCTAGTTTGGTGTGATTGCTGCATATCTCATCTGGTTTGGTGTGGCCATTGAATGCCTTCTTTTTTTCCCTTTGGTTTGGCCAACTGTTACCTTCTTCTTCTCCCTTTGGTTTGGCTAGATGTTACCTTTTTCTCCCTTTAATAGGTTTGCCAATTGCTACAACTCCTCCTTCAATTTGTGTGGCTACCTCCTTCTTTAATGGTTGCTATCACTTTTTAGTCAGCTGCACCTCTCCTTGGTGCTATATTCTTAATTGGCTGTTGCTGCACCTTTCTTAGTCAGCTACTACTGCACCTTCCTTAACTGATCATTGTCCTTTTGGTGGCTACCTCTCTCTTTGCCATTCTCTCTTTATAGTTGGTCAGTCTCTCTTTTGCAACACACCCACATCTTGAAAGATCCATGAATGTATTTATAGGTTTTAAGATTCAGGGTTACATAATCATCAATGGTTAGTTCCAAGGGTTTCTCTACAATCAATAACTAGATTTAATTTCTAAAATTGAAGGTCAATGGTCAACATTAACTTTCTGATGAAGACCTTTTCAGGTCTCACACTGACATAGGGGGTGAATCAATATAAGATATTTTTTTTTACAAACCCATTTGGATTTAACCTTTGTGGTTTGTTAAAGCCCATGACCAATTATATATCTTTCTTTTTTATGTAAGATCGATCATACAAATATTAATCAAACATGAACACCTAAGAACACATGGCAATTTTTACATGATTCACCCATAATGTGTGCGTTACATCCACAATATGATAAGATCTTTCCTAAATTACATAATCCATTCATGTTATTAAAGGATACAATTTGGTTGTGGAAGGATCACTCCTTGACCACTTACAATGATCTCCCAATCACTCCAAGGATATCCTACCCTTTTTCAACAAATTTATCAAAAGTTTATAGTGAAACCTTTCCTGGAAAATGATCACTCAATGTGTACAAACTATTAATGCAGAATATGGAACTTCTCCTTCCTTACTACCAGTCTTTGCTTAGGCTTTACCAGTCTCTTCTCTATAGGTTATCTCTGCTCCTGTTATCGGTGTTGTCTTACATGCTGCCTCAACAAGATCTATCCTCTACTGCCAGTGCTGCCTCCCTTATAGTGTTGGCAAGTTCTCTCCTATTGCTGCTAGTGCTACCTCCTTTAGGGTTGGCAAGTTTTCTTCCTTTGCTAACAATGTTGTCTCCCTTGTAGTCTTGTTTGGTTGCCTCTTCTGCTACTACTAACTACTAAACCTATTGCTAGGCACATTTACTCCTCTATTACTGCTTACTGCTGGATTTGCTACCGGGCATATCTTCTCCTTTGCTGTTGCTGCAAGCTACTGGTCTTGTTGTCAAGACATGTTTTCTCCTTTACTATTGCAAGCTGTCGAACTTGCTACTAGGTACATTTCCTCCTCTACTGTCTAACATGCTATCAGGACAAGTTTTCTCCTTTATTGTTGTTGTCCACATGTGCTGCTATCACTAGTTGCACGTGCTACTATTGCTGTCCACACATGCTGCTATTGTCACTTGCACATTCTGCTATTATTGTTGCATATACTACTGCTACTGTTGACATGCGCTGCTATTACTTTCTACACTTACTGCTACTATCTGCTTGCATTGTTGCTGCTATCTGCATGTGTTGTGGATACTATCTTCCTACATTGTTGTTGTTGTCAATCCTTCTTGGACATGCTATTGTATAACTTGCTACTGCACATTTTGATTTTCTGCTTAACATCCGAACTTGTTATTGCACTTTTTGCAGTGGTTGCTAATTCTTGGACCTATTGCTACACAACCTACTGCATATTCTGATTTTTTGCTTAATGCTTGGACTTGTTACTGCACAACATGTTGCTACACTTTCTGCAAGTGGCTGCTGATTCCTGGACCTACTGCTTCATGTTCTGATTTTTTACTTAATTCCTGGGCATGCTTCTACTGCTAGGAAGCCTCCTAGGGTGCTGGTGGTTTGCTAGAAAGCCTCCTGAAGTGTTGCTGGTCTGCTATAAAGCCTCTTGGATGTGCAGGGACGTCTGTTATTGTTGGAGAGTCTCTTGGTTTGTTGGTGTGGGCACCTTCTACTTTTAGTGCATGACTGCTAGTGTTGCTAGTGCAAGGACCTCATAGTAATGCTGTTGGTTCTAGTATAGGCTCCCAAATTGTCTCCGTTGTTGCCAGACATTCAGGTTTGTCTCCCTTGTTGTAATACTTCTGGTGTGTCAACTTGTTGTAGGACCTCCTAGTTTGTCTCCCTAGCTACAAGACCTACTGGTTTGTCTTCCTTGTTGCAAGACCTGCTAGTGGCTACTGCAATAATTAGGTTTCTGTGTGGTTGGTTGTTGCACCTCTATGGAATGGCTGTTACATGTCTTCTCCTTTGGTGTGGCTACCTCCTTCTTTGATGGTTGCTACCACATCTTTCTTAGCCAACTACTGCTACAACTCCTTTAGATGGTTAATGCAGTTTCCTTAGCCAACTGTACCTCCTTTGTTGGCTACTTCATTTGCTTTGATGGGTCACTTTTTTCTTTGGTGGCTATCTCTCTCTCTTTGTTGCTTAACCTTACTTTGGCTGCCCATTCTTTTTAGCTTGTCGTTCTCTCCTTCTAGCTAATCGTTCTCTCTTATTTTTCTGTGGCTGATTGTTCTCTCTTACAACCTATACACATAACCTTACAAGACACATAAGGGTATTTATAGAGCCTTCATATTAAGGTTACATGTCATCAATGGTCATCATTGATTCTTAAAGGTTGCCCTACAATCAATGGTGAGATTTGAGTCCTAAAATTTAAGGTCAATGGTTAACATTAGTTTCATAAAATTTAGGGTCAATGGTCCTCAGTCAATAATCAATCTTAACTCCTAAAATTTAGGGTCACAGTCAATATTGACTCCTCAACATTAGGGTTAACCTATCATTATCGATTTTTCCCAATGACCTCTCTACATCTTAATGGTATTCATAACATCAAATCAACTTATACAACCATGTGAGATGGTGTTGACAACAAATCCAACATTAGCCATAAGAGATGGGCTCAACAATCTCCCCCTATGGATTTATTGGCAACACATTAAATCCAACAATGCATTTATAACAACTATCAACATTTACAACTCCCCTTGCACATTGTCATTCATAGCTCCCCCTGAAATATGCATCTCCCTTAATTGGGTTTAAATCCCCCTTTCTGCTTCTCCCTTTTAACAATTTCTCCCACTTTATTCATCAAGCTACTCTCCCTTTTGATCACTATATAATTTCTTTGGATTTATGCAAAATATTGGTAATTAAAGGCATACCTTAGCCTCTAGTGGGTAGCTAAACACATAACTTCAGCCCATTTTAACCTAGATGTCCTAATCTTTTATGCTACAACACATTATCATCTTTAGTGCTCATGTAGCATATGCTTTTGCTTCTGAAAACTTAGTTTTCTCTCTTTTACCATGTCGTTTGTTTGTCTCACACCGTTACAGGTCTACTATCTGCTCTTCCGGTGGTGTCTCTCTCTTCATCTGTTTCTCTCTCTCAATTTTATCAACCTTTTATTTTGGCCGTCAAGTTTATCTTTCCTTCCACCGACTAGCTTTTCTTCATCTATCTTTCTCTCTCTCGATTCTGCCGACCTTCTGTTTTTGGCTATTGAATTTCTCTCTTCTTACGCTGGTTTGCTCCGATTTGCTTAATTTATTGACCTCTCCTCTTTTCCTATCGACGACTACCCTTTTCTCTCTCTTCCCCTATTTTGCCGACTGTGGTCTGCTTTTCTTTTTGGTATTATGTTTTGGGCATGTTAATGGTTTGCTGGTTTTCTCTATTTTTTTTTTAGTCCTCTTGTCCACCCACTTTTGTGTTTTTCCACGTATTCAATCGTGTTGGCCTTCCCCTAGTTTTTCCTTCCAAGGTCTTTATATACTTTCTTCCATAAAACCCTAATAAGGCTTACGTGGTGGATTTACATTCTTGCCCTTACGCGACGAATTTACTTTCTTGCCCTTACGCGACGGATTTACTTTCTTGCCCCTCTATGTGGCTTTACTTTTACTTTCTTGCCCTTCAATGTGGCTTTACTTTCTTGCACACTTAAACCTAGTTGACAACAATTACAATCTATACAAGGCTGTGAAAATAACAATCTCCCCCTTTGTAATTATTGGCAACACTCATAATAAAAACTACTATGCAGCAGTTTCAACTCCCCTATACTTAACAACTCCTCTTGCACTATTGCTTCTCTCCCCCTTTGCCAACCTCAAATTCAATTAAGGTAGATCTATTATTACCTACTAGTCACAATAGTTTCAAAGTTATCTTTTAAACACCTTGCCTATTACATGGGTTAGTTGTTCTTGATTAGGTCTTCTTTTAGGTTAAAGGTTTGATGATTCTTTAGCCACATTCACAACTCAATTCAAAACATAGAATATAAATTCAAAGTAAAGACACAAAAAATTTATGTGGTTCCATCAATGTGATGCACTCTACGATGGTAGAGATTCTTCCTCTACCAAGACAATCCACTATATTTGAGAATACCAGTGTGGTATCCCCTATGATTACAATGGATATCTTAATCTTCAACTCCCTTTACTATAACAAACACAAAGCAATCACAATACAAAAAGTGTCACTTACTGTGTCTACCCTTCTTCTAACTTGTCTTCCCTCTGTTTGATTTGAATAGGCTGCTTCACTACCACTTGGAAGATTACCAAAACACTCTCTATCCTCTCTTGAAGAAATCTGAAAATTCGTTGAGTTCTTTCAAATGCTTCATCGAATTCTTTCTCTAGGTTGTCTCACACAACTCCTGGTCTCACCATCACACTCTTTTCTGGTCTTATCATCGCACAGTATCCAGGTCTCACGTCTCACCATTTCCAAGTCTCACATCTCACCGTTTTTGGTCTCACATCTTACCATTTCAAGTCTCATGTCTCACCAATTTTGGTCTTACACGTTTCACCCTTTTATAGTCTCACTCATTGCTAGTCTCACGTCTCCTCTAGTCTCACGCGTTTCACCATTTTCTGGTCTCACCCATTTTTGGTCTCACGTCTCCTCTGGTCTCAAGCGTTTTCATGCATTTCACCCTTTTTTGGTCTCACCCGTTTCTGGTTTCACATCTCCTCTGGTCTCATGCATTTCACCTTTTTCTGGTCTCACCAATTCTGGTCTTATGGTGTGTTCTAGTGTCACCGATTCTAGTCTCACGTCTCACCTATTCTCACACCTCACCTGGTCTCATGTCTCACCTGGTCTCATGCCTCACCTAGTCTAACTCCTCACCTGGTCCTACAACTTACCTAGTCTCACGCCTCACCTAGTTCACTATCTTACGATGTTTCACCTTTTTCTGGTCTCACATTTTTGGTCTATATCCCCCTTAAAAATATTGATGTTTTGGTTTATATACTACCTTATATGAAAACCCTAGTAAAGCTTACTATAGTTACGATAGATTTCTTTTCTTACCCTTCCATATGACTTTATATTACTGTTCCATTTAAAATTTAGCATCATCCTCCTTAATTTATTTTTCTTACTGTTTTCTTTCTGTTGAAATCTCATCTTTTGAATGCTTGAATGAACGGCCAAGATTGCCCATAAACAGTTAAAAATGTACAAAAGAAACTTCCCCCGTAACTACCCATCTTCCTGAAATGCTAAACTCTGTCTACAAGTTCATTCCAAAAAAATCACTTTACGAGGTTATTTGACATTCTAGTCTTATCCTGTAATTCCTAAGATATGACCCACTTTTACTTACACATTTAAATCTAGTTGACAACAATTACAATTCATACAAGGTTATGAAAACAACATAATAATATAATCATTAATAACAAATAAATATTAATACATATTATTATATCTTAAATGATTAATATATTAAAAAATCATCACTTCTGTGCATCATCTTAAATCTAGCACAACTTTTCAAAAGTAAAAAGTTTATACCTATAAAATTATTTTGTAATAAATCTAACACATTATTAAAACCTATTAACATGGTGTATTAATGTAATTGAAAAGCTAACATGTATATAAAACAATTTTAAGGAAAGTATATAAAACAAAAGATTAATTATGCTTTACATCATAAGGCTTTATTATGAATTACTTAAACTTAAAAGCTTTTAGCCTAAATAATTTATAATCTTTTTAATAAAAAAATAAAAAAATCTAAAAAAATTTTGAAAATGGAAAGAGAAAGAAAGATGAGACTTTTATTAAAGAAAAAAAACAAAGAAAAAATTCATGAACAAATCTAGTATTTTATAAATTTAGTTCAACTTTTTAAAACTAATAATATGACATTTATAAATTTTTTTGGAACAAATCTAGTATACTATCATTTTTCTTTAACAAAACTATCTAATTTGAGTATAAATGTATTGCTTTTAATAAAAGTGATAGACACAAGATACATGCCCTTGGCCTTTGCCTTGGCTTATACGAGTTAAACTAGGTTTATACCCATATATTATATGTGTTTTAGATATCTAATAAGAATTCTTAAGATAAAAAAATTTGAATTATACTTCAAATAATAACCAATTAAACTAATTTACTTTTAAGTTATATTTAAAGAATGGTTAAATAAAATTAAAATTAATTTAATTATTGACCATAATTAATATTTTAGTTAATTTAAGAGTCTTCAAGTTTGGACTTATGTTTGAAGGATTATATCAATATGTATATTATACTTGTCAACACTAAGAGAAAATCATGGGAAGTTTATGTTCAAGAGTTTACTTAATTTTAGGAATATATAAATACTTAATTCAAATGTTAATTTTTTTTAATAAACTCATACTACTTATCATATTTAACATTAACTTAATAGCTAATTTATACTCTTTCCTAATATTTTGATAGAATTAAGATTCCAACATTCATTTCTTTTGTCAATCTATTTAATTATAATTTAATACATAATACAATTTACTCAATTTATACTAAAAATTATTCTTTTACATAGAAAATTTATCCAACACAAATACTCATAATTAAAAAAAATGATAAGGGAAAATAAGTTCAAAAAAGAAAAAGAAATTTTAAATTACTCTTTTTAAAATAAAAAAAGAAAAACTATATATTTCCAAATATTCTTTTTTCTTAAAAAGGAAAAAAACTTATAATTTAAGTATCCTTTTCTTTTATCTTTTAGTTTTTTAAAAGAAAGGAAAAATTCTTAAATTCTTTTTCCTATTTTTTACAAAGAAAAAATATTTCTAAATTTATTATTTTTGAAAAAAAATTACTCAAAATTTAATCTTTTTTTTCTTCAAGATTTAAATATATTCTTAAACTTATTTTTTTATTTTTAAATGAAAATTACTCACAATTTAAGTTTTTTTTAAAATAAAATGCAAATAGACATATACTTCTTAATAAATGCATCATGTAAACCTAATATATGTATAATTAAAACTGAGTGATTGACTAAATAGTAAAGTAAATTTTATTATTGCATTTCAATCATAATTGTATTCATAATGCAAACTTTAGTTCATAATATTAATATAATTAACTATATGCATCAATCTTAAATGAAAATTACATAGGTATAATAATTAATATTTGAAATTGAGTAATTTAGTTAAAATAAAACAAAGAAATAATAATGTAAGCTAATAATACTTCAACTTATAGTATGAAAAAAAAAAGGATTAGATATACATTAAAATATTAAAAAAATATAAATTAACTACTAAGTTAATATCGATTGCTACAAATTGTAGTAGTATACTAAGAAAATTTTAAAATCAAACAAACACCTTTACGTAGGCACTTTTTACTTCAAGAATTGCTCAAAATTATTGATTATCTCTCAACTTTGGTAATATTAATATGTATATAAATTTCATTAGACAAATAAGACTACGCTAGATTTGTTAAAAAAAAACAAAAATCTATAAATACCAAATTATTACTTTTTAAAGTTCAAGTCAAATTTGTAAATATATGTAATGTTTAAGATGTTTTTACTTATATCTCTCTTGCTCTTAAGTAATGCTTAAAGCACAATTTTGACATATAGTTATGTCTATTTATTCATTTAGGTTATCTAATTTATTCAATAGGCATATTGGCAAACCTATCCATTGCAAATAAACAGAAATGTCTCAATTGACTACTTCTTAGATTGATAAAAACCTCAATAAAAGATTTTAGTTATGTCCTAATTACTAGGTATATTTCTAATCAACTTAAAATATAAAATTTGTACATATAAGCCAATGTGTTTGTGACTTTTATTGATGTTTAATTGGTAGGTTTTGTATGCAAAGTATCTTCTTATGGGAAGATGATAATAATTTTCTAAGCATGTGAAGGAAGTAGTTAAGTCACAAAGGAGGTAAAAGTGAAACTTAAAGTGTAAAGAAAATTGAAAAAAGCCAAATTTGTGGGATGGGAAATAATAATTATAATAAGGATCTAAGTAATGAGACAATAAACCTAAAGATGAAAGTTATTGATGCTAAGTCAAGAAGAATTCAAGACGTTGACAAATTTCAATATTCATTATTAATGTATAAGATTATTTGTCTTTTTTGTCTTTTATTTGTAACATGGTGCTTGCCTAAGACAATTTAAAAGGCTTAAATTGCCTAATTGTTGAATGTACTCCCCTCTTATGTAATGAAATTCATTCCTTCAAATTCATTAAATGAGCAACTTCAAATAACAACATTTCAATAACATTTGACAATCTAAATTCCTATTTGAACATACAATGAAACAATATCTTAATAGCATAATTTTAAGAGTATTTATTCTATGTAAATGTAAATCTACTGTTGTTCCCATAGCCTTGTATATGTTGTAATTATTGTCAACTAAGTTTAAGTATGCAAAAAGTAAAGCCACGTGGAAGGGCAAGAAGGTAAAAGCCACATAGAAGGGCAAGAACATAAAAGTCATGTGGAAGGGCAAGACAGTAAATTCACCCTATTAGGTTTTTATGGAGGAGCATATAAAGGAACATAAGAGAGCACAATGAAACAACTGTCGGGTGAAAAGAGAGAAGCAGCTGTCATCAGAAGAAAGAAAGGTCGTCAAATTGAGCAAATCAGAGCAGACCGACGAAAGGAGAGAGAAACTTGTTGGCCAAAACACAAGAGAGAGAAAATACAGTCGTTGGAAGAGAGAGAACAAAGCCGTTGATAGGAAGGAGAGAAAACGAAAATTGAGCAAATAAGAGTAGACTGGTGGAAAGAGAGAAAAACTCGTAAGGAATGGCACACCAGCGGTTGGCAAGAAGATAACACATTAAAGAGGTAAAGAGAGAAACAGACAACACAATTGAGTCGAAAGGGAGAAAATACAGAGACAGACGAAGGGAGAGACCGTCAGCAGAATAGAGGAAATTCGGCTGGACGGTAAAACAGAGAGAACTAGCTGGATAGTGAGAGAGATCCAGCAAGACAGTAAGAGAGAAAACGAAGAGCCACCATTGGTAGAGAGAAAGAAAACCTGAATGGCCAAGAAGAAAAACAAAATAGATACGGCTGAAGTGAGGGGTGGACGATAAAGAGAAAACTAGAATGCCCAAAAGAAAAACAGAACAGATATGGCTGAAGTAGGGGTGGACGGTGAAAATACATAACTGGCAAAAAAAAGAGCAGCACAACAAAACAACACACAACGTGAAACCACGGACCGGAAGAAAACCAGAAATAGACAGATGAGGGCAAGCTGTGAAACAGTAAGACCATAGAACCAGGAGACGGGTAAGACCGTGGGACGGTGAAAGCAGGAGATGTGTGAAACAATGTAGAGAAGAAATTCAACAAAGCATTGAAAGAACTCAACGTATTTCCAGATTTCTTCAAGAGAAGTTAAAGAGTGTTACGGTGAACTTCTAAGCGACAATGAAGCAACCTTTCAATTTAATAGAAGCAAGACGGAAGAAGGGTAAACATAGTAAGTGACACTCTTTGTATTGTACTTGCTTAGTAATTGTAATAGTGAAAGGAGCAGAGGATTAAGACATCCATTGTAACTGGAATTCTTAAGTATAGTGGATAGTCTCGGTAAAGGTGAGTCCCTACCACCGTGGATGTACGTTACATTGACGGAACCATGTAAATCTTATATGTCCTTAATTTGCTTCACGTTCTGTGTTTTGAATTAAGTTGTGAACACAGTTAAAGTATTAGCCAACACGTAACCTAATGAAGACCTAAATAAGAATATTCGAATTGTTTATTAAGCAAAGTGTCTAAAAGGTGACTTTTAAGGAATATTGTGATTAGTAGGTAACAATAAATCCACTTTAGTCAAGTCTGAGAAAGAGTTTGCTTTTTAAGAAAAAGGTTGAAGTTGTTCAATTACCTGCAAATTGCGAATTGTGGTGATACTAATTCATCCCCCCTCTCAGTATCACAAACTAGTAGATCCTAAGGAGAAGTTGGGAACTTCAATTGGTATCAGAGTACAAGTTCACCAGTTTGAAACTTAATAACTTGTTGTACTAGTTTGAAGGGATCTAGAAGTTTGACCTATTCAGCATACTAAGAAATGGAAGCCGGTACCAGCACTAGCTCCACTTACAACAAGAAGGTTCCAATTTTCAATGGAACTACCATATGTGGAGAGTAAGAATGCAAGTGGTATTTGCAACAATAGGCATAAACGTGATAAAAAGCGTACAAGAGGGTTTTGTGGCTTTGGAAGAAGGTAAAGACCTAATCCCAAAGGAGTTAAGGTAGTTTAAGATAAATGGGAAGGCCTCAAACATCATCATTTCAACATTGAAAAATGCTAAGTATGTTAAAGTTATGGACTGCAAATCTGCCAAGGAAATATGGGACAGATTACAGAAAGTCTATGAAGGTGATGGCAAAATGAAAGAGGTTAAGTTTCAATTGTTTAAGGGGAGATATGAATCTCTCAAAATGCAAAAGAATTAAATTGTTCAAGAGTTCTTTACTAGGGTTATTGACGTTGTAAATGACTCGAGAAGTTATGGAAAGAACAAGAAGGACTCATCGATTATGAAGAAAATTCTAAGAATTCTGCCTGAGAGGTTTGCCTCAAAGGTAGTAGCCATAGAGGAGAGTAGAGATCTCAATTCTATGTCTCAGTATGAACTTCAGTGCAATCTCATTACATATGAGATAAGGATAAAGTCAGCTGAAAGCTCTGCAATGAAGGTATCAAAAGAGGTAGCTTTCAAAGTTATAAAGCACTTGAAGATAAAAGAAGAAGAAAAATCATCCAATTAGGATGATAATGATGATGATAAGGAAGAAATTGAAGGTAAAGTGTTGGCTTACTTCAAAAGGAAATTCAAATAGGGGTCTAAGAAGGGAAAAGGACAGTTATCCTTGAGATGTTATTGGTGTGGGCAGACTAAACACTTTGCTTCTCAGTGCAAAGTGAAACTTGATGATGAAGATGAGGATGGTGATGATGAGTAGAATTCAAGATGGAAAAGATCATCACTCAAATCAAAGAAGTTGAATAAGAAGACTGCCAACCCACAAAAAAAGAAGAAAGACTCATTCAAGAGTTATGTGAGTCAGATAAAAGAAGCTAATGAGAAGAAAGATGAAGAATCATCAGATGAGCATGCCTTTATGGCATTAGCTCAAAGTGGTAGTTCAACCTCTGAAAAGGAAGAGGATGTTGATGAAGAAGAGCCAGATCTTGAAGTTGAGCTGGAAGCAGCTTCAAAGGAGATAATCAGAAGGGGCAAAACCATAAGAAGGTTGGAGGCCCATATAAAACAAGTTGAAGCAAAGTTTAAAGAAGTTGAAATCAAAAGGATGAAATAAGGGCTAAACATATTGACTTGAAGAGAAGATTTGAAGAACAAATCAGAATATATGAAGACCTTACAGTAGAGCTTGGCTCAAGGGCTTCAAAAATTGAAGAAATGGAGAAAGATTTGCTGAGACTTCAGTAACAACTCAAAAGTAACAAAGAGAACTTGCAGAAACTTGAAATGATAGGAGAAACAAGTTTTGCAAAAGAAGAGAAGAATGTAGAGAAAGTGTAGTAATCTGAAGCTGCATTGGCTAAAGAAAATAAGAATGTGCCACAGAAGTTGAAAGAAAAGGTTGTAACTCAGAAGAAGATAATTGAGAATAAAGAAGATCTAAAAAAGCAACCTAGGGTGGCAAACAAAAAGGAATAAAAGAAAGTCAACCAGTAGAGGGCTACAGCTAAACAGAAGAAGGAGAAGGTGACTGAAATGAAAGTCACACAAGCAAAGAAGCTACATTGCCTACACAGCAAGTGATGACCAGAAGAAGACAAGCTATTATCAAACCTAAAAAGAGGCAGTTTCAAAGTCATTATCTTTATTGTGCAGTCTGGGGTCATAAGGTGAGTAACTGCTGGTGGAGAAGGCCAGTATATGTCTCCAACTTAAGAAGATACGATGCTACATACAGGGGGAGACAATACAAAATTCAGAGGAGAACACCTGTCATGAGTTCTTGCACATATTGTAAAAAGCAAGGACACACTGACAAAAAGTGTTGGTGGAAGCCCAAACCAATGGTTTCAAAGAACAAGTTTGCTATATTGGTAGACTAAGAATAGTGGGAAAGGTGCGAGCAGGATGGCCATAATGCCAAGAGATGCATGACACTTCTCCCTATGCAATTCAATGGCACAGTGAAAACAAGTGGTGCAGTCAAAGTTGAGAAAAAGGAAAAAGCTATCTTTCAGTCAATTCAAAAGAAGGAATATAAAGCTAAAAGGGAGGTGGCTAATATAGTTGAAATTGCACTCAAAGCTAACTACAAGGATAAGTAGTGGATCCTTGACAGTTGATGCACTTCACACATGACAAGAGACAAGAGTAAATTGTCAAAGCTAAACAAGTCAAGAGAAGGTAGAATCAAGTTTGGCAATGATGATTCACTCAACATCAGTGGTTAGGGGTTAGCAAACATTGGAAAAGGAAAGCTGAAAGATGTTATGCACGTTGAAGGACTCAAATATAATAACATCTGTCAATAAACTATGCAATAAAGGTCATAAGGTAATATTCACAAAAACAGGTTGCCAGGTAAAGAGTAAAAGAGGCAATATTATTGCAACTGGGAAGAGAACAATTGGAAATTTATATGTGATTGATGAAGAAAGAGATCCTCTTGCAACTAAGACTGTGCAAAAAAGAAAGCCAAAGAAAATGTGGACCAGTGCTCGTCATGAAAATTAGATCATAAGTGACCCATCAGCAAGAGTTACATCAAGAAGAAGAATTGTAAGAGCTATTGCTTTTCCACGTGGCTATAAAGGAGGGGCAAGAACATAAAAGCCACATGAAAGGGCAAGACAATAAATTCGCCCTATTAGGTTTTTATGGAGGAGTATATAAAGGAACATAAGAGAGAACAGTGAAGTAGCCATCAGACGAAGAGAGAGAAAATACTTGAAAGAGAGAGAAGCAACCGTCGTTGAAAGAAGAAGAGGTCGACAAATTGAGTAAATTAGAACAGACCGATGGAAGGAGAGAGAAACCTGTTGGCCAAAACACAAGAGAAAGAAAATACAGTCGTTGGAAGAGAGAGAAAACAAAGCCATCAACGGGAAGGAGAGAAAACGAAAATTAAGCAAATCGGAGCAAACTGGTGGAAGGAGAGAGAAACTCGTAAGGAACGGCACACCAGTGGTTGGCAAGGAGACAATACATTAAAAAGGTAGAGAGAGAAACAGACGACACCATCGGGTTGAAAGGGAGAAAATACAAAGACGAATGAAGAGAGAGACCGTTAATAAAATAGAGGAAATCTGGATGGATGGCAAAACAGAGAGATCTAATTGGACAGTGAGAGAGAAAATGAAGAGCCACCACTAGTAGAGAGAAAGAAAACCCAATTCGGCAAACCAAATGAGTAATGAAAAATAGAACCACAGCAAAAAGAACAATAGAATAGATACGGCCGAAGTGAGGGGTGGATGGCAAAGAGAAAACCCGAACGGCCAAAAGAAAAATAGAACAGATTCAACCAAAGTAAGGGTGGACGATGAAAATATACAACCAAAAAAAACAGAGCAGCACAGCAAAACAACACATGACGTGAGACCACCGACCGAAAGAAAACCATAAATGGAAGGTAAGGGCAAGCCATGAAACAGTAAGACCATGGAACTAGGAGATGGGTGAGACCATGGGACGGTGAAAGCATATTGTTCCCACAGCCTTATATGAGTTGTAATTATTTTCAACTAAGTTTAAGTGTGCAAGAAAGTAAAGCCACATGGAAGGGTAAGAAGGTAAATCCACATAGAAGGGTAAGAATATAAATTGGCCACGTAAGCCCAATTAGGGTTTTATGGAAGAGATATATAAAGACATTAGAAGACAAAAATAGGGTAAGGCCAACACAATTTCATACACGGCAAGAAGAGAAGGTGAACGACATAAACACAAAGAGTGAGTTTGGAAAACACAAGAGAATCCGTTCAACCAAGGAGACAAAGAAGGTCAACATAATTGAATACACGGTAAAAAGAAGAGGAGTCGGCAATATTGAGCATTTAGCAAAATCTAAATAACCGACCAACCAAAGAAAACACCAAACCCTACACAGACGAACACTACCGGTAAGGACAGAGTAAACAATGAAGCCAACGGATGAATCGAGTGAACAGTAGCCGTCGTGAATAGTAGCTATCGTGAACAGTAGCATTGAAAGAAAGAAAGAAGGAGAGAGATGGTCGACAGCCGGGCTGAACGAAGAACAAAGGTGGACGACCAAAACAATTAAGCCACTGTCGACGGGAAGGAGAAGAAAACACAACCATCAATGGTTGAAAAATCGAGCAAAAAGGAAAATACGTTGAGAGAGAAGGAGGCGGCTGAAAGGGGGGTTGAACATTGAACATAAGACAGCCGAAAGGCGGTTGAGAAAGGTGAGTTATGAGGGAGACAAAATCCGAACTGGAACAAGAAGAGACCAAATCAGGAATGAGTGAGCGAGATCCGGCGGCTAGACGTTAGAGAGAGAAACAAACGGTCAGAAAAATAGAGAAACCAGTTTACGGGAGAGAAAACCAGGAACAGGTGAAGAAGGCTAGATGGCAGGACAAAGAAAAGTAGACCACCGCTAGAAAAGGGAGGAAATCCAGTTAAGTGGGTGAATGGAAAAGAGAAATCCAGTGAAGAATGAGAAATCCGGTAAATAGAGAGAAATCTGGAGGGAAGAGAGAGAAATTCGACGAGAAGAGAGAGAAATTTGGCTGGACAGCAAGAGAGAGAGAAACGGACAAGCGAGCCATGAGACAGTGAGATCGCAAGACAATGAGACAGGTGAGACCGTAAGACGGTGAAAGCAGAAATTGTGTGAAACAACATAGAGAAGAAATTCAATGAAGTACGTAAAAAACTCAACATATTTCCAGATTTCTTCAAGAGATGTTAAAGAGTGTTACAGTGAACTTTAAAGTAGCAATGCAACAGCCTTTCAATTCAACAGAGGTAAGACAAGTTAGAAAAAGGGTAAACACAGTAAGTAACACTCTTTTTATTATACTTGCTTAGTAATTGCAATAGTTAAAGGAGTAGAGAATTAAGGACATCCATTGTAACCTATGTTTACAAGTATAATGGATAGTCTCGATAGAGGGAGAGTCCCTATCACCGTGGATGTACGTCATGTTGACGGAGCCACGTAAATCTCGTGTGTTTTTAATTTGCTTTACATTCTGTACTATGAATTGAGTTATGAACGCAGCTAAAGTATCAGCCAACTCATAACCTAACGAAGACCTAAACAAGAACATCCGCATTGTCTGTCAGTCAAGGTGTTTGAAAGGTGACTTTGGGGACCATTGTGATTAGGGTAGCAATAAATCTAACTTAGTCGAGTCTGAGAAAGAGTTCGCTTTTAAGAAGAGGTTGAAGTTGTTCACTTACTTGCGAATTGTAGTGATACTGATTTACCCCCCCTCTCAGTATCACAAACTAGTAGATCCTAGGGAGAAGTCGGGAACTTCAAATCTCAATAGTTGTATGAAACAACGTAAAGAAGAAATTCAGCAAAGTATTGAAAGAACTTAACGTATTTTCAGATTTCTTTAAGAGAGGTTAGAGAACATTACGATGAACTTATAAGTGGTAATAGAGCAGCCTTTCAATTCAATAGAAGCAAGATAAGATAGAAGAAGG
The DNA here is from genome assembly GCA_037897445.1 of Ceriops zippeliana. Classification (NCBI taxonomy): domain Eukaryota; kingdom Viridiplantae; phylum Streptophyta; class Magnoliopsida; order Malpighiales; family Rhizophoraceae; genus Ceriops; species Ceriops zippeliana. The sequence continues at coordinate 832,416 of JBAPLH010000115.1, forward strand.
GTAGACACAGTAAGTGACACTCTTTGTATTGCACTTGCTTAGTAATTGCAATAGTGAAAGAAATAAAGGATTAAGACATCCATTATAATTAGAATTCTTAAATATAGTGGATAGTTTTGGTAAGGGAGAGTCCCTACTACCGTGGATATACATCACATTGACGGAACCGTATAAATCTCATGTATCCTTAATTTGCTTTACGTTTTGTGTTTTGAATTGAGTTGTAAATGCAGTTAAAGTATTAGCCAACCCATAACCTAACGAAGACCTAAACAAGAACATTCGAATTGTCTATTAGGCAAGGTGTCTGAAAGGTGACTTTGGGGACTATTGTGATTAGTAAGTAGCAATAGATTCACCTTAGTCGAGTTTGAGAAAGAGTTCACTTTTAAGAAGAGGTTGAAATTGTTCACTTACCTGCAAATTGCAAATTGTGGTGATACTGATTCACCCCCCTCTCAGTATCACAAACTAGTAGATCCTAGGGAGAAGTTGAGAACTTCATCTACCAAAAAGACTAAACACAAAATTTGTTAATCAATAAGGCATAGCCGAATTTTCTTAATCAATATCTTGTATTTGTTATGTGCTTAACTAAGTAAGCTAATTTATGGTGAGCGTCCATATTGTAAAAATTAAATGGACTATGTTCCCAACATTTGTGTTCTCACTTATTTGGTTTGATATAGGAACATTACATTTTGTTACATTATTTTCTATTTATGCAAATTAAATGAATAGCTTTCTCATCCTTTTGCTTACATATTGTAAATGAAAAAAAATGTAAATCTAATAAATGAAGTATAATATAAAAAATATTAAGTGAAATTTTAATTGTCTTATAATAATGCTATGATTTCCCTTCCACTAAAGTGATCTGGCTTTAAATGACAACTTATACTACCTAAGATCAACATAAAACACTTCGTCTTGTTTTTAGCATTCAAACATTTATGATATTTAACCTACCACACATTAAATTAGAAAAAGTATCATAAAATAAATTGCCAACACCATACTAAAAAAAAATCTAAGGTATATAATGTTAATCTTACATTGTACATAACTATGTTAGTTTCTATGCTTCTATATAAAGTAAGGCCAAAAGCTTGTTTACTGAATTTGCTTTTAATGCGTCACTCTTCTCACTTATTATGGCTTTTTGCTTATTTTTGCCATTTGATTTTTGTTTTTCATTAACATTAACTACTTTGCTTGAAGTCATAGATATCCTAATGCCTTATGCATGTAAATTATTCTAATGATTGACTAAATTGGTGTCAATGGTAACTACTTTAATAATATGGCCTAAATAGGCTAGTAAGTAACAATAGCTTCAAGTTTCTCCTACATAGACACTTTGACTTGGTTAATTGTCCCCTAATTGACACCTAAACTTACTTGGTTAGCATTAATAACCTAGATTATAAATTTTGTTATTAGAAAAATTCAAGCAATGTTATAAGAAAATTTGATACTAGATTAATTACCTAAGCTTAAGAAGAATTTTCTAATGTGTATATATATATATTTATTTATTTATTTATTTATTTATTTATTTATTATTTTTTATTTTTTTGTCAGGCTCTCTTTAACCATAAATTTTTCACTTCAAGATCTCACCCTTTATAAACATCTTATGTGTTTGTGTATCTATCTTAGAGATCTTTTGTGATTCATTTTTATCTTTTCATTTTGTCTTTTTAAGCTATATGGTAATTTACAAAGTTTAGGAAGCAAAAGCTTTTTATTCTTAGATATTTACCAAAAAACTTTTGTCCTTACTAATTGTAGTGACTTGTAATATACATGTAAGAATTATTCTTGTGGTACAAAAGGGATATATGAGACTTTAATAGAATTATTGCATTGTATATTACATATATCGTATGTTAAAAAGGTATGCCTACGAGGTCTTAAAATTTGCAAGTACACTTATATTTTCTTTAAAAAAAATACTATGATTGTCACTACCATTTACCCCTCATAATCATCATTTCCATTCTAAACCAAAAAAAAAAAACATTAAAGGTTCAACACTTTCCTTTCTTCAATGATATTCTTAATCAATAAGTCATAATTTCTATGTCATTTCTTAACACTAGTTTGTTTCATAAACTTTCACATCACCATCAGGCTTATCTCCTCTAACATGCTAATGATTAACTTGTGCTTAATATCCATTATCCATCATTAAATGTCTTGTATATGTCGTTATCAATTAAATCATAAAATGGAGTTGTGCATGTAAATGTTCTACACCATATCTTTACCGGATCATAAAATATGTGGCTAATAAGTCACGATGCAAGGCTATCTAGTTTTTTCATATGAATATCCAAAATATTGCCAACACACATTATGTGATTTGCCTTAAGCAATACTTCCCCAACTACTTTTAATAAACCTTAAAAGAAACCATAATTAGTAATTTTAACCTTAACAATTTCAAAAATAATTAACATTTTTACCTTTTACTTATCTAAAATGACTGTATAACTATCATCATCATTTAGTTAAAGGTTTAACTTTAGTAGTTATTAAAACCATCTCTTTGATTCTTCCTTGTCCACTTCAACCACTACTTATGCGGTGAGGAATATTTAGTTGTCCAGATCTTTCCCTACAACATGCAAAATTTGTCCCTTGTATGCTCCTTTAAGGAAGCATCCATTCATACCAAAAATGTTTTTGCAACCATATCTCCACCCTTGTATGCATATGTCAAATAAATGTAAAAACCTTTGAAAAATGGTTAGATTACCTACTTGTTAGTTTTTCACATCAATCTACATATATGCTTTTTGGAAATGCCATGTAGAAGATCTTCTTTATAGTTCTACAATTTTGCAAATTGGTCTTAGTACAGTTTTCTTAATAGTCCTACCCATGCCTATAATAGCATACACATTGTACTTATGCTTATATACCTCCTTTAAATCTCTTAACTTCATGTTAGGTTAGGCCAAAATCCTAGTTCTTAAAAACTTTGCCAAAAGCCTCGCATTTAGCATTTTACTTTTATTTGTTTTTAAGCATTTATGCTTTAGTATAAAAATCCTAATGACAAGCATTTTTTTTTAGGCTTTATTAGCATTTTGACTCGTGACTCTAGAAATTACAAGGCAGCCAATTTTAGTGCTACTTCGCGAGAATTGGCGTTGACTGGACCGAGGGGGCAATTATGACAAACGACATAATGATGTGGGTGGATTTTGAAAAAGAGAAAAAACGTAGACACGGATCAACAAAGCTGCAAACGTTTTGGGTGAAATACCCTCTTTATTTTTATTTATTTTTTCTTTTCTTTTAAAATAATAATATTAACCCTAATAAACAACGAAATTAACAGGAACAGAATAATAAAAAACGAGAGATTAACAAACATGCCGGGCCATGGCATGTCAGCAAGACTCGAGCCACGAGAGTTAAAAAAAGAACAACTGTTTTGCCCTCTCAGCTGCGTCCCAATACCGTGCGACGACACACAGGATCATCTGTGTCAACCCGCCAACCTCCACAGCCACCGCCACCCGCCACGACTCGTCCAAACACCGGTGTCCCCCATCCCCACCCCACCCCACCCCACTCCCCCACCCCCGCCAAAAAAAAAGGAGAAAAAGCCAAACCACCTAACCCTAGTTTTCGATCTCCCCCAAATTTACGTTAATTTTTCCGAAATAATGGCTCTCCTATAGCAAAATCGGCCCCTTTGTCCTCTCGCAGAAGCAGCTCGTTTGTTAAACTTTCTCTTAGTTCCTTCGATTTCTGTTTCCTGCTGCTAATTGGGTCTCGATTTCGGTTCAATTTCAAGGGCCTTACTTAGTGGTAATTAGAATTTATTGATTTGAATCGCCAGATTCTTTGCGGATCGTGGGTGTTAATAACTGATCTGCAGTCGTTTTTATTTTTCTTTATATTTATTCATTCTGTTTGAGTTGATGGCATTTGTTTCTGTTTCTGTTTTTTTTTTTTTTTTTATTTGGTTGCTTTGTGTGGCTAATCTAGACTTCCATTGTCTTTTTTGTTGAACACATTATTGACAAGTGGATTGCATGTTTAAGGTTTTGTAATTGGGATTTCAGGGCGTTGAATGCTAATCTAGACATTTTGTTCATGCGCATGTAAGCTTGTAATCTTTCTTTTGGTTGCTGAAGGTTGCATTATATTGAAAATTGAGTTTTTTTTCTTAATTTTTTAACCGGAGATTGAATAACAGTTTAGCAATTCCTAGTTTAGGGCCTTTTTTTTTTTAGTTAATTTCTGGGTTTATGATCGTAAGGAAATGCCTATTGATGATGTGGATAGTGGTTGTGTTGAAGGATGGTTTTAGGAATTGGTGAAAGGCTATATTTGTAACACAATGGGTGGTAATGATTTGGATAAAACGAAAGCTAAGACACCCCCAGCTAGTTCAACTCAGGTATTCTTGTCTACTTGTTGCAGCATATTAATTTTTGTCCTGGGACTAAAGCTGTTTCTACATGCTTATCCTTCCCAAAACAATCAACATTGTCTTTGTTTTCTTCAGGAGCAGTCTTCAACCACTGCCACTGGTACAGTAAATCCGGATTGGTCAGGATTCCAGGTTCTGTAAATGACTTTTTTTGCTGAAATTAGTGGGAAAATAATTTACCTTTTTCTGATATAGGGTTTTGTTATGTGGCTTGTTTCAACAGGCATATTCTCCTGTACCTCCACATGGGTTCTTGGCATCAAGTCCCCAAGCTCATCCGTATATGTGGGGGGTTCAGGTACTCATGATTTTGTACTGGTATTTTGCGAGTAATGATTATAGTTTATAAATTCTGCACAAATCATTTTCAAATTTTGGCATATTTTATACCCATAAATAGAGATCTATCTTTTCTTTTTTTTTTCCCCTTAGAAGAGTCTAGCTGGCAATTGCTGGGACAGATTTCTATACTGAAGCTCTTAGCTATTCTAAAAACAAGTTGGCTGGTTACTGTAATCAATCTCTTATCCATTTTACTTTTATTGATCACCAGCTTGGCTGGGACAAGGTGGATAAATTTTTCTCTTGAATGAAACTTTACCATTAATTGGCAATGTGATGTCTGCCATTTGCCAGTTTCCATAAAGTCTTGTAAATTGTTGTGGTACTCTGATTATATATTTTTATTGTTGGATGCATATACAGTTCTCCTAATGATAACTTTTCATTGCAGCATATTATGCCTCCATATGGTACTCCACCTCATCCATATGTCGCAATGTATCCCCATGGTGGCATTTATGCCCATCCCTCAATTCCTCCGGTATTTCATTTATCCCTCTTGTTTTACCCTTTTTTTTTTCTTTTTCAAATTGTCACTGTATCTCTGGATACCACCAAAATTAACTGCATTCAGTTTCATTTAGGGTTCTTATCCTTTTAGTCCTTTTGCAATGGCCTCTCCAAATGGCATTATTGAGGCATCTGTGAGTTTTCTGTACCAAGTTTATCTTGTGATGTTTTTTCCACTGGCAGTACATGCCATTATATATATGTCTACACTGTCATTGAATTTTCCGGTTGATCTAGGGAAATACTCCTGGAAGCATGGAAGCGGACGGTAAGCCATCTGATGCAAAGGAAAAGCTTCCCATTAAAAGGTCAAAAGGGAGTCTGGGCAGTTTGAATATGATAACAGGGAAAAATAATGAGCTTTGTAAAACAACAGGAGCATCTGCTAATGGAATTTATCCTAAGAGGTAATTATGTCCATATGTATCTACCATCAAGTCCCTTTTTTTTTCAAAAAAAAAAAGAGTTTTAGATACATGTTGGTGGATGGTCTGCACCTAGTATTTTTTGTAGGCAATAAAGATTTTTGGACCCTGCATTGGTTCTGGGCTTCCATTTATGGTGAGCTTGGGATTATTTTCAATTAGGCATGGAACAGGAAGGATGCAGCAAAAATGCATTAAATGTAATTATACTTCTGATGTAGGGCTTATTCTAGGAAAATCTGCCATTGAGTGGTTTGTATTTGAGGAAGGAAAGAACCTATAGCTACACTCTGAGCAGGGTTTAATGATATGGAGATCAGAAGTACTGGTTGTTTGCCAAGATTTTTGGCAATATTGTGATGCTTCAGGAATTGAGAATAGACTTCTTGTAGTATCCATCATAATATTCAGATTACTATGACTTTCATTAGAAAATGTAGTGGGGTGCTGATGATCACTGCCACCTTGATGTCTAAATACTGCAGTAACTAAATATTACTTTTTAAACATGTTGTGCAAGGACAACAATAGTAAAGGCTTAATCCCAAATTTATTTGGGGTCAGCCACATGAATTTTTTCTTGTCATTCTGTTTTATTATGAATTGATATTCTTAGCATGCTTTTTTAACATGTTGCAAGCAAAATTAATTTCTAATGCGGAGCATCTCTTGATATGTAGTGGTGATAGTGCAAGTGAAGGCACAAGTGAAGGAAGTGATGCAAACTCTCAGAATGTAATCACCGTGCAGCACAGCTTGTTTATTTTAGTATCTTTGCTTTTGGTTACTGCCTTTATTTGGATACTTTCCGTCTCCTCTTCTTTACACTTACCATAGTGATACCAAGATCTTTCTTAATCTTGAAATACACTTGGTTAGTTATTTAGCACATGTTTTAGGCTAGTACCACATGCTTATTGCCTTGCCCCTACTTTAGAGAATGCCGATGTGAACTGTAGGACTTGTTCTTTGTTAGTTCAACATGAGCGATTCTTTCAAAGAAAACATATAAGCATGCTTGCTCCAAAAACTTATGTTACAACACGAGCAAAGCATGCCACTTTCCCTTCTTGATACACTTGCACCACATTGATTTGGATGCTCAAGCTTTTGACAGAAATAATTTTACCCATTAACAAAAATTTGGGAATTTTAGATTCTTCATTCTTATTTATGGGGGTTACATCAATCCTATGTTTGATGGGACAGAGTTTGGGGGAACTGAGTTCCTCCTGGCTATTTAGGTGATGGATGCAGCAGTTGTCCAACCATTAGAAGTTTGTAACCAGTCCTGTCAGCTTGTTTTTCCAAATTGTCAACACCCTTTTGATGAATTTGATATCAAAGTGAATTTGTAGGCCTGAAACCTTAGTAAGTGCCAAGCAGGGCTAGTAATTCTGTTATAGCTAGAACCTCACACTTCATTTCTTCTACTACTGAAGTGGGACTTGAATCAAACAATAGTCTTTGTACTAAGAGTTTCTCTGACTTCCTCATTGCTTGCACACAAGAAAAGGTTGGAGTTTTGCAATAAACCTGACTCTTAATGAATTTTAATGTTGTCACTTGTCATCCAAGGCTTTGCTTTGCTTTAATAAGTGAGAGATATGTATCTTCAGCTCAATTAAATATTCTTAATTAAAATAAAAAAATAATAAATATTAAACCACTTGTTCAACCATGGGCCGACATTTGAACTGTCAACCCAGCCACCTGTTCCTTGCTCTGGGTGCTGGACCAGGTTCAAAAGCTGTGATTTTGAGGGTGAAGGGGTGTTAGAGAAATGCTTTTGGCATAACTGTGGACGACATATTACTTGCCTCCAGGATTTCAATTTTTTTAGGACCACTTGATTCTAAAATCTCAACTCATAAACCTCTTGTATTGCACAGTACTGTAAAGTATAGTGTCTCTGTCTTGCCATTGAGTGGGTTTGATTTGTGGTACAAAAGCAATTCCTATTCTTTAGCATGCTTCTCCTTTCTGTAGTATGTGATGGATTTAAGATTCTTTGATCTTTGCAGGACTCAGAGGTAAAGTCAGGTGGCCGGCATGATTCTCTAGAAGGTTTGGTGGTGGTGGTTTTCTTTTGATGAAACCACCCTATGAACTAATTTCCCTTTATATACTATGTTACAGCTGATGTATCTCATAACTCTTATGTCTCTGTTACAGCTGATGCATCTCAGAATGGTGGTTCTGTGCATGGTTTGCAGAATGGAGGACAAGGTAATGCTGTTGTAAATCAAACAATGTCAATCATGCCAATTCCTGCCACTGGTGGAGGAGCTCTGCCTGGTCCTGCAACCAACTTGAATATTGGAATGGACTATTGGGGAGCCTCAAATTCATCTGCCATCCCTTCAGCACAGGGGAAAGTTTCTTCTGCTCCAGTTGCTGGAGGACTAGTCACTCCTGCCTCACGGGATGGCATTCAGTCACAGCATTGGCTACAGGTTAATCTCATTAAAATTTTTCACCTGCCAAATTTATGTCAGCTGTTGAGTTTTACATCGTCTTTCTGTTTGAGATTGTAAGCATTCCCTTTGATCTCTTTGAGAAATAAGAAAAATAAAAGAAAAGGCTTTCAAGATGCAAAGATGTTCTTTGATTTGTAAGTCTTCTACCCCACTGATTAGACAGTCATGTGATGAAACTGCATCATGCAAAATATTGTTACATTTCAGTTGTGGATTTGGATGAAATCTTATGCATGTTTATTTCTGCTTCAATGCTGTCAGCTACTTGTAAATGCTTCTGTATTATATGGTTGCTGTAATCAGGTGTCATGGAAGCAGTAGAATGGATGTTTATTGATACATCATATGCCTTTTACCAAATAATAAGATTGCAAAATTTGTTTTCTAAAATATGTATCTAAAAACTTTAGAACATTATCTGTTGGCAAATAATATACAAGGTATAGCCTTTTGTTTAAGCCCAAAATTCAACAAACTTTTGTTCTATTATTTGAGATATTCCATAATGACAGGTTTTTAGTCTATTGCGTTAATATCTTACTTTAAAGTTTAGCAAAAACTTTGTTGTCTTTGAATTTGTATGATAATTGTTTTCAGGATGAGAGAGAGCTTAAGAGGCAAAGGAGGAAGCAGTCCAATAGGGAATCTGCTCGTCGTTCCAGGTTGCGTAAGCAGGTAATGAATTGTTTTCAGATGCTTCTTGGTCTTGTCTGGCTACATTATGCCATCTGTTCTTGAATTCATTTGACAAGATGCTTACTTACGGGTCAGGCTGAATGTGATGAGCTGGCCCAGCGGGCTGAAGCGTTAAAAGAAGAAAATGCTAGTCTTAGATCAGAAGTAGATCGGATTAAAAGTGAGTATGAGCAGCTACTTGCCGAGAATGCCTCTCTCAAGGTGATGTCTTATCATCCATTTGGTTTTGGACTTTTGCTTGCTTTGGATCCAAAATACTGGAAATTATTTTACTAGTATAGCAACACTTCAGGGTTATTTTGTACAATGATTTCATCTCCCTGGAAAGTTTTGCTTGGAAGAAGGTTGAAAGGGTGGAGTTGGGAAAATTGTGATTTTTCCACAAAGAACAAGTACCTCCGACAATCAAGGATGTTTTTTATTTTGTACACATTGCTGTTGTTCTAATGTTGAGGTGAATTGCAAGCATCATTTTTGAATGCCCACTGGGCCAGCGCAGCGGCAAATAAATGCAGGAATCAAGTGATTTCATGTTTTACATTGCTAGGAATGAACCCAATTTGCTGTCTCGTTGATTCTTTTGAAGAAATTTTGATTTGCTAGCCACCTCGCTCTGATAAACGGTTGGGTCTTTTTATTGCAGGAGAGACTTGGGGAAATTCCTGGGCAAGAAGATTTTAGGACTGGCGGTAATGACCAACAATTGAGCAATGATACAAAACCGACCGGACAAACAGAACCTGTACAGGGTGGTCAGTAGGATCGGGGAAAAAAGAAAAAAAAAAGTGCCCTGTTTCATGCAGGTTCGGAAGAGCATAACCTAACCAAATTAGTAACAGGAGAGTCTATTGGCATGGTAATGTAGTTTAAATGTGATCAAAGCTGACTGACTTTTGTAGTTACAGGATTTGCTCGTGACATATCATCAGAGTGTGTGTTTGGACATTCTGTCACAGCAGAAAGACTAAAGAGGATGGTGTGTTACAGTGAAATTTGTGTCATACCCCTGTTTTAAGAGGGCTGTGTTCACACTCATTACATTAACAAGTTATATATATAGATGGATGGGTGCGTGTGGTTGATTGTGTTGACAGATTTATTTGATGAAAGTATGCTACGATTAAAATTCTCATGGTAAGTCGACAATTTTACGTTCTGTTTTGATTCCTCTCTCACTCTCTCTCTCTCTCTATGCCTTGCCGCACACTGTGATGAAATCTCTCAATAGAAAGAAGAAAAAAGAAGGGGATCATTGGGCTTTACAGGAGTTATATACCCAACAGGTTGTCTTTTGATTTCGTGATAAAGTGGAATCAAAACCCACCTAATTCAAATTTGATATTTGTTCTTTAAATTCGATATTTATTGTCAAGACTAGGACATTGATGCATTGTGCGGGAGAGAATGGAAGATTGATTTTCGAGATAAGTTGAGCCCTTGAAACTAGGGTACCATTCAAGTTTTGGGAAACCAATCCGAGATGACATGAATCAAAAGTATAAACAGCTCATACTGAAAAAAGGCATAGATTTGCCATCTTCACCATTACCGGAAGACATCGGAACCACACTTGCTGTATTTGTCCTTTTTTCCAGGGCACTTTAGCTCCAAATCATCGGAGATGAATGAATGACACTCGCTGCAACACCGAAGAAAACCCAATTAAAAGTCATTAAAATGGGGTTAATAATAACCGACAAAAGATCACACAAATAAATTTGCACCTTTTTGCTTGGCGAGAGATCCTGGCGGCCTGCGAAGTTCTCAGGGAACTTGCAGGTAACAAACCGAACTGTACATGCTCTTGCAAAATTTGCACCACTTGCGGCCCAACCTCTTCTTCTGGTCATTCAATTGCCGCAACAGAGTGAACCTTTCTTCTAAGTAGTCAGCTTCATGAAATAAAAAATGCCACATAATTGCACAAAGTTCCACTTCACTGCCATTAACAAATTATCCAAAATTAGGCACTTTTGAGGTACTCGTGGATGAACCCCAGCACTGGCAGAAGAACTTCACTGCACTTTGATGTACGAATTGAAACTAAGATCTTGAGTCCCAAAAAACAAAAAAAAACAAAAAAAAAAAATCAAATCTCCAATTTGCATTTAATTCTCCCCCCTGTTGATTCATAAACAACTCTTTCACAATACAATAAAACAACAAAATTGTTAAAGCTTACTTCCGAGAGACGATCAAACAATGGCTTCGGCGACCCAAGTCACAAATTTATAAGTAACAAGAACAGAAAGCGATACATTCCACCATCAATGTTCTGCATTTTGTGGTTCTCAGTAAGTCTTTGTAGATTGCCACCGCGATGGCTTTGGCCATTATTAATGGCAGCAGTGATCAGAGGATTCAAACAGAAAAGAAAAAGAAAAATAAAAATAAAATATTGTTATTATTATTATTATTGTAATTGTAAAACATGCCACGTCATTCTGGATAACATCTCTGGCTCGCTCGGTTTGTTTGAAATTCCAAAAAAATAAATAAAAATAAAAAAGTTTTGAAAACATTGGCTAGCGCCCCACCCCCCCCCCCCATCCGCCTCTTCCTCTCTTTTCTTTTCTGGGCCGCACTCAGCATCGGCACACAGGTAGATGCAATCTTTTACTACTCCAATTGGCTTTCGCCGCCTCCTTCTCCTCCTCCTCCTCCTCCTCCTCCTCCTTCTTGCCGGTGACTAGTATTTAATGCCCGGAGCATTTTGGTTTTCCTTCAGTTTTTTTTGTTTTTGCTTTTCTGTTTCTAGTTTTTAACACAATGTTCATAACAACAAACAATAATAATGTTATGTTGTGGTGGAGGTGAGAATGATATAGAAAATGGAAAGAAGAAATACAGATGAAGTAACGATTGGAAGAGCAGGAGGCCGGCGAAGCGATCTCCTTAAATCTTTCAGACTCGCTGTTCGTCCTCTTCTCACTTGCTGCTCCCATGAGGTTATTATTCCCTTCCCTCTCTCCACCACCTTCTATTCTCACGAAATTATCTTTGTTGTTTCTTTTTTTTTTTTTTTTTTTTGTTTACTGCTACTACTTGTGCTGATGGATCGAATTCTCACTGAATTTTTCGTTTATTGGGCGGAGATGTGTGATTAGGGTTTATGGGTTTTGGTTGTGCAATTGTCGAGAGAAAGAGCGTATGGCTCCCTCGTTTTAATCAAGTTGGAATTTCTGTTCCTTTGGAAGGAGCGTTGTTTTTTTTTTTTTTTGGGGGGGGGGGGGGGGGTTGGGTTTGTATTGGCAACTACATAGACACTACTAGAATCGTCTACTTTTAGCCAAGACAAGACCTGGATTACCGTGGGGCAATATTCTTTTTGAGCTGTGCAGAGATTCTTGATTTCTGCATATTCTTTGAGATTTTAATTTATTATACATACATAATAAACACTCTTTGCTCCTGATTCTGTTGAATTGGTTCTGTTCCTTACTTTTGTTCCCTCTTAAGTTTGAAAAGTAGGTGGACCTGTAGGCCCTCTAATTGTGTGTTCATGGTTCCTTTTTGTTTTTTTTTTTCTTCTTCTTAACTTTTTTCCCCTTTGTTTCTTGTATGTTCTTCAAGAATTTTAATTGACAACAATTTGTTAATGTATACACGTGAAGGACTTTACTAAGGGATTTTCAAGGTTCAATGGTTCAGAGCAGCAAAGCCTCCGCCATCTGTTTATTCAGGTATTTGCCATTTTTGGTGTCCTTTAAATTATGTATTGCAAATCTCGTAAGCATATATTCATTGAACTTAATATAGTTGCCAACAGTCACTATGTTCTATTGCAATTTTTGATAAACCAATTTGTTGCCCAAACATTCAACGATAACACGTGGGAAAAGTCCTTATTGTATTTTTGTCACCATTACCCATTATGTTGCTGTTAAAGAGATCAAGTATTCAAATGTGCAAAACCAGGTTAGAACTTGTACAGCATGTTTAAAAAGGTTGTTAAATAATAATGTGTCATTTCTGTTGTTTTGCCTGATGAATTAGTTGCATGTGCAGTCATTGGCCTGTTTTGCTTCTGAAAGCTATTCACATTTAAATTGCCAGCTTTATCTGCAGTAATATGTTTTTCAACCTTTCCATTGCTTTTAAGTTCCAAAATTCTTGCTGATGCTTGGGGTGGTGATCTAAAATTTTCAGGTCATTACTTCTTTGCATAAAATGATAGAGGTATGCACTTTTGTGCACCATTTACTTTCATTTTGTTTTTCCTAGGTATTCTTTCCACCTAGATTGCTGCTTTTATTCATTCATTCATTTCTCGTGGAAACAATATCAAATGATCTTCGAAGTCTAGATATTATGTGGAATTCAATAAAATTTTTTATGGTAGTTAGATTGAATGCATAAATTGCATGCCATGGCTTTGCTCAAGTAAGTCAATGATTTATTTAAGTCTAAAACTAACTGAAAATGAATCGACAATCATTTGATTTGTTTCACACATCACCTGGACCTATTGCTACAAGAAATTCTGATATTTGGATAAATATAGGTGTATGATCAGAAACAAAGTCTGAAAGTAGTAGTCGATTCAGAAATAAAATGACTTGATTTAAGGAATTTTACAACTTTTGAATACTAGCATATCTGTCATCACCTTCAAAAAGTTTGGTAAGCAGAAGAATGTGAGAATATGCAAAAGTAAAAACATCAAGGAATCAGTATCAGTGAAATATAAAACCAAGTTTTCACAGCTTCTGGAAAACTCCAAAAATGGAATTTGGTTCTAATATTCATGTACCATCAAGAGTGAAGGTTATCATAAAAACTATTATATGAATAGCATGCAGCCACTCATATGGTATCAGCCATAGAATTTGATTCTTTGCTAATGGACCATCCTTGCAAGCACTTAATTTAGGAATAAGTAGTAAAAATAAAATCCTTACATTTCTTACAAGTGGAATCATAATGACAATACAGATTATGTTTTGTTGAAGCCAGCATATCCTTCACAATTGGTTTTGTTGCATTCCAAGTTTGAACTCTCATAGTCTTTTTTTTTTTTTTTTTTTAATATTACAGGAAGAGTTCAAGTCATTATGCATTGAAACACAGGTACATCTCACTTTCATGGCTGATTTTATCATTGTGTCATTATCACATTTATTTTGGTTTTATCTGAGAGTTGCAGCCAAGGGATTCCCTTGAAAAATTTATATGGGCAGTTATGTTCTATTAGGATAAAAGCAAAAACTTGTATTTGGAAAAGGGGGAGCTTATTTAAGTTGAGGTCACTTGGATCACTTCAAGGTGCACAACATGATGGACCAAAAGGGTGCTACTATTATCACCTAATGACAATATGAAAACACCATAAACTGCTTTCTTCATTTCACTAAAATGTCAAATCCAAATTCTTGATAGGGAAAAAGCAATGTGTTAAAGGTTTGTGTAAATATATATATTGGCATCTTGCTTGTGCGTCTGATTCCTTGAAGTAGAAAATTAGTTTGGAAATTTGTTTCATTTCACAACTTATGGTTAGTTATGCATCATGGGGGTTTTTTTAAACAGTTAGGACTTTGGGATTTGCATCAGAATACGATGCCCATGTAGGAAGTGATTGCCTTTTATATGAATATATAGTTGTTGCTCTAAGAAGCAGATGAACATGAGTTATTCACTAACAGTTGCAAAATATTCTTTGAAATTGAAGGGTGCATATTTAAAGAATCCACACATGAAACGTGAAAGCTTGATGCCCTTGTTCCTGCAGGGTATTGTTTTAGGTGATTCTTGACTTTTAATAGTTGTTCCATACTGAATATGGACAATGTTTAACATAATACAATACTAATATAAATATAGTCTTGCTTTCTAATTGTGAGATGACTTCCTAGCATAATTATTAATATGAACATGGTGTCAAAATCTGCTTAGAGAGAGAGAGAGTGGTATCAAAATCTGCTTAGAGAGAGAGAGGGTCTTCACTTCTATGCAGTTTCTCTTGACCTTAATCATTACATTATGGCTGTTGATGTCACCTTTTTGAGTATATCCTTTCTATGCAGTGTATGTTGAGTCTTGTAGTTCACCTGTACTGAAGAAATTGACATTTATTATTAATATCCTGTCATTTCCAAGCATAAAACTATGAATCTGGAACATCGTATTTCTGAAAACTTTTGGACTATGTCCTACCAAGACAATCTTCTTGTTTAAAAATCCTATGCAAGATGATCTGGACTATTTTGAATCTACCCATGCATTCTGTAAGGGACAATGAAGTTGTATTCAACATTCCATAGACCTTTTTTTATAGTACAACATATTTCCCTCCCTTCATGCCTTTATTTGTTCTCTTGATACTACTCTATCCTTAAGTCTGTTGGTGAGACAGTCAATCATCTTGTTTGCAAGAAATCCATGGAAGAGGATATACACGTTATTTGAAACCAATTTTGAGAAACTCACATTTGGGTGCTACTAGGTGTTCTTGGCAAAGTTAAATTCTTCCAGGTCTTTGGCCGGGTTAAAAGCCTCATTAATGGCTAAAAAATATGCTCAAGCTTATGTTATTAATTATTTTGTTATCGTTCTGCTGGTTGCTAAACTAGTTTATGTAAGACTTCTATCTCTTTTGTAGCCACACATCAATGTTCTCTTTATTATTATTAGCTCAGCATGAAAATTGCACTTTTAGGCTAGATTTAGAGGGAGAGTTACATAAGGAGCAATCACTAGAGTTTGTTGCTTAAGGGGAGATTGGTAACATTTGTAGTTTGAAGAAATCTCTTTATTACCTCAAACAGTCTCCAAATGCTTGGTTTGGAAAGTTTAGTGAGGTTGTCACACGGTTTGGTCTTGCTGGATGTTATAATGATCATTTATGTTCTCATCTAACTCTAATAAAGTGACTATGATATTGTGATAACTAAGATTGACCAGGCAGGGTATAGTCTTTGAACTAGTTTCTTCATGCACCTTTCAGACCAATGGTTCTAAATGCTGGAAAGTGATAGGAAAGTATTTTTTGTGAAACAAACGGACTCTTATTGACTGAAATAGGTTTGCTGGGAGTAGATTCTCATATGAATCCAAATGTAAAACTTGATAGGAAATGGAGACTTGTATGAGCAGCTGGATAGATATAATCGTATAGTTGGTAGAATCAACTATCATGGAGTAACAAGATTGGATGCTATGAGGGTAGTGAGTCAATGCATGTTATACCTTGAGTTCTTCATTGGTATGTTATGTTGCACATTTCAAGTATTTGAAGAGAACGCATGGTTTTAGTGTGAGGTATTATGATTTGGTGTATTAGTTGGAAGCAATTTATGTCATGGCAAAGCAATAAACTAGCAGTGTCTAGGTCGACAAGCTTCAACAAGCATTGTTTTGTTTGTTAATATGTAAATAGTGTTTCCACATTGAATGTTTACAATGACTATTGGAATACAATAGTAATATAAATATAGCTTTGTTCCCTAATCAGGAAATCACATTCAACATATCTTTTTTAACATATGAATTTGGCATCAATCACTGTCATCAATGCAGTGGCAACTAAGGGATGTCTGGCAAGTCTGGTTTTGGCCAAATGTATGGTCCTCAAGATGGCACCATGAGTGCTGCCTCGTAGTTCACTTACGAAGTGGCTTCTAGACTTTGTAAACTGCTTCTTTGTTCTAGTAACCAAGCTTAGGCATCTTTCTTGCGGTGTATATGTAGCAGGTAATTTTCTATGTTGTCTGCAAATTGCCACCTCTATTTTGCAGGTAGGAACCACTCTTGATACAGTGGAACAACTTGTGGAAGAACAAAGTTTAGACCCTCTGTTTTCAGATAGGTAGGCATCATTTTCTCTTTTAGTGGCATCTTGATATACAGTTTACTGATGAATTTTTTATACATGGTTCTTATTGTATTTTGCTTGGTAGTTACAATTTCCAAGGACATTTCTGCTTATCAGACTCGTTCTGGATATAAGATGAATTTATGCTTGTTAGTGGGTCAAAACAATTTCATGGTCTGGAGAGCAGTTTATCAATGCAAAGGAAGAAATTGATTTTACAGATTCTGCTTTGTATTCAAATCATTTGACAAGTCTCCATAATACTTTCACCCTTTTAAGGTTCCATTTTTAATGAGGGAACAAGTTTAGTTTTCTGGTACAGAAAGCCAGTTCTGGTTCAAGGAAAATTTGGTCCAAGCAATTTCCTATTATGCTTCAAACAAAGCCATTGTTACTCCTGAATTATTTGATGTACTTTCAGTTGTCTGGCACTTTACTCCTGCACTATAGTTTCAAATCAATGCATCTCTTATTGTGAAAAGCCACTAAAAATGAATATGCCACTCGTCTTGTAACATAGGCCTTCTGATTACATCTGTCTGAAAAGAGGAAACAAAGGTGCTATCTTTTGAAAATTATGTTGGAGTATTCAATATGAATATATTCAAGTATTCTGGTTGTTCTATGCTGTGTCAAAACTACAGGTTTCCTTACTTTTCTGGAGTTATCTTTCTTGGGGTTGCAGGACAAATGTACTGGATGTTGCACGTGATTTGTCAATGGCAAAGGAAAAAGAAATACGCCACTTGATGGGTATCTTGGAAAAGGCGAGTCTTGACTTATACTCTGTTTAGAAATAAAAGAGATGGATATTGCTATGAGCTAAATATGACCAAACACTTTGTAAGCATTGTTTGCTGGTATTAGATGGAGCGCCATTTAGTATGACAAAATTTTATACCTTGAGGCATTTGTTTCAAACTTCATAGTG
This sequence comes from Ceriops zippeliana, assembly GCA_037897445.1. Lineage (NCBI taxonomy): Eukaryota > Viridiplantae > Streptophyta > Magnoliopsida > Malpighiales > Rhizophoraceae > Ceriops > Ceriops zippeliana. Next base: position 850,069 of record JBAPLH010000115.1, read on the forward strand.
TTCTACTTGTGGTACATAAGTATGGTACAGAAGTCAAATCCAATCAATGTTCTTGGTAGCACCCAATTTGGTGCTGCAAAGCAGATAATTGCTCTTATTAAGAAAATTGCAGAGTTGAATTGTCACAGAGCATTGTTATGTTTCCCTAGTATTTGCTTCTTGTTCCTTAACTCCAGTACTCATTACCATATTATCATATTTCAGTGCCTTTTATTTTCAGTTATGTTATTGGGTGCTTGTGCCAAAGTTAAAATGTTATGTCAGCATTGCTCAGCTCTGTTTTTCCACCTTGTATTCTGACCACTGCATATGCTGTTAAACTCTATCTCAATTATCAGGCTGAAGAACATAATCGCCTCATCAGAGCTCGTATTGAACTACTTAAGAAAGGAAGACAAGATGTCTCAGGCACAACAGATACTATTGAGAAGGTATGACATTTCTACAGCTTTCTAACTCTCTTTTCTATTGGTGAAAGCAAATTGAAAAGGTTGCTCAAATGTAATCCTGATTGGATTTAACCAGCTAGATTAACTGAAGCTTCTATCTGCTTTAAATGTTGCAGCTGAGAAGAGTGATTGTAGATTATGGGACACAGTAATGGGCTTTAAGGTATGCATGCATTGTGTCTATGTTTCTCAGTATATTGGTGAAAATTTGCAAGCAAAATCATTCATGGGAAAGAAACAGAGACCATTTGGGAGTTAGTGCATTTATTGGATATGTTTACATACTCTTGAATATGGACAACATTCTCATGTTTGAATTGATAGCTTATGTTTCAAACTTAATGAGAGACAGAGAAACTTACATCATCTACATCTACTTTGTCAAATGCTTCACCTTCTTTTAGCTTTTGCTATTCAATGTTCATTATGCTTTGTATTTTGGAAAATATGATGCGGAAGTTTTTAAGTTATTGAAATGGCTATGGATGATTTTGTGGCGGAGATGAAGTTGTCATGACTTTATTGCTTTGGGCAACTAGTCTTAATATTAAGAGGACATTTGATGTTGTGTTTAGCATTATCATGTGAATTTGTGGCTCATATAGGGGTGGAAAATAATTGGAACGTGAATTTCATGACCTTCTTGGGTAAACAAGAAGTATTTTGAGGGTGGCATGACATTCAGATGAATAATACGGTTGCCAAAAAAATAAAGACACAAAAAAGCTTTATTAGTGTGTAAAAGTCTGAATGAAGGCAAATCTCAGGCCTACATTGGCACCTACGAAATGAACCAGCAAACTGATTATGTAGGAATGTTGCACTTCAAATAACTGAAAGTTGTTGTTATTGCTAATTCATGATACGAATGTTCTTTGCTTCTGTGAGAACCTTAAAGTTTTAAATCTTTGAAAGTTTTTAAAATTGAGTTCTAAAAGTTTTAAGTTTGCAAATTAGTTTAAAATTTTGAATTTTCATTTTATATGAATCATCTTTTAAATAGGAATTAATTAAATTATTAGATATATAGTTTGATTTTATAAATATTCTTTTAAAATATGTCTTAAAATTGCAAAAATACATTTATGTACATATTTTATTAAAATTTTTTCCTTTATCTCATATTCAAAAGATAAAAATCTAAAATTTTTTATCATGAATTCAAAGAAAATAAGGAAAACTTAAGGTATTTATTTTTTTGTACTGGGAAAAAAGAGAATTTAGTTAAATAAAATCATAAATATATTTTTATGATATATTTTGAATTTTTTATAGTCTTTATTAAGTCAAATTATGTATTAAATAGTTTGATTAATTTATATTTAAAACAGGACATGTAATACATATTAAAAGTTAATGACTGATTTGTAAATTAAAAAAAAATTACAACTCAATTGCAAAAGTTATCAAAAGCTTAGGATTTACTGAATTTTTATCGTATTCCTTACTTTCCTAACAGAAAAGGTCCCTACCCTTGCACCCTCTCTCCCACACACTCCCACCCATCTATTTGCTTATGACTCTTTAGATGAGCTACGATAATTTGGAGGTACGTAAAAGCAATTGCTTTTTTTGGACCTATACAATGAATCATGGATTCCAATGTTTCGGTAAGCAATAGAGAATGAATTGAGAACAATGGGAAATCATGAACTTAAAAGTTTAGCTACTTCTTTCTTTGATGACATTCTTGACCTTGAGACCTTTCTTTACAATGTTCATTTTCATGCTTAAGCCAATTTCAACGAGGACTGTTTCATAATCTTTTCATTCCATTCTTCAAGTCTTTGAATTCAATCTTTGGTTTTTATAATTTGAATGGGCATTATTACCGTTGAGTGTCTTCTTTTCTTTTGTTGAATTGAATATGAATATGCTTTACATTTTCTATCAACTCGTTTCCTTCGTGGATTGAGCTATTGTGATCTTTTTCTTGTTCCTATTTTTGCATTGCTTCTTCTCCTATTTTTTTAAGTTGGAATTATTTTATCCATTAATTACACTTAAATAAATTCATTAATAATACTACAACATTTTGCTATCATCAAACTTGAATATAATGGTGGGTGGAAGATTTGAATAAAGAGTAAAGTAAGAATCGAATTGTCTTTTATGTTTTTGGAGGGAAAAGTGGTAAGCAAAAATTGAATAGTATTTAAAATGTGTTTTTAGAGGAAAAAGTGATAATTTAACTTATAGCTCAAGATAGTAAGTTGCAATCCAAAGTTGTACTAGCTCAAATCTGACCACATGGAGATAGAGGAAAACATGACAATCAATGCTCACTCTAGAATGCATAGCAGCTCAGTCTACAAAGCTCTCTCTACCATCAAGCTGCTTCAGTGCTCAACATAGGATGAAGTAATTGGTTAACAATCATAAAACTGATAGGGATGGTGATGTTGGTGATGAGGTACACTGGAAGTTGCAATCGGATAGAGAGCAATCCTTGAAATTAAGGTCCTCAAAGTTGGCCCCTAAGTTCCTCAGCCTATTTGATATCATTACCAGGGTAGGAGCGATCACTTAAAAACTCCACCTCATTTCAAAGTTTCATCTGTTGTTCCCTATTTCCAAGCTTAAGACTTATTTGGGACCAATTCAGCAGGCTACCCTTGACATATCTGTGCAAATGCCTGATTGATTGAGTACAACGATTCCCATGGCCATTCTGGACAAATTTATTGTGCAGAGTGCAAATAGACCAGTCATTCAAGTTTTGGTTCAATAGTCTAATAATGGCCAAGCTTCAACTTAGAGATTTCTTTATGACCTGCAACGCAAGTCTCCTGCATGTACCCTTGAGAACGAGCGTTCTTAAGGAGAGGTTTTCGATGCATGGAAGATTACAATAAAGAATGAAGTGAAAATTGAATTGTATTTTTGGTTTATGGAAGGAAAAGTGATAAGAAATGAATTGTATTTAAAAAGTGTTTTTGGATAGAAAAGTGGTCAAAGTAAGAATTTAATTGTATTTGAAATATACTTTCAGAGAAAAGTGATAATCCCTCATCTTGTATAGCAAATTTTGTTTCTCCTTATAGACAATCTTCTTGATCTGTTTTGCTGTCTCTCTCTAGTTCGACCTTCTCCCTTTGCTTGGAATTGATTCTTTAATTTCCTGTTTTTTTTTTTTTTTTTTTTTTTTTTTTCCCGTGGTCTGTGTACCTCGGCATCATATAAAGCCTTAGGATCTCGACAGAGATGCGGCGGCGCGGGCCCTTACAAATAACGATTGTTTCCAAAAGCCTTTCGCATTGAACATTATTAATTCAACCCCCCCGCCTACACTCACAGTCAACATTCGAAACAATTGTGGCCACGTGCCGTGCTTTCTAAAGCTCTAATCTAGTTGGACCATCTCGTCGAGAACCTTCTTGCTGTCTTGTGGAGCACAAGCACGCACGCACATTTCCAAACAATAATTCCCTAATTCTAAATTTATTATCTCAAAAAAAAATAAAAAAGGGGGTGGTCTTTTGGGCTCGAGAGCCTTGCCGCGTGAATGGGCAAACGCAACAGGAAACGAAAACAAGCTTGTTGCTTAATTAATATAAATGAATGAAGAGGCTTAGCAAAATTGTCAATAATTGCATCTTCATTTTATTCTTAGGGCCTTTTGCGGCAGGCACCCTCCATGAATCCATCCTTTGGTTACAAAAGAGCTGCCAAGATGGGGGGCTGACCCCACTTACAAGACAAGACATTAATCCTTAGCTCATTTGGGTGCCCTCACCGCCAATCTTGAAGTTTCTCCCTTTGGGTGTGGTATCCCCTTCAACGGTAGGTGGGCCTATGTCTCCCTGTCCCTGCTCGTTTTTACTTTCTTCTTGTGACAAAGAAAAGCAGAAGCCCAAAGCGCACATATTACACACAAAGTTTCCAGATAGAGGGAAAGCTGATGCCGGGTAGTGGGCCTCCATGAAGAGTGCTGCCTTGTAGCCTGCTATGACTTCAAGCACAACCTGATCGGCAAGCCATCCTGGGGAAGGGCAAAAGGGCCATACTGGATCCCATTTTGCGTACCCACACTAGACCACCTGCAAAGCGGAATAGAATTTCTTCCGTCACACTTGCTACATTGAGCAACTGTTTTGCCTCGAACTACTGAATACGAGGCGAACATTTATCGTTAAAAATGTTTGGTAGTTCATATTACCAACCTGTACTTAGTAGTGAGGTGATGCAGAAGCACCAAAATCTCCAGCTTGGCCAGTTCATTCCCTGGGCATGAGTGACCCCGTTGCCAAATGGTAGAAAAGTATTAGGTTTTGGTGTAGCCTGTTAAAATCATTGAAAAGGAACGATTCTATTTCATCAGGTCATTGTAGATGGCTCCCAAGTAGTACCAATTACCACAACTAAACAAGCAAATGATACGTGAGTTGTACAGTAAAAAAAAATATACCTCAAATCTTGAGGCATCGAACTTTTCAGGATCTGGAAAGATTTCTGGGCTGTGGTGAATGTTCCTGAATAGTGGTAAAACTTTCCAACCTTTTGGTATTAGGTATCCTGCAACGTGAAACAAAAAAAATATATATATTTGTATCAGCAAACAGAATGTGATTAGCATGGTATACAAATTTATTTGACCGGAATTTAAAAAAAAAAAAAATGAGGGAAAAAAAATCAACAAATGCATGAGTGCAACTCTGACCTTCATATTCAACATCCTCAACAGCCTCTCTAAAGGTAAAAGACAAAACTGAAGCAGCTCTCAGCGTTTCCTGAATGACTCTAGAGGTCATTGGCATCTTCCTGGTATCTGCCCAAGTCAAAAGTTTCTGCTCACTGCACTTCTTGTATTTACTATTGATCATGACAGCCTCTTGCTCTTCCTGTATATGTATGTGTGTGTGTGCGCCCACATATTAAAAAAATAGAAAAAAAAAACAAAACACAGAAAGCAAGGCACACAAAACCTAAGCAATTAATTATAGACCCCAACTTGCAACGTTATTCAGTTTGTAGTCAAATATTAAACTCTTGTATTTGTTCAGTTGGAACTAAGTCCAAAACGGAAGCTTACAGTTACAGCTTGGAGGACGCTGGGGTTTTCTCCTAGGAACTTTAGAATCCAAGTCAAAACGCTAGCTGTAGTGTCCCGAGCAGCGAAGATAACGCCGATGATGTTATCTGCAATTTGTTCGTCGGATAGACAGGGACCTTGCGGCTTCTCGCCTTCCCCCTCTTCGTCACCCAGGAAAGATCCAAGCAAGTCGTTGTTGTGATGGAGCTTCATTTGCCTCCTGGTGGAGATGATTCTGGAAAGGATATGAGCCAACTCTTTTCTAGCTTTCATTGCTTTGTTGAAGAGCGTTCCCGGGAGGTTAACAGGCATCGAGTTGTATCCCTTCTCAAGGATGCTATAGCACCTCTTTAGATCTCCTCTGTATTTGACTTCATCCTTTCCGAATATAGACAGAAGCGCAACGTTGAAGGTATACTGCAGAATGAATATATTAGATAGATAGACATAGATAGATAGATATATAGACAGACAGACGGATAGGGAAGGCAAGTTTTAGTCAATTGATATAAGATCCTAAAAGCAGAAAACTTTCCATTTTTGCATAAAACCCAAATTCGTGTGTCACCCTCGCTCCCGCTCAGCTCAGCTCAGCGATGAGGAAGTTATACAGAGGCTATGCTCTGTCTCACTCTGATGTTCTCTGCATTATCTTAGAAATAGAAGGAGCTTTGCTTTACCGTTTTCATTTCTCGGAAAGTGTTGACGAGTCTTCCTTCCCAAGATTGGAGAGTGTCCACGGCAATGGACTCAATGTCGGAGACGACGTTTTTGATTGATTCAGGCATGACGGCGCGGAGAACAAGCTTTCTCAATTTGGCGTGGTAGTCACCCTGGTGAAAGAATATGGCGTGCTTGCCCAGAATCCTCTCTTTGCTCGCTGGAAATGTTGGCTTGAAGAGGTGGGCTCTCGTCACGAGCACAAATTTCGCAGCTTCAGGGCTTGAGATCATCACGCAAGGGCAACCCAAGACGTGGGTCTTGAAGACCCGGCCGTATCTGTATTACCATTCTAAGCGTGTCAATCTATGAATATATGACGTAAGAGCAATGAAAGAAGAAGAGGAAGAAGGCGGCGGGAAAGGAAAACGAAAACACAAAAACGAATGTCGACCGACCTTTTCTGTTTGGAGGCAAAGAAGACATTTGGGTTCTGAGAGTAGAGTTGGAATGTTTCTCCAATGTAAGGCCAGCCCATGGAGCCCGGAGGGAGAGGCAATTGCAGGCAGCGGTCCCAACCAGAGAGCAGCTTGAGGAGGGAACGAGAAAGAAGAAAGATGAAGAAAATAGGGAAAAGATAGAGAAAAAATATGGAGGAGGAGGGGGGGAATTCCATGTCTATTACACTTATTATTTACTTGCGCATGATTGCGAAGCACTCTCGCGTTTTATGGAGAAAGCAAGGCAGAGAACGAGGAGTGTTTATAGGCATTTTGGGCTACCCGACAGCCCACAGTGGCTCCAAGTCCCCCACTTTCCTCGCCAGATGAAAACAAAAACAGAGTAAAAGACAGACTGGGGTTCGAACACCTGTCCCTCTTCATTGATTATTATTATTGTTATTATTTTTTGTGCGTTTCTAGGGGCTCCGAAGAGAGAGAGAGAGAGAGAGAGAGAGAGTATTTCCAATACGGCGTGAATCCCACACACGGAATCTCTCCAGCTCATTGATGGTTTTGGAAGTCTATGTCTGGTTTGTGGTTTTGTGTTTGCATTTGTCAAGCAACAAGGATGCAACGAGGAGCGTTCCAAGGACGGGGGCTGCAGATTTTGACCAAAGACAAAGGCGTCCATCCATAAAAAATACAAAAAACACGACGAAACGGACACTCGAAAACAACGGAAAAGGAATTGAAGGCCGTAACTTCAAAAGATACCACTTTTGCCTTTCACATGGACAAGGGGGCAAGCTAGAGTCGTCCAAGTTCTAAGTTCTACTCTCTCTCTCTCTCAATGATTTTATTTAAGCAAGTATAATTTTTGGCTATGACATGGTGGGATAACAGTCCCTCTAAAGGCAAAGGCGTTGTGAAGCAGAGTGCAGTGTTCCCAATGAAGGTGCGAAGACCATCTTCTCTTCCCTTTCTTGGAAAAAGAAAAGAAAAGAAAAAAAAAACAACCCCAGAAATGAAACGAGAATTTGCTGTTTTGCCTGTCATTTAAAGTGTACTTAATATTTTTGAATTGAAAAACGGACATTAATTAAACGGATATGGATGGCTGCACTGTAGACCAAGTCGAGCCAAAAATCAGTGTCTTAATTTAATCACGCTCATGGCGATTATCACACACTTTGATATATGAATAGTTAGAGACAAACTGAAAACAAAGAAGACGTTTTTAATAGATAATATATATATAAACAATTAACTACAAAAATATACTAATCGATTGATTACTTGATGTGGATAAACAGGTGGTGTGTAAATTAATTGACACCGAGCCACCGGGGAGTCCTCGGCGTTGGCATTCATTCTTCTGCAAACGAAGGCCAAAAACCAACAGCCACCTGCCCACTGGAGAAGTCCAGTAAATACAGTGTATCCAAATTGACCCCATCATCCTGAAACTTATTATTGTAGGGTTGCCTCAATCTTTCAAACACATCATGCTTCTGCAAACGAAGGCCAAAAACCAACGGCCACCTGCCCGCTGGAGAAGTCCAGTAAATACGGTGTATCCAAATTGACCCCATCATCCTGAAACTCATTATTGTAGGGTTTCCTCAATCTTTCAAACACATCATGCTTCTGCAAACGCAGGCCAAAAACCAACGGCCACCTGCCCGCTGGAGAAGTCCAGTAAATACGGTGTATCCAAATTGACCCCATCATCCTGAAACTTATTATTGTAGGGTTGCCTCAATCTTTCAAACGGCCCATTCACACAATTCAGTGTAAATGTGCGCGTGTCTGAACGTGGAAAGACATTATATACAGGACAAAAAAGTACAGACTGAGTAAAAGTTGCATTTGCGTGGACTGAAAATAAAATAATAATAATGAATACGTTAAATATTGTTATATTTGTATATAGAAGTAAAAAATATCGCTCCTTTTTTTTATATATATAAAATTTCTATCAAAATATTGTTAGAATTGAACAATTTTTTTACGTTTAATTTTAATATTAATAAATTTTAAATTTAATATCACACTTTTGATATATATTTCAATATTTAAAGATAAGTAATATTTAAAAAAAAAACTTAAATAAATACTCAACAAAATATACCAAAATTTTATTATACTATTACTTTAAACAGTAAGAACTTATCTATTCAACCCTTGACCTAAACCCCCCCCTCTCCCCCAAAGGCATTTTATTAGGGCAAGGAAGAAAATTTTAAATCCACTTCCATTTTGGTTATTCGGTACAGAAACTTTAATATGGCGGTACGAAGCGTTGCACACGTCAAAAGTGTACGTCTAATCAATTAGACAAGTCATGTCACATGTTTAAAACTAACAAAACACATGCACGTAAGCGTTTGGCTCACACATGTCTACGTTTCTCCGAGGCCTGCGCACATGCACGTATGGGGAACACCATAGTTAGAACCGAAGACAAGAGTTAACCATAAAATGAAACCGTATGAAATTCTAGTAAATCTCTTACAAACTTTGTCATCTCCGCACATTTCAGGTAAGTATGTATGTGGACGTTTTGCCTATATTTTTATAAGCACTTCCTAAGAATTCAATTTAGCACAAAAATATCTTATATATGCTGTGTAGTTACTTTTTTAAAAAAAAAAAAAAAAACAATTCCTTCGATCAAGTTGGAATAAGATGAGAGGACCATTAAACTTTGTCCTCCCCCCCTCAAAAAAAAAAAAAAAAAAAAAAAAAAATTCGTAGCCTATTTTTCATGAACTAATTAGAAGGTTGCAAAATGATTGATTTTACCTACTATATTAAATTTTTGTAATTATGTTCATTTTAATTTATTATTTTTCAAATTCACTTAGTATATTAATTTTGTTAGTTAGATTTAGTTTATATTAAATATTTTTCTTTAAATCCAACCACATAATAGTTACCCAAGTACTGCATAATGGATATCCTTTTTTTTATTGTTATATCATTAATTTTATTAATATAGTATAATTTTTAATTTTTTTAAAAAATAAAAAATCTTATTAAATATTATAAAATTTTTTCTCACTTTTACAATAGTTAAAAATACTTTTATTATTAATTTTTTAAAATTTTTGAAAAAAAAATAGAATTTATATTACATCAACAAATTTAGTAGTATAAAGATGATAAAAAATTTACTTATCATGTCATAAATATGATATATGAATGGTTATTACATGATTATATTTAAATAAAAATATTTAATATAAATTTAATTTAATTAATAAATTTAACATTTACAGTAAATTTAAAAAGAAATCTAAAAATTATTAGGCGAAATTGATATTTTACTCATCTAAAAAATCTAAAAATTGTTAGGACTAATGCAATTTATTAGTTGCTACATGCACTAATATACTTTAATTAACCAATTGATTTTCCACAATTTATAATTATTATGTAATATCAAATAGTGGTATTTATGGTAAAATATTCTATGCAACCAAGGAACAATGGTTTACCGCCAACAAGATAATTGATGAAATGAAAAAAGAAAAACATAAAGAGGAGGAGTGATAATTAAGATTGATTTTGAAAAGACATAATTTTTTTGACTTTATGAATGATGTGATGAAAAAAATAGGCTTTAAGACATCATGGAGACATTAGATATTAGAGTGCATTTCTATTTTGGAATTTTTTATTTTAGTTGTTGAGAGTCTTATGCAGCAATTCAAAATAGTAAAAAGTTTAAGATAAGGGGAATCTATTATTACCTTTTTATTTATTCTAGTTTTTGGATGTCTCAATTTGTTATTTAAAAATGGACTAGATTTAGGACTTATAAAAGGTGTAAGAATCAATGGTCATCTCAAGTTAATACATCTTTAATTTGTAGATAACATTATTATTTTCAATGATGTTAACAATGAATCCATTAAAAATTGTAATAGGATTTTTTGATATTTTTAGTATTATATTAGATTGAAAATAATTTTTGTCAAGTTATGATTTATGGTATTTGTGAGTATAAGGTAATAACTTAACAATAGGATCAATTTAGAGATGTAGTGTTAGGTTAATTCCATTAAGATATTTGGGTTTATCGTTGGGTGTCAATCTAAAGATAAAAAGTTTGTGGAACCTTGTCATCAGAAAATGGAGTATAAACCAATAAAGCAGAAAACTTGTTATTTATCTAAAGTAAGATGTTTGATTTAACCCAAATCTAGCTTGAGATCATATTTAATTTATGTTATAATATTTTTTTAAAATGCCACGACACATAAAGGACCATATTAAGAAAATCCTTTATGATTTTTCTAGGGGAAAAAGGATGGTCATTGAAGATGTATCATATAGTATGAGGCCTAATGTGTAACAAAAAAAAAAAAGGTAGGTTAAGTATTGGTAAGTTGAAGGATGCAAATTTGGAGTTACTAACTAATGGTTGTGGAGATTGGAGAATCGAGATACTTCATATTGGGTTAAGATTCTTAAGGGAAGATATGGTAAGTGATAATTTTAGCTAGAAATGGTTGTCAAAGTGCTATTAAATGCCTCTAACATTAAGAGGTGTCTATTTTAGTTTACAAAGGAATGATAAGAATTTAAAATTTATTAAATCCAACTTTAACTTTATGGTGGGACACAAAATAAAGGTAGATTTTAGGTATTAAGTATAGATTGAAAGTATTTCATTATATCATAAATTCCATTAGTTTTTGATTTTATTAGTGAATGAAGGCTAACAAATTTAAGAAATAAAGGAACCAGAAATGGAAATGGAATATCTCATGGCACCAAAGTTTCTTTAATTGGAAAAAGGAAATTCATGACTTTTATGAACATTATATTGACATTTTCCTACCAAAGGTGGAAAAGGATAGATTTATTTGGTATAAGGGAAGAAATGAGATGTTTACCATGAGATTATTTTGTGAATTATAAGATAACACCTAAGGAATATATGATAATGCATCCACAACCATTTGGTAGGAATTAATACCACCAAAAGTAGAAATATTTGAATGATAATTATTATTAGGTAAATTTCTCGTCAAAGATAGGTTAAGGTTGGTTAATTACAATGCAAATGTAGAATTTAGTTGCTCTTTTTGTTTCATGGGTCAAGAATTAATTAACTATTTATTCCTTTATTATTATCCTATATGAGTCAACTAATGTAAATGTATGGGTTAGTGGGGGGTATTTCTTGAGTGGTGCTTGGTTTGATGAAACAAATATAAAATTCATGGCTAAGGTTAGGTCAGTGATGCGATTGAAACGAGATTTGGTTAATGTAGTTCTATGTTATCACTTAATCAATTTGGCTAGCAAGGAATGACTATATCTTTTTAGGCAAAAGTTTATGGTAGATAAAATTTGTAATTTGATCAGAGTTAAAATATGGTGGTAGTCTAAGTCAAAGTAGCCATAAAGCAACCTTTGTTTAGATGAACTCATGTTAAACCTAAAGGGGATTTCAACCAATAATGAGAATTTAAGTACGTCCTTAAATGTTGGTGTAGTTGTTATCATTAACTAGTTCTTTTAAATTTAATACAAATGTAAATATAATTGAATCTTTTGGGGTGGTAGGCATTATAGGAGTTTTAAGGGGAGATGATGAGAAGGTGGTATATATATTTTCTAAAACAGTGGAGCTTTGAGTATAAATGAAGGAAAATTTCTTTCTATCAAGGAGGTAGTCATAATATAAGACCAATAAGGGAAAGTTAACTATTTGCCTTTAATTATAGAAATTGATTCATGTATGACTATTGTATGGTTGCATAGTTTGAAAGGAAGATCTTAGAATCTCACTTCTATATTCCACAATATTTGTAATAAATGTTATAATCTTATCTCTTTTATTTATTAACCTCATAAATATAATTGTTTTGCAAATACTATGACCTCACAAATATTATTTAGTACATTTTGCATTATGTTTGTAATAATATTATATTATTTTTTGATGTTTTCAAAGAAAAAAAAAACCTTACATTTAAGTCTTTTCTTTAAAAGAGTTAAGAGTAATAAAAATACTTAGTAACTTCCTAATGCATTCAATCTCATTTTCTCAATATCATAAACCATATAAATGAAATATTCAACACTTACCTAAGAGATTGGACCATTGTATTATGAACTTATTAATCCAAAACCTCTCAATAAAAGCCCACCATCTATACATATACTATATCATTTTTCACAATGACTATGTAAATTGTCATCCAAAATCACTAAACTCATCTTGGATTACTCTTGGTGAGTAGTATACTTGGACTTTGCAACCAATTATCTCAGCTCATATATTTGTACCTTTATTGATACTACTACATTGCCAAGCATTTATACATCTCTCATCAAATTATGTCATATCTCACTACATCGTCTCAAATTATGCTTGTATATATACATAAGTTCAACTTAAAAGCCTTAATAATAGGATACGAAAAAAGCCAAATGGTAAATAGGCACAATCAAACTATTTTTATGTCAAACTTATACATATATATGCATAATTATAATATATATACACACATTATTTTTTGAAAAATTATTAATTTTGAAAAGTTTTATTTCATATACTTGGTGACATTTAAAAAATATATATATACATACAACATTATATATTAAATTTTATTTTGTATTTATTTTTTAATTAAAATATTATCTTTAAGAAAAAGTACATGAATTACTAAAAAAAGTTATGTAAGTTATGATGTATTTTGTGTTTAATTTTGTTTGAATTAAAAATTTTATACTAATTAATGCATTATGTTAACTAATATTTAATCTTACCATTACATTATAAAATATAAACAACTAAATTTATCAAATATAATATTATAATATATTTAATCCTTAGAACTTATATATTATTGTATTATACACATTAATATTTTTTTATATAAAATAGATTGATAATACATGTTTTGTATATTTAAATTAAGAATTAATTTAATTAACACAAATTCCATTTAAATTAATGGAATCAATTAAATCTTAAAATTTTCATTTGGGTAACAAGTTCTATTTTCAAAACTTTATCCTATCCCCATTTATTACGCAAAAGAAAAAGAAAAAGAAAAAGAACTAACGTCATTAAATTCGGTAATCTCTTACAAAACTCTTAGTCCACTTATTCGCTGAGTGTAACTCCTAACAGAATTCACTCTCATTATTGCAACATTTTCTTGAAAAGTTTGCCTCTTGCACTTCGTCAGGAGGGATCAATTTTCATTCTCTATTCTTCGCATCTAAAAGTTACTCTGACAAACCTGATAAGCTATTACTTGCAGTTCTAATTCTTTCACCATTGATTCCCGCACTCGACAACCTCTTTTTGAACAAAATTACAGATATGTCTTTTCCCTCTTACACCTATGTACTTCCATGTTTCTCTAAAGAGCCGACAATCCCAGATTCCAACTAATGTATTATTTTCTTCTCACTGATTACTCTAACTCACATGCATCGATCATTCTCGTATTTTTAAATATACTCATCCATCGTACGTATTCTATTCTAAACATAATGACATATGCTCTTAATATTGGACTAACTCATTCTCACTGAACTTAGAAAGAATGTTCACCCACATGTCCCAGACATTATTCTGATACTCTCCTACGTCCCTTCCTATAGCTATAGCTAATGCCCTTAGTTTCACCCTTTCTCAATTGTGCGTCTGCCACTCCGACCATTTACACACATGTACAAGCATGCTCTCTACACTCTAATTATTCAGACTTGCGACGTTAACCTAATCAACATCAACTCGCAGCTTGTGCTTAAGTCCATATCCTTACAACCTTTGTTATCATCATTCGGCCCCCCACATCCAACAAATGACAAAAAGTCATTCGTGAAGCGAAGTTTACACGCCCACAGAAACGTCTCCCTCGTCCGCTGTGATGTCTCCCATGCGAGACTGAATTAATTAATAATCACCATTACAGCTCTGCTCATATATTACCCCGATACTAGCATCTCTTTACCGTACACTATTTGTACGCCATAGATGCTTATGTTTCTCTGCCATTGTCGTTCTCAAATATTAGAAACCTTCTTTGATGAATTTGTCCCACCCATGTTCTGGTTGTCACTTCATTACAAGCCACCACACCATTTTACTTATGAACTTTGCCCCCAAAATATAACAGTTAACCGCCTGAAGACTTACTTTAATTTTTCGGTACTACCCCATACATATTTCCCCTGAACATTGGTTATTTTGAGCTCGTCTAAGTTACTTCTCTCATCACTTCGAACTAATCACTTGTCAAACCATGCCTTAGTCTTTTCTATTCCCCAAGTTATATTTCACCATCAATGTATTCACTTCATTCAATCTTGCCTCACTGAAAACTTTTCTACCGGGAAATGATTAGTTATCATTATTAATGTAACTAATCTAAATAGTTTTAAGTAACCTTCATCTATAAAATAATCCACATAACCGATTGATTAGCCTCTCAATACGTTCTAACTCAAATATATTTAAACCAAACCTAAAGTAAATCCCCTTCAACCTCTCAAGCTTCAGGTAAAAACACTTATATTACCTCACAAGTACAAGCTACTTCTCAATCCTTTTATTACTCAAATCCAACCTCACTAAATCAGCTCACATATATTCTCTAACATACAATTTCTCACAATCCATCCATTTCAAGTATAAACAAAGAAAGACGTAATTATCTCTCCCTTTTCTTTGTACCCTACATTTAATCAATTCCATTTTTCATTCATGCTTCATAACCGCATACCATTACTTTTGTTTGTGGGTAAAGTCAAATCTAGCTCTTCCGATATGGTAATTACTGTACATGTATTTTGTCTGACCAAAATACGAGGGCTTTGCACTCGGCACGAGACATGTTGTAATTGTAATTTTAGATGCAACAGAAAAAGAAAAGTGCAAAGGAAAATAGAAAAAAAAAAGGAGAAAAAAAAATGAAAGAATGGAAGTTAAAAGCACAAGGAGATAACAACCAAAAGAAAAGGAAAATTTAAAATTTATTCCGATACAAACGTCTAAACTTGCCCTCTAGTTGCCGAAAAAGGGGAAAATTTTTTTTTTCCTATGCTAAGACGAGGACTTGTCCATCATTTCCCCCTTAAACTATCAAATGGGTATTCACTCAAGATTTGTTAGTCACCAAGCCCTAACCTAGGCTGAGGAGATGGCTCTTAAGAGTCCCTTACAAGTCCAAGGCCATGATACATCAACAATCTTTGTCCCATGAAATACGCCAAGCACATCAAATATATCAGAAGGACACATGTTCAATGAAGCATCAAGGAAGCCCACAACAACTTTGTCACGGGACCATTACCCTCTCCTCAAAATGCTACCTGTTAGGGTGTGTAGTGTCCATGTTTATAAGGCTTAGGGATCCCCTCCTCTTGTCCAATGTGGGACTTTCTCACATTCTCTTCCACTGAATACATCGACATCCTCATCATGGATCGGGGCCCCCTTGCCTACTCGCGGGTCTAGAGTGCTTGGCGGTGGACATTAGATTCAAGTCGGGCTGACTTTGATACCACTTGTCATAGACTTGACCTTGATCAATTAACGATCTGCGCAGCACTAGCAATTCACTTGACTGGAATGCTAGTTCAGCCTTCTCCGAGAGCTAGAATGCTACTAGCTGAAGATAGAAAGAAGCACATAAGTAGACAAGAGATATGGAAAACTTGAATAATACTACACTACTTCAAAAATGTAAATACATTATTACTTGGATGCTTTACAAATGAGGTCCTTATGGCTATATAAAGTCATCCACCTCCTCAATAGATGACTAGGATCTATTCAATCTAACAATCACTATTCTCTTTTTAGATTATTCTATATAACTCTATGTTTTACAAAAAGATAAGGGAGTTATCTACAAGATTCTAGAGGCTTCCACCTTATACTGGAATTATGGAGAATAAGCCTCTTTTATAGCTCGATTTGGGCAGAATGTCGTGGTGCGTGACATTCTCCCCCACTTAATCTGACGACACCCTCATCGCATCCTTCTTATATGTCTCAATCACATTCATGTTGTTCTAAAAAGTTAGCTTATGTTCCCAACTTGCTTTACTATTAGGCAACCCTTTTTATTTAATAAAGTACTCGACATAACTCGGATGGGTATCTCTCCTTGGAATGATGCAATGCGCCAATATCTCTTCCATGTTACGATCTAGCATCGTTGTTATGGCTGTAGGGGATTTTTTCGATTCACCCCTGCTCGGCTCCTCCTTATCAGGATAGTAAGACTTTAGTAAGTTTACGTGGAATATTAGATGCATCTCAAGGTATGATGGTAGTGTTAATCAGTAAGTTAGCTTGCTAATCCCCTTCTTTATTGGGAAGGGTCCCTTGTAATGCCTTATGAGACCTTTATGCACCCTAGCAAGCCTTCAGCTTTGATGGGGAAAGAGTTTCACCATCACTAAATCTCCTTCCTCAAACTCTAAGTGTCTCCTCTTGGCATCAGCTCATTTCTTCATCCAATTCCCTTAAACTCTTGGCATGTGGGTCATGCTCTAATCTCTCCTTTACTTGTTCTATCAAAGGAAAGTTTGGACTTGTGATGGTAGTTAGTTCAGCCTTTCTACTCAATGCATCAACCACCAAATTAACTTTGCCTGGCTTATACACTATCACAAAGTCAAATTTTGTCAAAAAAGCTTGCCACCTCACTTGTTTTGGCATTAGCTTCTTTTGATTGAGGAATTAACTTATGGCAATGTTGTCCATCTTCACAACAAACTTAGACCCCAACAAATAATGCCTCCAAGTTCATAGGTAATGCATCACTATAGTCATCTCTTTCTCTTAAACTGTATAACGGTGCTCGATTTCATTTAACTTGCGGCTCTTATACGCAATGGGATGCCTTGTTTGCATTTAAACACCACCGATTGCAAAATTAGAGGTATCAGTATGTACCTCATAAGGTTTTGTGTGGTCGAGAAGAGCCAACACTAGCTTGTCAACTACCATTTGTTTGAGCTCCTCAAATACTTTTTGGCATCTAATGTCTCAACTCTATGTTCTATTCTTCTTTAACAAATTAGTGAGTAGAGTTATAATAGATGAGTAGCCCTTTATAAAACTTCTTTAACAAAGGATCGTACTTTAGTTACCTTTTTTTGGTGGCTTCTAATTATGGATAGTTTGCACTTTGAACTCGTCCAATCGTAATTTGCCTCTGCTGACAATGTGCCTTAAGAATGTGACCTCTTTTTGAGCAAAGACATATTTCTCCCTTTCATGTACAACTTATGCTTTTTTAGTACTTGGAAAACTTGTCGTAGATGTTTAATATGCTTATCCAACATCTTACTATATATGACGATATTATCCAAATATACTACAACAAATTTATCCAAAAATGACTCGAAGACTCTATTCATAAGAGTGTAGAATATGGCAGGGGCATTTGTAAGTCCAAATGGTATAACTAAAAACTCAAAGGAGCCATATTTCATAACACAACTGGTCTTTGACTCATCTCTTTTTGCAATTCTCACTTAGTAGTATGCCAATCTCAAGTTCAGCTTTGTGAACCATTGTGCTTCCTCTAGCTAATCGAACAAATCAGCTATCAATGGAATAGAATACTTAATCGAACAAATCAGCTATCAATGGAATAGAATACTTATTCTTGACGGTCATCTTATTGAGCACCTGATAGTCGGTGTACAACTCGAGTGACCCATCGTGCTTCTTTTGGAAAGGCATAAGTGCACCATATGGAGCCTTTGACGGTTGAATGTAACCCACATCCAACAACTTATTAAGTTGCTTCCAAAGTTCCTCTAACTCGGGGGGTGCCATTTGGTAAGGCATCAAAGTAGGTGATCTTGCACCAGGGACTAACTTTATCTTGTGGTCCACCTTACATTTAGGTAATAGCTTCTTAGGCAATTTGAGAGACATAGCGTCATTAAGAAAGCCCATGACTCATAAGGCAAGTCCACACTATAAATGTCAATCAAGTCCATCACCAAGTTATGCCAACAACTTTTGGTTAGCAGGTACATTTTGCTTGTGAAGAGAGACATGACACACATGCAAAAGAGGGAAGCCATCCTTTCTTTAATGGAGGGAACGTGGAATCCAAAGGAAAAATCCCAATGAAGATTTACCAATCTACAAAAGGTCACAACAAGCATCTCATTTGTACAAGGAAACATAGTATTCTTTAAATGAAGTAAACAAGAAATTAAACTAAGCAAGTAAATATCTTTTAGACCCTTGTACAAAATCCTTTCTTTATTGCATCCAAGGAGAAAATCCATGGATATGGGGTAGTTCAAGGTAGCCTTTTGATTGAGGAACACCCCTTTTATGGTTAATATCTAATATGGATGCCAAGAAAGGTTTATGGAAAGTCCTCACAAATGAGTATCCAATCCAAGTAGGGAATTTTTCTCGTTCCATTAACCTTTTAGCCTCATGAACATATTAATTAGCATTTTCAACAATTTACAATTTTTTCAATTTTACTTATTATTTACCTAGAAAATGTCGAGGAAAGTTCTCACAAAATAGTATTTGACTCAAGTAAGGGATTGTATTGCATGGATTCTTAACTTTTCAACCTCAAGTTTGTGCTAACTTTATTATTAATATGAGCCCACGAAAGAAGTAAGGAAAATTCCAATGGATTAGTATCTAATCCTTGTAAGTAACCCAATTTTTAGTTTTTGTAGCTCTCATAGCCATCACTAACTATGCCAACACTATTACATATGTACTCGTATTATTTCCTTTTTACTATTGACTATTACACAAATTTGCACTGCATCACATATTACGTTCTCCCACTTGTAGTATACATTTGCTACTCAAAACATCACATACACAATAAAAGCATCACAAAAAAGCATGAAAAACTAAAAAGATAGCATAATACTCATCTTAATGTTCTTGCTCCCTAAGTCAATTGAGGATCACGTTTGAACATCCCTTTAACATTTCTAGCATTTATTTTGTATAAAAAAAACATGCCAAGGATAGTGGTCTCATTCTAAAAATATTAAACATAGTTCTTGTATAGTACATTTGTACTTCTTGATTAAAAAATGTGATATCTCATGCCAATGATCGAGTTGTCTTTTTTTTTTAGGGGGGGTGATCAATACCGAAAAACAACCACAAGTCGGTCACCAAAAACTACCACCCGCAGCAACTATCACTACCTAGGCCACCTCCAACTGACTCAACTTTGTTTGGCCGTTATCCTTCCTTCTTTTCTTGCTCTCCAAGTTGGTCTCTCAAATACAAAATAATAACAATACTAATAATAATTAATAAGTAAAAAATGCAAAAAAAAAAAAGGTGAAATTTTTCAAATTTTAAAACAATTGAAAATAATTCTAACATGGTCAATACACCGATTTGACCTAGTAAAACTAGGTCACTACGACTTGACTCTAGTTCTCCTCTCCTAACAACTAAAGCTACTTATAATTCAAGATGAATACTTGGATCCATGCCCACAAACAAGAAACTAATAGTCGAACGTCCTCTAGGAGGGCCAAATGCCCTTTAAAAAGACCAAATATGCTATACTATTACGTTGTTTACCTAATTAATAAGAGAGTATGCACATTTGTTCTCTCTCTCTCTCTCTCTCTCTCTCTCTCTCTCTCTCTCTCTTTTTCTCTCCGGTGCATATAATAGGATTGTAGTTAATTTGGATTTGGATGAAAGGAAAAAAGGTAGAAAGAAAAAAAAAAGAAAAAAGTACAAAAAAGAAAAGGAGAGGAAAAAAAAGAAAACAAAAGAAAAGGAAAAAAATTTTAAAATAATTTATTGAAGTGCAAATTACAAAGGACTTAATACAAGGTCTAGCCTATTATAACCATGAAAGGAAGGAGAGCCTAAACTTTTATTGGACCTCCTAACAAGCTTAGTAGGCATCCTTATAGCCATTAGTCCTAGACCTTAGTTAAGACCTTATTTTCTTCAAGCTTAAGTTTATGAGAGCAAAGCAGAAAGAGATCTTAGTTAGTAGGCCTCCAACATGTTCAATAGACTTTAAGTAGACATTCATGGTAAGCCCAATATATCATAAACATTAATGGATTTAGGGTACTTCAAGGCTATAGCAAGTTCAAACCTAGATCTTAAACCTAAAGCACACAAATAAATGAATAAATGCAGAAAAACAACACAATATAGATTCTTTCTTATCTCCTAGCAATGAATCACACAACCAAAATGATTATAAAAGAAGGGCCCTTCCTCAGATAGGGACAAAGAAGAAGAAAGCAATAATATTAGGAGAAAATGATCTAATGTGAGTAGCAAGTGTAACATAAATGAAAGGGGCTATAAAAAGTGTGAGAAAAAAAAGACATAAGGACATATTGCCAGCTTTTAGATCATGCTTACAAAAATGGTATAGTAAAAAAAAAAAAAACAAACAAACACCATGTTTAGTAAGTTTGAGGAAAATCTCCAAAACAAGTGGGAAATATTGTAAAGGAAAACAACAACTATTGACATCACCATTAGTAATCTTTCTTTTTAAAGAAAGATACATTGTATAAAGAATTGGTCACATAGGTACCCTAAAAGGCCATTGGATGCTCTTTTTTCCTCCCTGAGTCAAACTTTTTTTATGATCAAGCAATTAGTAAATATAAAAGAAAGGATCATGTTTTAATCAACACATTTTAATCTAACTACACTAACTACCAAAGAAATTGTTGAAGATAACTCAGAAGTGAGCAAGTAATCAACAAAGTAAAAGAGTTTCATTTCTAGCATTTTACATTTTAATTTTTCATTTTAGAATTTTGTTTTATTTTATTATCACTTTTTCTCATTCCATTTACATTTTTCTCACTTTCATTTTTTCAATTTATACTCGAGCTTATTGTTCTTGCTATTTTAGTTCACCCATATTGCCTTTATGCTTCAAGAGATTAATTTTTGTATTTTTAAGGGATTAGTAAGAGATCTCCTATATTAAACCTCTAATCTAAGTTAAAGATAATAATTTTTTTATCAAGAACTAATAAACCCAAAAATACACATATGATTAGTGATACTCTTCCTAAATATTGATTTTCCTACACTTAATCTAGCCAGGAAGACACTCTAAATCCAATGTTAACATCTATAACTATGAAATCCGAACCATTTAGCTAGGACACATACAAACCTCTTTTTCATCTCCTTACAAAATCAAATTGCAATCTCTAGTAACCCTTTTCTAGGCAACTATATGTCATTATAAC
Organism: Ceriops zippeliana; assembly: GCA_037897445.1. Classification (NCBI taxonomy): domain Eukaryota; kingdom Viridiplantae; phylum Streptophyta; class Magnoliopsida; order Malpighiales; family Rhizophoraceae; genus Ceriops; species Ceriops zippeliana. Next base: position 871,902 of record JBAPLH010000115.1, read on the forward strand.
TCATAATTAGCTCCTTAGAATACTAAACAAAAAAAAAATGTTTAGAAAAAATGACTCAAATCCTTAAATTTCAAGTCAATACCTAGAAAAATCCTTTAAGAAAAAAAAAGAGAAAATTATAGTAGAAAGGGATCATTATCCTCTTAACCTAGTGTTTTTGGAACTTTAAAGCCCTAATAGAGCTGGCTTTTGGCAAGCAAAGGTTCTAGGGTCCAAAAATGAGAAGTTTAGACAAAATTGTGTTTTTAGCCCTAAGAAACAGAGAAAAATAAAACTAAGAAAAAAAAAAGAATAAAAAGCAAAGAAGCTCAACCATGCTTACATTTGGAAACCCTTAGCTAAGAAGTACAAGAAGAAGAGGTTATGGTCTTGATTTGACCTAAGAACCCTTTAGGTTCTGCTTAAGCACTCTAGGAAAACCTTAATGTTACATTTAAAGCTTAGTAAATTAAGTCAAGACTTTAAAATTTGTTAAACTTGTTAAGGAATGTCTAGATTTTGGAGAGTTTTTGTGACAAAGAAGAAACAAAAGAAAGAAAGAGAAAAGAGAAGGAAAGTCAACAACAAAAGAGAGAAAAATAAAAGAATTATGTTTTAATCTAAAAAAGACGACTATATATGATCACCAAAATGACACCTTCTTAGTGTCTAGAAGCTAACCCTCCTTACTAAAAATGACATCATTTTGGTATTTAAATCTATCTTTCAACAATCCAAATGATTCCAAACTTCTTAGGAATAGTCTTTTATGTTTGAAATGAATTAAATAAGGCTTTGAAACCCATTTTTGGGCTCCACTTAGGTTACTAGCTTAGGTTTCCCCTTCTTGTAAGTCCAATAATTTTTTTTATTTCTTTTTTGCAATATTTTTTATATAAAAGAATAAAAGGAAGAAAATGATTTGCAAAACCACAAAATCTTAAGCTTTTGTTTGCTTTTATTTTTCCTATTACCTGAAATGCAAAACTTTCTAACACTCTAAAGAAAAAATAAAATTTTGAAAGGAAAAATAAAAAAAAACTACTAATTAGCCAAAAAAAAATCATATATATCATTTTTGCTAATTTTCATAAAGTTGTTCGGTTCTTTTTTTTTTTTTCCAATTTGAAGGGTCATTGTGAAAAGAATGTGAATATTTTACAAACAAATTTGAATTTCTTTTCTTAAAAGTTTTTAATGAGAAAGATCATTAATAAAAGCATTTGAATCTTACTTAAAAAATTTTTAAAATTTCTCCCAACGTGAAGGATCACTATGAAAAGTAGCCAAATATTTTTCAAAGTTCTGACCCGTCTTCTTGTTTCACGTCTCATGTACGTATCTAATTTGCACGCCTTGCTGGTCACACGCCTTACCACCATTTCTGGTTTGCACTTGTTCATTTCACACCTCTGGGCAACTTGGTTTGCTCTCCCGGTGGTCTCCTCTTTCACGGTTTCTCCTCTCTTCCCTTACGGACAGTGTGCTGTCTCCTCCGTCACGGTTTTACTGCATTCCTCTATCATATTTTGCTGCACTCTACACTCCTCCTGTTTCTGGTTTTTGCCCTCACCTCACGTTTCTGGTTTTCTTCCCTTCCAGGGGTGGTGCGTTTCTGGTTTTGCCCTCTTTGCTAGTTTCATGCTTTACGCACTTGTCGGCTTCTGGTTTCTTCTCTCATGGGTTTCTTTGTCTTGCCGTCACACAATTTTCTCCTTTTCATGTTGTCTGTTTCTCTCTTACTATCCAACCAGGTCTCCTTTCTTTTGATCTCCTATTTCTCTTCAACGTTAGCTCTCCCAATTCTGGTTTTCACTTTGTCTCCCTCTTTTGTTTTGTATTCGTGTCATTTTTTCTAGTGTGTATGTGTTTCTGCTCTTCCAATGGAAACTCTCTCTCTCTCAGTGGTGTATGTCTAGTCAAGTCTACTCTTTTGGTGGTGGGTTTCTCTCTCTTATGATGGCAGGTGCCTCCTTTTCAGGTTTGTATCCATTTAGCTCTCACAATGACTGATTTCTTATGGTTTTTTTTAGTTTGTGCATTTAGCTCTCCCGTGTTGTCTCCTTGATATCCAGCCATGTATTCACTCTTTTTTTTATCGTGTACCACTTTGGCTGGTTCCTCTGTTTTGTAATGTTAATGTTTTGTCATGTTGGTTTTCTCTCTTACAGCCATTAGTGTTTTGCCATTTGCTGTATTTTGTCGTTACTTTGTGTTTTGCCATCTAGCACATGTTTGTGTTTGCCGAATGCTCTCTTATGTTGGCCTTTTGTGTTTTACTGTGTATTCAATTGTGTTGGCCTTATCTTAGTTTTGTCTTCCAAGGCCTTTATATACTTTCTTTCATGAAACCCTAATATGGTTTACTTGTGACAAATTTACTATCTTGCCCTTTCATAGGGTTTTTATGTTCTTGCCCCTTTATGTGGCTTTTACTATCTTGCCCTTCTATGTGGCTTTACTTTCTTGTACACTTAAACCTAATTGACAACAATGACAACCCATATAAGGTTATGGGAACAACAAGGTTATAAACTGCAATCAAATGATTTATCTTGGTCCTTAATATTAGTTGAGATCATAGACACACTTATTATTAGGAGCTCACTAAGATGGGGCATGCCACAATAGCCTTGTGACTCCATTAGGGATAATTTTGAGAGTTAGGCTACTTTAAAATGTCTTTATTTTTATGCTAATTTATTTTCCTACTTAGTATTTTATAAGCTTATCTTCTTTATTTTTGCATGTCATATGGACTTATATTTATCATTACATCCAAACCATATTTGCACATACTTATAAAAGCTTTAGAGCTTGACTTATACACTACTTATAAGAAAAACTATTGAGCTTTTCATGTAGCATACGACTATGGTACTCAAATAAGTATCTCTTACTTATAATCTATGACGGTAAGGAAAAGAACTTCTAAGTGACTTTTTTAACCTAGTTAAAGATTTCAATCCACGCTAGATGTTTAAATCGTAGAGTTAACCTACTTAATAAATCCATCTTTCTTAGGACAGGGAGCTTAATATTTCCTTCTTAATCTTTAAATATAAGATTGAAAAATACATCTTTACTTTCTATCTTTAACACTTTACTTTATGCTTTACCTTTTTATTCTCCATACTAATACTTTTCCTTTGTCCTTTTCTTTTATGCTTTTATATAACATCATTATCCATACATTTAGGCATTATTCATATTCATAATGTTGGCTATTGTTTCCAAGCACTTAAATAGTCATCATGTAGATTTTGAAAGACATTTGGGCCTATTCCAAGAGTTATTATAAGGATCTCTAAGAACAATTTGGAGATTATCTCCCATTAAATTTATGTTGCCTTCTTTGTAGTTTACTATCAAATATTTACACTACTTCATTCTTTAGTAAATATGGGACTTATGGACTATTAATCAAAAGCTAGCATTTTTAAGAATTTATAGGGACATCAATTACCTCTTTAATGTTAACATCCAATCATCCTTGTTAAAGACTTTTATTTATTATTGGGATCTTGTAATCATTATTTTATCTTTTTTGAAATTGACATGGTTCCCTTACTAAAGGAAATTAAAAGACTTATAAACTACTTAATTGTTTTAAAAGAGATATATATCTCTTAGATCATACCACAAAATGTGTCAAAAATTTATCGAAATTAACCAATGCAAAAGACAACTAAACTCTCTTGCAAGCAAGGGTCAAGGGGGAACAACAAGAAAAAAGTGCCCATGCCGATTTTCTTATTAACTTTATGATTCAAGCTCAAAAACAAGAAAGAGAATTAGTTTGTATAGGCCTCCTCATTTTATGGTCAATCTTGCTTCTAAAAGTTATTGGGCATATCTATGAAAAATTCATTCAATCTTGCTTCTAAAAGTCATTGGGCATATCTATGAAAAATTCATTAAGTTATTTTATAAAGTTAAGAGAAGTATGAATTTTATGCTTGTCATATTAGTAAAACTGATCTAATCCCTAAATTTTTGAAAAATTTAGTGCTAAGGTCAATTTAAGGGAAGCTTAATTATGTTATATGTATGACTTATGAGTCATATAAATTACCTTTAAATTAATTTCAATTTCTTTGTGTTCTAAGGGAATTTAGCTCCACTTGATGAATTCTATAAAGAATGGTTTAGTCCATTCTAGGTCATTGAATAACCATCTTTCCTTAGACAAAAAAAGAATCTCTAATGGCACTTTAGATGGCTTTAATGTGACTTAGTTCTTTATCATTATAAGGAGTATCTATGGGTCTCATTAATCAATATAAGTAGAGTCATAAGTTATGGCTTAACCTTAGACTTTACAAAGATGGATGGATACCTATAGATTTGTGCTAATCACCTATGACTTACAAGCTATTAAGTTTGATTATATGAATCCCAATAGCTTTGAACTCCTCAAACCCATTATTTAAATGTATATGACAAATTATAAAGTCTTATGCAAACCATTAGTGAAATCATGCTTCAAGAATTATAAGAAAAGGCATCCATATAAAGGTCAAGGATTTTTCATTCCTAAAAAAGTTGTAATATATTCCATTTTAATAAGCAAAGTTAAAATGGAGGAACCCAATACCCATCAAACATGGGGGAAATTGGCTATATTAGAGAGAAACCAATAGATGGGGTTGATGCCACTTAATATGTCTAATATGACTTCATCATTAATCACATCATTAAGTAATTAGTATAATTGAAAAAAAAAAAAAAAAGAAGAAGATTTAGCCTCCCAACGCTTAGTAACCAATTAGATAATCCAAAAATGAAGGGCATAGATTTTAGTCATGGATAAATGGGAGAAGGCTTTTTTTAGATAATGACCTTTTAAAGGAAAATTGCCTTTTTCAAAGAACAACTAGTTGATAGAAGTACTAATTTCTTTAGATGTCTAGACAATGAAATTATGAACAGACTTTTTAGTGAAAACTAAGATTTGATATGTGAAGTAGTTGATTGCAAGACACAAATACATTATTTAACTTTTCTTAATGAAGAAAAAAAAGGCTTAAATGGTAAGATGGGCCGAACATATCCAAGAGGTTGTAGGAAAAGTTCAATATATGGTAATTGAAGTAATATGGACTCCGATTATATATAAACGGAACTCAACACCAATATTGGTATAAGATTGTTCTAACATAGGTTAAAGAATTGGAGTTTTGACCCAACAATTATAAACAACTAAGAACCAAAACTATAAGATTTAAACACTATTCCTAACAATAGGAATGTTAAAGAAAATAAGTCTATTAAACCAGCACACCCAAGCATGACAGTTTAGAATTAATTCTTAAAGAACCAAAGAAAATAACTCATTTACTCATAAAAAAAGTTCTCCTCCTTCAATCATCCTTTTTTCCCTTTTTATATGCTAACCAACAAAAAACCTGGTTACTAAGATGAGTTTATTAATGAAATTCATCTAACTTACTACATAATAATAAAAACCCATTTAGATGCTGAAATTCATCCAACCCACTACATAATAATATAACCTATGAAAATAATCTATTCAAATGCCTAAACACTAGCTACCAACTCCAACTTCCTTCCTAAGGCCATGGTTTTCATATTCCTCCATAAATGACACATTTGTAAGCCTTGGTGAATCCTAAATCATCTTTAATTTGTGCCTAGCAATTTCTTATAAGTAAATGTCATATAACAAATTGTTGAACAATTTATTTTCTTTGACCTTACTTTCGTCATTGGTTATCCATGGTTTTGCAAAGTATTAACTCCCTTATTGATTTGAGTTAGTATTGTATGGCTTCCATTATTCCCACTTTTCTCAAAATGATTTATCCTCAAATCAAAACCTACGTCACCAAAGACAAAATGAGAAAGGTTAGAATCATTAAATATTGCACTTATATTATACTCACTTATTAAGTCAAATTTATATGCATTATTATTGACTTTTGCCACCATTTAAGAAAGACCATCTCCTTTTGGTTGTAACTTTGATTTCCTTTGTATAAGAAAATTATCCTTCAACAAGTGTACCCAAACCCAATTACTAGGTTTAAAAGTGATATGCCTATGACCTTTGTTGGCTTATGTATAATATTATTTTGTTTCTCTCTCAATGTTAAGCCTAGTTTTCTTATGAAGTTGCCTAAATTCCCATCTAAATTAACCTTGTTCTATATAGGTAATGAAACTAAATCCAAAAGAGATAATGAATTAAAACCATATATAAGTTCAAAAGGAAAATAACCTATAGTATTATGAACAACACGATTATAAGCAAACTCCACAAAAGGTAAACATTTTTCCTAGGTTTTAAAGTTCTTACCAATAATAGCATATAAAAATGTACCAAAAGTTCAATTTACTACCTCTGTTTGTCTATCTATTTGTGGATGACAAGTTATAGAAAACAATAACTTTGTTTGAAGCTTACCCCACAATGTCTTCCAAAAGTGACTTAAAAATTTTGCATCATAGTCTGAAATAATACTCTTTGGAATTTCATTTATGCGAATAATCTCTCTAAAAAATAAAGTTTGTAATGTGTGTAGCACTATCTTTGAAAACCTATCAATTACAACAAGAATACAATCTCAACCCTTCTTAGACCAAGGTAATTCAAGAATAAAATCCATAGAAATGTCAGTCTAACATTCACAAGGAATTTCTAAAAGTATATACTTACCATGGGGCAAAACTCTAGACTTAGCTTATCTACAAGTAATACATTTAGCATAAATGTTAAGCTCATCTTTGATAATTAATGTTAAATTTGTTGTCAGCACCATCTTACATGGTTATATGTGTTGATTTGTTATTATAAATTTCATTGAGATGTAGTGAGGTCATTGGGAGAAATTGGTGATGACAGAAGTTAACATTGACCATGACCTTAAATTTTAGGGGTCAAGATTGATCATTGACTTTTGACCTTAAATTTTAAAAAGTCAATGTTGATCATTGGCCTAAAATTTTAGGAATAAAATCTAACCGTTAATTGTAAGGCAACATCTGGGAATTAATGATGATCGCTGATGATCATGTAGCCATAATCTAAAGGCTCTATAAATACCCCTTATGCATTTTGCAAGAAGGGTGTGTGTTGCAAAAAATTAAGAAAGCCAACGAAAGAGAAAGGTGAGCAGCAAACCTAAGGAAAAAGGGAGGTGAACAACAAAGATGAGGTAACCACCATGCAAGGTGTAACTAGCTAAGAAGGAGAGAAAGAAAGCAACGGGTAGCCAACTAAGGAGAGTGCAACAACCACTAAGGAAAGAAGTCAAGGCAGCTGGCCAATAAGAGTGCAGCAACCACTAATGAAGGAAGGCAAGGCAGTTAACCAAGGAGAGTGCAGCAACCACTAAAGAGAAGCAACAAGGTGTAATCGACCAAGGAGGAAAGAAAGAGAGCAAGGTAGCCGACCAACCACACCAACAAACCCTTACCAAGATAGCCATTGCACCAGTAAGCCCTCATAAAGGTGACAACAACAGCTGACCACCACACCAGTATATCCAGGAGGCTTTCCAATAGATAAGCAAAGGTCCCTACATGTCTAAAAGAGTATACCAGTAGCAATAGCATGTCTAGGAGACTTCCCAGCAGCAACAGCATGTACAGGAGGCTTCTTTACAGCAGCAACACATCCAGGAGGCTTTTCGGCAACAACAGCACGTCTAAGAGACTTCTCAGCAGTAGCAGCATGTCAAAAAGTGTATACTAGCACCAACAACACGTCTTTACACGTCCATAAGGGTATACTAGTAGCAGCAGATGTCCTTGCACGTCTAGGAGGGTATACCAGTACCAGTAGCACATTTTTGCATATCCAGGAGTAGCACATCCTTGCATGTCTAGGAGGGTATAGCAGTACTAGCAGCACCTTAAGAGGCTTCCCAGCAGTAGAAGCATACTCGGTAATTAAGCAAAAAATTAGAACATGTAGTAATAGGTTTAGGAATCAACAGCCATCTATAGAAAGTGCAGTAGTAGGTCCAAGAATCAACTAGCAAACTAGCAGCAATGTGAGAAGATGGTTATAGTGCATGGGGATAGCAACAACGACACGAGAAAATTGCTGCAGTGCAAGGAGAGAGCAGTAATGGTGTGAGAAAGTAGTAGTAATGCACATAGATAGCAACAACAGTGCAAGCTAATAATCAAAGTAGCATGTGTGGATAGCAAGAATAATGTATGCGGACAATAGTTGTGGTGCACGAGGATAGCAGGTGTAAAAACCACGGACAACAGGAGCAGTGTGCATGAACAACAGGCACAACACGTGCAGATACAAGCATAAAGACCATGGATAGCAAGAGCACAAACAGGAGATAATAAGTATAGCTTGTGTGGACAATAAGCACAGCTTATGAAGATAGTGGGCACAATGCGTGCAGATAATAGGTAGACACGACAATGCAAATGGAAAATATTAATTGCACATGTGGATAGCAACAACAATGCGTATTGATAGTATTAACTGTGTATGTAGATAGCAACGGATAAATGTGGTAATACATATAGACAGCAGCGGATAAATGTGGTAACGCGTACGGATAGCAATAGTAGCACCAGCACGAGTGAGTAGCACCGGTAGTAGGTGAAATAGCATTGGCAGCAAGTGAAACAACATCGACAGCGAAGAAAGGAGAAGATCCATATTTTGCTTTAGTAGTCTGTATACATTGAGTGATTGTTCTCCAAGAAAAGTTTTAATCATAAACTCTTGATAAACATGTTGAAAAGGGTGAGATACCCTTAGAGTGATTGGGAGATTAACTCCTTGATCGAGAGATCGTTATAAGTGGTTAAGGAGTAATCCTTCTATAAGTGGTTAAAGAGTGATCCTTCCACACCATAACTATATTCCTTGATAATAAGAGTGAATTGTGTTATTTAAGAGTGATCTTATCATACCATGGATGTAACTTACACATTATGAGTAAACCATGTAAAAATTGTCGTGTGTTCTTGGGTGTAGCCTTTGATGAAGCATATAATTTCATTGACTCTTGTGAAGAATGCATCTATAGTCTCATCATTTTGCATCCTTATATCTTCGAATTTGCTTCTCCAAATTTGTAACTTGGCTTCCTTCACAACCTAGTCTCATTCATAGATGTTCTTTAATTTATCCCAGATTTGTTTGGCAGTGTTGTACGTCATCATCTTAGTGAATTCTTTATTTGACAAGGAGGTATATAAAGCATTTCTTACCTTTTCATCATACTCCAAGTTCTTTTTATCAATTGGTGTCATAGGATCACCTTTAGCAATAGGGATAAAGTCACTAACAGCAGACTTAAACACATCAAGACCAAGGGATATCATATATAAGAGCATACTATTCTTTAATAACTGATAGTTATATCCATCAAATGTAGGGATGCCTTTGCTATCCATGACCTCAAGCAGTAATAGAAATAAAAGATCACATAACAATACATAACTTCACTTCAAAGAAAAAAAATAGATCAACAAAGGAACATGACTCTGATACCACTTGATGAGGATTGTTGTAGGTCTTTACACTAAGAAAGGGGGTGAATCAATGCAAGCTATCTTCGTTTTACAAATCGATCCAAATTTAACCTCTGTGTCTTGTTAAAACCGATGATCCAATTTTTAATTTTCTCCTTTATGTGAGCACAACCATACAAATACTATAGTAAGGAAAATACTCAAAACCTTACTAATAGAAGATAAAGATCTACATAGGCTGCCTTTAGATGACCTACATAGTACATTAGTAGCTTATGAAATAAGAATAACCCCAATGAAGAAAGAACAGAAGTCTAAGGTGAAAAAGGAATTTGCTTTCAAGGTAATGAAGAAGTTAAAAATTAAAGACCAAGAAGAGGAGTTTGACAATAGTTCTGAGGAAGAAGATGGTGATACTTAATTGGATGAAGTCATGACATACATCACCAAGAACTTGAGGAAAGGAAAAGGGAAGTACAAGGAAAAATTACCCTTGAAGTACGTTAGCCATAGAGACATAGGGCACTTTACCATGGATTGCCTAAAGAGAAAAAAAGCAAGTAGTAATGATGATGATGATGATGATGAGCCTACCCTAAGGTAGAGAACAAAGAAATCTAGTTGTCATAAAGCTGGAAATTCAAGTGTTAAAGGGAAAAAGCAATTATTTAAATCCAAAAGACATTATTTAAACAAGCTAGATAAAGATGATTTTAAAGAAAAAGTTGATGATGATTTTGATGATAATGCTGCAAAGGATAGATGACAAAGAATCTTTAAGTGAGGAGGAATCAACAAAAGAGGATAAGGATGAGTTGTTGCAGCAACTTGAAAATGAGTTGTTTGCAAAAAATAGCAAGCTAGAAAAAGAGATAAAACTTCTCAAAAAGCTGTATAAAAATTATATTGTTGATGAATTTAATCTCTAGTTGAAAAAAAAAAGTAGTTTGAAGCAAAAGAGGAGAAGTACTTGAAGAGGATTAAGAAGTTGATCATACTTGAGGCTGAGCAAGGCAAGATATACAAAGATCTTGGCATTAAGGTGATTGCACAAGAGCAAGAAGTGCTAATTTTGCAAGCTAAGTTTCACAAGGCTGATTCCAAACTAAAGAAGCATGAAGAAAGCTTTATATAGACTATAATAATGAAAGGAGAGTCATTATTAGCAAGTGTCATCAAAGAGGATGCTACCAAAAAGTTAGATGAGTGTTTAAGTAATCAAAGATCTCATTCCATGGGAAAGAAAGGACTTGGCTACATTAAGAAGCTGAGTCAAAAGGTAAAAGAAAAGAAGAAAAATTATGTTTGTACTCAAAGGCAAGCACAATAACATGATGGAGAAATGAGACTAACCCAAGTTAAAATGGGTTAGGAAAGATGTGATGGAGACTCCCATCTATAGGAGACATATTGTTAAAGATGGAGAGAAGGTTGTCACACCAATTGCTAAAAAAGAAGACATGGAATTAATAAGAGGAGTAAATCCAAGTTCAAAGGATTTTGCTAGAGTTATGGTAAATATAGGCACAAGACTAATACTTGTTAGAATATTTGGCTTTTAATGAAAGAGGAATGTAAAACAAGAGTCTAGGGGGGAGACTCTATCAAAAATGGAGACAGACTCAGGTAAAAAGAATTCATATTCCATTAAGAAATAATTTTGATTTGCTGGAGAGATCTATAGAAGATATGAAAAGGTGGGACACACTATTGAGGATTGCTTGACATGCTGCCTGATTAAGAAGTGCAAAGGAGAACATGCCAACCATTGTTGCCTAGTCAAAGAGTGGAAAGGAGAACACCTATACATAATCCCACATTTGACCAAAGAAGAAGAAGAGGAAGAGAAACGTCTATGGTTATGGAAGTAGCCTTAAAAGTTTCCAAGAAAAAAAAACCATGGATCCTAAATAGTGTCTGCTCTTTACACATGATAGGAGACTTCAAGATGTTGAAGGGAGTAGCAAATACGATGGAGGATTTGTCAGATTTGACAATAATGATGCCTCAAAGATTCATGGTATCGGTATTGCTGAAATTGGTGCAGAAAAGTTGAAATCAAAGAAAGTGCTTTCTATTGAAGGGCTAAAACACAATCTTATCAATGTCAGCCAACTATGTGATGATGGACATGAAGTTACTTTCAACAAGAGTGGCTACATAGTAAAGAGATTAAGAGATGGTACTATTTTTACTAAGGGTGAAAGAACAAATGGAAACTTATATTAAGTTTCCAAAAGCAAAAACACATGTTATACAAGCATTATAAATGAGAATTTGTTATGGCATAGAAGATTGGGACATCTTTGACAAAAGAGGCTGAACTTTAGTATTTAGCCATACCTTAGAGGTTGAGGTATTCACTAACCCCTTTCCCTTTCCCTTTTCTATTTTTCTTTGGATTTTTTGTCAAAGAGGAAGATATTTTACATAAATCCAAAGAGAGTATGTAATGATAAAAAGGGGGAGTAGCTTGATTGATAAAGGGGGAGAACATCTCAAGGGGGAGAAGTAAAAAGGGGGAGTTAAAACAAGTTAAGGGAGATGCATGTTCTAGGGGGAGCTGTGAATGACTATGTGCAAGGAATGTTATGCATGGTTGGATTTAATGTATTGCTAACAAATCCAAAGGGGGAGATTATTGAACCTATCTTTGATGGCTAATGTTAGATTTGTTGTCAACATCATCTCACACGGTTATATGTGTTGATTTGTTATTATAAATATCATTGAGATGTAGTGAGGTCATTGGGAGAAACTGGTGATGACAGGTTAACCTTAGCATTGAAGAGTCAACGTTGACCGTAACCCTAAATTTTAGGGGTCAAGATTGACGGTTAAACCTAAATTTTTGGAAGTCAATGTTGACAATTAGCCCAAAATTTTTGGAATTAAATCCAACCGCTAATTGTAGGGCAATATGTGGGAATTAATGATGAACGTTAATGATTATATAGCCTTAATCTCAAGGATTTATAAATACCTTTATGTGTCTTGCAAGAAGGGTTTATGTTACAGAAAATTGAAAGAGTCGGCCAAAGAGAGAGGTGAGTAGCAAACCTAGGGAAAAAAAGAGGTGAACAATAAAGAAGAGGCAACCACCAAGTACAGTACAACCAGCCAAGAAGGAGAGAAAGAAAGCAAGGGGCAGCCGACCAAGGAGAGTGCAATAGCCACCAAGGAAAGAAGGTAAGGCAGCTGACCAAGAAGAGTGTAATAGCCACCAAGAAAGGAAGGCAAGGCAGTTGACCAAGAAGGAAAGAAATAGAGCAAGGTAGCCGGTCACCGACACCAGTAAACTCTTACCAAGATAACCAATGCACCAGCAAGCCTACATAAAGGTGACAACAGCAGCCAGCCACCACACCAGCATGTCCAAGAGGCTTTCTAGTAGATAAGTAGACATCTTTAGATGTCTATGAGGGTATATTAGCAGTAGCAGCATATCCTAGCATGTCTATGAGACTTCCCAGTAGCAGTAGCACATCCAGAGGCTTCCTAGTAGCAACAACATGTTCAAGAGGGAATACCAACAATAGTAGCACATCTAGGAGGGTATATAAGCACCAGCAACACATCCCTGCACATCCAAGAGGGTATACAAACACCAACAAACGTCCCTGCAAGTCCAAAAGAGTATACCAGCACCAACAGCACATTCTTGCATGTCTATGAGGGTATACTAGTAGTAGCAGCATGTCCTTGCATGTCTAAGAGGATATACCAGTAGTAGCAGCATGTCCCTTCATATCTAGGAGGGTATACCAACACCAATAGCACCTCAAGAGGCTTTCCAACTGCGAAAGCACTCCTGGGAATTAAGCAAAAAATCAGAACGTGTAGCAATAGGTCTGAGAATCAACCAGCAAACCAGCAGTGGTGTGAGAAGACAGTTGCAATGCACGGGGATAATAGCAGCAACACGAGAAAATAGCTGCAACACACGGGGAGAGTAACAGTGGTATGAGAAAACTGCTACAACACAAGGAGAGAGCAGCAGCAGTGTGAGAAAGCAGTAGCAATGCGCATAAACAGCAGCAGCAGTCCGGGCCGATAATAGAAATAGCACACACGGATAACAAGAATAGCGTGTATGGACAGCAACCACAGTGTGCATGGACAGCAAGAGCAGTGCATACAGTTAGCAGACATAATGCATACAGACAATAGGCATATATAGTAGGCACAGCTTGTGCGATGGCAGGTATAACTTGTGCAGACAGCAAGCACAACTTGTAAGGACAGCAGACATAGCATGTGCAGACAGTAGGCAGTGACAGTGTGTACTAACAATATTAACTGTGCACACAAGCAATAACAAATAAACGCGGTAGCGCATACAGACAGTAGCGGATAGACGCAATAGTATGTATAGACAACATTAATAATGTGTGTAGATAACAGCGGTAGTGCACACAGGCAACACTAGCAGCAAGTGAAACAACACCGATAGCAAAGGAAGGAAAAGTTCCATATTCTACTCTAACAGTTTGTATACATTGAGTGATTATTTTTGAAGAAAGGTTTTAATCAAAAACTCTTGACAAATGTGTTGAAAAAGGATGGGATACCATTGGAGTGATCGAGAGATCAACTCTTTAATCAGGAAATCATTATAAGTGGTTAAGGAGTAGTCTTTCCATAAGTGGTTAAGAAGTGATCCTTCCATACCATAACTGTATCCCTTGATAATAAGAGTGGATTGTGTGATTTGGAAGTGATCTTATCACACCATGGACGTAACTCACATATTGTGAGTGAACCACATAAAAATTGTAGTGTGTTTTTGGGTGCTTACGCATTAATTTTTATTTGTATGGTAGCACCACAAAGTTTAAATTTGGATTGATTTGTAAAAAAAAAGATAGCTTACATTGCTTCATCCTCCCTCTCAGTGTGAGACCTATAATGGTCCTCATTAATAAAATCTTTCAATATCCCTTTTTATATGTGGCCAAAAGAAATGCTTATTTAAAACATTAAAAGTTTTTTGAATGTCAAAGTGTCCCATTAAACCACCTCTATGAGCTTCTCTCATAAGTAATGCTCTTATAAATCCTTAAGATATATAAAGCTTATTCATTTTAAACAAATTCCCTTTATGTCTATAGAACTTACCAAAAGCAATTTTCTTACATATAGTATACATGTTACCAAAGTCAGTATCATTAGCATACAAATCAATAATGTGCTGAAACCCCAACAACTTAACGTTTAAAGTGCTAATTAATGTGTACTTCTATGACAATGCATCAGTAATAACATTTTCCTTACCTAATTTACATTGAATTACATAAGAAAAAGTTTCAATAAACTCAACCCATTTTACATGTCTCTTATTCAACTTGCTTTGCCCATTTAAGTGTTTTAAAGATTCTTGATCAATATGAATTACAAACTCCTTAGGACAAAGGAAATGCTACCATATTTCTAAATTCTTAACAAGTGTATACATTTCTTTATCATAAGTTGGATAATTCAATGTTGCCCTATTCAACTTCTCATTAAAGGATACAATAGGTTATTTTTGTTTTACATAAGAACTCCCTTAATCCCAATACTTGATGCGACACATTTAATTTTAAAAATCTTAGAGAAATCAGGTAAAGTAAGAAATGTTACATTACACAACTTAAACTTAAACAAATCAAAGGCATCTTGTTGTTCCTTACCCCACTTAAAAATCACACTCTTTTTAATCACCTTAATCAATGGTGTAGCTATGATACTAAAATCCTTAATAAACTCTTATAAAAACTAGCCAAACCATGGAACCTCCTTGCATTATTTATGCTCTTAGGTGTAAGCCATGCTTGAATAGCCTTAATCTTTTCTTTATTAACCTTTATGTCATGAGCAGATATAATTTAACCTAAGAAAATGACATGATCTTTGCAAAAATCACATTTCTTCAAATTAGCAAATAATTTTTTCTCTTTTCTCAACACATGAAGCACACAATGAAAACATTCAACATACTCTTTTAAATTCTTACTATATACTAATATGTCATCAAAATAGGCCATGATAAATTTTTCTAAGAAAAGTCTCAAAACATAATTCATTAATCTCATAAAAATGCTATATGCCTTAGTCAAACCAAAGGTCATAACTAATCATTTATATAAACCATGCTTAGTTTTGAATGTAGTTTTCCACTCAACACCTTTCCTCATCCTAATTTGATGATACCCACTCTTAAGGTCAATTTTAGAGAAGTAATAAGCATTATGCAATTCATTATGCCTAGGTATAGTATGTCAATAATTAACTATTATTTTGATGATAATTTTGTAATCAATACACATATTCTAAGATCTATCTTTCTTTGGCACAAGCAACACTAGCATTGTACATGAGCACATGCTCTCCTTTACATGTCCCTTCCTTATCAACTGATCAACTTGCCTTTAAAGTTCCTTTGTCTTCTTAAAATTACTTTTATATGTTGGATTATTTGGAAAAAGAGTTCCAAGAATAAGATCAAAGTGATGTTTAATCGCTCTCCTTCGTGATAAGCCATTTAGGATCTCCTTAAGGAATCATTATTATAATCTTGCAACAAAGATGAAACAACAATAGGTATAAATGACTTAAGGGCAGTGTTAGAGAAATAAGAATCCTTATAAAGGGTCAGGTCAAGATCATTTATTGCCTAACTTGGAAAGTAACCTTAACATTTGATCCTTTTGTAAACACACTTATTTGTTTTTCCTTATCTCAACTATTTTGACCCTAACCACTATTGTATTTATCATTCTCAAGTGCTTTTACCTTGTTTTTCTCTCATTTACTTTCTTTTCTCTTTACTTTCTCTTTCTTCCTTTCTCTTTTGCATACTTTCATAAAATCTCACTCAAACTTTATACTTTTATTTTGGAGTTATAAAACAAGTGTGAATGGTTTTCTATCTATGATGAAAGAATAACAGTTTTTGTAACCATTATGGAAAACTTTTTTATCAAATTGCCAAGGATAATCTAATAATAAAGTTAATGCATATATAAAGACGAGGTAATTTGTTATCATTCAACCACTACAGGTTATATGGTATAGGATGTTAGGTTATGGGTAGACTCAACTTCTCCACTAACTTTGTACTAATTATATTTGTATGACTATCCCTATCTATAATCAAGTTACAATTTTTATCTTTCACCAAACATCTACTATAGAAGATATTTTTCTTTGCATCTCAAAATTATCTCTCTTCTTAACTTATTCACTAAGAGTTCTTTGTACCACCAAAATTTTTCCTCCATACTTTAGGTATTTTACTCCCTCATCAATATTATTAGCATTTATTGATGGTGGCATATGAGCCTTATCACTAGACTCATTCATAGTCTTATATTTACTATCCTTCATAAGGATCAAAACCTTTTATTATAGCATTATGATGCTACATGACCTCTACCTAAACACTTAATGTCTCTAGTTTTTCCTTGGGTGCCCTTCAATTTATCCTTAAATTTGCCCTTTTCAAGGTTACTCCCACTAGTCTTGGTTTTATATGTATTAGTTTTAAACTTAGGAGTTATCTTCTCCTCCTTTTTCTCCTATTTCGGCTTCCAAAAAGACAAACACGAGTTTTAATTATATCTAGAAGTATTCCTTCCCTTAACTTATATCTCAACTTTCATGGCAATGTATACTATGTCTTTAATATTATAGTTCAACCATATCAGCAATGTTTCTATTCAACCCTTAGAGGAACCTAACCATGGTTACATATTTATCCTTCATTACATTTGCCCTAACCATAGTAATTTCCATCTCCTTATGGTACTTTTCCACACTTTTCGAACCTTGCGTAAGACTTTGTAACTTGTTATACAAATCCCTATAATAAAAACTAGAAACAAACCTCATTCTCATCACAATCTTTAACTCATTCCAAGTTTTCATTAGTCTTTCAAAATTCTTCCTTCTAGTAGTAATTTGTTGGTCCTATGACACAACTATATAATTAATAAACTCAGTCACAATTATCTTGACCTTCTTCTCCTTAAAGAAGTTATGATAATCAAACAGTAGTTATACCTTTCTTTCCTAATTTAAGTACACATTTGGGCTAGCTTTTCCTTGGAAAGAGGGAACCTTTATTTTAATGCTACTCAAATTTCTATCTATTCCCTCCTCCACTTTATTTCTATTATCCCAATCTCCTTTGTACCTATTATAAATATTTTCATTACCTCATACTCTTTTACCAATCTATTACCACGTCCTCCTCTAAATCTACATTTGAAGTTTTTACTAGTACTATCACCCTCATCGTAATAATTATCACCATATTCACTAAAATCATGATCAAATTACTCCTTCATGACCCTTCCAACTGGCCTCTTAGGATCATACTCGATTTCCCTTTTATTTTTTCCATTATATTCTTAACTTCCTAAAATATTTTCTTAATCTTATTAAACTTTCACTTTAAAGATTTCATAAGTAATTTGAAGTATGAAATAACTACTTTTTCATTTTTATGTGGAAAATTACTTTTTTTTTTTACCATTAAACATTGCACTTATAAGATTGATAGTAAATAAAAATTTACCTAACAAAACTCACTCTCTTATGTGTTTATTCTCCACTTAACTACAGTAATTCTTAACTTTTGTATTTCACACAATGAAATGCAAGACTCTAAGAGGTTTTTCAATAGTTTTAGGCAAACTAATTTAGAACAAAAGAAAATTTAAATATATTAACCCTAAACCAATGTTTTCAAATAAGTAACTTAATTAAGGAAAGCAATCAATAAAACTAGGATTCATCCAAAGCCAATAGAAATAAGAAATGCAATTGACATTATTAGTTTGTTAAGACAGAAGAATAGTCAATGAGAGTAAAAGTTAATGTTGTGAATCACTCAAAAACAATTTAAGGTTTTTTTTTATGACATGAACCCTTAAATTTAAAAAATAACAACCCTACAATTAATAGTTAGTAGTTCACCTTTTTGTCTAATTGCCTCTAATCTTCATCATATATCTCAATGGTATCTAATAATTAAGATTTTCATAAGCAAATAAACATAAGTATAAAGTGAAAAAACATATATGAAGGTGACAAAAGATTCGTCATTAAGAGCTAAAATGTCAAAAAAGTTTGCAGACATCAATGTATATAATTTCAAAAAGTTGGGTTTTTCTTATAACTCCATTCTAATAAATTTGGTTTGCTTATAGTTAATGCAATCCATACATATTATGAGATTAACAAATTTATATTTGAAAAAAATATTATTATTAACCAATCTCATTAATTTTTTTTATAAATGAATTAAATATTTATGTCAAAAGTAAGCAAAATTTTCATTTATTATGCTATACTTAATTCCAATATTATTATGCATGATAAGTAAAGGTTTTTATAAAGTTTATTATATTTTAGTTAATATAAAATATTAAAAAAATATATTCCAAAATATGTTTATATTCTTATATCAACTAAAATAATCAGATAATAATAAATTATTGTATTATTATGAATGTATAAATAATAGAACTAAAATCAAATTATCAAATTATGAGAAATTTAAATTAAATTTGATTTGAAACATAAAAAGTATTTAATTTACTTTTCTTTTTCAAACCAATTCTTATGTTTTGAGTAGTTTTTGTAATAATGCCCAACTTTTTTTTTAATAAAAATAACAATTATTGCCCTCTTTTATTCTTTCTTTTTGACTTTTAACACTAGGAGTATAAGTAATCTCTTTCTCTTTTTAAATTAGTTAACTTTCACTTTTATTTATTTCTCAACTTTCTTTCCAATTTCCTTCAAAATGAACATATTACCTAATTCATTAATATTTCATTTTTTCTTTTATATTATTATAATAATTTTGAAAGGGCCTATATTCAAGAGATAGTAAATTCAAAATGAACTTCATTATAAAAAGGTCATTTATTATTAATCTTGAGATTTTAAGTTTTGTTCTAAAATTAATTATTTTAATAATGCGTTGTTACATAACTTTTAACCAAATAAATTTCATAATCATAAATTTTGTTATAGCTGTTATGACTATCTTTTCACCTATAAATTATGAATTTAATAATTCCTTAAGTGAACTATCCCGTTCTTTCCCTAAGTACTGAAATTTATAATTCCTTAGGTGTTAGTCTTCTTTAATACTAAGGAAAATTTTCTTAGTCATGTGTTAAACTGGAGCTTTACAAGATTTTTTTTTTTTTTTATGTCGCCTATTCTTCATTCAAGGTTGCTTTGTTATTCAAGGAATCAAATTCCTTTTGTCGTGCTCAATTAAACCACAACAAGTTCCCTTCAAATCTTTTTTTTTTTTAATCAATCTAATTATCTTCGAGTAAGGAATTGAATAAATTTTTTACTTAAGGAACGACTTTTTAAGGGTAAACTAAAGACTTAATTACATTCATAAATTAAGTAAATGTATTTTTTATTATAGATAAAAGATATTTAGTTTTTAAAATTATAGGTGATATTATTTGTCAGATTTTTTAATAAGAATATTATTGTTAAATGTTAATCTTTTGAACGTTGAAATTGCATGTATTTATAAAATAATACTATAAATAACATATATGTATTATAAAAAATAGAATTATTGGTGTATTTAGAGAATTTATTTTAATCTAATAATTAATTTTTCTCTCTTGATTGTTATTATAATTACACATTTTTACATATAATTTTTGTGTGCGTAAAGAGGAGAGCTGATTATATATAAGTATAGTTTAAATCAAATCTGATTAATAATATTTGAATTAAATTTAAAATTATAGTTCTTAATAATATGATAATATAAAAATTTATTTTTTATTAATCAAATCAAATTATAATTAAAATTTTAATAAAAATATTATTTAAAAATATTTTAATATTACTAATTAAAAAAAATTCTAACAAAGCATGCATGCATGTGCCATAGAAGTTTGACATAATAATAGTATAATCAAAGCAGGTCGTACACAAAGAAGTCAAATGATTTTTATAGCTACTGCCACGACAGGTGACCTGATGAAATTAAACCCAAATCAATAATATTATGGCATACGGAAGACCCAAATTTCCTTAAGGGGCCCGGCCCATTCATTGGAAGGAGAAATCACATCAAACAAACTTTTAGTAACATTACAATACCTTAATTGTAACTAACGTAACTGAAAACTTATATTTCGATATTAAATGAAAAAGATATAAAAGGCTATAAATGATAAATTAATTTAGCCATATAACTACAAAAAGGAATTTGGAGTAGTTTATAGTCTATTATGGTATAACATTAATAATTCAAAAACCCTCTTTATAAACTTTTTCTGATGAAGAGAAATCATTTAATATTTCTAAAATAAAATGTTCAATTGGTCTAATTTAGTTATTATCGACAACAAATAAATGATAACGTAACTGTCACATTAAATAATATTTATTATTTATTATTATTTTTTTGTTATGTGGATCATTAAAAATGTATTATAACAGTTTAAAAGACACCATAACATCCTCTTCCTGATGGCTTCTGCCACCTTTCTGTAATTGGTGTAGGCAATAAATGATATGGTAAATTCTCAAGACGTTAAGACTTGGCTCCGTTTCATGTGCACAAAATGTTTTGTTTTGTATTTCTCTCCTATCCGTGCGTTGTTTGCATCTCTTTGGTGGTCCAGACGCTTGCGCTAAGCGTTGCAGCTATGGTGACCAAGACCAGGACCCCTGACCCAGCGTACACGCCATTTTTTACTAGATAGCACTCCTGGTCCAGCCATCCTTGTCCGTAGTTTTGACTTCTGCTCATACTGGTGGCTGTGCTTAATAGAGTTAGCGCTAAACCAAAGCTGATCCTGCCACAAACATCAATTAAAAAGCCTATGTCACCCTTTTGATATATCTAATTTTTCTTCTTGGGGCGTTGAAGCTGAGTTTAGTCAAAGATTTGAAGAACTATGGGCATCTCCAGCTTTTCACGTGTTCATACCGTGTGCCTCCTTACTAAGATTATTCTAAGTACCGACTTGGGGGCCAATCTGTGTCCCACCTAACCTAACTTTGCGTGTCTAACTGATGCCAATTTTAATTTCAATTTAGGCCCTACCTATCTAGATAAAAGGTAGTAATTTAAAAAAGATAAAAAGGGTAAAAGCCATTGCTTGTTCGTTTGTGTGTGTGTGTGACCGCCTCAAATTCAGAGACGAGCCACAATTGTTCGGAATCCTAGGATGGTTAACTAATGGGCACCTGTTCAACTGTTATCGTTGCTGTAGGGACGAGTGAGTTTCAATTGAAAGCATTGTAGCAACAACAATTAATATATCCACAGATATTGAAAGAGATTTTGATTGATGACCCACCAGGAAAAGAACCCAACTGTAATGGCAATCCCAGCTCTTTTACAGCCGCTACCATGCCTGCTGTCTCTCGAGCGAAAACTGATGCAGATAAGCAAGCTGCCAATGGCTTGAGAAATGACCAGGCATATCAGTGCTGCGATCCCAAAGGCCAACGCACCACTTTCTGGCACATAACACAGTTTGCCGTCGAGCTTGACATCTTCCTTCTACAAAAATTACATCCAGGAACCCCGAAAAGGCCACCTTTCAGAACATTTTGCGTAAACAAAAGAGAAAGAAGAAGAAATGGGGATGTTTATTTGTCTCAAAATATATGTATACCTTGGCTTTCTTGGCCTCGGCGATAAGACAAGAAACAAAGGATACGAGGCAGAGGGAGACGATGATGCAGAACATTAGCGAGATCCCGTGTTGATTTTTCTCCATGCCAAAGAAAGGTGCTTTTTGCCGTAAAGGCTTCGGGATTACAAGAAGAAGAAAGAGAAAAAACAGACAAGAAGACTTGGAGATTTATCCTCAAGGAATACGAAGATACGGTGAAGCTTCTTGCTTGAGTTTGGTCCTGCCTGGCGTCTTTCTTAGGTTGCTTCTTTTGGGGGGTATTAGTTGAAGTTGTCATTCAAACAAGTATTTCATTGCTTTTGATGTATTAATACCATTCCTGATCCTAACGGTATATCCGGGGAAATTGCTTTGGAGTATACATGGAAATTTTGCTTTTACCCCACAATCCTTCCTCCTAGTCATCCAGCGGGTCAACCCTTTCAATTTGTTTTTCTTCGTGTATGACTATATATATATATATATATATAGAGAGAGAGAGTGAGAGAGAGAGAGAGAGAGGATGATACTAGTCAATTATGAGCCATATAAACATTTGAAGGCATTTATCAGGGATGGTGGATTTGGGGATTGATGGCATATGAGAAATGATTTTGACAGAGACGGAGACCACACAAAAAGGTGTCTCTCTTATTGGGATTTTTAGGCGGAAACTGGGCCTGAGCACATTCGAGAAAGGTATTATACAACCATTGACCGCCTTATCCAAAGAGATTCACATAGATGTACGTCTCAGAAGTTCTTATTGAGGATATGTCTGTTGTTGCACATCCACGTGTAAGAGTCGCTTAGGGTCTGTTTCTTTGTTGAAAAAATAATTTATTTGGTAGAGACGTGGAAAAGATTTTTGTATTTAGTGAATATATTTGGAAAATTGCAATTGCACCACCACCAATGATCACAATTACTGTGCAAGAGAAAGCAGAACTGAAATTTACACACTTGATTGGGGCAAAACTTAAATGATAGCGCACAAAAGAGCAAAATCCCATCTCAATCATCCGCTAGAATGATTGCCTACCGTGAACGACACTCTTGGTGCCTCCACCTTTGATCCAAAAGAAAAAAAAACTGCATTTGGCTTACAGAATTGCCGAGTTGGTGTACATGCAACAACAGCAGGCAAGAAAACAATGAGCTCGAAAAAGCTTATTCGAGACGGCAAAACAAAGAATGTTGCTATAGCACTAGAATTTTCCAGCTGCCATTTTGCATGACGAGCATTAGGTACGTGGAAGATTAAAAAAAAAAAACAAAGGCCATCCATTACCTGTTGCTTTCTTTTACTGTCAACCTCTGACTGTTCAATTATGAGAGAGAGAGAGAGAGAGAGAGAGAGAGAGAGAGAGAACAGGAGTAGCATCAATTACACTCAAAAAAAAAAAAAAGAAAAGCAAAAAAGCCCAACGTGAATCGTTCGCAGGAAGCAAACTATAAACGTATATTCAGGACAGTTCATCACAGATAGAGCTGATTTGGACACTAAAAGAGTATAAACATAAAATAATGAGGAAAAAAGTAGTTTTCCTTAGAGGTGATTAAGTCGCTAATGATAAAAAGAGTACAACATCAGCCAACGACACGCGAACTGGTGACTCGAGAGATCGACAACATCTCGAAGGTGACCCTTTTATCTCTTTAGATTTCTCTCTCTCTCTCTCTCTCTTCATCTATCATCCCAAACGCGAAAGAAAGAGGAAAAATATTTTGCTGCAAACAAACAGAACCTTAGCTTCTTATGACTTGAATTTAGACCCTACCCTAAACTGGCGAGTTGCACATGCTTTTCGTCATCCAGAAGGAGAAAGATTTTTCTTACAAGAACTACGAACAGCCGCGAGGGCGGGGGCGTCGTGGTGTGGAAAAGAAACGGTCTAATAAAGAGAGGTGATATAAGACTGTTTTACTATCTACGGTACAACCATTGGCAGCTGCCTTGGGACCCAACCCAACGTTTTCAAACGCCATGCTCTGGTTTGATAACAAAACCCCAATTTGGTGCTTTAGCGGATGCTTTTCCAACTCGTGTCACTTGGGGTCAGGCCATTGGTGGGATAATACCCAGTCAAGGACAGCACCAGTGCAACCGATGGGGGTATGATATGATAAATGTTTGAATTTTTATTCTTTACTTTAGCTTACTTACAGTCGATTCCTATGGTAGACAGGCAGGCGGGTCAACCACGGCGCAAACAAGCCGCACCCGAAGGTTGAACTAAAGCTAAACCTACGACATTTGTATATACGATAAGAAATATTAAGCCTACAACAATGATTGTCACATAAAACGACTTTAAAATAACCAAATAGGCTATTCTTTAAAAATCTAATAATAAAGTCCCCTAAATTATTAATTTCAAATTTAAAATTTGATCCTTCATTTTTGTGCATCTACCACATTAAAAAAAAAAAATTGCCAAATACCTCAAGTGATCCAAAACTAAACAAGCTTGACTGGAGAAAATTGTTGAATGAACGCTTTACTTTTCTACTTGAATATAAAACTTGCCCTTGACAACTGGCAATGACGATTCAACTACTTGCTTAAATCTTCCGTGTACATCATATTTCTGGGTAGTTATTGGACATCACAGCTCAAATCCCCCTGAACTTTCTGGTTTATTAGCACAAAGGGTGGTTGATGCCTTCCAGTCACCATGCCAGCTACACAGATCAGAAACCTCAATGGCGGATTCTAGCTTGCTGGCATGGCACCAAAAAGAATTGGCTTAACTGATGCTTTGCAAAGAACCGCGAAAAACAGATATCTCACTTCATCAAGAGATTGTTGAGCCAAGCTTGAAAGCAATTTACTTACTTTTACATCGCCTCCCATCAACATTCAGACAATCTCCCATGATAGATTCACGCATAAGACACAATATCGAAGGAATGAAAACATAGCTGCTGTATGATACAATTATCAACTGTTGTCATTCATCGCTATCATAATTCTGGCATAGTGATTGAAGGACGCTGCTACTTGCATCATTTGTTTTGCTCGTGTCCACTGGTCCATGCTCCTCTGCTACAGCCGGGTTGTTACCATTTGCAGAAGCATTTTGTTTTTTAATGACAGAAATCTTGACATACGGAGCTCTAAAATTGGACTTAGCATCATTCTGACTATCCAAACCATTAGAATTTTCTGTTAAGAATCAAACAATGTGTGGTTTCTCAGGATTTTTCACATCAGTTCTATGAATTACAGCACAAATATTATTTTGTAGAAAACTTGTGGACTTAAATAGACCAGATCTGCATCTGGCAGCTCGGCACCTAGCAAAAATGGACAATTTAGCTTTTTTGTAAAGTTCTGTGCGCGCTTGATGACACATGCTTTCATATGCATCATGCACACATTTAAAGATTCTGATATATTTTTTTTTTTGGGTGGGGTTAGGTACCTCTGAATTACAATAAATAAATAAATAAATAATTCACATCTAGATTCTATCACTTATAGATGCATTCCCTTTTGAAGAAAGGATTCATGCATAGATAATTGATGAAAGTGACAGAATTAGGAATGTAACAAGGACAGCATCAAGAATATTTTACGTATGCATGACCGGGACAAGTACAAGTGGGTTGTAAAACTCTTTTTTGGAGCAGTGGGCAGTATACTTGAGGCCATCCAATTTAAACTTCCATGCTCTCAAACAATGACATTAGCTTAACCAAACTATGGAAATGCCTCACTTAAAAGTCATGGAAGGCAATTCTTCTGTAGATTTGGAAATAAACAGACCTGGACATTTCCCATAAAACTGATCTACAAAGGATACATACCATTGGCGCATCCCCTACTTGCAGCATGTATCTATTCAGAATCTAATATAGAAAATAAGTGCTTGGTTAGGAGTTAGGAGTTAGGCCACACGGATGCCTAGATGATAGTTAGAAGTAGGCAGTGAATTTCACATTGTAAGCTAATCCAGAAGGGTTGGACATGTTTGGCCACTTGAATATATGGCAAATTAACATTTCACAGAGAACATGACTACCACAGCTTGGTTACAAGACCTTAAATGGACAGAAGAATTTCCATGGAATGATGTGAAATACGAAATGAAAGGATTGACACGGTCATTAGAATATAAACAAAAAAAAAAAGGTCACAGATTCTGAAAGATCAGATGAGAATAATGTAACATGGGTCATTAAAGGAATTGGTGGATTTTACAGTAGTTATGAAAGACAAGTATCATTAACCTAGAGATGTAAAAATGTTTTAGGCAGGACATCATATGAGCTTGAACAGGAGTAATTTCTATTTTTTTTTTTTGGGGGAGGGGGGAGGAGGGTGTTCCAAGAGTCATGTGCAGAAAATAACATTGGGAATACAGTTTTCTGCAATCTATAAAAGGGCACATAGGATCAGCTATGAACTATAACTTGGTTTTAGCTAATAAATGAAAGACAAATATATCAACACAAGCACAGCTAAATCTTGCATTGGGCTTCAATAATCATGCCTACCTATGCTTCTACTTTGTGGTCTATTGTACTTCTATTTAAACAAAGAAAGATAGCAGTGGCCTCCTTTTCATGACTGAGTATGGTTGCAGGGGGGGAGAGAGAAAAAAAACAAAATCAGACATACCTCTGTTGCTTAAACTACTTGGATCGTTGGCTTTTGTTGATGAATCTGTGAGCTTGTTTAAAAGTTCATCGGAAACCTTGCTCTTCTGCATTCAGGCAAGCAACAGCAGAACTTTGTTTAAGAAGTGATCAAAGTTCTACCTCATAGTATTACATAACCCTAAAATAGAAAATTATGACACTAGTAAATCACACAAGGTCTGCAGAAAAGTAAAAGCACTGAGGTGGGTGCTATTATTGCAAAAACATTAAGAAAAGAATTCATTCTAAGAAGAAGTTGAACCATGCTTATAAGGACAAAAAATAAAAAGAAAAAACAGATAAGACTTTTATTATGAAAAAAAAGTCAATTGGATCAGTCATGCTTACTCCTGCTCTTTTATTTCTCGACATTGCACTTTGGCTTTCAATTAGCAGATATTAGAATATATTGATGGCTTTCAAGTAGCAGATAATAGAATATATTGATGTTAATTTAGTTATGCAATGGAAAATTACAAAGCTTGAAGATGGTAAGGTGTTGTGGATAAAACCAAAGAATGCTCGTAGTGTGCTGGATATAAGGACTGAAATATAAAAAGAAAATCATCCCAAAAGCAGTCAACAGCCCATCTCATATAATTCATATTAACAAAAATGACACTGTAGAGGATAATTCTTCAAAAAGGAAATGAAATTTATGACAGGGCATTCGAATTTCAAACAAATGACATGATTACAGCATCATGCCCAGTTCATTGCCACATCGGAGCACTACACTGTGCCAAAAAGGGCACTTTTCATCTCCACAGAACACTTGACTCAAATTAAACAAGAAAAATATGCTTCTTATCATGGACACAAAATCAGTAGTAGGACTGTAGATTTAGAAAAAGAAACATATATACCCCAAAGCTGTTAATTTATTCAAAAAGAAATTGGTAAGCAATTGTAGAGGAAAAACAACATAACTCAATTTTAAATGGTGTAAAGGTAAATTTATGTCCTCCAAACAATAAAAAAGACACTACAGTCACATCAATTTCATACCTTTGACTTCTCACTTGACACGCCACCAGTGCTACTGGATAGAGTAAAATCTTCTCCATCATCAGACTCTTCATCAGAAATCCTGCGAATAATTTCTTTTGGCCTCTGTTTTACAGATAATATGCAAAGCAAAACAAGATAAGCACAATAATTTGAAATGGAAAGGTAAAGAAGGGATAAAACAATTGAAAAAAAAAAAAAAACTAGCAAAAAGAGAATGAAACACTAGCCTGGAAGATAGACTTTATAAGTGCTTCATCTTCCTCTTCCAACTTCTTCTCCTGTTGGCATATGAAATTAGCACACAGAAGTAGTATTCCCAAATTTGAAAGTAACAAGGGTGTAAAGGAACAAGTACAAATTGGCACAAGAGAAGCAAATTACCTTTTCTGCTGCCGTGTGCTGCAAGGCCTCAAGCATTGCATCTACACTCACAGTTGCATGTCTAGACTGCACAAAACAATATTAGAATGAACAGAGA
This sequence comes from Ceriops zippeliana, assembly GCA_037897445.1. NCBI lineage: Eukaryota > Viridiplantae > Streptophyta > Magnoliopsida > Malpighiales > Rhizophoraceae > Ceriops > Ceriops zippeliana. Next base: position 900,153 of record JBAPLH010000115.1, read on the forward strand.
TAAATTTGACATTAAGGATATAGCAAATGGAAAGGCATGGTGGAGACTACTCACTTATTCTTCTTATCTCTTGGCTTCATAGATGTATTAGCATAACATCAGAAATTGGATAGATAGAAACAAAAGTCAACAGTACCTTCATAGACTTCATTTCATCAAGGGCAGCGAGAATATCCATCTCTCTTTTTGAATCCAGAGTTCTATTCTCCAAAGCTTTCATTGCATCACCCATCTCTTCGGTTTCTCTTTTACGTTTCGTCTTCTCTACTTCCTGGAAAAAGAAGCATTGAAATATACGCGTATAAATTAGAAAGTACTCCTAACGCAACTAGAGAAAGAAGCAAAGGTTGGACCAGACCTCATCCTCCGCACGCCAAGGCTCAAAATTTCGGGTAGCACCACTTTCAACAACATAATCAGAGTTTTGTGGATCTGTCTTAATTGTAACCTCGGCAGCACACTTGGTACATTTGAAGTAGAATCTGAATATTTGAATTCCCAAGTATGTCTGTAGTTATAATTAATAGAAGAAAACAAAACACACAGAAATGGTTGGTGAATTGGCGGTTACAAGCATATAATGATGAAGAACTCTCCCCCTCATTCTTTATTATAAGTGCAAAACATCTAATCCAAATATTGATGTCAAGTTAATCATAATTTCTCTGGCCGTTATATTTGGACCAATAAAAAAATATATCCCACACGAAAGTGTTAAGAAAGTTCCATCTCTCCCAAAATATCAATTTCCCATGATTGGCCGAGCAAATATATAGATATATATATATATATGCACAAAAACCAATTAGCCCCTTCCTAGCTACAGCACGTAAAAGGAAAAGAGGTCATTATAGTGCGGTAAATTGGTCATTGAAGACATACTGCCCTCATACACGTAAAATTCATTTCTAGGGTTTACTGTGCCAAACAGTAGCAAGCAGCACAGGCAACGACGATAGGAAAAACACCGATGGCCCATCAAATCTTGAATGTAACCCAGAGACTGTTGTAAATACAGACTTTCAGCTATATATTTGTGTATGTGTATGTGCGTATAGGTATACATATACCTCGCCAATAACATCTTCTTTGCGGGAATTGAATTTGGTGCCTTTGTAAATGTAATTGCCACAAGTGCTGCAACGTATGCTCATAGGGAGCATCATGCGGACCTTAATCTGTTGATTCCTGTCCCTCCGGAGCCGAGGCAGCTTCGATGGGTCGAAGTCCGGTGGATAATACTTGTTTAATACTTTCCTTTCTCCCATATTTCCTTCCTTCCTTCTTTTTATCAAGGAAATAGCCAACAAGCCAGGCAACCAAAAATAAAACCAAATTATGAGCAGATAATTGGATCGATCGAAATTACAACATTGATCAAAGTCCGTGATGAGGACGTTGAGAAATGGGCTTGGGTTTGACGAGGCAGATTGGGGCTTAGGCTAACCAATAACAGAGCAGCGGCGACCAGAGGATGATGGGCTGCGTGGCGGTCCGGCGCGGGTAAGGGAGCGGATCTGTTCAGATTTATCGAGGAAACGGTAGCGGGGGAAGGCGGAGGACAAGAAAGAGGTGGCGGCGGCGGCTGAGCGGTTGCCACAAACTAAAATGTTATTCTGGGTCGGGCTTATATCGGCTAAGTATATTGGTAGCTTGATTGGTTTGCTACGTGTCAACTTACTGTTTGCACACTAGTTTATTCAACCGTGTTTCGCTTCAAATTATTCAAGAGACTTATGTTGTTTTTTAAATAATAATAATTAATATTAAACTAATACAATGTACAAAATTATTAAAAGTACATTTTTATTTACATTTTATTTAAATAAAAAATTAAAATTTGAATATTATAAAAACTGAAAAATAAAAATTAGAGTAATTTAAAAAAATAAAAAATAAAAAACTTAAATTAAGGATTTTTGTTGAAAAAGGGGTAAAGTTAGAAATTTTTTCTCTCTCTAAAAAAATAAAAAGAGAAATTTAAGATTATTTTTTGACAAATTATTTTTTTAAGTTTTTATTTTTCTTTATTATGATTATTTAAGTTGTATGGCTTTTAAATATGTATAAAAAATTGTTAACATGTATAAGATAAACTGTAATGTGTTTTAGACAATAATTAAATAAATTTAATAAATTAGATATATGTTCAAATTTAAATTTTATTAAAATGTTAAAAAATTACAAATTAAATATTCTAACTAATTAAACATAACAGAAATAACATCATTGCAATAGTTAACAAATAATGTATTATCCTTCTAATGTTAGTTTATTTTACCTTTTACTACAAAATAATAACATCAAAATGAGTAAATAAAGAACATTTGGATAAAAACACTAATTTATTCTTTAAAATTTTAAATTAAAGTCTTAAAAAATAAATTTTAAAACACATAATATCCTTTAAATTGATAGTTAGAAAAAATTAAATTTCTAGAACATATAATGAAATAAGTGTAATTAAAATTATCCTTTTTTTATACACTATATAACATGTTATTTTTTTATTAGGTGTAATGAAATAAGAATATGTTAAAAGGGATATAAATAATTTTTTATTTATATTGCTTGAAATAAAATAAGTTAAAAAGAACTTAATTATATTCTTATTTTAAAAAATAAGTTAAAAAAATATGATTTCAAAAAAACATATTTCTAGTTAAGAGATTATTAATGAAATTATACCAATTTTATTATACTCATTATGTTCAACTAATCATATTATTGTAAAAATTTTTAAATACCTTTTTCTTTCTTATTAAGGAAAACAAAAAAGAGGTTTTAAGAATTATAAATCCTGCCAAATTTACCAACTATTTCTTTAAAAAGAAACAAAGCTTACTTATATATATATATATTGTTTTTATTAAAAAATTAAGAAAAAGTGAACTTCTTTATTTCTTTAAAGTGAAATAATACTATTGTCAAATTTCTCTTTTTATAAGTAGTTTTTTTATTTAAAAGGATAATAAATGAAATTATACATATTATATTCAATCGATTTATATTATTATAGGATAACTCAAAAATAGATTATGTCATTGTACAAATTTTTTTTAATATTGTTTGCTCATTAAAGATAAAAATAGAATTTAAGAAAGTTAAAAAAGTAATAAGTAGATTCTTATTTAATAGAGTAATAAATTAGAGTTTTTCATTCCTGTTCTTTTATTAGGTTAGATTTTGAATATTTAATTAAAAATATTTAAATAAATTAAATCTAATTTAAGCTAAGTTTACTTTTGTAGTTAATTTATATTTTATAAAAGTAGGTAGGTAAATTAAACTAAATTTCAAAGAATTTTTTCTTTTAAATCTTTTTAAAAAATCAAAAGGAAATGGTTTACTTTTTTTTATGAAAATAAAAAAAAATTAGATTAGTTCTTTTTATTCTTTCTTTTTAAGGATATTTAAGAGTAATTTTTTTCCTTTTACTTCCTTTTTTTTCCTCCTTTTCTCTTTAAAAAAATTGAATTTGAGATTTTTTCTTTTTTTTTTTCTTCTTAAAAGGGAAAATTTGAAAATATTTTTTTCTTCTATTCTTGCTTTTTATTTTCCTTTGTTAGTGAATTTTATAATTATATAAGTTTAATTGTAATTAAGATAAGATTTTATGAATAAATAGAATTCTTATATGATTACAATTAAATTTATAAAATATAATTTTGATTATAATTATATTATGTGATATTATCTTTAATTTGCAAATTTATGAAAGGTTGCCATATAAAAAATATTTAAGATTTTTTTTTTCAATTTTGGCAAGATATGATGATGTCTATTAATCAAAATGTTTATTAATTGTTGACATAAATACAATGTTTTTTATTAATTGATCCTAAGAAGAACTAATTGACTTTATTTGGCCTTTCTTTATTATATGAATAAAGGTCATAGTATATATTGGCATTTTAGGTTGATCACAATAAATCATTGGTCTTTTTTCATTAAAGATTTCATCAACTTTTCTTTATATATTGGTGATGTCTTTAAAAAATACAACTAAAGAATTAATCCTACTATCATAGTTTTCATTAGACAACGATAAAGAAATTGAGTTGAGTTAAAAAAAAAAAATTGGACTAAAGGTTGAAGTAGAATAACAAATATTGATTAAACTACTAATTGAGAGAAAGAGAGATAGAGGTAGATATAGTTAAGATTACAAGAAAGCCAAACCAAAAAGTCATCAAAGTTAATTGATTCTTGAGTTGCTTGATGAAATAATGGATGTTATGTTATGAGCAACAAGTCCTTAAAAAGGAATTTGGGAAATGCAACTAAAGAATTAATCCTACTATTGAATTATCTTGATTTTTAGGATGTGATTATTAGGAATATTCATTCCTGATTTTGTGGGTCCTAATTATTAGGAAATAGCTGTAAATAATTAATTAGGAAATGATTTCTTAGTATCCCTTGATTTGTGAGATTATAGTAGTATTGTACAGATTTGTTTTTCCTAATTAGTATTCGTAGGAGTCCTATAAATAGCTGTGTAATCTTGGTACAAGAACAAGAAGAAAAAGATCACAATTCTCTTCTCTAAATTCTACACTTCTCTTCTCTAAATTCTACATGGTATCAGAGCTATAGGCTCATTTTTCTGGGTTAGGGTTGTAGTGCATCCTTCATTGATGCAATAATCTTCTAATCACAGCCTTCATTGCTGGGTTTGTCTATCCCTCATTATTTGATCGTAACTGTCATTATTGTGATCTCTTTAGCTATATTTTTCTCTCTTCACTTTTAAACTTGTCCCAATCCTTGTCCTTCCTTTCCAAGTACGTTCTTTGTACCTGGAATTACCATGTCTACGACAAAACTGATTAGAGATACTTTGGGTCAAAATGAGAACCCCAACACCAACCATATGACCGAAGATCTACAAAATGTGAGAGCAACTTATAGGTTGAATGAAAAGAATTATCTCAAATGGTCTCAATTCGTCAAGACCTATTTAAAAGGTAAAGGAAGACTCAGTCATCTTCTCGGAACAGGTCCAACACCAGAAGATCCCACATTCAACACATGGGATGAGGCAGATTCAATGATCATGTCATGGCTTTGGGATTCAATGGATCCAGCCATAAGTGATACATGTATGTTTCTCAAAACTGCAAAGGAGATTTGGGATTCTATTCGCAGGACTTATTCAAAGGCTCGAGATGCAGCACAAGTATACGAAATCAAGATAAAGACAAGTGCAACAAAACAAGGGAGCAAATCGGTGACGGAATATGCCAATTGCCTTCAAAATCTATGGCAAGAACTCGATCATTATCGAGTATTTCAGATGAAGTGTGCGGATGATGCTGCAGCTCTGAAAACCTTCATTGAAAAAGATCGAGTATATGATTTCTTGGCAGGTCTTAATTCTGAATTTGACCAGGTCAGGATTCAAATACTTGGAAAGGAAGAAATTCCTTCTCTAGAAGAGACAATCTCTCTAATCCGTGCAGAAGAAAGTCGAAGGGGAATAATGCTAGAACCTCAAGCTGTGGAAGGCTCAGCATTAGTAACTCGCAATGTGTTAACACAAGAAAGAGGAAGGGCGAATGCTTTGAGGCCTACATGGAGGGATAATCGAGACAATTTATGGTGTACCTACTGTAAGAAGCCAAGGCATACAAAGGAAAGTTGCTGGAAGCTAAATGGGAAACCAGCAACCTCGAGCCGAGAGTGGGGCAACAAAGGAGGACAGCCAAGGCCCCAAGCTAATCTAATTGAACACACCAGCCAGCAAATCAATCACAATGAAGGACAGGTGAAAGAATCCTTCAGCGGTGAAGAAATAGAAAAAATTAAAGAGCTTTTAGGGTCTTTGGATAAACCCTATGGCGTGTGTTCCTTAGCACTCTCAGGTAAGTCTCCATTCTCTTTTAGTCTAAATGCCTCAGAAAAACTTTCAAGTGAAGCTTGGATAATAGACTCAGGTGCCACTGATCACATGACTCATACTACACATTTTTTTATTACCTATACTCCATGTCCAAGCAATAAGAAAATAGTGGTGGCAGATGGTTCTATGGCTATTGTTGCAGGGGTTGGTGATATTTATATTACACCTATTCTCATTCTAAAAGATGTTCTCCATGTGCCGAAACTATCAGCCAACCTAATTTCCATAAAAAGGCTCACCAATGACCTCAAATGTTATGCAATGTTTTACCCTACCTACTGTATTTTTCAGGAACAGGATTCGGAGAGGAAAATTGGACTTGCTAAGGAAAGGAATGGGCTGTACTACCTTGAGATGCCAAGGATTTCAAAGAAAGTCATGAACAATTCACCCTTATCATTTCTTAGTGCTTCAAATAAGGATGTCATTTGGCTTTATCATTTTCGTTTTGGTCATCCATCTTTTCGTGTCTTAAATATCATGTTTCCTTCTTTGTTTAAAGGATTAGATATGAGTCAATTCCAATGTGATACTTGTGAATTTACTAAGCATACTCGTGTATCTTTTCCTATAAACAATAAAAGAAGTTCTCACCCTTTTGATTTGATTCACAGTGATATTTGGGGACCCTCCACAATTCCAAATATCTCAGGGGCTTGATGGTTTGTTTCTCTAATTGATGATTGCACTAGGGTCACATGGATATTTTTACTCAAACACAAATCTGATGTAAGTAGTATTATTCCTAATTTTAATTCTATGATTCAAAATCAATTTGGAGTTAAAATTAAGAACTTTAGATCAGATAATGCTAGAGATTACTTTAATCAGATCTTGTCAACCTACTTCCAAAAGGAAGGGATCATCCATGAGTCATCTTGTGTAAACACCCCACAACAAAATGGGGTGGCTGAAAGAAAAAAATGGTCATTTGCTCAACACTACTCGAGCATTGTTGTTTCATGGAAATGTCCCTAAGTCTTATTGGGGGGAAGCTGTCCTTACATCTACATATATGATTAATAGATTGCCATCAAGAGTATTAGATTTCAAAACTCCTATGACAGTTCTTTCTAGCTTTTATCCCCATTTTAGGACAACAAATAATCTTATACCAAGAATCTTTGGGTGCACCTCATTTGTACATGTTCATAATCAGCAAAGGGGAAAACTAGATCCTAGAGCAATCAAGTGTGTCTTTCTTGGTGGTTACTCCTCTACACAAAAGGGATATAAATGTTATCATCCTCCTTCTCGAAAGACCTATATATCAGTCAATGTCACATTTGTAGAAAATAAACCTTACTTCCCACAGTCTTATCTTCAAGGGGAGAAGTCATTAGTTGATGACCTTAATCTTGACTTACCTCCTAATAATCTTCCAATCCAAATTCCCACTTGTGATCAACCAATCCCTGATCAATCAACTCCTGACCAATCAACCTTTAATTCTGATCAACAGGCCCCTCATGAATCAGTTCGTGCCACTTCAATCCTAGACTCACCCTCTACAATTGACCCTATTCCAGAACAAGAATCCACTTCCATATCTCCCCATATTCATGACTCTATGAGATTTTCTCAGGTATACTCAAGAAAGACAGTAATTCCAGACCAAACACAAGTTCAAGATTTCCATCCGAGTTCTGCAAATGAATTTTCAGTAAGTTCCAACTCTCCTTTGCATAAACAATCAATTGATATGCCAGAAAATGACTTGCATCTTCCCATTGTTGTTAGAAAAGGTACTAGAGAGTGCACAAAGCGACCCCTATATCCACTATCTCATTATGTGTCACTTGACCACTTATCACCATCTCATAAAAATTTCATTGTGAGTCTAAACACCTTTTCTATTCCAAGTACTTTATCTGAGGCATTGTCTAAAGAAGAATGGAGGAATGCAATGAGAGAAGAAATGGATGCACTAGAAAAAAAACCAGACTTGGGAGATTGTCAAAAAACCTAAGGGAAAGAATCTTGTGGGCTGCAAATGGTTTTTTACCTTGAAATATAAAGCTGATGGTTCTCTTGAAAGATATAAAGCACGATTGGTGGCAAAGGGTTATACTCAAACTTATGGAGTAGATTATCAGGAGACATTTGCTCCGGTGGCAAAGATGAACACGGTGAGGATTTTACTCTCTTTGGCGGCTCATTTTAATTGGCAACTTCAACAGTATGATGTGAAGAATACATTCTTACATGGAGACCTAGAAGAGGAGATTTACATGAGTATTCCACCGGGATTTGAAGGAGAAAAGACAACAAGTAAAGCATGTAGATTACGGAAAGCACTATATGGGCTCAAGCAATCACCTAGAGCTTGGTTTGGGAGATTTTCCAAAGTTATGAAAGCTTCGGGCTATAAACAAAGCCAAGGTGATCATACCCTTTTCATTAAGCATTCGGCAAAAGGGAGGGTGACAGCACTTCTAGTGTACGTTGATGATATTATAGTCACAGGTGACGATGATGAGGAGAAACAGCGGCTAAAGCAGTGTTTGATTAAAGAGTTTGAAATAAAAGAGCTAGGAAGACTCAAATACTTTCTTGGCATTGAAGTTTCTTACTCTAAACAAGGAATTTTTGTCTCACAACAGAAGTATGTGATTGATCTCTTGAAGGAAACTGGAAAACTTGGTTGTAAACCAGTAGCCACACCTATTGAGCCTAATAAAAAGCTTGGGGATGTAAAGGAAGAACCTACTGTAGATCGAGAAATGTATCAAAAATTGGTCGGGAAACTCATCTATTTGGCTCATACTAGGCCTGATATTGCCTATTCAGTAAGTGTGATTAGTCAATTTATGCATGACCCAAGAGAATCACACTTACAAGCTGTCAATCGAGTGCTACATTATTTAAAAGGAAGTCCAGGAAAAGGAGTCTTATTCAGGAGAAATCAAGAATTGGTCCCGCAAGCTTATACCGATGCTGACTATGCAGGATCCATGGTGGATAGAAGGTCAACATCTGGTTATTGCACTTTTCTTGGCGGAAATTTAGTAACTTGGCGGAGTAAAAAACAAAATGTAGTTGCAAGATCAAGTGCTGAATCAGAATTTCGAGCAATGGCCCAAGGAATATGTGAGCTATTATGGCTTAAAATCATCCTAGAAGACTTGAAAATCAAGTGGAATGGCCCTATGAAGCTGTATTGTGACAATAAATCAGCAATTAATATTGCTCATAATCCCGTACAACATGATAGGACGAAGCATATTGAAATTGACAGGCATTTCATCAAAGAAAAGGTAGAAGAGGGGTTGATCTGCATGTCCTACATACCTTCCGGAGATCAACTAGCTGATGTACTAACCAAAGGACTTAATGGCGGGATCTTTCATGAAATAATCTCCAAGCTGGGAATGGAAGACATCTATTCCTCAGCTTGAGGGGAAGTTGAATTATCCTGATTTTTAGGATGTGATTATTAGGAATATTCATTCCTGATTTTGTGGGTCCTAATTATTAGGAAATAGCTGTAAATAATTAATTAGGAAATGATTTCTTAGTATCCCTTGATTTGTGGGATTATAGTAGTATTGTACAGATTTGTTTTTCCTAATTAGTATTCGTAGGAGTCCTATAAATAGCTGTGTAATCTTGGTACAAGAACAAGAAGAAAAAGATCACAATTCTCTTCTCTAAATTCTACACTTCTCTTCTCTAAATTCTACAGTTTTCATTAGACAACAATAAAGAAATTGAGTTGAGTTAAAAAAAAAAATTGGACTAAAGGTTGAAGTAAAATAACAAATATTGATTAAACTACTAATTGAGAGAAAGAGAGATAGAGGTAGATATAGTTAAGATTACAAGAAAGCCAAACCAAAAAGTCATCAAAGTTAATTGATTCTTGAGTTGCTTGATGAAATAATGGATGTTATGTTATGAGCAACAAGTCCTTAAAAAGGAATTTGGGAATTGCTCTTTAACAACTAATTAAAAAATTACAAAATTATATCTTTTATTATAAAAGTATCCAAATAGGCTCAATTACTTGCTTCTAGACATGAACCTTGTTTTTAATGAACGTTTAATGACTAGAATATAACTTTGCTCGCCAAAATAGTTGAACCAATAAAAGGCAAAGATTAAACTACTTATAGTATCCAAGACTACTTATAGTTTAATGACTAAAGTTAAAAATGCCTTTTTCTCTATAATGATTCAAAAATCAAATATGTAAAAGTATTAAACCCCTTGTTAAGAATTGAAAGCATATACCATTATTGATGTTGAACAAAAGTTTTAATTGTTATAATTGTTATATAGGGATCTAAGGAAACTAGACAATATACTAGCAAGGACAAAATTAGTGAATGGACTTTCAAAGATGAAGGAATTAAAGTTTCTTCTTGAGGTAGGCTTCCTTCCTAGCTTTTGTCAAATATCTTACTAGCTTTTATACTTTATCTATGTATTGGATGCACTCTTTATCTATGTATCTATGCAAGTAACAACACTTCCTAATTTTGGCTTATTAACTACGAAAGAAACAATTAAGACTTCTTTTAAGACCATAGAAAGCTAATAAGAGTTACATTTAGTTGCCATAAAGCTAATCATTAAGGCCATTTCCTTACAGCCACCTCTTAATGTAATCCCATCCTTTTCTTATTGCCCTTTTATAATTCTTAATTCCTTGAAAGAAGCTTCTACCTATGTATAAGTTTGAAGAGTAAAAGGGTTTTTGTTTTAAGAAGGTAATATATTAAGTAAAATTTTAGATTTGGCACTGTGAAAAGCACTATAAAAGGTAACAACTTAGATAGCACATTCCAAAAATTTCCTTTTATGAAAGGAAAGTGATAACTAGAGTTGCTTTGATTGCTTTCAGAAGATATGATTGCTAATAGTCAAAGTGTCCTTTTTCATAATAAAAAAATGAGTCTTACTTCAGTCCTTTATCTATAAGTGTTTTTTTTTCTTTTATAACCACTTTACTCCCTTAGGAGAGACTTTATGTTGGTTATTAACTGATAAAAGGAATTTGAATAATTAGGCTTTTAAAAGTATGATTTTTTTTATTTTGTACCAAGTATATTGAACATCAACCTAATTATGATTAAAAAAAAAAGTTTTACTTTACTTACCTTCCATGAAATCTTAAATATTCATTTACTAAGAATCAACTTCTTTGGTCAAACTTGCTATCATTTCACTAGCTGTTAAGAAAGCTCCCATGAAAGCTTTTTTCAAGCTAGAACCTTTAAATTCAATTGTCCAAAGCCACAATGACTATTACAACAACTTAAATCACAATGATTAGGGAAAAAGCTCCTTATCAATCTTATAGCTATAACCATAAAAGGGTCCACCTTAGAATCTAGCTAAAATCTTACCTTTAAAAAGAAAGTTGCCACCTTTGGGGGGAAAAAAAATAAATGGTTGCTACATTCCCCAAGAAAAAAGCAATTGCTCTTGACAAAGAGAAAAGCCACCTTTAATTGCAAAAGCCAAGAGGGTTATTAGTGAAGTGCTTTGCCAACCCCCATGTCAATGAAAAGCCTTTATATAAGTATTTAGATGATTTGGAATTTTTTTTGTAAGAAGAAAATATTTCGATTCAATTATGATATAATGATTCTATATAGCAAAAAATGATGGAATAAATGGGGTTAAGTATGTTTAAGTGATAAAAAATATGTGAATAAAATTTCTTTAGGAAAGATTAACTTTGTATTTTAAATATATTAAGAAGAAACAAAATACTTCACAACAAACAAAGGCAATAGAAACTTATTTCCATGTTGGCTTGGTTAGCTATTTTAACCTTATTCATTGTCCTTTTATTTATTTAAAAAGCCAACTTAGTGTCTAAAAAAATTCTAAATAATTATGTAACCACCTCATTGTCTTTAGAATAACATTTATTTCATTTTGTGTCTTTATTGAATTAAAGTAGATTCAAACTCTTCATAAGCCTTTTCCTTTACTTCATAAAAGCAAACAAAGATCAAAGGTTTTTACCTAAGTAGAGTAGATCCAAACCCTTTATATCTCTACATAATTTTTGTGGAAGAAAAGCAAAGATAAGAGTAATAAAAGAGGAGTGGAACAACTACCTTCCTAGTTTTTTATACCTATTTGGTTAATTCTTGTTTTGGGCTAAACACCATTAATCTTAAGACTTGTTCCTTCGTTTTTTGAACTTTTTCCCTTTTCCTATCTCATTTAGTCATTTTATAAATACAATTACTTAAAGCAAGATGGAACTAAAATAGTAAAAGTTAATAGTGTTGTTACAAGTCTTTAGGGATAAAACAAGTTTAGTTTGCAATTTCAAGAGAAGACATAAGCCTAAATTTGTTAAATTTTAAAGATTTCAAGTTTGATTAAAAAGTAGTTAGGTTAATGAGTAAACTTTCAATCTATCCCTCACATAAGAGAAGTTTTGGCCTTTATATATCAAGTGATGCACATTCAAATCACAAACGTGAGGGGCCTACTAAGTTATAAGGTGACTTTAACTCTAATACTTCTCATCAAATTGTTCAAACCAAGGTAGAGTTTAAAAGTCACTAAAATCTCTGGTAAAAACATTATGTTACTCTTTTAGTAGATGGATAAAGTTCTTGGTAAATATTGCCATCTCAAAGCAATGTATGGTATTTTACAATGTGTGTGACTTATAATAACATAACTATTTCTTTAAGGCTTAACAAAATTATGGCTTTTATCCATATAAACTAGATTTAAAACTTAATTGAGTTGGAGTAGGTGTACATTTGAAGTGATTGAGTTTATTTTGAATATTCTCATTATTATTTCTCATTTCTTTAATGTTTACATTTTCAATAAGCATAAGTGAATCAATGTGAGATATACTATTTTTACAAATCGATCCGGATTTAACCTCTATAACTTATTAAAGTCGATGATCCAATTTTTTATTTTTCTTCTTTATATAAGTATGATCGTATGAATATAAATTAATGTACAAGCACCCAAGTACACATGACAATTTTTACATGGTTTACCCATAATGTGTGAGCTATATTTACAGTATGATAAGATCTTTACTAAATTACACAATCTACTCTTTTTATCAAGGGATACAATAATATTGTAGAAGGATCACTTCTTCACTACTTGTGGAAGGACTACTCCTTAACCACTTACAACGATCTCCAAATCAAGGAGTTAATCTCCTGATCATTCTAAAGGTATCCCATCCTTATTTAGCCAGTTTATTAAGAGTTTATAATGAAACCTTTCCTAGAGAATGATCACTCAATATGTACGTATTGTTGTTGTCTGCATGCATTGCCACTACTATTCATGTGTGTTGCTCCTATTATTTGTGCATGATGCCACTGTTGTTTATGTGCGCTGCTAATGTTGTCTACACGCGCTGCTATTGCTGTCCGTGTGTGCTGCTAATGTTGTTTCCATACACTGTCACTGTTGTTTGTGTGCGTTGCTTCTGCTATTGGCTTGTGGTGCTGCTGCTGTTTGTGAGTGCTATTAATGCTGTTTGCATATGCTGTTGCTACTTTTCGTGCACTCTACTAATGCTATTCCTACACAATGCTACTTCTATTCTTGTGCGTTGCTTCTATTATTTACGTGTGGTGTCGTTGCTGTTTATGCACATTGCTAATGTTGTTTGCACGCATTGCTGTTGCTGTCTGTGTGCATTGCTAATGTTGTCTGTATGCGCTACTGCTGCTATCTGTGCATGCTGATAATGTTATCCACATGCACTACTAATGCTGTTTGTATGCACAGTTGCTGCTGTCTGCATACACTTTGCACGCACTGCTCTTATTATTCACATGCACAGCTATTGTTGTCCACTTGCACTGCTACTACTGTCTACATGCATTATAGTTGCTTACCGTATACGCTGTTCTTGCTGTTCGCGCACATTGCTCCTTTTTTCTGCACATATTGCTTTTATTATTTGCAAGCATAATTACTGCTGTCCACTTGCATTGTTACTACTATTTGTACGCATTCTGTACGTGTTGCTCCTATTGTCTACATGTACTGCGACTGCTTACCACACATATTATTCTTGCTATTCATGCATGTTGCTTATATTGTCCCTATGTGCTACTATTTTGTCTACACGCGTTGCTGCTTTTTGTACATTGGTTGTTGGTACAGGACCTTTCTGTTGCTACTTTACCTCTTACTGGCTGCTGTTCTACCTTTTGCCAATTGTTGCCTTAGTGGTTTGTTGGTGTGGGTGGTTACCTTGGTGGTTTTTACTGATGCAAGTGGCTAGCTTAGTGATGTTTGCTAATGCAGGTGGCTGGTTACCTTGCTCTCTTTCTTTCCTCCTTGGTCAATTGCACCTTTCTGCTTCTTCTTAGTGGCTGTTACACTCTCTTTGGATGGTTGCTTTGTTGCCTCTTCTTACCTTTAGGTTTGCCATGCTCTTTCTTTTGGTTAGCTCTCTTAAAATTCTACAGCACGCACCCTTATTGCAAGATGCATAGGGGTATTTATAGAGCTTTGAGATAAGGGTTAAACAATCATTAACAGTCATTGTTAATTCCCATTTGTTGTCATACAATTAACGACTAGATTTGAGTCTTAAAATTTAGGATTAATGATCAATGGTCAATGGTCAATGGTCAACAGTCAATCTTGACCCTTAAAATTTAGGGTTATGGTCAAAATTGACTCATAAATGGTAGGGTTGATTTGTCATCACCAGTTTCTCCTAATGACCTCACTACATCACAACGGCATTCACAATATCAAATCAACACATATAACCGTATGAGATGGTGTTGACAACAAATCGAACATTAGCCATCAAAGATGGGCTTAATAATTTTCCCTTTTAGATTTGGTGGCAACACATTAAATCCTACAATGCATATTTAACAATAGTTGACATTCACAACTCCTGAAACATGCATCTCTTTTAACCTGGTTCAACTTCCCTTTTCTACTTCTTCCCCTTATTCTCCCCCTTTATCCATCAAGCTATTCCTTTTTTTTTTTTTATTAATATATACTCTTTTTGGATTTATGCAAAATATCTCCCCCCTTTGATAACAAATCCAAAGAATAATAAAAGAGGGAAGGGGAAAGGGGTTAGAGGATACCTCAACCTCTAGGGGATGGCTAAATACTTAAGTTTAGCTTCTTTTTTCAAGATTTCCCAGTTTCCTATACCACAACAAATTCTCATCTTTGGTGTTCATGTAACATGTGTTCTTGCTTTTAGAAACTTGGTACAAGTTTCCATATGTTCTATCACCTTTAGTAAGAACAATACCATTTTTAGTCTTTTTATTGTGCAGCCATTCTTGTTGAAAGTAACTTCATGTCCATCATTACAAAGCTAGCTAACACTAATGAGATTGTGTTTTAGCTTTTCAACATAAAGCACTTTATTCAATCTTAGCTTTTCTACACCAATTTCAGCAGCACCAATACCTTGAATCTTTAAAGCAACATTATTTCTAAATTTAACTGACCCTCTATCATATTTGACTACCCTCTTTAATATCTTGTGGTCGCCTGTCATGTGTGAAGAGTAGCCACTGTCCAAAATTCATGGTTTTGCTTTCCTGAAAGCGTCTAAGGCTACTTCTATAGCTATAGACATTTCTCTTCCTCTTCTTCTTCTTTGGCCTAATGTAGGAGCACATATAATTGTTCTTTTTTGCACTCTTTGATTAGGTAGGAATGGTTGGTGTGTTCTCCTTTACACTCCTTGATCGGGTAGCAATGGTTGGTGTGTTCTCCTTTGTATTCTTTGACCGAGCAACAATGTCAAGCAATCCTCATCAATGTGTCCAACCTTTTCACATCTTTTAGAAATCTCTCCTTGCACATTAAACCTGTTTCTCAGTGGAATATGACTTCTTTCCACATGAGACTACCTCCTTTCTTGATAGTCTCCCCCTAGACTCTTACCTTACACTCCTTTTTATTATAGATTGAGTATATCAACAAGCATTAGCCTTGTGCCCAAACTTACCATAGCTTCAACTAAAACTTACGAACTTGGATTTACTTCTTTTACTAAGTTTATGTCCTCTTTCTTTAGCAAGTGATGTGGTAACCTTCTCATGATCTTTAATAGTCTATCTTTTTTAGATGAGAGTTTCCATCACATCTTTCTTTGCCCATTTTAACTTGGATTGATCTCGCTTCTTCATCACATTATTGTGCTTGTTTTCGAGTACAAACACAATTTTCTTCTTTTTTTCTACCTTCTCACTTGGGTTTTCAATGTTGCCAAGTCCTTTCTTCCCCATAGAATGAGGTCTTTGATTGCTTAAATACTTATCCAACTTTCTGGTAAAATCCTCCTTGATGGCATTTGCAAATGATGACTCTCCTCTCACTTTTATGCCTTGTATAAAGATTTCTTTATGTTTCTTTAGCTTAGACTCAGCCTTGTGATGCTTGGCTTACAAAGTCAACATCTCTTGCTTTTGTGCAATTATCTTAGCACTAAGGTTTTTATGTATCTTGCCTTGCTTTACCTCAAGTATGCTCAACTTCTTAATTCTCTTCCAAGTACTCCTCCTTTTTTGCTTCAATCTCTGAAGTTCCCAACTTCACCCTAGGATTTACCAGTCTGTGATACTGAGAGGGGGGGTGAATCAATATCATACCCCTTAAAAAAACTCTGATAATTTAAGCCAAAAATGAACTCTTTCCCAGATTTAACTAAGGTAGATCTATTGTTACCTACTGATCACAATAATTCTCAAAATTACCTTTTAGACACTTTGCTTATTAGACGAATTGGTTGTTCTTGACTAGGTCTTCTTTTAGGTTATGAGTTTGATGATTCTTTAGCTATGTTCACAACTTAGTTCAAAACACAGAATGTAAATTCAAAGCAAGGACATGAGAGATTTACGTGGTTCCATGAATGTGATGTACTACATGGTGATATGGATTTTTCCTCTACTGAGACAATCCACTATACTTGAGAACACCAATGTGGTATCCCCTATGATTACAGTGGGTGTCTTAATCTTCTACTCCTTTCACTATTGCAAATACAAAGCAATCACAATACAAAGAGTGTCACTTACTGTGTCTACCTTTCTTCTAACTTGTGCTGTCTCTGTTTGATTTGAATAGGTTACTTTACTACAGCTTGGAAGATCACCAAAACACTTTCTAACTTCTCTTGACGAAATCTTAAAATATGTTAAGTTCTCTTAAATTCTTTACCAAATTTCTTCTCTAGGTTGTCTCACACGTCTCTTGGTCTTACCATCTCACTATCTCACCATCTTCAGGTCTCACATCTCACCCTTTTTGGTCTTACGTGTTTCACCCTTTTCTGGTCTCACCAATTCTGGTCTTTTGGTGTGTTCTGGTGTCACACGTTTCCTTCTTTTCTGGTCTCACCAATTTTGGTTTTCTAGTGTGTTCTGGTGTTATTTGCTCTTATACCTCACTTGGTCTCATGTCTCACCTAGTCTATTTTCTAAGTCTGGTCTGCTATAACATCTCACCTTCTCTAGGTCTCACATCCTCTCTGTCTCCAAGTCTAGTCTGCTCTAATGTTTTTGGTATGTATCCCCAACATTTCTGGTTTGTATCCCTAACTTTTCTGGTCTTACCGGTGTCTCATTTCTCCCTTTTTTAGTCTGTATCTGTGTCCCCTTTTTCTAGTGTGTGTGTGCTTCCCTAAAAAAAGATAGGTTTTGGTTTATATACTCCCTTCTATGAAAACCCCTTCTATGAAAACCTTAGTAGGGTTTACTATAGATACGATGAATTTCCTTTCTTGCCCATTCATGTGGCTTTATATTACTATTCCATTCAAAATTCAACATTATCCTCCTTTTTAATTTATTTTTCTCAAGCAATGCTAAACTCCCTCTACAAGTTCACTCCAAGGAGATCACTTTATGAGGTTATTTGACATGCTAGTCTTATCCTGTAGTTCCTGAGATATGAGCCACTTCTGCTTGCGCACTTAAGTCTAATTGACAATAATTACAACTCATACAAGGCTGTGGGAACAACAATATCCCCCTTTGTAATTATTGGCAATACTCATAACAAAAGCCATTATGCAGTAGTCCTTCATAATCTTCTTAGAGTAATAATCCAGAAGCAAATGAATTACAACTCCCCCTAAATATGCACTCCCCTTCTCTCCCCCTTTGCCAACCAATTACAAATTTGAAAAACCCACAAAGTAGAGATGGAAGATTCACCTGAACTTCAGGCTTGAGGAGGCATTTGCACAGACAGACTCATTCTGTACTTCTTAAACAGCTCTATGAATAGAGGTTTAGTTAGAACATCTGAGATTTGATCTTTAGTGTCGACATACTCCAACTGAATTGTGCCCTCGTCCACTTGATCCTTGATAAAGTGATACCGAATGTCAATGTGCTTGCTCTTTGAACGTTGAATTGGATTCTTGCTAAGATCAATGACATTTTGATTATCATAAAGTACACTCACTGGTAACTTTACTTCAACACCCAAATCGGCCAATTGTCTTTGCATGCATATCACCTGAGTACATGCTACACAAGCAGCCATATATTTAGTCTCAGTTGTGCTCAAAGCAACACTATTTTGCTTTTTTACTTAACCATGCAACACACTTTGAACCCAAGTAGAAGCTATAGCCACTGGTTAATTTTCTGTCATCTGTACTTCCTGCCCAATTTGCATCAGTGTATGCAAGTAGTTTTATAGAATCCATGACAGGATACCACAAACTCATTTCCAGTATCCCTTTGAGGTATCTTAGGATTCTTTTCACTGCCAACACATGAGATTCCTTAGGATCAGCTTGGAATCTACTGGTGATGCACACAGCTTGCATGAGATCAGGCCTTGATGTTGTAAGGTAGAGAAGACTCCCTATCATCCTCCTATATTCTGTGGGGCTTGTACTCTTTCCTTTTTGATATTTTGTTAACTTGCAACCTACTATCATAGGGGTACCCCTATGCCAAACTTTTTCAGCATCTTTTTGGCATATTTTGTCTGAAAAATAAAAATACCTTTTTCACACTATTTTATTTGTAATCCAAGAAAGTAGGTCATTTTTCCAATCAATGACATCTCAAATTCCTCACTTATCTTCTATGCAAATTCTTGGCATAGTTTAGAGTGATCCCTTCCAAAGATGATGTCATCTATATATACTATGGTTATTAGTTAACCTTTATCTGAGTTGAACACATATAAGTTATTATCAACTGTTCCTCTTCTGAAGTTCAACCTTCTTAAATACTCATCTAGCCTGCTATACCATGCTTTTGGTGCTTGTTTAAGGCCATATAAGGCTTTCTTTAGCTTGCACACGTGTGTCTTATCCTCACTGATTTATACTTTATCGAGTTGTTCAATATATGCTTTTTCTTTCAGGACCCCACTCAGAAAGGTTGATTTCAAATCCATCTTGTAAACTTTATACCTCTTATGTGTTGCCAAAGCTAAGAACATTCTGATAGTTTCCAACCTTGCTACTGGTATAAAAGTTTCATCAACATCTACTCCTTCTATTTGAGTGTAGCCTTTGCAAACTAGCCTAGCCTTGTTCCTCACCACCTTGCCATCTTTATTGTGTTTATTTCTAATCACCCATTTTATTCCTATGATATTCTTGTTAGTGGGTTTTAAGAACTAGCTCCTATGTTTCATTCTTCTCAATTTGATCTAGCTTCTTATTGATAGTTTTGACCCAAGCTTTGTCTTGTGTAGCCTCTTTAATAGATTTAGGTTCAACTTGTGAGAGTAAAGTAGTAGATCCCACAATTCTTCTTCTTGTTGTAACTCTTGCTGATGGGTCACTTATGATTTAATTTCCTTGATGAGCAATGGTCCATGTTTTCTTTATCTTTCTCTCTTGCACAATCTTAGTTGTAAGAGAATCTCTTTCTTCATCTTCATACTCATTCTTCCTTAAGTCTGAACTTACTTCTTTTCCCTCTTCTTCATGTTGGTATGATTCTTTATCTATCTTGATGTCATATTCTTCACTGTCCTTAGCTTCTCCATTATGCATTGTTTTCCAATTTTCATCTATTCTCACATCACTAGAAGTGACTACTTTTCCCAATTTATGTAAAAAAACTCAGTAACCTTTTGTCTTTGCTGAGTATCCCACAAAGATGCCTTCATCTGACCTAGTGTGGGATTTTCCCAAGTTTTGCTCCATGTTCTTCACAAAACATGGGCTGCCAAAGATTCTTAGATACTTAGCTATTGTCTTCTTCTCACTCCATAGCTCATATGGAGTCTTATTAGTATTAGGCCTTAGTAAAACTCTGTTCAGTAGGTACATAGCTGTAAATGTTGCTTCTATCTAAAATCTTGTGTGAAGCTTGGATTCCAGTAGTAGAGTTCTTGCTATTTTAACCACAACTCTATTTTTCCTCTCTACCACCCTATTCTGTTGAGGTGTTCTTGCTGTTGCCAGCTGATGGTGAATATTATGTTTCTCAAGGTAATATTTAAAAGCTTCATTTGTAAATTCAGTACCTTAATCTGACGTTAATACTTTTATCTTCTTTCCACTCTCATTTTCAGCCAATTTTTGTATCTCTTGAAGCATTTCAAAACTTCTAACTTGTGTTTGAGGTGCATGATACAGATCATTCTAGAATAATCATCAATAAATAAGATAAAGTACCTTTCACCATTCAACCTTTTTGTTCTTATTAACCCACACAAATTAGTATGTACAATGTCAAGCACTGCTTCAGAATTGAACTCTTTGGTCTTATATTGCTTTCTAACTTGTTTTCCTTTAGAGCATGTTGACCAAACCTACTCCCTCTCTCTCTTGAGGTCTGGAATGTCTCTAATTACATGAGTAGTGGTCAGCTTCCTCATGTTTTTTTGTGTTAAGTGTCCCAGCCTCCTATGCCAGAGTTGATTTTCTTCTTCTTTTGTAAGTAAATAACTATATGTCTTATCCTCATCAATCACATATAAATTTCTAGCTATTTTCTTCCTGGCTGCAATAGTATTGCCTTTTTTACTCTTTACTTTACAACCTATTTTTGTGAATATCACTTTATGGTCTTTATTGTATAGTTGGCTGACAGATGCTAGATTATATTTGAGTCTTTCAATGTGTAGAACGTCTTTTAGCTTTCCTTTTCCAATATTTATTAACCCTTGACCACTGATGTTGAGTGAGTCATCATTACCAAACTTGACTCTGCCTTCTCTTGACTTGTTCAGCTTTGATAATTTACTCTTGTCTCCTATCATATGTGAACACTATCAAGGATCCACTACTTATCCTTGTAGTCAGCCTCTAGTGTAATTTCAACTATATTAGCCACTGCTCTATTGTAAGGTCTTCATATATTTTGATATGTTTTTCAAATCTTCTCTTCAAGTCAATATGTTCAGCCTTATTTCATCATTTTAACTTTCTACTTCTTCAAACTTTGATTCAATTTGTTTTATATGAGCTTCCACCCTTCTTATGGTTCTGCCCCCTTCTGATTATCTCTTTTAAAGCTGTTTCTAACTTAGCTTTAAGATCTGGTTCTTCATCAACCTTTTCTTCCTTTTTAGAGGTTGAACTACCACCTTGAGCTGATGCCATATAGGCATGCTCATCTGATGAGTCTACATCTTCCTCCTTATTAGCTTCTTTTGTTTGGCTCACATAACTCTTGAATGAGCCTCTCTTCTTCTTTTATGGGTTGACTGTCTTCTTTCTGGACTTCTTTAATTTGGATGATGGTCTTCTTCATTTTGAATTTTGCTCATCATCACCATCCTCATCTTCAACATCAAGTTTCACTTTGCACTAAGAAGAAAAGTGTCTAATCTACCCATAATGATAACATCTCAACGACAATTGTCCTTTTCCCTTCTTAGACCTCCTTTTGAATTTCCTTGTGAAGTAAGCCACCACTTCACCTTTACTTTCTTCCTCATCATCATGATCATCATCATCCTCACTAGATGATTCTTCCTCTTCTCTTATCTTTAAGTGTCTCATAGCTTTGAAAGTTGATTCCTTTGATAGCTTTGATGTTGAAGAGCTTTCAGTTGACATTATTCTCATCTCTTATGCAATGAGATTATACTATAGATCATGTAGAGACATAGAATTAAGATCACTACTCTCCTTTATGACTGCCACCTTTAAGGCAAACCTTTAAGGTAGAATTCTCAGAATGTTTTTCATAATAGATGAGTCTTTCTTGTTCTTCCCATGACTTCTAAGGTCATTTACAGCATCAATAACCTTGGTGAAGAACTCTTGGACTATTTCATTTTTTTGCATTATGAGGGATTCATATCTCTCCTTGAAAACTTAAAGCTTGGCCTCTTTCATTTTGCCCTTCATAGGCCTTCTGTAATCTGTCCTATATCCCCTTAGCAAATTTGCAGTCCATAACTTTAGCATATTCAACATCTGTCAATGTTGAAATGATGACATTTGAGACTTTCCCATTTATCTCAAACTGCCTTAATTCCTCTGGGGATGGATCTTTACCTTTTTTGGGGGGTACAAAACCCTATTGTATAAATTTTACCACGTTCATACCCATGGTTGCAAATACCACCTACATTCTCGCTCTCCATATATGGTAATTGGTTCCGTTGAAGATTGGAACCTTCATATTATAAATAGTGCTAGTGTTTATACTGGTATCCATTTCTTAGTATGTTGAACACGTTAAAACTTCTAAAACCCTTCAAACTAGTACACTAAATTGTTAAGCTTTAAACTAGTGAACCTAGTCTCTGATACCAATTGAAGTTCCTAACTTCACACTAGGATCTACTTGCTAGTGATACTGAGAGGGGGGTGAATCAGTATCACACCCCTTGAAAAAAAAAACTCTGATAATTTAAGTCAAAAATGAACTCTTTCCCAGATTCAACTAAGGTAGATCTATTGTTACTTACTGATCACAATAGTCCCCAACGTTACCTTTTAGACACCTTGCCTATTAGATAAATTGGTTGTTCTTGACTAGATCTTCTTTTAGGTTATGGGTTTGATGATTCTTGAGTTGTGTTCACAACTCAATTTAAAACACAGAATATAAATTCAAAGTAAGGACACTAGAGATTTACATGGTTCCGTCAATGTGATGTACTCCATGGTGGTAGGGATTCTTTCTCTACTGTGACAATCTACTATACTTGAAAACACCAGTGTGGTATCCCCTATGATTACAATGGATGTCTTAATCTTCTACTCCTTTCACTATTGCAAATACAAAGCAATCAAAATACAAAGAGTATCACTTATTGTGTCTACCTTTTTTCTAACTTGTGTGCCTTTATTTGATTTGAATAGGCTGTTTCATTACCGCTTGGAAGATCACCAAAACATTCTCTAATCTCTCTTAAAGAAATATGAAAATACATTGAGTTCTCTCAAATACTTCACTGAATTTCTTCTCTAGGTTATCTTACACGTCTTTTGGTCTTACCGTCTCACGGTCTCTCTTTTCTAGTCTTATTGTCACACCGTCTTTAGGTCTCATGTCTCACCATTTTTGGTCTCACGCATTTCACCCTTTTCTGGTCTCACCCATTTTTGGTCTCACGTCTCCTCTGATCTCATGCATTCTACCCTTTTATGGTCTCACATCTCCTCTAGACTCATGCATTTCACCCTTTTCTGGTCTCACGTCTCCTCTGGTCTTACCCGTTTCACCCTTTTCTAGTCTCACCAATTCTGGTCTTCTGGTGTGTTCTAGTGTCACACGTTTCCCTTTTTTCTGGTCTCACAAATTCTAGTTTTACGGTGTGTTCTGGCATCACCTGGTCTTACGTCTCACTTGGTCACCCTTTTCTAGTCTCACAGATTCTAGTTTGGTCTCACTTGGTTTGGTTTTTAAGTCTTTCTTTCTCCAGGTCTGGTTTGCTCTAATGTCTCACGTCTTGTTGTTCCCATAGCCTTGTATGGGTTGTAATTGTTGTCAACTAGATTTAAGTGTGTAAGTAATTTGAAACTACATAGAGGGACAAGAAAGTAAATCCACTGCAGTAAGCCCTACTAGGGTTTTCATGGAAGGGAGTATATAAACCCAAACCCTTGGAAGAAAAGGGGACACATAGGATAATAGAGTAAGCACTGCAAAACACCACTTGAAAAAGAAAGGAGACCCAGCTAGATGATGAGAGAGAAAACCCATGAGAGACGTACAACCACTAGGAGAGAAACAGACGACATGACAAGGGAAAAACCGTGTGATGACAGGAGAGAGAAACCTGTGAGAAATGTACAACCACCAGCAAGAGAAAAGATGACAACACGACAAAGGAATGCACAACAAAAGGAAACCCATAAGATACATTACACCATTAGGAGAGAAGACACACACCAACGGCAAAACTAGAAACGTAGCACCCTTGGAAGAGAAGACAACCATAAACGTGAGGTGAGGGCAAAAACGAAAAATAAGAGACCATCAGAACCATGAAATGGATGAGGAGAGCAGATTTGGTATCTGTGAGGCTTGAGAACAGGGAAGAGGGTGCAGATCAAAAACGTGAGACCAGAACGTGCATCAGTGTGAGACTAGAACATGAAATGGCATGACTAATCATAAGCATGGGGCAGGCCGTGAGACGGTGAAAGTAGGAGTTGTGTGAAACAATCTAGAGAAAGAATTCGGTGAAGCATTGGAAAGAACTCAACATATTTCTAGATTTCTTCAAGAGAGGTTAGAGAGTGTTATGGTGGACTTCTAAGTGGCAATGAAGCAGCCTATTCAATTTAGTAGAGGTAAGACAAGTTAGAAGAAGGGTAGACACAGTAAGTAACTCTTTGTATTGTACATCCATTGTAACTATATTGTGAACATCAGGAGTACCATATTGGTATTCTTAATTATAATAGATTATCTCAGTAAAAGAAGAGTCCCTACCACTGTGGATATACGTCACATTGACAGAACCACGTAAATCTCTTGTGTCTTTACTTTGATTTACATTCTGTGTTTTGAATTGAGTTGTGAATGCAGTTAAAATATCATCGAACCCATAACCTAAAGAAGAACTAATCAAGAACATCCAATTTGTTTGATAGGAAAGGTGTTTGAAAGGTGACTTTGGAGATTATTGTGATTAGTAGGTAATAATAGATCTACTTTAGTCGAATTTGAGAAAGAGTTCGCTTTTGAGAAGAGTTTGAAGTTGTTCACATACCTACATATTGATGAGAGCTAAAGTATTAAATAAGTAGAATACTTTGGGTTAAATTATTAGAGTGTGTTTTTAAGGGGTGTGATATTGATTCACCCCTCCTCTCAGTATCACAGACTAATAGATCCTAAGGTGAAGTTGGGAACTTCAATTGGTATCAGAGCATAGGTCCAGTTTGAATCTTAACAGCTTGGTGTACTAGTCTGAAGGGTTTCAGAAGTTTTAACTTGTTTAGCATACTGAGAAATGGATGCCAGTACTAGCACCAGGACTACTTACAACAAGAATGTTTTAATCTTTAATGAAACCAACTACTATATGTAGAGAGCAAGAATGCAGGTGGTATTTGTAACCATGGACATGAACATGGTGAAATCTGTACATGAGGATTTTGTACCCCCAAAAGAAGGTCAAGATCTAACCCCACAGGAATTAAGGTAGTTTGAGATCAATGGGAAGGCCTTAAATGCCATCATTTCAGCATTGACAGATGTTGAATATGCTAAAGTTATGGACTACAAATCTGTTAAGGAGATACGGAAAAAATTACAGAAGGTCTATGAAGGTGATGGCAGAATGAAGGAGTCCAAGCTTCAAGTTTTCAAGGAGAGATATGAATCCCTCAGAATGTAGAAGAATGAGACAATCTAAGAGTTCTTCACTAGGGTTATTGATGTTGTAAACGACCTTAGAAGTCGTGGGAAGAACAAGAAGGACTCATCTATTGTGAAGAAAATTCTAAGAATTTTACTTGAGAGGTTTGCCTCAAAGGTGGCAGCCATAGAGGAGAGTAGAGATCTCAATTCTATGTCTTTGCATGATTTTTAGTGCAATTTCATTGCATATGAGATGAGAATAAAGTCAACTGAGTATCAAAGGAGACAACTTTCAAAGCTATGAAACACTTGAAGATAAAAGAAGAGGAAGAATCATCTAGTAAGGATGATGATGATAATGAGGAAGAAAGTGAAGGTGAAGTGTTGGCATACTTTACAAGGAAGTTCAAAAAGGGGTCTAAGAAGGGAAAAGGACAATTGTCCTTGAGATGTTATCGTTGTTGGCAGATTGGACACTTTGCTTCTCAGTGCAAAGTGAAACTTGATGATGAAGATGAGGATGGTGATGATGAGCTGAATTCAAAATGGAGAAGACCATCATTCAAAACAAAGAAGTCCAGCAAGAAGACTGCCAACCCATAGAAGAAGAAGAGAGGCTCATTCAAGAGTTATGTGAGTCAAATAAGAGAAGTTGATGAGAAGGAAGATAAAGAATCATCAGATGAGCAGGCCTTTATGGCATCAGCCCAAGGTGGTAGTTCAACCTTTGAAGAGGAAAAGGAGGTTGATAAAGAAGAACCAGATCTTAAAGCTGAGTTAGAAGCAACTTTGAAGGAGATAATCAGAAGGGGTAGAACCATAAAAAGGTTAGAGGCTCATATAAAACAAGTTGAAGCAAAGTTTAAGGAAGTTGAAAGTCAAAAGGATGAAATAAGGGCTGAACATATTGACTTGAAGAGAAGATTTGAAGAACAAATCAAAATATGCGAAGACCTTACAATAGATCTTGGCTCAAGGACTTTAAAAATTAAAGAAATAAAGATAGAGTTACTGAGAGTTCAGCAATGACTCAAAAAGAGTGAGAACTTGCAAAAGTTTAAAGTGGTAGGAGAAATAAGCTCTACAAGAGAATAGAAGAATGAAAAGAAAGTGCAACAATCTGAGGCTACATTGACTAAAGAGAATGAGACTTTGCCATAGAAGTTGAAAGATAAGGCTATGACTCAGGAGAAGATAACTGAAGAAGAGAAGACAATTATCAAACTAAAGCTAGGGCCAAAAATGATGTATGTGATTAAAAAGCAGTAGCCCATAACTGTTATGTCTTAGAAACAAAAGACTGATTAGCTAGGAATAGTAAAGGCTAAAAATAAAGAAGATTTGATGAAGTAACCTAGGGTTGCAAATAAAATTGAAGAAAAGAAAGTCAGCCAGCCAAGGGCAATGACTGAACAGAAGAAGAAGAAGTTGGCTGAAATGAAAGCCTCACAAGCAAAGAAGCTAGCAACCTTGCCTACACAGCAAGTAATCAACAAAAGAAAACAAGCTGTGATTAGACCTAAGAAGATGTAATTTCCAGGTTACTGTCTTTATTATGGAGTTTGGGGTCATAAGGCAAGTAAATGCTAGTGGAGCAGGCCAGTATACTTCTCTAACTTAAGAAGATTCGATGTTGCATACAGAAGGAGACAATACAAAATTCAAAAGAGAACACCTATCGTGAGTTCTTGCACATACTGTAAAAGGCAAAGGCACACTGATAAGGATTGTTGGTGGAAGCCCAAACCAGTGGTTTCAAAGAACAAGTTTGTTATATTGGCAAACTTAGAACAGTGTGAAAGGTTCGAGCAAGATGATCATAATGTCAAGAGATACATGACACTTCTCCTTGAGCAAAAGAAGGCACTCGATGGCACAGTAAAAACAATTGATATAGTCAAAGCTGAGAAAAAGGAGAAGCTATCTTCTAGTTAGTTCAAAAGAAGGAATATAAAGCTAAAAGGGAGGTGGTTAATATAGCTAAAATTGCACTGAAGGCTAACTACAAGGATAAGTAGTGGATCCTTGATAGTGGATGCACTTCACACATGATAGGAGACAAGAGTAAATTATCAAAGCTAAACAAGTCAAGAGAAGGCAAAGTCCAGTTTGGTAATGATGATTCACTCAACATCAGTGGTCAAGGATCAGTAAATATTAAAAATGAAAGAAAAAAGATGTTCTACACATTGAAGGACTCAGATATAATCTAGCATCTGTTAGTCAACTATGCAATGAAGACCATAAAGTGATATTTACAAAAACAGATTGTCAACTAAAGAGTAAAAAAGGCAATACTATTGCAGTTGGGAAGAGAATAACTGGAAATTTATATGTGATTGATGAGGACAAGACAAATAGCTGTTTACTCATAAAAGAAGAAGAAAATCAACTCTGGCATAGGAGACTGGGGCACTTAACATAGAAGAACATGAGAAACCTAACCACTACTCATGCAATCAGAGACATTCCAGAACTCAAGAGAGAGAGGGAGTATGTCTGCTCAACATGCTCTAAAGGAAAACAGGTCAGAAAGCAGTATAAGACCAAAGAGTTCAGTTCTTAAGTAGTGCTTGGCATTGTATATACTGATTTGTGTGGGCCAATAAGAACAAAAGGATTGAATGGTGAAAGGTACTTCATCTTATTTATTGATGATTATTCTAAAAGGACTTGCATCATGCACTTTAAACACAAGTCAGAAGTTTTGAAATACTTCAAGAGATACAGAAGATTGGCTGAAAATGAGAGTGGAAACAAGATCAAAGTATTGAGGTCAGATTAAGGCATTGAATTTACAAATGAAGCTTTTGAAGATTACCTTGAGAAGTATGGTATTCACCATCAAATGGCAGCAGCAAGAACACCTTAATAGAATGGGGTGGTAAAGGAAAAATAAAGCTATGGTTGAAATGACAAGAACTTTACTGCTAGAATCTAAGCTTCACACAAGATTTTGGACAGAAGCAACATTTACAATTGTACATCTACTAAATATGTAGGAAAACGTGATTAGTGGCTTATGTTGTGCATAGTTAGCTATTTTTAGAATATATCTTTAGGAATAAACTAATTTAGGTAGGTTTTTTTAAGGTCCCATAAGTTATGGGATTTGATGTATTTTTACCTTTTATTACTTTCCTTTTTTACTAGGTCTAGCATCTATAAAGCTATTGTCTAATGTATTATTCAGAATATGAAGGATTATTACTCTTTTAATCTCCAACATGGTATTAGAGCCAGGTCTCTTCTTAGTCTTCTTCCTTCTATTTTCTTTTCTTTTCTTTGACATCAAAACAGATTGCTAGCCTTTATTGCTAGTGATCCCTACTTCACGTGGAAGGCCTTAATTGCCTAGAATTGTTATTTTTTTTCCATAAAAGATGTCTGAGGTTGCAGAGACATGTTCTAACCAAGAAGTGATCGAGAGGATAGGATCACTTATCAACAACCTTGAAACACCCTCAGGTACCTGTTCTTTGGCATATTCAGGTGAGTTTCCATTCTCCATTGGGTTAAATGTTTCGGGTATAACCTTTGCCAACTCCTGGGTCATGGACTCAGGAGCTACTGACCATATGACTCACTTACCAAATATTTTTTCCACGTATTCCCCATGTCCAAGTAGTAGGAATATAGCCACAGCAGATGGTTCGGTGACCACTGTAGCCGGTGTAGGCAATGTTAAAATAGGTCCATCACTGATCCTAAAAAATGTCCTCCGTGTCCCTAAACTGTCCACAAATTTGATTTCTATACAAAAACTTACTCAAGATTTATACTGCAATGTGGTTTTTCATCACGACTATTGTGAA
Source organism: Ceriops zippeliana (assembly GCA_037897445.1). Classification (NCBI taxonomy): domain Eukaryota; kingdom Viridiplantae; phylum Streptophyta; class Magnoliopsida; order Malpighiales; family Rhizophoraceae; genus Ceriops; species Ceriops zippeliana. The sequence continues at coordinate 929,576 of JBAPLH010000115.1, forward strand.
TTTCAGGACAAGGATTTGGGGAAGATGATTGGACATGCTAAAGAACGGTATGGTCTCTACTACCTTGAAGCACCAAGTCAGTTAAACATTACTAAGGGCAGATTATCCCAGTCTTTTATGTCAGAAAATCTTTCATCCAATAAAGAGAAAGTTTGGCTCCATCATCGCCGACTTGGACATCCATCTTTTAGAATTATTGAAATTCTGTTTCCTTCTTTGTTTAAAAATCTAAATGTTGAAACCTTTCATTGTGAGGTATGTGAACTTGCTAAACATAAGCGTATACCAATTCCAGCCAGTAACAAAAAGAGTTCTGTTCCTTTCTATCTTGTTCATAGTGATATTTGGGGTCCTATGTCTATTCCTAATATTTCTGGAGCAAGATGGTTTGTTTCATTTATTGATGACTGTACTCGTGTTGCCTGGATTTTTCTACTCAAGCATAAATCAGATGTTATTACCGTTCTCCCAAATTTTTTCTCCATGGTCAAAAATCAATTTGGAATCAATATCAAAAGGTTTAGGTCAGATAATGCTAGGGAATATTTCAATCAAACCTTAACTCCATATTTTCAAAAAGAAGGTATAGTACATGAATCATCTTGTGTCAATACCCCACAACAAAATGGAGTAGCGGAAAGGAAAAATGGTCACCTTCTTGAAAAAACTCAAGCCTTTATGTTCCAAAACAATGTGCCTAAAAATTTTTGGGGGGAAGCAATTCTCACTGCTGCCCATCTCATAAATCGTTTGCCATCTAGAGTTTTGGGATTCAAAAGTCCTATGGAAATACTCTCCACATTCTACCCTGACCTACAAACTACAAATAACCTTGTTCCTAGAATATTTGGGTGTGTATCATTTGTTCATGTTCACTGTCCAACTAAAGGGAAATTAGATCCAAGGGCCATAAAATGTTTCTTTGTGGGGTATTTCTCAACTCAAAAGGGGTATAAGCGCTACCATCCTCCATCAAGGAAGTTCTATGTCTCAATAGATGTCACTTTCAATGAACATGAGTCTTACTTCACCCATCCTTATTTTCAGGGGGAGAATTTAACAATAGAAAATAAGGATGAGGATGTTTTACTTGATCTATCGCCACTGTCCATGTGTAAACCATCCAGTTCATCTTGTCCCATTATACCAAACCGTGTGCCTGAAAATCTTCCTAAACACATAGTTGAAAATGAACCAAACCATATGTCTGAAAATCCTCAAGAAAAACCAGATTCTACACCTGAGAATGTAAGTTTTGGCAAGGGCAAGGTGTTCACAAGGAAGAAGATGATCGTTCCTAAATTTATGCAAGTCCAAGAGTCCAACCCAAGTCTTGAGAATGAGGTAACAATATCTAATCCTACATTGCAAAATGAAACTGAATTTCATATGAGTAAGGATGACCAGGATCTTCCCATTGCTAATAGGAAAGCAACAAGGGAGTGCACAAAACAACCTAATCCTACATTGCAAAATGAAACTGAATTTCATATGAGTAGGGATGACCAGGATCTTCCCATTGCTATTAGGAAAGCAACAAGAGAGTGCACAAAACAACCTTTATATCCTCTTGCACACTTTATGTCTTTTAATAAATTTTCACCATCTCATCGATCCTTCCTTGTTAGCTTAAACACCATTACCATTCCTACCACCTTATCCGAGGCGTTGTCCAACGAGAAATGGAAACAAGCTATGAATGTGGAAATGGAGGCACTTGAGAAAAATAAAACCTGGGAGTTGGTAAAGTTACCAGTGGGAAAGAAGTCTGTAGGGTGTAAATGGGTGTATACAATAAAGTATAGAGCAGATGGATCAATAGAAAGATACAAAGCAAGGTTAGTAGCCAAAGGATATACTCAAAGCTATGGAATTGATTATCTGGAAACTTTTGCACCAGTTGCAAAAATGAATACTGTTAGAGTTTTATTGTCGTTGGCAGCTAACTATGGTTGGGAATTACAGCAGTTCGATGTAAAAAATGCATTCTTGCATGGAGAACTAGAGGAAGAAATTTATATGGAGGTCCCACCAGGTTATAGGAAGAACTTGGATTCTCAAACTGTGTGTAAATTGAAGAAAGCCTTATATGGTCTAAAACAATCACCACGAGCATGGTTCGGACGATTTGCTAGAGTTATGATAACTATGGGATACAAACAAAGCCGAAGGGATCATACATTGTTCATTAAACACTCAAGGTCAGGGGGAGTCACAGCTCTCTTGGTTTATGTTGATGACATAATAGTGACAGGAGATGATGACAAAGAAAAACAAATCTTGAGTCATTGTTTGGGCAAGGAATTTGAGATCAAGGTGTTAGGAAGGCTCAAATATTTTCTTGGGATTGAGGTTGCTCACTCTAAGCAAGACATTTTTATCTCCCAACAAAAGTATGTCACGGATCTCCTAAAGGAAACAGGCATGACAGCATGCAAACCAGCAAGTACTCCAATAGATCAGAATGTCAAACTTGGAAAAGCAGAGGAGGATGTTGCGGTAGACAAGGCAACATATCAACGCCTTGTAGGAAGACTTATTTATTTGTCTCACACACGACCAGATATAACATATGCAGTTAGTGTGATTAGCCAATTCATGTATAACCCAAAGGAAGTTCATCTACAAGCAGCTTACCGAGTATTACAGTACCTTAAGGGAGTACCAGGAAAAGGTATTTTATTCAAAAGGAACGGAGGTTTAGTACTTAAGACATACACAGATGCTGATTATGCTAGGTCAATTGTTGACAGAAAGTCAACCACTGGATATTGCACCTTTCTTGGTGGAAACCTTGTGACATGGAGGAGTAAAAAACAGAATGTAGTGGCCAGGTCTAGTGCAGAAGCAGAATTTCGAGCAATGGCTCAAGGTGTGTGTGAAGTACTTTGGTTAAAAATCATTCTAGAAGACTTGAGGATTAAATGGGATGGCTCAATAAGACTCCATTGTGACAACAAGTCTGCAATCAGCATAGCTCACAACCCAGTACAACATGATCGAACAAAGCACATTGAAGTCGACAGACACTTTATCAAAGAACACTTGGAGAGTGGGTTGATTTGTACCCCTTACATGCCTACACACAGCCAGCTTGCGGATGTACTCACCAAAGGGTTAACCAGTTCGGTGTTTCAAAATATAATATCCAAGCTGGGAATGGAAAATGCCTATTCACCAGCTTGAGGGGGAGTGTAGGAAAACGTGATTAGTGGCTTATGTTGTGCATAGTTAGCTATTTTTAGAATATATCTTTAGGAATAAACTAATTTAGGTAGGTTTTTTTAAGGTCCCATAAGTTATGGGATTTGATGTATTTTTACCTTTTATTACTTTCCTTTTTTACTAGGTCTAACATCTATAAAGCTATTGTCTAATGTATTATTCAGAATATGAAGGATTATTACTCTTTCAATCTCCAACAAAATAAAGTCTTACTAAGGTCCAATATTGATAAGACTCCATGTGAGCTATAAAGTGGGAAGAAGATAACAACTAAGTATCTCAGAATCTTTGGCAGCCCATGTTTTGTGAAGAATAAGGAGCAAAACTTGGGAGAATTCATTGCTAGGTCTGATGAAGGCTTCTTTGTGGGATACTTAGCAAAGACAAAAGGTTACAGAGTTTTCCTACATAAGTTAGGAAAAGTTATCACGTTCAGTGATGTGAGAATAGATGAGAATTGGAAACCAATGCATAATGGAGAAGTTAAGGACAATGAAGAAGATGAATTCAAGATAGATGAAGAATCAGAACAACTTGAAGAAAAGGAACAAGAAGTAAGTTCAGACTCAGAGAAGAGAAAGTTTGAAGATGAAGAAAGAGATCCTCTTGTAGCTAAGACTGTGCAAGAAAGAAAGACAAAGAAAAGATAAACCAGTGCTCATTAAGGAAATCAAATCATAGGTGACCCATAAATAGGAGTTACAATAAGAAGAAGAATTGTGGAAGCTACTACTTTACTCATAAGTTGAACCTAAATCTATTGAAGAGGCTACACAAGACATAGCCTGGGTCAAAGCTATCAATGAGGATTTGGATCAAATCGAGAAGAATGATACATGGGAGCTAGTTCCAAGACCCATTAACAAGAATGTCATAGGAACAAAATGGGTGTTTAAGAATAAATGCAATAAAGATGGCAAGGTGGTGAGGAACAAGGCCAGGCTGGTTTACAAAGGCTACACCAAGATAGAAGGAGTAGATGTTGATGAAACTTTCACACCAGTGGCAAGGTTAGAAACTATTAGAATGTTCATAACTTTGGCAACACATAAGAGGTATAAAGTTTATCAGATGGATGTGAAATCAGCCTTTCTGAATGAGCTCTTGAAAGAAGAAATGTATATTAAACAACCTAATGGAGTACAAATTAATAAGGATGAGACACACGTGTGCAAGATAAAGAAAGCCTTGTATGACCTTAAACAAGCCCCAAGAGCATGGTATAACAAGTTGGATGCGTACTTGAGAAGGTTGAACTTCAAAAGAGGAATAGTTGATAACAACTTATATATATTCAACTCAAAGAAAGGCCAGCTGATAACCATAGTATATATAGATGACATCATCTTTAGAGAGGATCACTCTGAGCTATGTTAAGATTTTGCACCAAAGATGAGTGAGGAATTTGAGATGTCATTGATTGGACAAATTAATTACTTTCTTGGATTACAGATAAAACAATGTGAAGAAGGTATTTTTATTTTTTAGATGAAATATGCCAAAGAGATGCTGGAAAAGTTTGGCATGAAGGATAGTAGACTTGTCAATACCCCTATGACAGTAGGTTACAAGTTAACAAAAGATCAGGAGGGAAGAAGTACAAGCCTTACAGAATACAGGAAGATGATAGGGAGCCTTCTATACCTTACAGTATCAAGGCTTGATCTTATGCAAGCTGTGTGCATTGCTAGCAGATTCCAAGCTGATGCTAAGGAATATCATGTGTTGGCTGTGAAAGGAATCCTAAGATACCTCAAAGGGATGCTGGAAATGGGTTTGTGGTATCCTGTCATGGATTCTATAAAACTACGAGTATACACTGATGTAGACTGGGCAAGAAGTATAGATGACAGAAAATCAACCAACGGCTACAGCTTCTACTTAGGTTCAAAGTGTGTTGCATGGTTAAGTAAAAAGCAACATAGTGTTGCTTTGAGCACAGTTGAGGCTAAGTATATGACTACTTGTGCAGCATGTATTCAGGTGATATATATGCAAAGACAATTGGCATACTTAGGTGTTAAAATGAAGTTACCAGTGAGTGTACTTTGTGATAATCAAAGTGCTATTGATCTCAGCAAGAATCTGGTTCAACATTTAAAGAGCAAGCATATTGACATCCGGTATCACTTCATCAAAGATCAAGTGGAACAAGGTACAATTCAGTTGGAGTATATTGACACTAAATATCAAATTTCAGATATTCTAACTAAACCTTTGTCCACAGAGTTATTTGAAAATCACAGAATAAGTCTGTCTGTGCAACTGCCTCCTTAAGCGTGAAGTTCAAGTGAATCTTCCATCTCTAATTTGCAAGTCTTTTTATAATTGGTTGGAAAAGGGGGAGAGAAGCAACAATGTAGGGGGAGCTGTTAAGAAAGGGGGAATGTTTATTTAAGGGGAGTTGTAATTGCTGCATAATGGCTTTTGTTATAAGTGTTGCCAATAATTACAAAGGGGGAGATTGTTGTTCCCACAACCTTATATGGGTTATAATTGTTGTCAACTAGATTTAAGTGTACAAGTAATTTGAAACAACATGGAGGGGCAAGAAAGTAAAGCCACATGAAGGGGCAAGAAAGTAAATCCTCCGTAGTAAGCCTTACTAGGGTTTTCATGGAAGGGAGTATATAAACTCAAACCCTTGGAAGAAAAGGGACACACGGGATAATAGAGTAAGCACGACAAAACACCACCTAAAAAAGAAAGAAGACCCGGCTGGACGGTAAGAGAGAATACTCGGTTTAACGGTGAGAGAGAAAACCTGTGAGAGACATATAACCATCGGGAGAGAAATGGATGACGCTGCACTGCAAGGAGAAAACTGTGTGATGGCAAGAGAGAGAAACCTGTGAGAAATGTACAACCACCAGCAAGAGAAAAGACGACAACACAGCAAAGGAACGCATGGCAAAGGGAAACCCATAAGAGATGATACACCATCAGGAGAGAGGATGAAGTTCCCGATTTCTCCCTAGGATCTACTAGTTTGTGATATTGAGAGGGGGGTGAATCAGTATCACCACAATTCGCAATTTACTGTTAAGTGAACAACTTCAACCTCTTCTTAAAAGTGAACTCTTTCTCAGACTCGACTAAGGTAGATCTATTGCTACTTACTAATCACAATAGTCCCCAAAGTCACCTTTCAAACACCTTGCCTAATAGATAATTTGGATTTTTTGTTTAGGTCTTTGTTAGGTTATGGGTTGGCTGATACTTTAGCTGCGTTCACAATTCAATTCAAAACACAGAACGTAAAGTAAATTAAGGACACATGAGATTTACGTTGTTCCATCAATGTGACGTACATCCACAGTGCTAGGGACTCTCCCTTACAGAGACTATCCACTATACTTGAGAATTCCAGTTATAATGGATGTCTTAATCTCTTGCTCCTTTCACTATTGTAATTACTAGGCAAGTATAATATAAAGAGTGTCACTTACTATATCTACCCTTCTTCTAACTTGTCTTGCCTCTGTTGAATTGAAAGGTTGCTCCATTGCCGCTTAGAAGTTCACCGCAATGCTCTTTAACCTCTCTTAAAGAAATCTAAAAATACATTGAGTTCTTTCAATGCTTCGCTGAATTCCTTCTTTACGTTGTCTTACACAATTCCTGCTTTCACCGTCTTACGATCTCACCTATCTTCTTGTCTCATAATCTCACTGTCTTATTGCTCACCTGTCTGTTTCTCTCTCTCTTGCTATCCATTCAGATTTCTCTCTTCATCCACCCCTTTTTGGCCATTCCAGATTTTCTCTCCTTTTCCCTTATTTGGTTGTGTTTTCTCTCTCCTTCCCATTGACTCCTCTGTTCCAGCCATCTCCTCTTTCTCTCTTTCTCTCAATGGTTGTTTTTTGCCACTAGTATCTCTCTCTTCTATGGTTGTTTGGTTTCTTCTTTCGCCAGTTTTCTTTTCTTCGTCTGGCCGTCTAGCCCTATCTAGTAGTCACTCTTTTCTCCTTCACCTGACGACAACTCCGATTTGGCCATATATATATTTTTCTCTTTTTTTCTCCTTCGTCTAACGAATTCATTTTCTCTCTCTTCTTCTTTTTGGTTGACGACTACAGTTTTTTTTTTCTCTTCTTCCCGTCGATGGCTATTCTCTCTCTTCCAAGTTTTTTCTCTCTCTTCGTCCGATGGCTGCTCCTTTTTCTCCCTTTTTCGCTCTCCTCATCCGTCGGCTACTGTTTAATCTATGACTGCACTGTTCACTCGACGGCTACTCTTTTCTTTTGTAGGTGGTTTGGTGTTTTGCCATGTATTCAATTGTGTTGGCCTTCCCTATTGTGTTTTGTCGTGTATTCAATTGTATTGGCATTCCCCTAATTTTATCTTCCAAGGTCTTTATATATTATCTTACATAAAACACTAATAGGGCTTACTTGCTGCAATTTTATTGTCTTGCACCTCCATATAGCTTTTCCATTCTTGTCCCCTTATGTGGCTTTTACCTTCTTGCCCTTTTATATAGCTTTACTTTTTGGCATACTTAATCCTAGTTGACAACAATTACAACCCATATAAGGCTGTTGGAACAACAATCTCCCCCTTTGTAATTGTCACCTATGATATGATTTTCTTGATGAGCACTGGTCTACGTTTTCTTTAACTTTCTTTCACTGGTCCACATTTTCTTTAGCTTTCTTTCTTGCACAGTCTTAGTTGCAATGGGATCTCTTTCTTCATCAATCATATATAAATTTCTAGTTGTTCTCTTCCCATCTGTAACAGTATTGCCTTCTTTACTTTTTACTTGGCAACTTGTTTTTGTGAATATTACCTTATGGTTTTCATTGCATAGTTTGCTGATAGGTACTAGATTATGTCTAAGTCCTTCAATGTGCAGAACATCTTTCAGCTTTCCTCTTACAATGTTTACTGACCCCTGACCATTGATGTTGAGTGAATCATCATTGTCAAACTTGACTCTGCCTTCTCTTGACTTGTTTAGCTTTGATAATTTACTCTTGTCTCCCATCATATATGAAGTGCATCCATTGTCAAGGATCCATTCCTTATCCTTGTAGTTAGCTTTGAGTGCAATTTTAGCTATATTAGCTACCTCCTTTTTAGCTTTATATTCCTTCTTTTGAACTGGCTGGAAGATAGCTTTCTCCTTTTTCTCAGTTTTGATTGCATTGCTTGTTTTCACTGTGCCATTGAGTGCCTCCTCTTGCTCAGGGAGAAGTGTCATGCATCTCTTGGCATTATGGCCATCTTGCCCGCACCTTTCACACTATTCCAAGTCTGCCAATACAGCAAACTTGTTCTTTGAAACCACTAGTTTGGGCTTCCACCAACACTCCTTGTCAGTGTGTCCTTGCTTTTTACAGTATGTGCAAGAACTCATGATAGGTGTTCTCTACTAAATTTGTATTATCTCCCCTTGTATGCAACATCATATCTTCTCAAGTTAGAGACATATACAGGCCTTCTCCACCAGCAGTTGCTCGCCTTATGACCCTAAACTCCACAATAAAGGCAATGACCTTGAAACTGCCTCTTGTTGGGTCTGATAGCAGCTCGTCTTCTTCTGTTCATCACTTACTATGTAGGCAATGAAGCCGACTTCTTTGTTTGTGTGACTTTCATTTCAGTCACCTTCTTCTCCTTCTTTTGTTTAGCCATAGCCCTCTACTGACTGACTTTTCTTTCTGAGACGTAGTAGCTATGGGCTACTGCTCTTTAACCATATACATCATTTTTGGCCATGGCTTTGGTTTGACAACTGTCTTCTCTTCTTCAGTTATCTTCACCTGAGTCACAGCCTTCTCCTTCAACTTTTGTGGCAAAGTCTCATTCTTCTTTTCTCTTGTAGAGCTTGTTTTTCCTACCACTTCAAACTTCTATAAGTTCTCCTCACTCTTTTTGAGTTGTTGCTGAAGTCTCAGCAACTCTATCTCCATTACTTCAATTGTTGAAGTCCTTAAGCCAAGCTCTACTATAAGGTCTTCACATATTTTGATCTGTTCTTCAAATCTTTTATTCAAGTCAATATGTTCAGCCCTTATTTCATCCTTTTGACTTTCAGCTTCCTCAGATTTTGCTTCAACTTGTTTTATGTGGGCCTCTAACCTTCTTATGGTTTTGCCCCTTCTGATTATCTCCTTTGAAGCTATTTCTAACTCAGCTTCAAGATCTGGCTCTTCTTTATCAACCTCTTCTTCTTTTTTAGAGGTTTAACTACCACTTTTAACTGATGCCATCAAGGCATGCTCATCTGATGAGTCTTCATCTTCCTCCTCATCAACTTTTTTTGCCTGACTCACATAACTTTTGAATGAGTCTCTCTTCTTCTTCTATGGGTTGGCAGTGTTCTTGCTAGACTTTTTTTTGATTTGAATGATAATCTTCTCCATCTTGAATTTTACTTATCTTCATCATCAAGTTTCACTTTGCACTGAGAAGCAAAGTGTCCAGTCTGCCTACAACGATAACATCTTAAGGACAACTGTCTTTTTCCCTTCTTTGACCCTTTCTTGAATTTCCTTGTGAAGTAAGCCAACACTTCACCTTCACTTTCTTCCTCATCACCATCATCATCCTCACTGGATGATTCTTCCTTTTCTCTTATCTTCAAGTGCTTCATAGCTTTGAAAGCTACCTCCTTTGATACCTTTATTGTTGCAGAGCTTTCAATTGACTTTATCCTTATCTCATATGCAATGAGATTGCACTAGAGATCATGCAAAAACATAGAATTGAGATCTCTAGTCTCCTCTATGGCTATTACCTTTGAGGCAAACCTCTCATGTAGAATTCTTAAAATTTTCTTCACAATAGATGAGTCCTTCTTGTTCTTCCCATGAATTCTAAGGTTATTTACAGTATCAATAACCCAGGTGAAGAACTCTTGTATTGTCTCATTCCTCTGCATTTTGAGGGATTCATATCTCTCCTTAAACACTTGAAGTTTAGCCTCCTTTATTCTGCCATCACCTTCATAGACTTTTTGCAATCTGTCCTATATCTCCTTGGCAGATTTGCAATCCATAACTTTAACATACTCAGCATTTGTCAATGCTGAAATGATGACGTTTGAGGCCTTCCCATTTATCTCAAATTGCCTTAACTCCTTTGAGTTTGGGTCTTTACTTTTTTTTAGAGTCACAAAACCCTCTTGTATGCATTTCACCACATTTATGTCTATGGTTGCAAATACCACTTGCATTCTTGCTCTACACATATGGTAGTTGGTTCCATTGAAGATTGGAACCTTCTTGCTGTAAGTGGTGCTAATACTGGTACCGGCTTCCATTTCTTAGTATGCTGAACAAGTCAAACTTTTAGATCCCTTCAAACTAGTACACCAAGCTGTTAAGCTTCAAACTGGTGAACCTGTGCTCTGATACCAATTGAAGTTCCTGACTTCTCCCTAGGATCTACTAGTTTGTGATACTGAGAAGGGGGTGAATCAGTATCACCATAATTCGCAATTTGCAGTTAAGTGGACAACTTTAACCTCTTCTTAACAGCAAACTCTTTCTCAGACTTGACTAAGGTAGATCTATTACTACCTGCTAATCACAATAGTCCCCAAAGTCACCTTTCAGACACCTTGGCTAATAGACAATTCAGATGTTCTTGTTTAGCTCTTCGTTAGGTCATGGGTTGGTTGATACTTTAGATGCATTCACAGCTCAATTCAAAACACGGAATGTAAAGCAAATTAAGGACATACGAGATTTACATGGTTTTGTCAACGTGATGTACATCCACGGTGGTAAGGACTCTCCCTTACCAAGACTATCCACTATACTTGAGAATTCCAGTTACAATGAATGTCTTAATCTTTTGCTCCTTTCACTATTGCAATTACTAAGCAAGTACAATACAAAAAGTGTCACTTACTGTGTCTACCCTACTTCTAGCTTGTCTTGCCTCTGTTGAATTGAAAGGTTGCTCCAGTTTCGCTTAGAAAGTTCACCGCAACGCTCTTTAACCTCTCGTAAAGAAATCTGAAAATACGTTGAGTTCTTTCAATGCTTCGTCGAATTCCTTCTCTACGTTGTCTCACACAATTCCTGCTTTCACCATCCTAGGATCTCACTTGTCTTATTGTCTCACAATCTCGCTAACTCACGACTCACTTGTTTATTTCTCTCTCTCTTGCTGTCTAACTGGATTTCTCTCTCTTACCGCCAGATTTCTCTCTCTTTGTCCACCCCTCTTTAGCTATTCTAGATTTTCTCTCTTTTTCCCTTATTTGGACGTGTTTTCTCTCTCTTTTCCGTTAACTCCTCTGTTTCGGCCGTCTCCTCTCTCTCTCTCTCTCTCTCTCTCTCGCGATAATTATTCTTTATTATGGTTATTATCTCTCTCTTCTATGGCAGTTTGGTTTCTTCTTTCATCGATCTGCTTTTCTTCGTCCTGCCGTCCAGCCTTGTCTAGCCATCACTCTTTTCTACTTAACCTAACGACGGCTCTGATTTGGCCATATATATATTTTTCTCTTTTTCTCTCCTTCATTCGATGAATTTTTTTTCTCTCTCTTCTTCTTTTCCGATGACAACTATAATTTTCTTTTTCTCTTCTTCTTCCCGTCGATGGCTCTTCTCTCTCTTCCAAGTATTTTCTCTCTCTTCGTCTGACAGTTGCTCCTATTCTCCCTTTTTCACCCTTTTCTTTTCTTTTGCAGGTGGTTTGGTGTTTTGTCGTGTATTGAATTGTGTTGGTCTTCCCCTAATTTTATCTTCCAAAGTCTTTATATACTATCTTCCATAAAACCCTAATAGGGCTTACTTGCAACAATTTTATTGTCTTGCCCCTCCATGTAGCTTTTACATTCTTGCCCTCTATGTGGCTTTTACCTTGTTGCCCTTTTATGTGGCTTTACTTTCTTGCACACTTAAACCTAGTTAACAACAATTACAACCCATACAAGGTTGTGGGAACAACAAAAGATGACACACCAATGACAAAAATAGAAACGCACCACCCCTGAAAGAGAAGAAAACCAAAACGTGAGGTGAGAACAAAAACTAGAAACATGAGACTAGCTGAACCGTGAAATGGACGAGGATAGCAGATCTAGTATCCATGAGGCTTGCGAACAAAGAAGCAGGTGTAGATTTGAAACGTGAGATCAGAACGTGCGTCGACGTGAGACCAGAACATGTAATGGCGTAACTAATCAGAAGCATGGGGCAGCCTATGAGACATGAAATGGTAGACCAGAAAAGTAAGTGCAAGCCATGAAGCTGTGAGATGGTGAAAGCAAGAGTTATGTTAAACAATCTAGAGAAGGAATTCGGTGAAGCATTGGAAAGAACTTAACATATTTCCAGATTTTTTTAAAAAATGTTAGAAAGTGTTGTGGTGGACTTCTAAGTGGCAGTGAAGCAGCCTATTCAATTCAACAGAGGCAAGACAAGTTAGAAGAAGGGTAGACACAGTAAGTGACACTCTTTGTTTTATACTTGCTTTGTATTTACAATAGTGAAAGAAACAGAGGATTAAGACATCCATTGTAACTACATTGTGAACATCAGGAGTACCACACTAGTATTCTCAAGTATAGTGGATTGTCTTGGTAGAGGAAGAGTCCCTACCACAGTGGACGTACGTCATATTGACGAAACCATGAAAATCTCTTGTGTCTTTACTTTGATTTACATTCTGTGTTTTGAATTGAGTTGTGAACACAGCTAAAGTATCATCAAACCTATAACCTAAAGAAGACCTAATCAAGAACATCTAATTTTTCTAATAGGTAAGGTGTCTGAAAGGTGACTTTAGGGACTATTGTGATTAGTAGGTAACAATAGATCTACCTTAGTCAAATCTAAGAAAGAGTTTGCTTCTGAGAAGAGTTTGAAGTTGTTCACATACTTGCGTATTGATGAGAGCTAAAGTATTAAATAAGTAGAATACTTAGGCTTAAATTATCAGAGTGTGTTTTTAAGGGATGTGATACTGATTCACCCCCCCTCTCAGTATCACAAACTAATAGATCTTAGGGTGAAGTTAGGAACTTCACGTCCTTTCTTTCTATAGGTCTGGTCTGCTCTAACGTCTCACCTTCTTCAAGTCTCATGTCCTCTCTTTCTCTAGGTCTAGTATGCTCTAACATTTCTAGTCTGTATCCCCAACGTTTATGGTCTCACCGGTGTCGTGTTTCTCCCTTTTCTGGTCTGTATCTATGTCCCCTTTTTCTGGTGTGTGTGTGTGTATGTGCTGCCCTAAAAAGAGATAAGTATTGGTTTATATACTCCCTTATATGAAAACCCTAATAGGGTTTATTGTAGCTGCGACAAATTTCCTTTCTTGCTCCTCCATGTGGCTTTCTATTACTATTCCATTTAAAATTTAGCATTATCCTCCTTAATTTATTTTTCTCAAGCAATGCTATGTCACACTAAGACTTAAGCAATGCTAAACTCCCTCTACAAGTTCACTCCAAGGAGATCACTTTACGAGTTTATTTGACATGCTAGTCTTATCTTGTAGTTCCTGAGATATGCGCCACTTCTGCTTGCACACTTAAGTCTAGTTGACAACATTTATAACCCATACAAGGCTATGAGAACAACAATCTCCTTTACCTTTACCTAGAGATTAGATTCATCAGCAGAAGAATTTTCATACAACTTTTTGAGATGTTTTACCTCTTTTTTTTAACTTCTTGTTTTTGTACAAATAAGCTCTCAATTTATTCTCAAGTTGTTGTAATAACTCATCCTTATCCTTTTTTTATTGATTCCTTATTACTTGAAGAGTCTTGACCATCATTTGCTTGAGTGACCATTATATCCTTTACAGCCTCATCATCAGAATCATTATCAACTTCTTCTTTAGAATCCTCTTTATCTAGCTTATTCAAAAAATTCCTTCTTTTGGATCTATAGAATTTCTTTTTTCCTTTGGTACCATAATTTCTAGCTTTAAAGTAGCTGGATTGCTTTGTCCTCTTCCTTAGAACCGGTTGATTATCATCCTTACTATTTGCTTCTCTTCTTTCAAGGGTAGTTTTCTCTTATACTTCCCTTTTTCTTTCCTTAATATATGTCATGACCTCATCCAATTCAGTATCACCATCTTCTTCTCTAGAGTTACTGATGGATTCCTCTTCTTGGTCTTTAATCCTTAACTTTTTCATTGCCTTGAAGGCTAGCTCTTTCTCTACCTTAAACATCTTTTCTTTCTTTATTGAGGTTATTCTTATTTCATAAGCTACTAATATGTTGTGCAAGTCATCTAAGGGTAACCTATCTAGATCTCTATTTTCTATAGAAGAGACTTTGGCATTGTACGATTTTGACAAGGTTGTATGTATTTTCCATGCTATAATAGCATATGGGATCTCTTCTCTATAACCTCTGATAGAGCATACAATTTCGTTGACTTTTGTGAATAACACATCTATAATCTCATCATTATGCATCTTTATGTCTTTGAATCTACTCCTCTAGATTTATAACTTGACTTCCTTCATGACCTTGTCTCTTTCATAGATATTCTTCAATTTGTCCCATATTTGCTTAGTTGTGTTGCACCATATTACCTAGATGAATTCTTTATCAAACAGGGAGGCATATAAGGCATTTTTCACGTTTCTATCATACTCTAAGTTTTTCTTATCAATTGACATCATAGGATCACCTTTAACAATAGGGATGAAGCTACTAATAATAGACTTAACACATCAAAACTAAGGGATATCAGATATGAGAGTATTTTATTTTTCCTTAACTGATAATTTTATCCATCAAATGTAGGGATGCCCTTGTTGTTGATACTGTTCATGCTATTTATGATCTCAAGTAGCAATAGAAATAAAAAGACATATAGCAATACGCAACTTCACTTCAAAACAGAAAAATTGGATCAATAGAGGAACCACTCTGATATGACTTGATGATTCTGATACCATTTGATGAGAACTATTTTAGGTCTCACATTGAGAGCAAGGTGAATCAGTGTGAGATATACTTTTTTTACAATTTGATCCAAATTTAACTTCTGTGACTTGTTAGAGTCAATGATCCAATTTTTTTAATATTTTTTTCTTTATATGAGTGCAACCATACAAATATAAATTAATGCGTAACCACCGAAGCACACATGACAATTTTTACATGGTCACCCACAATATGTGGGCTACGTCTATGGTGTGATAGGATCCCTCCTAAATCACACAATCCACTCTTACTCTCAAGGGATATAGTTGTATTATGGAAGGATCACTCCTTCACTACTTATGGAATGACTACTCCCTAACCACTTACGACAATCTTTCGATCACTCCAAGGGTATTCCACCTTTATTTAGCTAGCTTATCAAGAGTTTATAGTGAAACCTTTCTTGGAGAATGATTACCCAATGTGTACATACAACTATAGTAGAATATGGATTTTCTCATTCCTTCGCTGTTGGTGATGTCTCACCCACTATTGGTGCTATCTGCACTCAATGCTAATGCTATCCACACGTATTGCTAATGTTCTCCCATATGCTATTATTATTGTTCATGTGCATTATCCGGGTGTGGTGCCACTATTGTCTATACGCGTTGCAAATGCTATTTACATGCATTGCAAATGCTCTTGTACGTGCACACTGCTAATGCTGTCCACACGCGCTGTTGTTGTTGTCCATGCATGCTGCTAATGTCCACATGTGTTGCTAATGTTGTCTGCATACGTTGCTACTGCTGTCCACATGCACTCCACATGTTCTGCTTCAGTTATTCGCATGAGCAGC
Source organism: Ceriops zippeliana (assembly GCA_037897445.1). Lineage (NCBI taxonomy): Eukaryota > Viridiplantae > Streptophyta > Magnoliopsida > Malpighiales > Rhizophoraceae > Ceriops > Ceriops zippeliana. The sequence continues at coordinate 945,515 of JBAPLH010000115.1, forward strand.
TACTACTATCCATTTGCACTATTGCTACTGTCTATATGCGCTCCACATGTGCTACTCTTGCTATTTGCACATTTTGTGATTACCGCACACGTTGTTCCTACTATTTGCGTGTGCTACTTCTGTTATTGTTCGCATATGCTACTGCTTCTGTCTGCACACATTGCTTCTATTATTTGCACGTGCAAGTGTTGTTGTCCATTTGAGCTATTGCTATTATTTGCATGCACTCCATACGTGCTACTCCTGTTGTCTACATGTACTGCAGCTGCTTACCGCACACACTATTTTTGCTATTTGCATGTACTACTCCTGCTATCATCACACATTGCTACTACTTTTATCTGTATGTGTTGCTACTATCTGTATATTGGTTGCTAGTTAGGACCTTTCTACTACTGCTCCACTTCTTACTAGCTACTGTGTTGGTGGTTTGCTGATACTAGACCCTTCTGCTGTTGCTTCAACTCCTGTAGGTTGCCACTCCACTTCTTGCCAGCTACTACCTTGGTGGTTTGCTGGTATGAGTGGTTGCCTTGGTTGTGCTTGCTAGTGTAGATGGCTAGTTACCTTGCTATCTTTCCTCTTTGGTTGATTATATCTTGTTGCTTCTACTTGGTGGCTACTGTACTCACCTTAGTCGGTTTCCTTGTTGCCTTTCCTTAATGGTTATTGCACTCTTCTTGGTCGGTTGCCTTGTTGCCTCTCCTTGCCTTTAGGTTTGCCGTGCTCTTTCCTTTGGTTGGCTTTCTCAAAATTCTATAGCACACACCCTTCTTACAAGATGCATAAGGGTATTTATAGAGCCTTAAGATTAGGGCTACACAATCATCAACGATCATCGTTAATTCCTACATGTTGTCCTACAATTAACAACTAAATTTGAATCCTAACTACACGATCATCAATGATCATCATTAATTCCCACATGTTGTCCTACAAGTAATGACCAGATTTGAGTCCTAAAATTTAGGATCAATTATCAATGGTCAACCATCAATCTAGACAAGTAAAATTTAGGGTCATGGTCAACATTGACTTCTCAATGTCAAGTTTGACTTGTCATCACCAATTTCTCCCAATGACCTTACTATATCTCAACAACATTCACAAAATCAAATCAACACATATAACTATGTGAGATGGTGTTGATAACAAATCTAACATTAGCCATCAAAGATGAGCTCAACAAAGAGCTATATGATAAAAATGTCACATGATATAGTTGGAAAATAGTCACACAATTGAAAGGAGCTTATAAATCTTTTTTAAGGTTACAACACTAGTTGTAAGATACCCTACCTAGAGAGTGAGTTCATTCCATGAATTTAATTACAAGTATGTAAGTAGATTTAGGAAGCTACTTGGATTACCATAAAATAAGAGGAGCTATTTTAGGAAATAACTTAACTTGAAAAACAAATGCCACTACTACAAGGTAAAGGGTTAACTTGTTTGGTCTTATGATTTAATCACTTTAGTTACAAGAATGAAATAAAGCCTTAGCTTGACTCAAGATGACAACTCTCGCACAAGTAGCTGCATTTTTACCCTAAGATTGATTGAAAAGGCAACCTAGCCGACCTACCTTGTTAGTAATTATGATCAAGTGTACACACTCCCTTGACCCAATAATCATCATCCTATTTGACAAGAAGTAAAAAGAAAGAAAAAGAAGGGTCCCCTCTTCTTTTCTAGCTACCTACTTACCTATACTTATAGCTTGATCATGGGTCAAAAGTATGGTCTAGTGGAATAATAGAAGTCATATGTATCAAGTGATATGTGAATTGGTTAGTAATGGTTTGTCATTTTTTGTAGCTGGCAAGAATAGGTTAATGTATAGTATAGCCTTACTAAGGCTAAAGTTAAGGGATCAAGTCCTTTATTTTGCTCTTGGCTTTATTGTTTAGTGGTAATGAGTAAAGTTGGTAATGAGTAAGGGTGCATAAGTTCCTTATGAGATAGAGATAAGCAGGTAGCAACTTATTGTGCAAGGGTTTAACCCTTTTCAAAAGGGGTAAACCAAAACCTACTTTTAACAAGTTGCTAGTTTTTTAGTCATTATGCATTAGCATTTTCCCTTATTGGATAAGGGATTGCTAGTTGTAGCATATAGTGTACTAGTGAATAGAAAATATGGATTTAGATTACTAATGATAGATAAAAGATAAAGAGTAAATCCATGTTTAATGCCTTACCTTTGTTTCTTTCATCAAAGACTTTAAATAATAATAATTTTATTGATAAAAAAAAGCATAGGCATCAACTCTTGATCTAATCCATCTTTTTTACCTCCTTAACACACTTTTGATACAAAATAATCCTCTAACCATAGACAAAGAGATTGTGAACACTAGATTATGAACATCCAGTTAGTTTTGTCAAGAAAAGCTAATGACTACAAGGGAAGAGGTTGATTTTAGTCCTTAAGCCTAGCTTTAAGCAAGCCAAAAGTTTGATTTTCACTTATTTTCTTAAGAAAAGAGGAAGAATGAAAAGATAGATAGCAAAAAGCAATCCATTCCAACTAGTTAACTCATAGAGTTGAACATGAGATTAACTTCAATTAGGATATTGATAGGAGAAAATTTTTCTATCTTATCTCTTTTGGTTAGGTTAGGCTTTATGTTTTTGTCTCTTTTAAATAGTGTATTATAATGTTTAAGATCACCTTTATGTGTTTCATCTTTAGTAAAAAACCAAATTATAACTAGTTAAAAAGAGGAACTAATGGTGGAAAACTATTCCCTTTTATTGCCTTGTAGTCTCATTCTATTTTATTTAAAGGGTTATAGAAGAATTGGATCATAGTTATAATATGGCAAAATATCATGATTGGGTCAACCAATTTTTTTTCATCATTGTAAAATAATTTTGAGTGAGTGAAAGAATTTTGGAATGCAATAATGCTATTTTTTTTGAAAGTCTTTGAGAATAACTTAAAAGACCTTGTTATAGGTGCAACATCAATTAAAGTTGCTTACCCCACTTATGATCAAGAAAAGCATGCAATATTAGCACTTTGAAGGGAGCTTCATACTTTAATTCATAAGTAATTACATAAAGAAAGTTAAAGGGGAAAACAATGGCTATTAATGCTATTTCTAAAAGTGATAAAAGTGATGAGGACCTTCTTAAGTTTTACACTAAGAGAGGGAAGGGTGAATTAGTGTGAGATACTTACTTTTTACAAATATGTCCGGTTTAAACCTCTATGACCTGTTAAAGTGAATAATCCAATTTTTATCATGCTTTTTTTTTATGTGAGAACGACCATATGGATATTAAGCAAGCACAAGCATCCAAGAACACAAAAAAATTTTATGTGGTTCCCCCATAATGTGTGAGCTATATCCGTAGTGTGATAGGATCACTCTTAAATCACACAATCCACTCTTATTATCAAGGGATATAACTGATGTTATGGAAGAATCACTCCTTAACTTACAATGATCTCTCGATTACTAAAAGAGTTGATTTTTCGATCACTTAGTGGATTGATCTCCCAATCACTCTAAGGGTCTCCCACCCTTTTTCAAGACATATATAAAAAGTTTATGATAAAACTTCCTTGAGAAAGATTACTCAATGTGCACAAGTTGCTGTTATAGAAAATGAATCTTTTCCTTCCTCATTATTGGTTTCTCTCCTTAAGCTTTGCCGGTCTTTCCTCTACAAGTCTCTTATTTTCTTTTTGTCACTACTGTTATCTCTCCTCTATAGGTTCTTTCCTTTTTTCTACTATTGCTACCTCATTTTTTTTATAATTGTTGCCTCTTTCTATTGTGCACTCTCTTCTTTCTCTTTTACTACTGTTGCTATTTCCTTTTTGCTACTACTACTGTCTCTTTTTTTCTATAGTTGCTGGCTCCTTCTTTCTGCAACTGCTGCCTCTTTCTACCCTGCACTTTCTTTTTCTCTTCTGTTGCTGGATTTCTCTTTCATTTTCTATAGTTGTTGCTATCTCTTCTTTGTAAGTTCTCACTTCTATAGGTTCTCTCCTCTACAAGTTCTCTTCATTACAAGTTATCTCTGCTACAAATTCTTTTCTTTGTTGCTAGTTCTCTCCTATCTCTGTAGGTTTTTCTTTTACCTTTGCTACCAATGCTGCCTCTTTCTTTAAGTTCTCTTCTTTGTTACTAGTTCTCTCCTATCTTTGTAGGTTTCTCTTTTTGCCTTTACTACTGGTGTTGTCTCCTTTTGCCTTGGCAAGTTCTCTTCTTTGTTACTGGTGTTGCCTCCTTCTGCCTTGGTAGGTTCTACTACTACAATTTTTCTACTTTTGCTACTATAATCTTTCTGCTTCTATTGCAATTGTTGCCTCCTTTTTTCTTTAGTAATGCTATTGTCCTCCTACTGCTGCACTTTTCTTATTTTTTGGTGTTGCTATTGTTTCTTTCTACCATTATATTCTCCTTTCGCTTCTGGTGTTGCTACTATTTCTCCTCCTTATTATCTGTATGTTGTATAGCTCTTTGCTGTCTTTATACTGCACGAGTCTCTGTTTCTTTATGCCATGCAACTCTCTATTGTCTTTATGCTGCACAACTTTCTCTTATGTTTTGTAGCATTTAACTCTCTTGGCATTTTGCAACTAACTTTTTTGGCATTCTATAACTAACTCTTTTGGCATTTTACAGTACACACAATTTCTTCCTCTTGGCATTCTCTCTTATGGTTTGCAGCATATAACCTCATGTTATTCCTCTTACCTATTCTTTTTGGTGGCTACTCTCTATCATTCTATTTATTTTTCTATTACGTTTCTATAGCACATACTTCTCTTGTTAGCTGCATAAATATATTTATAAGCCTTGAGTTTAGGGTTACCCTATCATCAATGATTAACATTGATTCTTAAGAGTATCAACGGTTAGCATTGATTCCCAAGTGTTGCTTTACAATCAATAGTCAACATTAAATCCTAAAATTTAGGGTAAATGGTCAACATTAACTCTTAAAATTTAGGGTCAAAGGTCAATATTGTCTTATTAAATTTAGGGTTGACCTGCCATCAACGATTTTAAGCAATAATTTCTTTGCATTTCAAGATCCTTTTCCTTGTCTATAATGCTTTCAGGAATCTCTTTGACAAATACAAATTGCACCTATAGATGAACCATAACCTGTATTGCCAAATCCTGAGCAATTTCCTTGGCCTCTACCTTAATATGCTACTTATTGGCTAGTGCTACCAATAATTTGTAAATGCAGTAAACACATCTTAAAGTTACTCATAACATCAAATAAATAAGGACAAATCTATAAGATGTTATTGATAACAAATCCAACATTATCCATCAAAGATAAGCTCAACAATCTCTCCCTTTGGAGTTGTTGGCAACATACTAAATCCAAAAAATCTGCAATTAAGCACAAATAGCAACTTTTGACATCCACAGCTCCTGCTAAAACATGTATCTCCCTTTTGCATGTGGCTATGATACTAATTGGAAACAACCTTTAACTCTCCCTTTTTTCTGCTTATCCTCCTTTATTTGATTTTTTCCTTTTGGATTTATCAAGCTACTCCCCTTTTTAATCAGTATATACTTTCTTTGGATTTATGCAAAATATCTCCCCCTTTAACAATAAATCCAAAGAATAATAGAAAAGGGAAGGGGAGAGGGGTTAGAGGCATACCTTAGCCTCTAGGGAGTGGTTGAAAACATGAGGTCAACTTTAACTTATAGAACATCTCTTTTTGACAAAGGTTTGGTGAATATATCTAAATGAATAAGCTTTAATGGTTTCTTTGTTTGAATCTTCACATTTTTATAGGTAGCATTCACCATTTTCCCTTTATAATACATGTTACAAATGGTATTTCTTTCTCTTCTTAGTTTGGGTACATCTTTCACAGCTTCATTTTCGGATAATTTTTTCAGCCCCTTTTGTCTAAGATGTCCCAATCTCTTATGCCATAACAAATTCTCATCTTTGGTACTCATATAACATGTGCTTTTATTGCTGAAAACTTGATATAAATTTCCATTTGTTTTTTCTCTTTATAAGAACAGCAACATTATTTAATCTCTTTACCATGCAGCCACTCTTATTAAAAGTAACTTCATACACATCATAACAAAGTTGGCTAACACTAATTAGATTATGTTTTAGCCCTTTGACATAAAGCACTTCCTTCGATTTCAACTTTTCTGCACCAATTTCAACAGTACCAACACCTTTAATCTTTAAGGTGCCATCAATACCAAATGTGATTGACCTACCATTATATTTCTCTACTTCCTTCAGCACTTTAGAGTCTCCTGTCATGTTTGAAGAGTAGCCACTGTCTAGGATCCATGACTTTTTTTTCTTCTTGAAAGCTTTTAAGGTTACTTCCACAACCATAACCATTTCCTTTCCTTTTCTTTTTCTTCGGCCAAACATAGGAACCTATATAGGTGTTCACCTTTGCACTCTTTGACTGGGCAACAATGTTAAGCATTCCTCAACGGTATATCCAGCTTTTTCACATCTTTTACAGATTTCTTCCAATATATCAAATCTATTTCTTAGTGGAATATGACTTCTTTTCACTTGAAGTTGTCCCCTTTCTTGATAGAGTCTCCCCTTAGACTTTTGCCTAACATTCCTCTTTATTATAGACTTATTACTCCAACACATACTAACCTTATGCTTATACTTACTACAACACCAGCAAAATCCTTCAAATTGGAATCTACTTCTTTTAACAAGTTCATATTTCTTATTTTTAGCACTTGTTGTGGCAACTTTATCTCTATCTTTGACAACCTGTCTCCTTTGGATAAGAGTTTTCATCACATCTTTCCTAACCCATTTTAGCTAGGGTTGGTTTCTCTTCTCCATAACATCATTGTATTTGGTTTCAAGGACAAACACAATTTCTTTTTCTCTTTTATCCTCTCATTTGGCTTTTTAATATAACTAAGTCCTTTCTTTCCTATTGAATGAGGTCTTTGTTTGCGCTTATACACTCATCTAACTTTTTGGTAGCATCCACCTTGATAGCATTTGCTGAAGAAGACTCTCCTTTCACTTTTATGGTCTGCATAAAACTTTCTTCATACTTCTTCAATTCATACTCAGCCTTATGGAGCTTGGCATGTAAAATCAACACTTCTTTCTCTTGGGCAATGACTTTAGTGCCAAGATTTTTTAATATCTTGCCTTGCTCTACCTTAAGTATATTCAGCTCTTCAATTCTCTTTAAGTATTCCTTTTCTTTCACTTTAAACACCTTTTCTTTCACCTGGAGATTAGATTTATCAATAGCAGAATTTTTATTTAATTTTTTGAGATGCTTTACCTCCTTTTCTAGCTTGTTATTTTTATGCAAATAAGCTCTTAATTCATTCTTAAGTTACTACACCATCTCATTCTCTTCCTCTTCAACTGATTCCATATCACTTAAGGATTTTTGTTCAATATCTAATTGTGCAACTAGTACATTTTTTACAACATCATCATTAAAATCATCATCAGCTTCTTCTTGAGAATCTTCTTCATTAAATTTGCTCAAGAAATTTCTTCTTTTAAATCTAAAGAGTTCTTTTTCCTTTTGGCACTTAAATTTCCAACTTTAGAATAACTAGATTTCTTTGTTCTCCTTTTTGGGGTTAGCTTTTCATCATCATTATTGTTTACTTCTTTTCTTTTTAGGCAGTCCATAACAAAGTACCTAATGCCTCTATAACTAACTAAAGCACTTTAAGGGTAATTTTTCCTTATACTTCCCTTTTCCTTTACTTATATTTTTGGTGATATATACTATGACTTTATCAAATTTAGTATAACCATCTTCTTTTTCAGAGTTGCCATCAAATTCTTCTTCTTGTTCTTTAATCTTTAATTTCTTCATTGCCTTGAAGGCTAAATCTTTTTCTGCCTTAAACCTTTTTTTCTTTTTTTATTGGGGCTATTCTCATTTCATAAGCTACCAATATAATGTGTAAATCATCCAATGGTAGCTTATCCAAATCTTTATCCTCTATGGAGGAAACTTTGACATTGAAAGCTTTCAGTAAGGTTCTAAGTATCTTCCTTACTACAATCGTATTATTGATCTCTTCTCCATAGCCCCTAATGTAACATACAATTTCATTTACTCTTGTAAAGAAGGCATCTATAGATTCATCATTTATATTCTTTATGCCTTTAAATTTACTCTTCCAAATTTGTGGCTTGGCTTACTTGATAACCTTGTCTCCTTCATAAATATTCTTTAATTTGTCCCAAATTTATTTGGCTGTGTTACACCCTATCACTTTGGTGAATTTTTTATTTAATAAGCAGGCATATAAGACATTTCTAACCTTTCCATTACACTCTAAATTCTTTTTATTACTAGGTGTCATAGCAGCACCTTCAGCAACAGGGGTAAATCCATTGATAGTAAATTCACATATATCTAGACCAAGTGATATTAAAAACATGAGAGCATTTTATTCTTTTATAACTGTTAATTTTGTCCATCAAAAGTGAGAATGCCTTTATTGTTAACATTGTTTATGCTTTCTATAATTTTAACTAATAGTAGATGTAAAGATTCATGGTAACAAAAAAAATTTTAGATCAAAGCAAAGTGGATCAACAGAGGAAACCATGTACTGATACCACTTGATGAGGACTTTCTTAGATCATACATTGAAAGGGGGAAAGGGTGAATTAGTGTGAGATGCTTACTTTTTATAAATTTGTTCGGACTAAACCTCTATGACCTGTTAAAGTTAATGATCCAATTTTTATCTTACTTTTATATATGAGAACAGCCATATGGATAATAAGTAAGCACAAGCACCTGAGAATACACATAATTTTTACATGGTTCACCCATAATATATGAACTACGTCTATAGTGAGATAGGATTACTCCTAAATCATATAATTCATTCTTGTTATCAAGGGATATAGTTGATGTTGTGGAAGGATCACTCCTTAACCACTTGTGGAAGGATCATTCCTTAACTACTTATGGAAGAATCACTCCTTAACCACTTTTAATGATCACCTAATCACTCAAAGGATGAACTCCCAATCACTCCAAGGGTCTCCTACCCTTTTTTAAGACATACATAAAAAGTTTATGACAAAACTTTCCTAAGAAAGATCACTCAATGTGCATAAGCTACTGTTGTAAAAAACAAATCTTTACCTTCCACACTGTTAGTTTCTCTCCTCAATTTTTGTCGATCTCTCTTTTGTAGGTTCTCTCCTTTTCTTTTTGTCATTGCTACTATCTCTCATTTGTAGGTTCTCTCATTCTTTCTGTTGTTGTTGCCTCTTTCTTTTTGTTACTATTGCCTCCTTCTATAGTGCACTTTTTCTTTCTCTTTTGTTGTTGCTGTTGTCTCCTTCTTATTATTGTTGTTGCCTCATTTCTACAGCTGTTGCCTCCTTTTTCCATACACTTTCTCTTTCTCTTCTACCATTAGATTTCTCTTTCATTTTTTGTAGCTACTGTTGTCTCTCCTTCACAGGTTCTTTTATCTATAAGTTCTCTTTGCTATAATTTCTCTCTGCTATAGGTGTTGAGCCCTTTGATAGCTAATATTGGATTTGTTAACAATAACATCTCATATAGTTGCATATGTTAATTTGATACTACGAATGTCGTTAGGATATGGAGAGATTGTTAGTCAAACCTAATGATGGCAGGTTAATTCTGATTTCAATGAGTCAATGTTGATCGTTGACCCTATGTTTTAGGGGTTAAGGTTGACCATTGACCCTGAATTTTAGGAATCAAATCTGGCTGTTGATTGTAGGGCAACCTTTAGGAATTAATGTTGATTGTTGATGAGTGTACAACCCTAATCTCAAGGCTTTATAAATAACCTCATGCATGTTGCAAGACATATGTGGGCTGTAAGAGAGAATAATTAGTTAAAGAAAAATAAGAGAGAATGGCTAGCCACAATGAAAGAATGGCAAGCTAAAAAAAGAAGGCGGCTAAAGTAAGGTTGAGCAGTAAAAGGAGAGGTAGCCACCAAAGAAAAAAGTGTAGTAGCCGATTAAGGAGAGTGTAATAGCCAGCTAAGGAGAGTGTAATAGCTACTAGCTAAGGAGATTGCAGTAGCAATTCATCAAGGAGATTGTAGTAGTAAATGACCAAAAAGAGGTGACAGCAACCACTAAAAAAGGAGACATTCACACCAACTAAAGGAGGAGTTACAACAACCGACAACCACTCTAAATGGAGAAGAAGAAGGCAGCCTTGCCAAAGGGAGAATGAGGTGTAGCACCAAGGAGAGAGTAGTCGACCAAGAAAGGTGCAGTAGCAGCCCACAACACCAGTAACAGCTCCTAACACTAGTAATAGCTTGCAACATCAGATGCAACCCATAACATTAGTAATAGCCCTCAACACCAATAGTAGCCTACAACACCAACATCAGCTCGTAACACTTACAACAACCAGTAACACATCCTGCAGCACCAATAGGAGTAAGTAGACAACCAATAATTGCAAATTGCAGTGCCAGTAGTAAGTCTAATAGGCAATCCCAACAATTATAGTGTTAGCAGCAAGTCTAGTAGGCAATACAAGCAATTGCAGTGCCAGCAGCAAGTTTAGGTAATACTAGCAAGTTGTAACAAGTCTAACAAGTAATACCAGTAAATTGCAGCATTAGTAGTAAGTCCAACAAGCAATTTTAGTAATTGCAAAACTAGAACAAGTCTAACAAGCAATACTAGTAATTGCAACACCATCAATAAGCAATAGTAGCAAGGGCAAGGAGCCATACTAGCATATTACAGTAGCACAACTAGTAACTTGCAATATGCAGTAGCACAATTTACAGCAACAGGAGAAAGTAGCGTGTAGCAGAACTAGCAATTGCAGTAGTGGGAGAGAGCATCATGTGGGACAACCAATAATAATTACAGTAGCAAGGGAAGCAACAATAGTAGCAAGTGTAGGTAACAATAGCAATATGTGCAGGTAGCAATTGTAACAATGCAAGCAACAATAGCAGTATGTCCAAGTAGGATAGTAGCAAGTGTAAGTAGTAATAGTAGCACGTGTAAGCAGCAATAGTAGCAAGTGCAGGCATGACCAACTGTAGGTTTAGTAGCTTGTAGCAATAGGGAAGAAAACATGCCCTGATAGCAAGTCCAGTAGCTTGCAGTAGAAGAGGAGAAAAGCATGCCCTAATAGTAAGACCGATAGCTTGCAGCAGTAGAGAAGACAACCTATCAAGGCAGCAGGTGAGGTAGCTGATAGTAGAGGAAGGAACCTACCAAGGTAATAGGTGAGGTAGCATCGGTAGTAGGGGAATAAACCTGCTAGTGTAGTAGGTAAGGCAACTTGCTAGGCTATGTGAGGAAACTTGCCAAGGCAATAAGTGAGGTAGCATTGGCAGTAGAAGAAAAAACTTACCAAAGCAGTAAGTGAGGTAGCACTAAAAATAGAGGAAAAAACTCTGCCAAGGCCAAAGGAGGCAACACTAGTAACAGATTTGCCAAGGCAACAAGGGAAGCAGCACTAGTAGCAAGGGAGAGATCTTACTGAGGCAGCAAGTGAGGCAACACCAATAGCAAGGGGAAAGAACCTACAACAGAGATAATTTGTAGTGGATATAACTAGTGAGGGGAAAGAACCTATAGCAAAGATAACCTGTAGTGGAGATAACCTATAAAGAAGAGACTAACAAAGCATGAGCAAAGATCAATAGTAAGGAAGGAGAATATCTGCATTTTGTACTAGCAGTTTGTGCACATTGAGTGATCTTTTTTAGGAAAATGTTATAAACCTTTTGATAAACTTGTTGAAAAATGGTGGGATACCCTTGGAGTGATTGGGAGATTAGTTTATTAAGTGATTAAGAGATCATCTCATCTAGTGATCATGAGATTAAACCTTTCAATGATCAGGAGATCAACTCAGTAATCAAGAGATCATTCTAAGTGGTTAAGGAGTGATCCTTTCACACCATAATTATGTCCTTTGATAACAACAATGGATTATGTAATTTAAGAGTGATCGTATCACACTATAGACATAGCTCACACATTATGGGTGAATCATGTAAAAATCTATGTGTGTTCTCTAATGCTTCCATTTGATTGACATCCGTACTACCGCTCTCACATAAAGAAGAAAGATAAAACATTGGATCATCGACTCTAACAAGTCATAGAGCTTAATCCAAAAAGATTTGTAAAATGTGAGTATCTTACATTGATTCGCCCCCTAGAGGCTAAGGTATGCCTCCAACCCCTTTCCCTTTCCCTCTTCTATCATTCTTTGGATTTATTGTCAAAAGGGGGAGATATTTGCATAAATCCAAAGAGTATATATTGATCAAAAAGGGGAGCACTTGATGAATAAAGGGAGAGAAACAAGAAAAAGGGGGAGTTAAAGGTACAGGTACATGCAAAAAGGGAGATGTATGTTTCAGGGGAAGTTGTACTTATGCTAAATCTTTGAAAGTTGGATTTAATGTGTTGCCAATAAATCCAAAGAGGGAGATTGTTAAGCCCATCTTTGATGGCTAATGTTGGATTTTTATCAATAACATTTCATGTAGTTATACGTGTTGATTTGATACTATGAATGCCATTAAGATGTGGAGAGGTCGTTGGTCAAAATCGATGAGGGGTAGGTCAACCTTGAGTTTAATGAGTCAATGTTGATCATTGATAAAAAATTTAGGGGTTAAGGTTGATTGTTGAACCTTGACCATTGATCCTAAATTTTAGGAATCAAATTTAGCCATTAATTGTAGGGAAAACTTTAGAAATCAATGCTAATCATTAATAAGTGTACAACCTTGATCTTAAGGCTTTATAAATAGTCCTATGCATTTTGCAAGACGTGTGTGGTCTGCAAGAGTGAACAATTAGTTGCAGAAAAATAAGAGAGAACAACTATAAACAAAGAAAGAACGATAAGCTGAAAAGAAAGGGCAGCCAAAGTGAGGTTGAGCAGTAAAGGGAGAGGTAGCCACTAAAGAAGAGAGGTTAGCAGCTGGTTAAGGAGAGTGTAATAGTTAACCAAGGAGATTGCAGTAGCAACCAACCAAAGAAATTGCAACAGTAGTGAACCAAAGAAGAGGTGATAGTAATCGCCAAAGAAGGAGGTAAGCATACCAATCGAAGGAGGAGTTGCAACAACCAGCAGCCATACCAAAGGGAGAAAAAGAAGGCATCCCTACCAAAGGGAGAATGAGGTGCAGCATTGAGGAGAGAATAACTAGCCAAGAAAGGTGCAACAATAGCCCACAACACCAGCAATAGCTCTCAACACCAACAATAGCTTGTAACACTAGCAGCAGCCTGCAACATTTGTAGCAACCCATAAAACTAGCAGCACATCTTACAACACTAGCAAGTATAAGTAGAGAACCAGCAATTGTAGATGCAGTGCCAGCAGCAAGTCTAGTAGGCAATACCAACAATTGTAGTGCCAGCAACAAATTCAGTAAGTAATGCTAGCAATTGTAGCACTAGTAGCAAGTCTAGCAGGCAATACTAGTAATTACAACACTAGCAGCAAACAATAAAAGCAAGGGTAGAGAGCTATACCAATAGATTGCAGTAGCATAACTTGCAATAGCACAATTTACAGTAATGGGAGAAACAGCATGCAACACAACTAGCAATTTCAGCAGCAAGTGAAAACAGTGTGCAGCATAGCCAACAATTACAGCAGTGGGAGAAAACAGCATGTAGCATAACCAGTATCAATTGTAGTAGCAAAGGAAGCAACAATAGCAACAAATGCAGGTAGTAACAACAACACATGTAGGTAACAATAATAGCACGTGCAAACAGTAAGTGCAACCAGTAATTGCAGCATATGTAGGTAGCAATAACAGCAAATGTAGGCATGACTAGTAGCAAGTCTAACAGCTTGCAATAATAAGGAAGAAAACATGTCTCGACAGCAAGTCCAGCATCTTGTAGCAACTGAGGGGAAAAATGTGTCCTGACAACAAGATTGGTAGCTTGTAGCAATAGAGGAGGCAACCTGCCAAGGCAACAGGTAAGGTAATATCGGTAGTAGAGGAAGAAACTTACCAAGGCAGCAAGTAAGGTAGTATTGGCAGTAGAGGAAGAGAAACTACCAAGGCCGAATGAGGCAACACTGGTAGTAAGAGGAGAGAACCTAGCAAGGCAGTAGGGGAGGTAGCATCAGTAGCAAAAGAGAGATCTTATCGAGATAGCAGGTAAGGCAACACTCGCAGTAGGGGGTAAGAACTTGCAGCAGAGAGAACTAGTAAGGAAAAGAACATGCAACAAAGATAACTTGCAGAGAACAGATCAGTAAAGCCTGAGAAAAGACTAGCAATGAGGAAGGAGAACATCTGCATTTTGCACTAATAGCTTGTACACATTGAGTGATCTTTTCCACGAAAGTGTTAGTCACAAACATTTTGATAAACTTATTGAAAAAGGGTGAGATACCTTTAGAGTAACTTAGTGATCAATCTATTGAGTGATTAGAAGATTATTTTATCTAGTGATCAGGAGATTAAACCTTTGAGTGATTGGGAGATTAACTCAATGATTGGGAGATCATTGTAAGTAGTTAAGGAGTGATCCTTCCATATCATAACTGTATCCCTTGATAATAATAGTAGATTGTGTGATTTAGGAGTGATCCTATCATACTATAGATATAGTTCACACATTATGGGTAAACCATGTAAAAATCTCAATATCTTCATTGATGCTTGCATTTGATTGACATCTATACGACTACTCTCATATAAAGAAGAAAGATAAAACATTAGATCATCGACTTTAATAAGTTACAAAAGTTAATTTGGAAAGATTTGTAAAAAGCGAGCATTTCTTATTAATTCACCCTTCCCCCTTTTAGTATGAGACATAAGAAGGTCATTATTATGTTCTTTTTATCTCTACTGTAGGTTCTCTTCTCTATTACCAATTCTCTTTTATCTTTGTAAGTTTCTCATTTTGCCTCTACATATTCCTCCTTCTACAGGTTTTCTTCTCTGCTACTAATTCTTTCTTGCCTTTGCAAGTTTCTCCTCTTTCCTCTGCAGGTTCCTCCTTCTACAAGTCCTCTTTTTGGATATTGGTTCTCTCCTATCTTTGCAGGTTTCTCCTTTTGCCTCTACTATCAGTGCCACCTCCTTTTGTAGGTTCTCTTCTCTATTTCCGATTCTGCAAGTTTCTCATTTTGCCTTTGCTATCAATGCTACCTCCTTTTACCTTGGCAAGTTCTCTCCTCTGCTGCTAGTACTACCTTTTTTTACCTTTAGGCTTTACTATTGCAATTTTTTTTTCCTTCTGTTACTATAATCTTTCTGCTTTTATTATAGTTGTTGTTGTTTCCTTCTGCTACTGCACTCTCTTTTTTCTTCTAATATTGTTGTTGTCTCTCCTCCTTGTTGTCTTTATGCCACATAGCTCTCTAATTTTTTATGCCACATAGCTCTTTGTTGTTTCTATGTTGCATAACTCTTTTTTATGTTCTGCAGCACTCAACTCTCTTAACATTATGTAGCTAACTCTCTTGGTGTTCTGTAGCACACACAGTTTCTTCCTCTTGGTGTTTTACAACACACATGGTTTCTTCCTTTTGGTGTTTTCTCTTATGGTTTGCAACATACAACCTTATGTTGTTCCCTTTACCTATTCTTTTTTGTGGCTACTCTTTATTGTTTTGCTCCTTTTCTTTTTGGTGGCTGCTCTCTATCATTCTCTTTATTTCTTTATTATGTTTCTGCAACACACTTTGCTTTTGATACCTACATGGATATATTTATATGCCTTGAGTTTAGGGTTGTCCTATCATTAATGATCGGCATTGATTCCTAAGAGTTGCCCTATTTAATGGTTAGCATTAACTCCTAAAATTTATGATCAATGGTCAACATTGACTCATTGAATTTAGGGTTGACCTACCATCAATAATTTTGACCAATGATCTCTATGCAACTTAAGCTCCTTTTCCTTGTTCATAATGCTTTCAAATATCTCCTTGACAAATACAAATTGCACTTGTGGACAGGCCACAACTTGCATCGAGAAATCTTGAGCAATTTCCTTGGCCTTTACCTTAACAGGCTGCTCATTGACTAATACTGCCAACACTTTGTAAATGTAGCAAACACATCTCAAAAGCACTCATAACATCAAATCAATAAGGACAAATCTATGAGATGTTGTTAACAATAAATCTAATATCAGCTACCAAAGATGGGCTTAACAAAAGGTATACTTTTATATCATAAAGATAAATGTGGAAAGCCTCTGCAAATGGATAAAGAGTTTAAACGAGAAGCCTAATTTCTTAAAGCTACTCATTAAAGAATACTAACTAAAAATAGTCTTTTTGCTACATTCTTTCATAGCAGAATTTAAAATAATGGTTGGCATAGATGTCTCTTGTACGCAAGGGGATGCTACTATTAGATGTCATGATTTTAAGATGCCATTGTCCTTCCCTTTATAACACTTAAGGGTGTTGCCCATAACTTGGCCATCTTTAGGGCATCTCGTGACTTATGAGAGTTGGAAACTGAATGACACCGAATGGAAGTACACAGTGCAAAAGAAAGAGATGACTACCATTGTGCATTGCCTCCATACTTTAACTTTTGAGAGTAGGGTTGCATCAATCATCACTCAATAAGCTCATTATTATTGCCACCAATAGCACTTTGCTTGCATGCAAAATGGCACACTTGGTAAAGTTATCAAACATAAATGAAGATGTATTTTTAGTATTAGTAGTATTGTACAGGCTCTTAAAGAATAATCTTTCTTATTTTTGACTTTCTTTCTCATGACCACCAGGAAATCAAAATTTTCACTTCAAATTTTGGTCCTTCATATCTTGTTGCTTATGATGTTTCACGATTAGTATCGGAAATTAATAGAAAAGTGATAGGACCTACAAAACCTTATATTAGATTACTTTAATGTAGCATAAAGTCATTAATATCGAGTTGGTTATATGTCACTAGTAATGCTTTACTTGGTCCCTTGGCAAGGTTGAGGTTCATAAGCATAAGCATTAAGCTAAATGCAATTAAGCAACTCAAACAAACCATCCTACCTTACTACAACATAAGGATAGAGGGAAGAAGGTTGCAAATATGGCCTTTTTATCCAAACCTTTGGTCATGTGAATGGAGGACCTGGGTTTTCATAAGCATTGATAAGTCTTAAAGTGCATATCAAAAGCATAACAATATACCTTGAGCTGATCATCACCAATTGTACCCTATATCTTGGCATATTAACATGTATAACCCTCATGCTATCTTATTTAACTATATTTGTTCCTTTAATTTCTATCCTAACATAATGTACTAGTGAGGGGCAACTTACCCATATAGTTAGCAGGGAGGATGACACTATTAGCAAAGACTATTTGGTGAAAACACAATAAATGCAAAGTGTAGTAGGCTTACACCAAGAAAGCATAACAAGCTATGAGAGCTTAGTTAGTAGAAGAGCCATAAGAGGCCAAGAAATATCTATCTTATATTATAAAAGCCCTTATGAAGTAAAGGGAAGCACATGAATTCTTGAAAAAGGGGAAAGGGGAGGAAGCCTAAATATGTAATTAAAGTCAATTTAATGAATAAATAGAGTCAATGGTATGACGAATAATTTTACTTACATGCAAATTAACTTTCATGTTTGACTTCATAAATGAATGATG
The DNA here is from genome assembly GCA_037897445.1 of Ceriops zippeliana. Taxonomy (NCBI): domain Eukaryota; kingdom Viridiplantae; phylum Streptophyta; class Magnoliopsida; order Malpighiales; family Rhizophoraceae; genus Ceriops; species Ceriops zippeliana. Next base: position 963,150 of record JBAPLH010000115.1, read on the forward strand.
GGCTAGGCCACCTCAAATGAAATAAAATGCATGTGAGGAGACCTGCATGTATGTTTTTAAGGTTAAAAAATAATTCAATGCCCACCTTACTAAAAGGACTAAAAAATTAATAGAGTGTAAAACTTATCATCAAGCTTTAATTGATTTTGATAGTTTAAGGATGATTATAGAGTCATTAAATGAAGTCTTACATTTCTTTAAGAGGTGTTAACTCATAGCAAGGTAGAGATGACTAAGTGGCATATGGAATATGGCAATAACATGTTATAGAAGGAGATAATAAGTGGAGCCAATGATACAATAATATTAATAGCTCTATAACTACATCTTTTAGCAATAATTAAACAAAGGTATGAATGTAAAATGCCAATAAAATGATTAGCAAGACAAAGGCTAGGGATGTTTCATTTTATATCCTTCCTTATATGATGAATATATAAAGTGAGTGCACCATTAAAAGAATGGGAACTCAATTAATCTATTCTATGGTGAGGCATCTAAAGCATAACCACACACTTACACAATCTTTACTAACATATAGGAGCATTTTGTGAAATTGATAAATCATACTTACTTTTGAATACATATATGGGACAAAGGGCTCATGGTACTAGATTGTTACCATTCATTATCCACTTTGAGAATTATGTGAAAAGAAAGTAGGAAAAAGGGAAAAAGGTCCTTTTATGAAGTCACTTGTTTACATAAGTAGTGAGGGAGATTTGGGAATGGGTTGAGTTAACTTTCCTAGGGCCAAAAAAGTAATAAATGTAGCTTTACGATGATAAGACTTTGATTGGATTGATATTGATTTTTATTAATGATTGGAAAAGAGGGTGCTTGGTTATGTTATAAAAAGTGAAGGTACAAGAAGTACTGTAAATGGTGAAAAGGTGAGGCTTGAATGGGGAGGAAAGGAAAGGAAAATTGCCAAGAATTACCTATTTATTAACAAAAGAAAGGAAGTTCAAAGTATTAGTGATTCTATGAGCCAGTCTAGATTTCTAACATGTTAAAAAACTAGTAAAGATAGATGATATCATCTTTTTCCTCTTCCTTACTAAGAGGGCAATCTTTTCTTATGACCTTCACCTCCTGATTAATGATCAAGAAAGAAATTATTTTATGCTTGAATTGACGTTTTTTGTCATAAAAAAAAAAAAGACACAGGGCTCTCATTGAAATGCTTTCTTCCCCTTAAGGCAACCAACTTTCAAAACTAGTTGTTAAATTATGTTGTCATTTTTCCAATATCATTAAATAGCATGACTTAAGGCTAAGGTAACTTAGGTGGGAAAGCTATGTTATGAGGTTTAAAAAGCATTTGTGTATATGATGCAAGGGATTGTGTATGAAAAAGTTATTGTAAAGTTTTGTTGTTTATTCCATTGTTGACCCTATCTATGTTTTCATGTTGGCCTAAAAAACACTTATTCTTTGTCTATAGAGTGACTTTTGAATTGTGAGGTACCATTATGAGCTCAATATATACAAGAGTATTTCATTAAATAACTTAAACTTCAAATTATTCACTTGCTTTAATATTATTGCTATGTATATGGGAGCATCAACTCTTTTCCCATAGGCTTTTAAAGAGCAAAAGAAATTGTTGGAATTTAATGAAAGTCTTAGAAGCCAAGATGCATGCTAGTTTTATGCAACTAGGTAGAGTGGCACAAGATCTTTCTTTTGACTTATGTCGAGATATTAATTCCTACACACAACAATTTGCTTCTTGAATGAATGAATTAAAAGAGATATCAACTAGCAATTGTATTTAGAAATAACAATTAGCAGATATTGGTACTGCCATTACATAACAAGAAAAGGATTGGGGATTTAATAATATTTAAGTGGTCGTATAACATAAAGAAATTGATAATAATATGGGTGAAGTGCCCATTAAGCAATAACAGTTCTGCTTGACCCTTCTGAAGCATACATATTAGGTAAATGAAGACTTGGTATGAAGCCTTAGACCTTATATCAGAAAAGCTAAAGGCTTAGGACTAAGGTGAGTTAAAAGGAGACAACATAAGTGAGAATGTATTTAAGCCTAGTCAAAACATAACTATTTTAGGTGGGGTAAATCACCCACCTTTGAATGGTGTTATTCTTATAGACCATGAATGAATTTTGCCTTTAGCTATTAAGCATGTTGGAACTACATAAGTTTGTTAGGGTAAAGCACAATCTACTAAAATCAGCATAGGTAGGTGTTATTAATAAAACATGGTAAGCCTCTTTTTCTTCATATGGAAGTGTTACAAGCACATAAAGATGTAGGTAGCGGAATCTTTGAAAAGTAAAGGAAGTTATAGGTCTTGTGACCTACATTGAGTTAGTGGTTATCTAGGCTTTTTCCTAAATCAAAGTAAATTAGCTCACCTTTTTGTTGTTTAAAAGTTAATCAAATTAAATTTTCCTTTGCCTTTAAACATTGAATAAAATAAATAGTGGGTTCTCTTTTTACACTCCTTTTGATATGATAAGCCTAACCACCTTTCCTTTATCCCTTATGTTTGAAGGCAAGATCTACCTAATAATAACCTATCTTATGTTAACTCATAATGGAAGATATAGACTCCCTAAGTGCCTCATGCCCTTTTTACTCATAAGAGAATGAAAGACTTAGCCAAAACCATATTCCTTTTATGTATAGATGTAGCTAAGTCTCTAACTCAATTAATCATAGTTTCCCATTATTATGGCTGGTGCTCATTTATGCGTGCATGAACTAAGCCACCAACATAGAAAGGATCCCTCTTGGAGCATTTAAGAATGAAAGGAAATTATCATGTAATTTTTAGAAGGGTGGGGAAGGAGCATAATGGAGTGCCCTTATTAACTTGGCTTAGGCCTAAGGGAAAGTAAAGTAGTGTGGTGCACTTACCTATCCCAACTAAGGGCATATTGAGATTTGTAAAAAGTAGCATCTTGTAATGTTTATGAACAATTGGAGCCTTAAATCATTATGCAATGTCTTAATCAAATGCTTAGTGACATGATCAATGATTATAAGGTATGTCCTTCATTACAATGTGGAATGAAATTATCCATGGAATTATATGCCATGTGAAATATATATCATCATTATTTTTAACGAAGACTTTGGTTAAGCTTTGTCTAGAAACCTCTTGGGGTTAATAGTAAAGTATCTTAGGGTTGGCACATCTCATTAGGTTTGGCGAAACATTAGGAACCTCAATCTCTTTCTTTAAAGTCTTTTCTTTGATTTTGTCCCCCCACCCTAGCATAGTACTTTAATATAGTTCTTTGAAAGAATTAACTAACTTCCCCCATCTTTATTGACATAGGAAAAAGGAATTGTTTACTAGTTAAGAAGCTAAAACATCAAATATATAATGTTTTATGATTTATTAATTTCAGTAATATTATGCTTTCAAACTTAAGAGTTATTAAAGGTCAATCCTCTTGAAGTGATTATTAGAGGTTGATCCTTTAAAATAATCAATCACTATCTTTTATTTTCAACATTCTTAATCTTTTGTTTCTTATCATTTGGTATTAGAGTAATATTCTTATCATAGTAGTGTTCTTAGATATATCACATATGTTCCATATTTCTACGATTACCAGTACCAAATCAAAAAGAAAAATATATTGCTATTTCAACTTGACTTTGCATTTTTTTACCAAATACTTGTAAAATTAGTTTGACTTATATTGAAAACTTAATATCTCTTATACAAATGCACTTAAGGCAATTAGAGCATATTGTTTTTACACACTTTCTTTAATGAAAAGTTAATGAGCTGTTAGTTACCAAATTAAAAAGTGCTAATGATGAACTTGTCACTAAGTTATTAAAAATTTAATTAAAAAATGTTGTTGATGAAATTAATTCATAGCATGACGGAAGACAAAAATTTAGGTAAGGTTATTATACCTCTAACTAAATATTCTAATTTATTACCCACAAAGATTGATGAATCTTTTGAAAAAAAAAAAAGGTCAAGTTGTATTGATTGATTTAAACAAAAGTAACAAGTTTATGGACGAGAAATTTTTCAAATAATTTACTTTTTCAAAAATATGTAATAAGGTCAATATGTTAGTTACAAAAGACTATAATATTATTTTTGACATTAATTTTTTGTCAACCTTAATAGACAATTTTTGGAATATTTCAAGAAGAAATTGTGGTCTTAAAGTTAATGTAGCAACTCTTGGTTATCATATGCAAAAGGTTATATGAAAGAACATTAGATTGAAGAAAAATTGATCGAGACAAGTTGTGTTAGTCTGCCTTGAGGATAAGACTAATTTAAATAGCAAAAGAATGATGAAATCCTTTTAATTAGGAAATTATTGTTATTAATTTATGTAATATGATATTTGTTATCGTAATAATAGACATAATTATATCCATATTTATAGATAGTTAAATACTATATATATGTAATGACTTATGGCTTATTAATTCAAGTAATAATATGCTTTCAAACTTAAGGTTTATTAGAGGTTGATCTTCCCAAAGTAATTATTGTAGGCTGATTCCCTTAAAAGGATTAACTATTATTTTTAATTTTTACTATTCCTAATCCCTAGTTTCCCATTATTATATTTAGTCAAGTAATTGTTTTATCAATGTATAACTAATCATTATGTATTTATTATTAGTCATTATAAATCATAATAAAACTAACTATTTATTATCGTTAAAATTTATATTTAATATTATTACACTTTATAGGTTATTAAGTTATGATTAATACAAATTATTTTTTTCCACTTATACTTAGAAGATAGAAAAATATTATTCACACAATTTATAACCTATTATTAGACTAATTAAAAGAATGAGTTGTTTCCATTGTCTCACTATTTAAAATGCATATTAGTGAGAAGGTATGTTGTATTTTAGGATAATTTTTACTATAACCTATTACACTAAGATAATTTGTCTATGAAAATAGAAATTATTCTTAAGGACAAAGTCTAATACGCTTCATACATGATATTTTTTTTTATTAATTTAAATTTTTGCAACATTATGTTATTTTATTAATCATTTTTCCAACAATCTTAATGATAATTTCTTATTTTTATCATACACACATGTAGACACATAATGAATTTAATTTTATTACTGTTGAACCCATCTTTGATGACGAATGCTAGATTTGTTATAAACAGTATCTTATAGATTTGTCAAGATGTGTTTGTTGCCTACAGGTGCATTTTGTATTCATCAAATAGCTTGAGAGATGCAGAGAGATCGTTGGTCAAAACCATGAGTGGTAAGTCAATCCTAAATTCAGTGATTCAATGTTAACCGTTAACCTTAAAATTTAGTAGTCAATGCTAACCATTAACCTTTGACACCTTAAATATTAAGAATCAATGCTGAACTTTAATTGTAAGGCAACACTTAGGGGTCAAGGGCAACCCTTGAGAATTAATGTTGATCATTAATTGTAAGACAACTCTGAAAAATCAATGTTGACCATTAATAAAAAGGCAACCCTAAACTCAAGGCTTATAAATACCTGTGTAGCTGCTAAGAGGAGGGCGTGCTATAGAAAACATAGAGTGTGCTCTACAAAAAATTAAAGATAGCTGAGCAAAAGAAGAAAATGTGTGTTGTTGCAAACCAAAAGAGAGGACTTGGTAGAGGAAGAAAACATGCTATTGCAAACTAGAAGAAGGAGCTTGAAAAAGGAAGAAAACATGTGCTACTGCAAACCAAAAAAGAGAATTCGATAGAGGAACAAAACATGTTGCTACAGACTAGAAAGAGAGCTTGATAGAGGAAAGAAAACATGTGACCAAAAAAGAGAGCTTGACAAAGGAAGAAATAGGTTTTTCAAAATAGAAAAGAGGGCATGGTAGAGGAAGGAAGAGTGAGTTACAAAATGCCAAGAGAGCATGTGCTACAAAGCCATAAGTGTGTGCTACAAAACCATAAGCATGTGTTACAAAACTATAAGCATGTTTTGCAAAATATAAAAGATGTAGCAACTACAACAAAGAGAAGGCAGCAGCAGCAGCAGTAATGAGAAGGCAGTAGCAGTAACAAGAAGGAGGTAACACCAATAGTAAAGGAAAGGAGAGAACCTGCCATGGTAGAAAAAGGAAGCATCGATAACAGAGGAAAGAAGAAAACCTACTAAGGCAGAAGAAGGCAGTATTGGTAGTAGAGGAAAAAACCTACCAAGGAAGAAAAAGGTAGTATTGACAGTAAAGGAGAGAACTTGCTGAGGTAGAAAGAGGAAGCATTGGCAATTAAGGAGAAAACCTACCAAGGTAGAAGGAGGTAGCACTGGTAGTTGAGGAAAGAACTTGCCAAGGCAGAAGGAGGTAGCATCGGCAGCAAAAGAAAGGAGAAAACCTATCAAGGCAAAAGGAGGCAGCATCGGTAGTAGAGGAAAAATCCTGCCAAGGCATAAGGAGGTAGCACTAGCAACAAAGGAGAGAACCTGCTAAGGTAGAAGGAGGCAGCACTGGCAGTTGAGGAGAAAACCTACCAAGGTAAAAGGAGGCAGTATCGACAATTGAGGAAAAAACCTAGCTAGGTAGAAGGAGGTAGCACTGGTAGTTGAGGAGAGAACTTGCTAAGGTAGAAAGAGGCAGCACCAACAGCAGAGGAGAGAATTTGCCAAGGTAGAGAGGCAGCATCAGTAGTAGAGGAAAGGAGAGAACTTACAAAGGAAAGATTGACAAAGCTTGAGGAGGGAAACTAGTAATGAAGAAGGAGAAGATCCATTTTTTGTAATAGTAGCTTGTGCACATCTTTCTCAAGGAAGTTTTGTCCTAAATTTTTATGTATTCTTAAAAAAGGTAAGAGACCTTAGAATGATTAGGAGATCAATCCTTCGAATAATTAAAAGGTCAACTCATTTAATGATAAGGAGATCATAGTGAGTGGTTAAGGAGTGATCCTCCCACAACATCAGTTATATCCCTTGATAATAAAAGTAGATCGTATGATCTAAGAGTGATGTTATTACACCATAGACGTACCTCACACATTATAGGCAAACTACGCAAAAATTCAGTGTGTTCTTGGGTGTCTGTGCTTGCTTGATATCCATACGATGATTCTCACATAAAGAAGTAAGATAAAAATTGGATTATTGACTTTAATAGGTCATAGAGGTTTAATCCGGACGATTTTGTAAAAAGTAAGCATCTCACACTGATTCTCCCCTCCCTCTTTCAATGAGAGACCTAAGAAGTTCTTTGTCAAGTGGTATTAGAGATTGGTTCCTTTGTTAATCCATTTTATCTGCTTTGTTCGAAAATAGTTTTTTTTATTGCAATGAATCTTTACATCTATTCTTGGTTAATATCATGAAGAGCATAAATAGTGTTAACACCAAGGGCATTCCTACTTTTGATGGACAAAATTATCAATTATGGAAGAATAGAATGCTCCCATATCTAATGTTACTTAGTCTGGATGTGTTTGAATTTGCTGTTAATGGCCTCACCTCTATTATTGAAGGTGTTGCTATGATGCCTATTGATAAGAAGAATTTGGAGTGTGATAGAGAGGTGAGAAATGCCTTATATGCCTTTTTATTAGACAAAGAATTCAAGAAAATGATGAGGTACAATACAATCAAACAAATTAGGACAAATTGAAGAATATTTATGATGAAGACCAAATTGTTAAGGAAGCCAAGTTACAAATCTGGAGAAGCAGATTTAAAGACATGAAGATATTGAATGATGAATTTGTGGATGCCTTTTTTACAAGAGTAAATGAAATTGTATGCTCTATTAGAAGCTATTGAGAGGAGATCAACAATGCTAATGTGGTAAGGAAGATACTTAAAACCATACTAGAATCTTTCAATGCCAAAGTTTCCCTCGTAGAAGATAGAGATTTAGATAGGCTACCTCTCAATAATTTATACAATACATTAGTGACATATAAAATGAGAATAGCCTGAATAAAGAAAGAAAAAAAGTCTAAGACAAAGAAGGAGTTGGCCTTCAAGGTAATGAGGAAGTTAAAGATTAAAGAATTAGAAGAAGAATCCGATAGCAGCTCTGAAGAAGAAGACGGTGATACTAAATTTGATAAAATCATAGCATACATCACCAAAAATATAAAGAAAGGAAAAGGGAAGTACAAGGAAAAATTACCCTTAAAGTTCTTTAGTTGTAGAGCAATTGGACACTTTGCTGTGAATTGCCCAGAAAAAAATAAGCAAATGATGATGATGATAATAAGCTGGCCCCAAAAAGGAGAACAAAGAAATCCAACTATTCTAAAGTTGAAAATATAAGTGCCAAAGGGAAAAAACAACTTTTTAGATCCAAAAGAAGAAATTTTTTGAGTGAATTAGATGAAGAAGATTCTAAAGAAAAGGCAGATGATCATTTCGATGATGATGCTACAAAAAATGTGTTGGTTGCATAGGTAGATGTTAAACAAGAATCTTTAAGTGATGATAAATCAATCGAAGAGGAAAAGAAAGAGTTGATACAGCAAATTGAGAATGAATTGAAAGCTTGTTTACATAAAAATAGCAACTTAGAAAAGAAGGTAAAGCATTTAAAGAACTTAAGTAAAAATTTTACTGTTGATAAATCTAATCTTTAGGTGAAAGAAAAGGAAAAGCAAGAAGTACTTGAAAAGAATTAAGGAGCTGAATGTACTTGAGGCAGAGCAAGGCAAGATACACGAAGGTCTTGGCATTAAAGTGAATTCATAAGAGCAAGAAGTGTTGAGTTTGCAAGCCAAGCTCCACAAGGCTTAATTTGAATTGAATATGTATAATGAATGTTTTATGTAGGCCGTGGAGGTGAAAGGAGAGTCCTTTTTAGCAAATGTTACCAAGGAGGATGCTACCAAAAAGTTGGATGAGTGTCTAAGCAAATAAAGACCTTATTCCATGGAAAGGACTTAACTATGTTGAAAAGCCAAATGAGAGGGTAGCAAAGAAAAAGAAAATTGTGTTTATACTTGAAAGCAAATATAATGATTAAGTTCCCAACTTCACCTTAGGATCTACTAGTTTGTGATACTGAGGGGCGATGAATTAATATCACATCCCTTAAAAATATACTCTAATAATATAAGCCAAAGTATTTTACTTATTTAATACTCTATTTCTCATCAATACGCAGGTATGTGAACAACTTCAAACTCTTCACAAAAGCAAACTCTTTCTCAGATTTGCCTAAGGTAGATCTATTGTTTCCTACTAATCATAGTAGTCCCCAAAGTCACCTTTCAAACACCTTGCTTATTAGACAGATCAGATGTTCTTCATTAGGTCTTCTTTAGGTTATAATGATACTTTAACTATGTTCACAACTCAATTCAAAACACAGAATGTAAATCAAAGTAAGGACACAAGAGATTTACGTGGTTCCATCAATGTAACGTATGTCCATGATGGTAGGGACTCTTCCTCTACCGAGACAATCTATTATGCTTGAGAATACCAGTGTGGTACTCCCGATGTTCACAATGTAGTTACAATGGATATCTTAATCCTCTGTTCCTTTCATTATTTCAAATACTAAGCAAGTATAATACAAAGAGTGTCACTTACTATATCTACCTTTCTTCTAACTTGTCTTGCCTTTGTTAAATCGAATAGGCTACTTCACTACTGCTTAGAAGTCCACCACAATACTTTCTAACCTCTCTTGAAGAAATCTATAAATACGTTGAGTTCTTTCTAATGCTTCACCAAATTCCTTCTCTAGGTTATTTCACACAACTCCTGCTTTCATAGTCTCATGGCTTCACGGCTTGCACTCACGCTTCTGGTATGCTATTTCACGTCTTACGAGCTACCCTACACTTCTAATCAGTTATGTTGTCGCACGTTCTGGCCTCTGGTCAAAAGTTCTAGTCTCACGCCAACGCATATTCTAGTCTCACTCCGACACACATTCTGGTCTCACGTTGTCACACCTTGTGGTCTCACATTGACGCACATTTGGGTCTCACGTTGACACACGCTCGGGTCTCACGCCGACACACATTCTAGTCTCATGCCGTCGCACATTTTAGTCTCAAGCTGACGCACCTTCGGGTCTCACACTAACACACTTTCTGGTGTCATGCCAACACATTTTGGTCTCACACCGTCGCATATTTTGGTCTCACATCGGCGCACGTTCTGGTTTCACGTTTTAGATTTGCACCCGCTTCGCTGTTCTCAAGCCTCATGGATACCAAATCCACTCTTTTCCGAGTGGTCTCATGGTTTCTCTCTTAGCGTCTAGTTGTTCACTCCTTTTGCCCATGTACCCTATTTTCTGCCAGTTGAATATTTTCACTGTCCACCCCCTACTTCAGCCGTATTTGTTTTATTTTTCTTTTTGGTTGTTTGGGTTTTCTCTTTATCATCACCCCCTACTTCGGTCATATCTATTCTATTTTTCTTTTTGGGCGTTCACTCTAATTTTAGCCATCACAGATTTTCTCCCTTTTCTATTGGTGGTCTACTTTTCTTCATCCTACCATCCAGCCAAATTTCCTCTGTTCTACTGTGTACACTTTTTGGTCATCTCAGAATCTCTCTCTTTTCTACCGATTGTTTATTTTTACCATTCTACTCTCTTGGTGGTGTATTTGTCATTTTGATCACTTTTCGGCTATATAGGATTTTGCCGTTCACTCAATTTGGCCATTCACCTCCTTTTTAAGAGTTTTTGTGTTTCTGTCGTCCCGCTTTTGTTGTGTTCGCTCTTTCCAATTGTATATCTTCCATCTTGCCGTCCAGCCCCCCTTCAGTCATTTTTGGTTTTCTCTATTTCTCTGCCTACGGTCTCTCTCTCTCTTTATCCACCCGTCTTCAACTATTCACTGGGTTTTCTCTCCTTTTCTGTCCTCTCTTCTATGGTTATCTCGATTTTTCTCTCTTTCTCTCAGGTAGGGTTTTCTCTCTTGCAAAGTTGTGGTTTTACTTCCTTGCCCCTCTATATAACTTCAAATTACTCTCTTACCCCTCTATGTGGCTTTACTTTCTTGCTCTTCTATGTTAAATTACTTACACACTTAAATCTAGTTGACAACAATTACAACCCATACAAGGCTGTGGCAACAACAATCTCCCCCTTTGTAATTGTTAGCAACACTCATAACAAAAGTCATTATGTACTAATTATAACTCCCCTTAAATATGCACTCCCCCATTCTTAACAGCTCCCTCTGTAGAGTTGCTTCTCTCCCCCTTTGCCAACCAATTACAAAAAAATCTTACAAAATAGAGATGGAGGATTCACATGAACTTCAAGCTTGATGATGCATTTGCACAGACAGACTCATTCTGTGCTTTTCAAATAACTCTGTGGACAGAGGTTTTGTTAGAATATCTGTAATTTGATCTTTAGTGCTAACATACTCCAACTGAATTGTACTGTTCCACTTGATCTTTGATGAAGTGATACGGATGTCAATATGCTTGCTCCTTAAGTGTTGAACCAGATTCTTGCTAAGATCAATAGCACTTTGATTATCACAAAGTACACTTACTGGTAATTTTACTTTAACACCCAAGTCTACCAATTATCTTTGCATCCATATCACCTGAGTACATGCTACACAAGTAGCCATATACTCAACCTCAGCTGTGATCAAAGCAACATTATTTTGCTTTCTACTTAACCATGCAACACACTTTAAACCCAAGTAGAAATTGCAGCCACTGGTTGATTTTCTGTCATCTGTACTTCTTGCCTTATTTGCATCAGTGTATGTAAAATCTTGGCATAGCTCATAGTGATCCCCTCCAAAGATGATGTCATCTACATATACTAAGGTTATCAGCTAGCCTTTCTCTGAGTTGAACAGATATAGGTTATTATTAACTATTCTTCTTTTGAAGTTTAACCTTCTCAAGTACGCATCCAACTTGCTATACCATGCTATTGGGGCTTGTTTAAGGCCATACAAGGGCTTTCTTTAGCTTGCACACGTGTGTCTCATCCTTACTTATTTGTATTCTATCAGGTTGTTCAATATACACTTCTTCTTTTAGGAACCCATTCAAAAAGGCTGATTTCACATCCGTCTGATAAACTTTATACCTTTTATATGCTGCCAAAGCTAAAAACATTTTAGTAATTTCTAACTTTACCACTGGTGCAAAAGTTTCATCAACATCTACTCCTATCTGAGTGTAGCCTTTACAAACCAGCCTGGCCTTGTTCTTTACCACCTTGCCATCTTTATTGTGTTTATTCTTAAATACCCATTTTGTTCCTATGACATTCTTGTTAGAGGGTCTTGGAACCAGCTCCCATGTATCATTCCTCTCGATTTGATATAACTCCTTATTGATAGTTTAACCGAGACTTTGTCTTGTTTAACCTCTTTAACAGATGTAGGTTCAACTAGTGAAAGTAATGCAATAGCTCCCATAATTCTTCTTCTTCTTGTAACTCTTGCTTATGGGTCACCTATGATCTGATTTCCTTGATAAGCACTGGTCCACATTTTCTTTGTCCTTTTTTCTTGCACAGTCTTAGTTACAAGAGGATTTCTTTCTTCATCTTCAGACTCACTTTTCTCTGAATCTGAACTTACTTCTTGTTCCTTTTCTTCAGGTTGGTCTAATTGTTCATCTATATTGAAGTCATCTTCTTCATTGTCCTCAGCTTCTCCATTTTGTATTGTTTTCCAATTCTCATCTATTCTTACATCATTGGATGTGATCACTTTTCCTAGCTTATATAGGAAAACTCTATATCTTTTTGTCTTTGCTGAGTATCCCACAAAGATGCCTTCATCAGTCCTAACATTGAATTTTCCCAAGTTTTGCTCCTTGTTCTTCACAAAACATGGGTTGCCAAAGATTTTGAGATACTTGGTTGTTATCTTCTTCCCACTCTATAGCTCATATAGAGTCTTATCAGTATTGAGCCTTAGTAAGACTCTATTCAGTAGATATACAGTTGTAAATATTGCTTCTGTCCAATATCTTTTGTAAAGCTTGGATTCCAGGAGTAGAGTTTTTGCCATTTCAACCACAGCTTTATTTTTCCTCTCTACTACCCCTTTATCTTGAGGTGTTCTTGCTACTGCCATCTGATGGTGAATACCATGCTTCTCAAGGTAATCTTCAAAAGCTTCATTTGTAAATTCAGTGCCTTGATCTGACCTCAATACTTTGCTCTTCCTTCCACTCTCATTTTCAGCCAATCTTCTGTATCTCTTGAAGCATTTCAAAACTTCTAACTTGTGTTTGAGGTGTGTGATGTCCTTCTGGAATAATCATTAACAAACAAGATGAAGTACCTTTCATCATTTAAACCTTTTGTTCTCATTAGTATACACAAATTAGTATGCATAATATCAAGCATTGCTTTAGAATTGAACTTTTTGGTCTTATACTACTTTCTGACATGTTTTCCTTTATAGCATACTGAGCAGACATACTCTCTCTCTCTCTCTCTCTCTCTCTCTCTCTCTCTCTCTCTCTCTCTCTTGAGGTTTGGAATGTCTCTAATTGCATGAGTAGTGGTCAACTTCCTCATATTCTTCTATGTTAATTGTCCTAGCCTCTTATGCCAGACTTGATTTTCTTCTTCTTTGGTGAGTAAACAGTTGTTTGTCTTGTCCTCATAAATCACATATAAATTTCTATCTGTTCTCTTCCCAATTGCAATAGTATCACCTTCTTTACTCTTTACTTAGCAACCTGTTTTTGTAAATATCACTTTATGGTCTTTATTGCATAGTTGGTTGACAGATGCTAGATTATATTTGAGTCCTTCAACATGTAGAACATCTTTCAGCTTTCCTTTTCCAATATTTACTGACCCTTGACTACTGATATTAAGTGAATCATCATTGTCACTTGACTCTACCTTCTCTTGACTTGTTTAGCTTTGATAATTTATTCTTGTCTCCTATTATGTGTGAAGTGCATCCACTATCAAGGATCCACTGCTTATCCTTGTAGTTAGCCTTTAGCGCAATTTCAGCTATATTAGCTACATCTCTTTTTGCTTTATATTTTTTCTTTTGAACTAGCTTAAAGATAGCTTTCTCCTTTTTTTTTTTTCAGCTTTAATTGCACCAATTTTTTTTACTGTGCCATCAAGTGCCTTTTCTTGCATAGGAAGAAGTGTCATGCATCTCTTGGCATTATGGCCATCCTATCCACACCCTTCACACTGCTTCAAGTCTGCCAATACAGCAAACTTATTCTTTGAAACTACTAGTTTGGGCTTCCACTAATACTCCTTCTCCATATGTCCTTGCTTTTTACAGTATGCATAAGAATTCACAACAAGTGTTCTCCTCTACATTTTGTATTGTCTCCCTATGTATGCAACATCATATCTTCTTAAGTTGGAGATGTATAGTGGCCTTCTGCACTAGCATTTACTTGCCTTATGACCCTAAACTCCACAATAAAGTCAGTAACCTTAAAACTACCTCTTCTTGGGTCTAATCACAACCTGTTTTCTTTTGCTCATTACTTGTTGTGTAGGCAAGGTCAATGGTTTCTTTGCTTGTGTTGCTTTCATTTCAGCCACCTTTTTCTCCTTCTTCTATTTAGCCATTGCCCTTAGCTGACTAACTTTCTTTTCTTTCTGAGACATAGTAGCTATGGGCTATTGCTTGCTCTTTAACCACATACATCATTTTTGGCCTTGGCTTTGGTTTGATAACTATCTTCTCTTCTTCAATTATCTTCTCTTGAGTCATAGCCTTCTCTTTCAACTTCTGTGGCAAAGTCTCATTCTCTTTAGTTAGTGCAACCTCAAATTGCTACACTCTTTCTTCATTCTTCTTTTCTCTTGCAGAACTTGTTTCTCCTATCATTTCAATATTTTGCTCGTTCTCTTCACTCCTTTTGAGTTGTTGCTGAAGTCTCAGCAACTTTTTCCCCATTCCTTTAATTTATGAAGTCTTTGAGTCAAGTTCTATTGTAAGGTCTTCACATATTTTGATTTGTTCTTCATATCTTCTCTTCAAGTCAATATGTTCAGCCTTTATTTCATCCTTTTGACTTTTTGCTTCCTCAATCTTTGCTTCAACTTGTTTTATGTGAGCCTCCAACCTTCTTATAGTTCTGCCCCTTCTGATTCTCTCCTTTGAAGTTGATTCCAACTCAACTTCAATATCTGGTTCTTCTTCATCAACTTCCTCTTCTTCTTTAGAGGTTAAACTATCACCTTGAGCTAATGCCATAAAGGCCTGCTTATCTGATGATTCTTCATCTTCCTCTTCATCAACTTATTTTATCTGACTCACATAACTCTTAAATAAGCCTTTCTTCTTCTTCTATGGGTTGGCAGTCTTTTTGCTGAACTTCTTTGATTTGAATGATGGTCTTATGTGGGTTGGCAGTCTTCAGCTTAAGTTTTACTTTGCACTAAGGAGCAAAGTGTCTAGTCTGCCCATAACGATAACATCTCAAGGACAACTGTCATTTTCTGTTCTTAGACCCTTTCTTGAATTTCCTTGTGAATTAAGCCAACACTTCACCTTCACTTTCTTCCTTATCACCATCATCATCCTCACTAGATGATTCTTCCTCTTCTCTTATCTTCAAGTGTCTCATAGCTTTAAAAGCTGCCTCTTTTGGTAGCTTTGATGTTGAGGAGCTTTCAATTGACTTTATTCTCATCTCATATGCAACGAGATTACACTGGAGATCATGCAGTGACATAAAATTGAATCTCTACTGTCCTCTATGGCTGCCAACTTTGAGGCAAACCTCTCAAGCAAAATTTTCTTCACAATAAATGAGTCCTTTTTATTTTTTCCATGACTTCTAAGGTCATTTATAGCATCAATAACCCTAGTAAAGAAGTAAAGAACCCTTGGACTATCTCATTCTTCTACATTCTAAGGAGTTCATCTCTCATTGAAAACTTAAAGCTTGGCCTCCTTTATTTTGCCATCACCTTCATAGACCTTTTGCAATTTGTCCTATATCTCCTTCGTAGAATTGCAATCTATAACTTTAGTAAATTGAATATCTGTCAATGCTGAAATGATGACATTTAATGCCTTCCCATTGATCTCAAACTGCCTTAATTCCTCTGGGGTTAGATCTTTGCCTTCTTTTGGAGGCTCAAAACCCTAATGTACAGATTTCACCACATTCATGCCTATGATTGCAAATACCACCTACATTCTTGCTCTCCACATATGATAATTGGTTCCATTAAAGATTGGAACCTTTTTGCTGTAAGTAGTGCTGGTGCTGATACCAATATCTATTGCTTAGTACACCAAGCTATTAAGCTTCAAACTGATGAATCTGTGCTCTGATACCAATTAAAGTTCCCAACTTCACCCTAAGATCTACTAGTCTGTGATAATGAGGGGGGTGAATCAGTATCACACCCCTTAAAAACACACTCTAATAATTTAAGCCAAAATATTCTAATTATTTAATACTCTAGCTCTCATTAATACGCAGGTATGTGAACAATTTCAAACTCTTCTTAAAAGTGAACTCTTTCTTAGATTCGACTAAGGTAGATCTATTATTACCTACTAATCATAATAGTCCCCAAAGTCACATTTCAGATATCTTGCCTATTAAACAGATTAGATATTCTTGATTAGTTCTTTAGGTTATAGGTTCTATGATACTTTAGCTGCGTTTATAACTCAATTCAAAATACAAAATGTAAATCAAAGTAAGGATACAAGAGATTTACGTGGTTTTGTCAATGTGACATATGTGCACGATGGTAGGGACTCTTCCTCTACCGAGATAATCCACTATACTTGAGAATACCAGTGTGGTACTCCCGATATTCATAATGTAGTTACAATGGATGTCTTAATCCTCTATTCCTTTTACTATTGCAAGCACCAAGTACAATACAAAGAGTGTTGCTTACTATGTCTATCCTTCTTTTAGCTTGTCTTGCCTCTGTTGAATCAAATAAGCTGCTTCACTACTGCTTAGAAGTCCACCACAACACTCTCTAACCTCTCTTAAAGAAATCTGGAAATATGTTGAGTTCTTTCCAATGCTTCACCAAATTCCTTCTCTAGGTTATTTCACACAACTCCTACTTTCACAGTCTCACGGCTTCATGGCTTGCACTCATGCTTCTGGTCTACTATTTCACATCTAATGAGCTGCCCCATGCTTCTGATCAATCAAGTCGTCACATTTTCTGGTCTCACACCATCGCACGTTCTGGTCTTATGCTGACACACATTCGGATCTCACATCGATGCATGTTCTAGTCTCACGTTTCATATCTGTACCCGCTTCGCTATTCTCAAGTTTCATGGATACCAGATTTGCTCTCTTCCGGGTGGTCTCACGGTTTTCTCTATCACTGTCCAGCCGTTCAGTCCTTTTGACTGTGTACCCTCTTTTCTGTCAGTTGTATATTTTTCACCATCCACCCCTAATTCGGCTGTATCTATTCTATTTTTCTTTTTGGTCGTTTGGGTTTTCTCTTTACCGTCACTCCTTACTTTGGCCATATCTATTCTGTTTTTCTTTTTTGCCGTACGCTATAATTTTGGCCATCACGGATTTTCTCCCTTTTTTGTCGGTGGTCTACTTTTCTTCGTCCTACCATCCAGTCAGATTTCCTCTGTTCTGTTGTCCACCCTTTTTGGCCATCTCAGAATCTCTCTCTTTTCTACTGAATGTTTATTTTTGCTGTTTTGCTCTCCCGGTGGTGTATTTTCCATTTTGCTCACTTTTTGGCCATATAGTATTTTGCCGTTCACCTCTTTTCTGAAAGTTTTTGTGTTTCTGCCATCCTGTTTTTGTTGTGTTTGCTCTTTCTGGTGGTATATCCTTCGTCCTACCGTCTAGCCCCCCTTTCGACTATTTCTAGTTTCCTCTACTTTTTTGCCAATGATCTCTCTCTCTTCATCCACCCCTCTTCGACCGTTCCTTGAGTTTTCTCTCTTTTTTCGTCCTTTCTTCTATGTTCATCTCGATTTTTCTCTCTTTCTCTCGTGTAGGGTTTTCTCTTTTGCAAAGTTGTGGTTTTACTTCCTTGCCCCTCTATGTAACTTCAAATTACTCTCTTGCTCCTCTATATGGCTTTTCTTTCTTGCCCCTCCATGTCAAATTACTTGCATACTTAAATCTAGTTGACAACAATTACAACCTATACAAGGCTATAGAAACAACAATGATACTATAAAGAAGAGAAACCAACCCAAGCTAAAATGGGTTAGGAAAGATATGATGAAAACTCCTATCCTAAAGACATAGGTTATCAAAGACGAAAAAAAAGTTGCCACAACAGGTGCTGAAGATAAGAAATATGAACTTGTTAAAAGAAGAATTCAGATTTGAAGGATTTTGCTAGCACTACAGTAAGTATGGGCACAAGGCTAGTGTACATTGGAGTAATAAACCTATAATAAAAAGCAATGTAAGGCAAAAGTCTAGGGGGGACTCTATTATGAAAGGAGACAACCTTAAGTGAAAAGAATTCATATTCCATTAAGAAATAGATTTAATATGTTGGAAGAAATCTATGAAAGATGCAAAAAGGCTAGACATCCTATTTAGGAGTGCTTGATATTACTACCTAGTTAAAGAGTGCAAAGGAGAATACCTCTACATTTGACCAAAGAAAAAGAAGATGAAGGCAAATGGTAATAGTTGTGGAAGTTGCCTTAAAAGCTTCTAAGAAAGAAAAGTAATGGATCTTGGATAGTGACTGCTCTTCACACATAACAGAAGACTCTAAGGTATAGAAGGAAGTAGAAAAATATAATGGAGGGTTAATCACATTTGGCAATGATGGTGCCTTAAAGATGAAAGGTGTTAATGTTACTAAAATTGGTGTCAAAAAGTTGAAATCAAAGGAAGTGCTTTATGTCGAAAGGATAAAACACAATCTAATTAGTGTTAGCCAACTTTGTAATAATGAGCATGAAGTTACTTTTAGCAAGAGTGGCTGCATGGTAAAAGGATTAAGTGATGGTGTCGTTCTTACAAATGGAAAAAGAACAAATGGAAACTTATACCAAGTTGCTAGCAGCAAAAACATATGTTACATAAGCACTAAAGATAAAAAGTTGTTGTGGCATCAAAGATTGGGACATTTTGGACAAAAGGGGCTAAATAAGTTATCCAAGAGTGAAGGTGTGAAAGATGTACCCAAGCTAAGAAGAGAAAGAAATGTAATTTGCAACATGTGTCAAAAAGGGAAGATGGTAAATGCTACCCATAAAAATGTGGAGATTCAAATAGAGAAGCCATTAAAGCTTATATATTCATATATATTCATGAAACTTCTATCAAGAGAGATGGTCTAGATATTTAAATAAAAAACATGCTACTGAAGACCAAAAGAAAGAGCTCGACAGACGAAGAAAACCTGTGTTGTTGCAGACTAGAAGAGGGAGCTTGGTAAAAGAGAGTGCTTTGTAGAAAATTAGAGATAGAATAGTAAAAGAAGTGCTGCAAAGAAATAAGCATGCTACAAAAATAAAAGAGAGAAACATGGGTGCTGTAAAAACAAAAGAGAGCTGCAAAAATGTGTCTTGCAGAAGAGAAATGAGAGCTACAAAAATGTGTCTTGTAGAAGAGAAAAGAGAGCTACAAAAACATGTCTTGCAAAAAAGAAATGGGAGCTGTAAAAATATAAGTTGCAAAAAGAGAGTGTAGTAGCATCCAAAAGGAAAAACAGTAGTAGCATCAAAGGAAAAAGAAAAGTATAGTAGGAACAAGGAAAAGGTAGTAATGGCAACAAGGAGAATGTAGCAGCAACAGCAAGGAAAAGGCAACTGTTGTAGCAAGGAGAACGTAGTAACGATAGTAAGAAGGAGGTAGTAGTAGTAGTAAGGAGGTGGTAGCAGCAACAACAAGAGGAAAAAATAGGTGATAATTGCAAAAAAAAAGAGCTTACAGCAATAGAAATTGGAAGAAAGATTACAGCAAAGAAGTAGTAACCAGTAAAGAAAAGAACCTTGTTGTTCCCACAGCCTTGTATGTATTGTAATTGTTGTCAACTAGATTTAAGTGTGCAACAGAAATGACTCATATATCAGGAATTATAGAATAAGACTAGCATATTAAATAACCTCGTAAAGTGATCTCCTTGGAGTGAACTTACAGAGGGAGTTTAGCATTCCTTAAGTCTTAGTGTGACACAACATTGCTTGAGAAAAATAAATTAAGAAGGAGGATAATGCTGAATTTTGAATGGAACAGTAATATGAAGTCACATGGAGGAGCAAGAAAGGAAATTTGTTATAGTTACAGTAAACCCCATTAGGGTTTTCATAGAATGGAGTATATAAACCGAGACTCACCCCTTTTGGGGAGCCACCATAAGATAGAGTAGACCAGACCTGAAAATGTGAGACCTGGAGAAGGGGAGACATGAGAGCAAACCACCCAAAAAATAGTGAGACCAGATCAAGACCAGACTTGGAAACATGAAAACAGATCAAGACCAGACCTAGAAATGTGAGAGTAGATCAAGACCAGACCTGGAAACGTGAGACTAGATCAAGACCAGACCTGGAAATGTGAGACCAGATCAAAGCCACCCGGAAAATAGGGACCAAAAACATTCGACAGTGTAAGCAGACTAGAAATGTTCGACGGTGAAAGCAGACCAGAAACGTGCAACGATGTGAGTATACTAGAAACGTTTGACAGTGAAAGCAGATCAGAAACGTGTGGCTGTGAAAGTAGACTAGAAACATGCAACAGTAAGAGCAGACCAGAAACATGTGATAGTGAAAAACATAACAGAACGGTGAGACTAAACCAGAATTGGTGAGACCAGAAAAGAGGGAAACGGGTGACACAAGAACACACCAGAAGACCAGAAATGGGTAAGACTAGAAAAGGGTGAAACGCATGAGACCAACGCAACTTGAAACGGGTGAGACCAGACCAGAACAATGAAATAGTGAGACCAGAAGACAGATAAGACCAAAAGTTGGGTAAGACAACCTAGAAAAGAAATTCGTTGAAGCATTTGAGAGAACTCAATGTATTTTTATATTTCTTCAAGAGAGGTTAGAGAGTATTTTGGTGATCTTCCAAGCGGAAGTGAAGCAGTTTATTGAAATCAAATAGAGGCAATATAAGCTAGAAGAAGGGTAGACACAGTAAGTGACACTCTTTGTATTGTGATTGCTTTGTATTTGCAATAGTGAAAGGAGTAGAAGATTAAGACATCTATTGTAATCATAGGGGATACCATACTAGTATTGTCAAGTATAGTGGATTGTCTCGGTAGAGGAAGAATCCCTACCACTGTGAAGTACGTCATATTGACGGAACCATATAAATCTCTCGTGTCCTTACTTTGAAATTACATTCTGTATTTTGAATTGAGTTGTGAACACAACTAAAGAATCATCAAACCCATAACCTCAAGAAGACCTAATCGAGAACAGCCAATCTGTCTAATAGGCAAGGTATTTGAAAGGTAACTTTGGGGACTATTGTGATTAGTAGGTAACAATAGATCTACCTTAATTGAATTTGAGAAAGAGTTTGCTTTTGAGAAGATTTTGAAGTTGTTCACATACCTGCATATTGACGAGAGCTAAAGTATTAAAGAAGTAGAATACTTTGGCTTAAATTATCAGAATTTTTTTAAGGGGTGTGATATTGATTCACCCCCCTCTCAATATCATAGATGAGTAGATCTTAGGGTGAAGTTAGGAACTTCAAACCTATAAAAGGAGGAACTTATAAAGGCAATAATAGAAAACCTATAGAGAGTATACCTAATAGGGTGAGCTACAAAAAGAGGAGAAACTTGCAAAGACAAGGGAGAACTGACAACAAAGGAGAGAACTGGCTTGCAGCGGAGAGAACCTACAACTAAGAGAACTTGCAAAAGAGAGAACTTGCCAAGGTAAAAGGAGGCAGTATTGGCAGCAAAGGAGAAAACTTGCCAAAGTAGAAGAAGGCAACATTAGTAGTTAAGGATAAAACTTGCCAAGGCAAAAGGAGGCAGCATTGGTAATAGATAAGAGAACCTACAAAAAAAGGAACCTATAAAGGTATAAGGAGAAACTTGTAGAAATAGGAGAGAAACAGTAGCAAAGGAGAGAATCAATAGTAAATGAGAGAGCCTACAAAAGAAGAAACTTGCAAAGGCAAAAGGAGAAACTTGTAAAGATAAGAGAGAACCAGCAATACCGGAGAAAACCTATAATGAAGAGAACTTGCAGCATAAATAACCTACAGCGGAGAGAACTTGCACCAGAGATAACATGCAATAGAGAGAACTTGTAAAGGAGAGATCGACAAAGCTTAAGGAAAGAAATTGGTGATGAGGAAGGAGAAGATCCATTTTTTGCAATAGTAACTTGTACACATTGAGTAATCTTTCTCAGGGGAAGTTTTGTCATAAAATTTTTATGTACTTCTTGGAAAAGGGTGGGAGACCCTTTAAGCGATCAAAAGATCAATCCTTTGAGTGATTAGGAGATCAACTCTTCTAATGATAAGGAGATCATTATGATGTGCCTGAGTGACCACTCATTACTTTATTGCATGTTGGCCCATTGTCAATGCCTCCTGTCACATTGTTGACATGCCTTATATGCCAATCTCTCCCACTCCTATGCCATAGCCTTCTATGTAATACTTTAATGCACATGTCCTTAAATCACCTTGCCTTGGTTAAGTGCTCACACTCAACTTGTCATACAAGAATTGGTGTAAGATGCTACCAATTTACATGCATCCTTAAACTAATAGGTTTTGAGGGATTGATAGTAAGCCTCTTCTTCATCACTATCATATTCCTTAACAATAGGAATGTCATCTTGACTAGTTTTTCCACCCATATTTTCTTCCTTAATAGATTATCTAAATTGCTCCTTTGTCTATACATGTTACCTATCAATAATTGATATTTAAACATGTCGATGGTCAACATTTGCACTTGGCATGTCAGACTACTTAACATTTGTAGTTTGATCCATATCAATATACTAGTCTTCAACATTTTCTATCAAATTCTTCTTCTACCACTCTATTTCATTATGTAGATTTTTCACATTTTTAGGTTTATCAATAAAATATAAAGGTTCACTAACATTGTCAACAAATTCACATTTATTAACTTCTCTATGTTTATTAACATTCTCAACAAATTTATATATCAACTTTTGTAACTTGCTTTGTTGGTTATCCAATCTTAGAGCATAATTTCTTAACATCATATTTATGTTTTACATGGCAATTATTAGCTTTAAGATCACTACCTTTATCTTTAGCACCAATTCAAGTTGTTCAAGATCAACAATAATGACTTCTTAAATACTATCAAGTGTAAGCTTGAATACTATCAAGTGTAAGCAATGCTTGATTTTCAATTATAATAATAATGTCTATCCCATGCTCTAAGAACAAGTCTTTTATTATATGCTTAGTAAGGAGTTCAAACATGTAAATGACACTATCATTGCTTTTTATCAAAACCAATGAATCCCTTAACAATTTTTCCTACTAGGCAACCAAAATTGATTCTTTAGATGTCCCAATGGCCTATTAATCTCTTTTCTTTTCTTTTCTTTTCTTTTTATGGCAATCCCTTTAACTTTAATGCCTAACCATTTTATCAATGCCAACATTATCTACAATGTCTACAATACTATACTTATATCTAAATCTAAGCTTTTCAACAAATTGCTCACTATGAAAGATCTTTAAACTATCAAAGTCATCCATTTATTTATGATCAAAATACAAAGGAATACTTTATACATTATTCCATAAATTATGTGAAATTTAAAATGCATTATGCATTATTTTAATTAAATTTATATCCTTAATTAACAAACTCTAATTACAAAATCATAATCTAGAATCTCTAAATCTTAATTAGAAACTCCAATTAAACAATAATACATTAAAAATACTAATGAAGAAAGACTAATTAATAACTTCAAACCTAATTCAAAATCCCATATTAGAACCTTTTTTTCAAAAACCCTAATTATAAAGCTTAATTACAAAACCCTAATTAAAGACACTAATTGAAATCCCTAAGCTAGGAAGACTAATTATAACACCTAATTCAAATATCCTATTTACAAACTGTCCTCAATTGCTTGTTTTGTTAAGGATATAAGCTATAACACTTATGGGGTCAAACTCTAAAATAAACAAAAAACAACGTTAGGCTTTAGAGAAATTTGATAGAGATAGGGTTTTAATTTCTTTGTGAGAACATCATTATAGATAAAACAAAGAGATGGGATAGATTAAATGGATGTGAATCACCTTGTTTGAGGGACTGAGGGCTAAATACCAAATGAAAAAACTTAAATTTTCTAAATGGATTTTCCCCTTTTTCCAATGTTTAAATGAAAATAATAAAATACTATTTCTAATTTATAGGAAAAATTTACTAAGATGTAGAAAATATTTTTTATTATCATATCATTAATATTTCCACACATTGATTACCATATGGATGACTTACCAGTAAACTAACAATCATAGGCCAAAAAGGGTAATAGAGTAAATGTAAAAGGTGGATTCTATGAAAAAAGAAATGGTGGATAAAAATTTGAAAATGGATAAAGTTTATGGGCAAAATCTTGTTTTTTGCCTTTTTTTAAGAAAGAAAAACTATTGCCATGTCATAAAAAATTAATGATGTGTTAATTAATTGTATAAGAGTTAGCTTACATTGCGAGTGATTTGTTACCATGTGATTAAGCTTATGGTAAGCTAACAAAAAAGGGTCAAAATCATTGATAGGAAAACATAAAGAGAAAAACCCAACAAAAAAAAAAACAGAAAAAAATGAAGTAGGTGAAATTCAAAAAGGCTACAAATAATGAGAGCAAAATCTTACTCTTAAATTTTATTTTTCTTCCTTCTTTAAGAACTTTATTTAAAGATCCTTTGGGAAAGGGACAGTAATGTGATAGCTAATACTAGTATTAGAAGAACTTTTAGCATAAGCTACCAAGGACTTGTAACTTTTAATATTATTTGCTTAAATTTCTATAACAAACCCTAATATTTCTTCTCATTAAATAGTGCTTATCCTCTTTTAATCAACAAAGAAATAAGGGAGATAAAACACATAAAGACAATTAAGGAGATATATAATGGAAATCAAGTTGGACTATATAGAAAATTTCATGAAATTTTTTAAGTTGGATATGTTATATGTCATAACCTAAAATTAGGGTAGTGACTAACACATTATTCAAAGCATGGGATCCACCAAGAATAATATAAGCCCAAAAGAAAACTCAACTTCCACTCTATCATACATTATAAGGCAAAACAATATCCATAACATATGTGAATAGAGCCATATACATATTCTAACAAACATTCAACACAAAAACTCATATGTTAAATAATATATAATGTCGACAACATGAATTACAAATGACGAATCCTAGCAAAGCACTAATGAAAATAAATAGGATGAATGTGTAAAATAATATCCCTAAGACTCCAAGAATGTCAATGAAGGTCACATCAACCACAAACTATTTAAAAATATTAAAACTAATAGACTAAGTATAGCAATTTAGTAAACATTTATGTAAGTGAAATATGATTAGATAATAATAATTGAATAAAACATGAAGTTTTACTATACAAAAAATGTCATAACAAAAATAAATATATTAGTTGGAAACACAATTTAGGTATTACCCATATGAGTATATGTACCTAGTATTCAAAGCTTTGAAAACAAAGAGAGAGAAAGGATGATAAGAAAATACTCTTATCCCATTATAATTATATAATACACACACACCCACACACACATAGTCACATTATTTATAACTAATCATCCTAAGCTAAATCTCCCAATCATATTAAAGTGCATAATAAATAAAGTGTCCAATAGGTATATGTAATGTGCACATTAGTTATTGCCTTGCCTAGTCATTAAGCATTTAACAATCATGTCTTAATCCAAATATGCATGAGTATTGACGTATAATAAAGTACAACATATCATAATAAATGAGTTTTCACTATATTATTTTCAAAATAGTTATTTTAATTATAAAAAATTCCTTTAGTTTAAATCAATAATCCTTATAATTGAAAAACTAACTAAAGTTTTTTATCTCATAATTAATCATAAAAAATAGATAGTCATCATTAACTCCAACAGAGTAAAATGTTAAACTCATCTCAATCAATAGAAAAATATGTAAAGGTTTGTAATGATATCAAAAATTCCTAATACCAACATATCAAATATAATAAATTAGAATTATGATTATAAATAAATATAGGCTAGATCCAACAAATTGTTCTTATCTACCTATGGGTTTCTTTTTTTTTTTTTTTTGTTTTTGAAACATTACTAAGTGTTGGAAATTTTCCTATAGCACTAAGATATTTTCACTTACTGCATCTATTAACATGGTTAGATTACCCAAAATTTCATTGCATGTTTATTTAATGAAAATTTGATTGATTCTTAACATTGTTTTCTGAATGCCATAAAGATTAGAAGTGAGGGACAAAGACAAAAAGAGAGAAAGAGAAACAATATGTGGGAGAGATACAAACTTTTAAAATAACAAAAGAAAACAATTATGGTTTCCAATGGATTTAATGCTTCTAAAAGTTCATATATATTACATTTCTTTACATTTTTGACTTCCTACGATGGGTAAATTAATATAATGTTGGTAGTTTGAGGTTTCTATCTTTTTAACCACCCATTTAATTTTAAGACTAAAACTGAAAGTTCAATAACTTTGTTATAAAGCTATATAAATGATTGTTAATTTGTTGTTTTGAGGGTAGGGTAGAAGATTTAAATATTGGATTTTCTTGGTATTGATGAGCCCATCTTTGATGGCTAATAATAGATTTCTTATCAATCGTATCTCATAAAGTTATTCATGTTGATTTGATGTTTTAAATTTCGTTGAGATACAAAGAAATTATTGCTTAATACTGTTGATGGTAGGTTAACTTTGAGGTCAATGAGTCAATATTGACCATTGACCCTAAATTTTAAAGGTCAAAGTTGACCATTGACCCTTAACTATTAATCTTAAATTTTAGGAAGTCAATATTGACAATTAACCTTAAATTTTAGAAATCAAATTTGGTCGTTGATTATAAGGCAACCCTTGGGAATCAATGCTAACTATTAATGATTGTGCAACCCTAAATCTCAAAGCCTATAAATAAATCTGTCCATCTTTCAAGATGTATGTGTGCTGTAAAAGAGAGACTGATTAATTACAAAGAAAGAATGGTAAAGAGAGAGCCAGCCACCAAAGAGAGAGTGATCAACCAAGAAAAGTGTAGTAGCAACTGACCAAAAGTGCAACACCAAGGAGAGGTGTAACCAGCCAAGAGAGGTGCAGTACCAAGGAGAGGTGCAATTGGCCAAGAAGTAATAGCAACCACCAAAGAAGGAGGTAGCCATCAACCAAAGAAAAAGTTATAGCAATCAGTAGCCCTACCAAAGGAAGAATAAGCAACAATCAGCCAAACCAAAGGGAGTAAAAGAAGGCATGCAGTAGCCATACCAAACCAAAGGCGACATGTAGTAATCACACCAAACCAGAGGAGAATGTACAGCAACCAATCAACCATCTAAGGAAAAAGTTGCAATAACCAATCAAGGAGAGGTGCAGTAGCTAGCAAACTAATCATAGATAGGTATAGTAGTTGGCAAACCAATAAAGGAGAAAATGCAACAGTCATCCAAAAAAAAAGGTGTAATAGCCACCTAAAAGAGAAGGTGCAATAGCCACCAAAGAGGCAGAAAGTAGCTTGCATTGCATCATAACTAGTAATTATAGTAACAAGCACAACCAACAAATGCAACAATAAGTACAACTAGTACAGCAACTGGTATCAGGTGAATCATTACTAGCAACTTGCAGAATTGGCAATAGGTGAATCACAACCAACACCTTGCAAAATTGTCAGTAGTGCAGGTAGCACTAATAGTAAGAGGAGAAAACTTATCCCTACAGTAGGGCAAGCAACATTAGCAGCAAAAGGAGAAAACTTGCCTTGGCAGTAAGCAAGTAATACCAGCAACAAGAGGAAAAAACTTTCCCTAGTAGCAAGGCAAACAACACCAGGAAAAAGAGGAGAAAACTTGACCCAGCAACAGGGCAAGTAGCACCAACATTTGAAGAGAACTTGCTAAGGTGGTGGGTGAGGTAACCGACCAAGGTAGCACTAGTAGCAGAGGAAGGGCACCTGCCAAGGTAGCAAATGAGGCCTACCAAGGCAGTAGGTAAGGCAACCAACCAAGACAACAAATAAGGTAGCACCAACAATAAAGGAAGGAGAAGATCCACGTTCTGCACTGGTAGCTTATGCATATTGAGTGATCCCTCTTAAGAAAGTGTTGGTCACAAACCTTTTGATAAATTTGTTGAAAAATGGTGTGATACCCTTGAAGTGATTAGGAGATCAATCCATTGAGAGATTAGGAGATCATTGTAAGTGGTTAAGGAGTGATCCTTCCATAACATTAATTGTATCCTTTGATAATAAGAGTGGATTGTGTGATTTAGGAGTAATCCTATCATACCGTGGACATAACTCACATATTGTGGGTGAACCATGTAAAAATTGTCGTATGTTATTGGGTGCTTGCATTTAATTGATATTTATATGGCCGTTCTCACATAAAGAAGAAAGATAAAAATTGAATTATTGACTTTAACATGTCACAGAGGTTAATCCAAAAAGATTTGTAAAATGTGAGCATCTTATATTGATTCACTCCTCCCCCTTTTAGTGTAAGACCTAAAAAGATCCTCATCAAGTGGTGTAAGATTTGGTTTCCTTTGTTCATCCATTTTGTTTACTTTAATTTGAAATTGTTATTGTTGTTGTGAATTTTTGTTGGTTGATATCATAAATAAAATGAATAGTATTAACAGTAAGGGCATTCCCACTTTTGATGGACAGAATTATCAGTTATGTCTCTAATGTCACTTGGTCTGGTTGTTTTGAATCTACTCTTAGTGGCTTCATCCCTATTGCTAAAGGTGATGCTATAACACCTATTTATGAGAAGAATTTGGAGTGTGATGGAAAGGTGAGAAATGCTTTGTATGCCTCCTTATCAAACAAAGAATTCACCAAGTGATGGGGTGCAACACTGTCAAACAAATTTGGGACAAACTAAAGAATATATATGAAAGAGACAAGGTTATGAAGGAAGCTAAGCTATAAATCTAAAAGAGTGGATTTGAAGATATAAAGATGTAGAATGATGAATCTGTGGATGCCTTTTTCACAAGAGTCAATAAAATTGTGTGCTTCATTAGAGGTTATAAAAAGGAGGTCAACAATGCTATTATGGTAAGGAATATACTTAGAACCTTACTAAGAGCTTACAATGCCAAAGTTTCCTCCATAGAAAATAGAGATTTGGATAGGCTGCCCTAAGATGATTTGTATAGCATATTGGTGACTTATAAAATGAGAATAGTCCTAATGAAGAAAGAAAAAAAGTCTAAAGCAGAAAAAGAGTTAGCTTTCAAGGCAATGAAAAGATTAAAGATTAAATCTAAGAAGAAGAATCTAACAACAGCTCTAAAAAAGAAGATGGTGATACTAAACTAGATAAAGTCATGACATATATCACTAAGAATATGAGAAAAGGAAAAGGGAAGTACAGGGGAAAATTACCCTTAAAGTGCTTTAAGTGTAGAGTAATTGGGCAATTTGCTGTAAACTACCTAAAGAGAATAGAAATAGATAATGATGATGATGATGATGATAAGCCAATCCCAAGGAGGAAAACAAAGCAATTCAGCTATTTTAAAGCTAGAAATTCAAGTGCCAAAGGGAAAAGGCAACTCTTTAAATCCAAAAGAAGGAATTTTTTTGAGTAAGCTAGATGAAGAAAATTCTGAAAAGAAGTTGATAATGATTTTGATAATGATGCTTTAAAAGATATGCTAGTTGCTCAAGTAAATAATGATAAAGAATCTTTAAATGATAGGGAATCAACCTAAGAGGAAGAGGATAAGTTGGTGCAGCAACTTGAAAATGAGTTGAGAGCTTGTTTATACAAAAATAGCAAGCTGAAAAAGGAGGTAAAGCATCTCAAAAAGCTATATGAAAATTCTGTTGTTGATGAATTTGATCTCCAAGTAAAAGAAAATGAGTTTGAAGCAAAAAAGAAGGGGTACTTGAAGAGAATTAAGGAGCTAATTGTACTTGAGGTAGAGAAAGGAAAATACACAAAGATCTTGGTGCTAAAGTGATTGCACAGGAGCAAAAGGTACTAATTTTGTAAGCCAAGCTCCACAAGGCTAAGTTTGAACTGAAGAAGCATGAAGAAAGCTTTGTGCAAGCCTTAAAAGTGAGAGAAGAGTCAGTTTTAACAAATTTCATCAAGGAGGATGCTACCAAAAAATTGGATATATGTCTAAGTAAACAAAGACCTCATTCTATGGGGAAGAAAGGCCTTGGCTATATTAAAAAGCCAAATGAAAAGGTAGTAGAGAAGAAGAAAATTGTGTTTGTATCTGAAAGTAAGCATAATGATATGATGGAGAAGAGAAACCAACCTAAGCTAAAATGTGTTAGGAAAGATGTGGTGAAAACTCCCATCTAAAGGAGACAGGTTGTCAAAGATAGAAAGAAAGGTGTTATAATAGTTGCTGAAGAAAGGAAACATGAACTTGGTAAAAGAAGAAAATCCAAATTTGAAGTATTTTTCTAAAGCTATGGTAAGTATGTGTACAAGGCTAATATGTGTTGGAATAATGGGTCTATAATGAAGAGGAATGTGAGCCAAGAGTCTAGGGGAGACTCTATCATGAAAGGAAATAGTCACAAGTGAAAAGAAGTCATATTCAACTAAGAAACATATTTGATTTATTAGGAGAAATATATGGAAGATGTGAAAAGGTTGAACATACTACTAAGGAATACTTGACATTACTGCTTAATAAAAGAGTGCAAAGGAGAACACCAACACATGCTCCTAAATTTGGCCAAAGAAGAAAAAAGAAGAAGAGTAATGATAATAGTTGGGGAAGTAGCCTTAAAAGCATCTAAGAAAGAAAATCCTTAGATCTTAGACAGTGGCTACTCTTCACATATGACAAGAGACTCCAAGATGTTGAAAGGAGTAGCAAAATATGATAAAAGGTTAGTCAGATTTGGCAGTAATGGTGCTTTAAAGATTAAAGGTGTTAGTGTTGCTGAAATTAGTGCAGAAAAGTTGAAATCAAAGAAAGTGCTTTATGTTGAAAGGCTAAAACACAATCTCATCAATGTTAGCCAACTTTGTGATAATGGATATGAAGTTACTTTTAACAAAAGTGGCTACACAGTAAAGAAATTAAGTGATGGTGTTTTTCTCACTATGGGTGGAAGAATAAATAGAAACTTATACCAAGTTTTCAGAAGCAAAAACACATGCTACATGAGCACCAAAGATAAGAACTTGTTATGGCATACAAGATTGGGATATTTTGGACAAAAGGGGCTAAATAAGTTGTTCAAAAATGAAGTTATGAGAGATATACCTAAGTTGAGAAGAGAAAGAGATACAATTTGCAACATGTGTCAAAAAGGGAAGATAGTGAATGCTTCTCATCAAAATGTGGAGATTCAAACCAAGAAGCCATTGAACTTCATTCTTTCGGATGTTTGTGGGCCCGTGGGACAAAGATCGATAAAGGGTGATAGGTATTTCATCTCCTTTATTGATGATTTAAAAAGAATAGCTTGTATTATGTTCTTGAAACATAATTCAAAGGCTCTCAATAA
Source organism: Ceriops zippeliana (assembly GCA_037897445.1). Classification (NCBI taxonomy): domain Eukaryota; kingdom Viridiplantae; phylum Streptophyta; class Magnoliopsida; order Malpighiales; family Rhizophoraceae; genus Ceriops; species Ceriops zippeliana. The sequence continues at coordinate 994,793 of JBAPLH010000115.1, forward strand.
TTTCAAGAGCTATAAAAGGCTAGTTAAAAATCAGTTAGAGGGAAAAATTAAAAGGCTCAGGATGGACAATGGGATAGGATATACATGTAGTGAATTTAAAGATTATTTGAAGAAGCATAGAATAAAGCATGAACATGCTAGTCCCTACACACCCCAACAAAATGGAGTGGCAAAAAGGAATATGGTAAAAACCATGTTAGCTAAGCATGGTACTTCAAATGGAAATAAGCCAAGTGTAAAACACTTTAAAGTGCTTGGAAGTCTATGCCTCATTAAAATCAAAGGCAAGCATCTTAGCAAATTTGATGAGAAGGTTGATGAAGGCATACTCTTAGACTATGTACCAAATGGAAAAGGCTTTAGATGCTACAACAAAAGGTTACTAAAAAAGGTGGATAACTTTGAAGTTAAAATGATTAAAGATGGTTCCATAATGTAATCACAACATGAGAAAGTTGAAGATGTTGTATATGTCAACCAAAAAGAATTTGTAAATGATGAATCAGAGGGCATTCAACATGAGAAAGACATTGATTTTCAAGTTATAAGTGATAAAGAAGCAGAATCAAGGCATTCCCAAACTCATAAAAGAGTCAAAGCTAAAGTTAAGGTTAAGAACATTATTGCTAGTAATGAAGTGGTGAACAAACCTCATTGCTCTCTGAGGTTGAACCCAAGTTAGTGGAAAAAGCATTAAAGTACAAGGAATAGGCGTGTTCTATGAATAAAGAGCTTGATCAAATTGAAAAGAACAACACTTAGTGTTTAATACCTAGACCTAAAGGGAAAAACATCATTGGAACCAAGTGGGTTTTCAAAAATAAGCTCAATGAAAAAGATAAGGTGGTAAGAAACAAGGCAAGGCTTGTCAGCAAAGGCTACTTATAAGTAAAAGGTGTTGAATTTGAAGAGACCTTTGTTTTTATAGTCAGGCTTGAAGCAATCAGAATATTTAAGGCCATTGTTACTCAAAGAAACTACAAAGTTTATTAGATGGATATAAAGTCAACATTTTTTAATAGAGAGCTTGAATAAGAGGTACTTATCGAATAGCCTAATGGTTTTATACTTGATTATGATGATTCAAGTGTGTGCAAATTGAACAAAGCTTTATATGGCTTAAAGTAAGATCTAAGAGCATGGTATTCTAAGCTAGATATATGCCTAAAAAATATGAAGTTCAAAGAAAGGAATTTGGATAACAACTTGTACATAATGGAAGGTAAACAAGGCCAATTAATTGTTGTAATTTATGTTAATGACATAATATTTACTATTGAAAAGGAGGCCCTTTGTATTGCTTTTGTCAAGCAAATGAAGAAGTTTGAGATGTCTATGCTAGGCGAAATGAAATTCTTCTTAAGATTATAGGTTGTGCAAAGCAATGTTGGAATTTTTCTTTCCTAAGAAAAGTATGCTTGTGAGTTGTTAAAAAGGTTTTGGATGGAGAAATCTAAAAAAGTAAGCACTCTCATCACTATTGGAACAAAGTTAAGCAAAGATAAAGAAGGCAAAATGGTTGATCATAAGGAATACAGAAAGTTGATTGGAAGTCTACTATATTTGATAGTATTAAGACTTGATCTTGTTTTTGCTGTAACACTTTATGTCAGATTTCAAAGTAAGCCCAAGGAATCTCATCTCATTGCTGCTAAGAGAATTCTGAAATATATGAAGGACATAACAAATTATGGGATGTTTTATGATAGAAGTAGATAGCTTAATTTGTATAGGTATACAGATGTTGATTGGGCTCGAAATTGTGATGACAGAAGGTCAACGTCAAGTGGTGCATTATTTGGATAATAGATGTGTTTCATGACATACCAAGAAGCAAAATTCATTAACTCTAAGTACTGCAGAGGCTAAATATGTGGTGGCTACTCAAGTTTGTATTCAATTGTTATGGATGTGCAGCTACCATTGTTGATTGGTTGTGACAACTAAAGTGCCATCAATTTGTCAAAGAATCTTGTCCAACACTCTAGAACTAAACATATTGAAATTAAGTACTACTTCATTAAACAAAAAAAATAAAGTAAAGTTGGAGTATGTGCCTACTACAGAGCAAGTTGCCAATATATTTACCAAAACTCTATCAAGAGAGATGTTCCAAAAGTTAAGGGTGACCTTATGTGTTCAGCCAACCCTTGAAGGTTGAGGTATGCCTCTAACCCCTCTTCCTTTCCTTCTTCTATCATTCTTTGGATTTGTTGTCAAAAAGGGAGATCTTTTGCATAAATCCAAAAAGAGCATATACTGATTAAAAAAGGGAATAGCTTGATGAATAAAGGGGGAAAAGCAGAAAACAAGGGGGAGTTAAAGGTATAAATACATGCAATAAGGGAGATGTATGTTTCAAGGGGGGCTGTGCTTATGCTTGATTGTTGATTTGTGGATTTAATGTGTTGCCAACAAATCCAAAGAGGGAGATTGTTGAGCCCATCTTTGATGGTTGATGTTGGATTTGTTGTTAATAGGATCTTACATAGTTGTTCATGTTGATTTGATGTTTTGAATGCCGTTAAAATGCAAAGAAGTCATTGGTCAATATTGTAGATGGTAGGTCAACTATAAGGTCAATAAGTCAATGTTGACCATTGACATTAAATTTTAAGAGTCAATGTTGACCATTAACCCTAAATATTAGGAATAAAATATGACTATTGATTGTACGACAACCCTTTGGAATCAATACTAACCATTGATAATTGTGTAACCTTAAATCTCCAAGCAATACATCTATGCATCTTTCAAGATATAAATGTGTTACAAAAGAGAGACCGACCAACTGTAAAGAGAGAGGAAGCCACCAAAAAGAGGGTGACTAGCCAAGGAAGATGTAGCAGCAGTTGACCAAGAGTGCAATTCCAAGGAGACGTGCAACTGGCCAAGAGGTGACAGTAGCCAGCAAAGAATGAGGCAGCCACATCAATCGAAGGTGGAGTTACAGCAAACAAAAGCCCTACTAAAAGAAGAAGAAGGCAGTAGCCGACCAAACTAAAAGGAGAAAAAGACGGCAGCAACTAGCCAAACTAAAGGGGGAAGAAGAAGGTGTGTAGCAGTCATACCAAAAGAGAAGGTACGACAGCCACCCAAAGGAAAAGGTACAGTAACCACTAAGGAGGGAGAAAGTAGCATGCAGCATAACTAGTAATTATAGCTGCAAGCACAACCAATAATTGTAGCAGTAAGCACAACCAACACAGTGATCGGTAGCAGGTGAATCATAACTAGCAACTTGCAAAACCAGCAGCAAGGCAAGTAGCGAGAGGAAAACTTACCCTAATAGTAGGGCAAGTAACACCAATAATAGGAGGAGAAAAATTGCCCTAACAACAGTGTAGGAAGCACCAATAGTAGGAGTAGAAAACTTGCCCCCAATAACAGGGTAGGCAATACTAGTAAGGGAAGAGAATCTACTAAGGTAGTAAGTATGGCAACCTACTAAGACAACAAGTAAAGCAACCTGCCAAGGCAGCAGGTAAGGCAACTTGCCAAGGTAGTAGGAGAGGCAACATTGGCAGTAGGAGAAGAAAACCTACCAAGTAACAAGTGAGGTAACTTACCAAGGTAACCGGTGAGGTAGCACCGATAGCAAAGGAATGAGAAGATCCATATTCTGCATTAGCAGCCTGTGCATATTAAGTGATCCTTCTCAAGAAAGTGTTAGTCACAAACCTTTTGATAAACTTGTTGAAAAAGAGTAGGATATCCTTAAGGTGATCAAGAGATCAATCCATTGAGTGATTAAGAGATCAACTCTTTGATTAGGAGATCATTGTAAGTGGTTAAGGAGAGATCCTTCCATAAATGGTTAAAGAGTGATCCTTCAATGACATTAACTGTATCCGTTAATAACAAGAATGGATTGTGTGATTTAGGATTGATCTTATCACATCATAGATGTAACTCACACATTGTGGGTAAACCACATAAAAATTACTGTGTGTTCTTAGGTACTTGCGTTTGATTGATATCTATACGACCGCTCTTACATAAAGAAGAAAAATAAAAATTGGATTATTGACTCTAACAAGTTACAAAGGTTAATCTAGAAAGATTTGTAAAAAGTAAGTATTACACTGATTCACCTCTTTCCCTTCTCAGAGTGAGACCTAAGAAGGTCCTCTTCAAGTATGCAAAGAATATTTTCGCTTTTGCAGGATAATAAAAAATTTCATAACAAATTTAAATGATTACCCATAGTTAATTATTTCTTTAATATTAAATTCAAATTCTTATTGAAACATGGTCTTAGTGACACTTTATTTTGTTAAAAGTTCCAATATATTAAGGGAGACCATGATAGATAATACACAACATGAAAGAAAATATTAATTTTACAACAACATATTAATGACAATGTTATTATCACATTAATAATGCTATTATGAGTTAAATAAAATTAATATTAATGTTTCAATTGTAGCTACTATGATACTAATAAAATATTGTTGTTTTGTTTTTTTGTGCAACTACATGATGTACATTAAGTAGTAAGTTTCATTTATTAGTTATACATAACTCTTTTAAAAAAAAGAAATAAACTAAAAAGTAAATTCTATTTATCGATTTTAGAAACAAAAAAAATAGAAAGAGTATTTGAAATGAAAATTTGTGCAATAAGATTGGAAAGATGAAAGGTTCAATATGATATAAGATATATATATATATATATACACACACACACATACATATTAATTCTCTAACACTAGTATGCCATGTACCATACTTTTTTATATTTTTGCCTCTTTTTGCTTCATTTTACATCAAATCATTAACTATTAACTCCTTTTAATTCAAATAATTAAGTTGTTAACTCATAAATTGTCATATTAATTATAGGATCAAATTTAATAACATTATTTATAATATATGGTAGAAAAAGAGACAGTTAAACGGTTATGGATTCTTTTACTTCCCATATTATGCAATTTCTTTTACCAATCTCTTAAATTTGAAACCCAAAATGAATAAAAAAAATTGGTAAAACTACATTATACTATGAACACAACCAAAGAAAATAAGTGACATGCAAGATTATGCCAAAAAAAAGATTATGGAAGCTTTCTTTGAACTTCCCTATTATACTATTAACATTAGATTAAATGTATATATATCACCTTTTGTAGTTACTTTGTGGATTCAATCTATTTTTCTAGTTTTGGCAGGAGAAGTGCGAGTGAATTGTGGTTGGATCAAAAACTACATTAATGTGTTTCCACCACTTTCGCAGTTAAGGCAAGAATGCAACTCTTTTATATTTCTATCAAATTTCATCTTTTTGTCACTCCATGTTTTACTATGTATTATTAATTTTAAATTTTTATTTGATTATAAATAGAAAATTTATACAATGCATAAGTTAAAATTAAAGGTATGGTACCCTTCTATAAGCAATCAAAATTCCATGGCGGGGTCATCAATTTGCACTAGTGGTAGCATTCTATAGAAAACAAATATTAACTTGGGTTTGCAAATATGCTACTACTTATTTAGAGGTTTTTGAATAGTTATTTTAGATGAATACTAGATATAGATGTAATTTTTATGAGTTGGTGCAGCTACCCTTATGAACACAACTGTAGTAGTGTTCAATCTCAGTACGACCCTTGCAACCTTAAGTAAATTAATATTCTTTAGAGTGAAGGTTGCTTTCGAAATAAAGAGTTTTGAAAAACAAAAATTTTAGGGTTTTTCTTTTTCTATCCAATTTTCTTATAAGCGAATTTTTCAATATAAAACAATAAAAGAAAATTTTCACACAGCATGGATAATAAAACTAGTTAATTGATTAATAGTAGAGAGAGAAGTAGAAAAGGATATAGAAATGAAAGAATATATGACGATCACAAATCCGATGACTCCTTCCATAATAATTCATAGCAACAATTTGTGATCAAATATGTTTTCTATTATCATTCACCAAAAAATATGTATATTTTTTCTACTGTCCTAAGTGGTGTTTGAATCTCTTTTTGTTGAAACAAAAGTATTCTTCTTTTCTTTCTCACATCTTAAGACCCATAGTTAGGATTTAAGACATGTAAAATAGATGTTTAGACTCTTAATATTTGGAAATACTAAGTGATGTGTCTGTCACCACATATGCGTAGATGAATTAAGGATTCCAGTAAATAGGGAATGTCAAAAATTGTCATTAGAAAGGCAAATCAGTTTGGAGCCACAGAAGGACTAAAAGGGTATTTAGTTAAATTTTTGGGTGTTGTTGTTTGTGAGTCATTCCGTGCATTACAAAGATGTTTGTTGAAGATTTCATTGTTATGTATTGTGTTTATTGCCAGTAAAACAAATAAACGAGCACTGAAAAATAGCAAAGTTGTGGCCTTTTTATGTGCTTCACTAATGCGATATTTACTATCAAGAAGTTACGAGGTACGAGTTAAAACTGATGAAGGTTTTACCAGGATTTGCAAATATGTTATCTATGAAGAAATTTGAAAACTATGACCTTAGGAAGGAAGTTAGATTTGAAAACTCATGTTTGGGCATTTAAATGAATTATTTTTATGGGTTATATTGTTATGTAGTAGATTGAATGAATTTCAGCATTTTAATGAGTTATTTTTATAGGTTTTTATTATTATTTAGTGGGTTGGACAAATTTTCTTAATAAACCTATCTTATTAGCTAGAATTTGGGGGTTAGCATATAAAAAGGGCAAAAAAGATTATTGGAGGAGATGCATCCATTTTTATGAGTGTATGAGCTTCTTTTTTTTTTTGTTCTTTAAGAACTAATTCTAAATTTTTATATTTAAGTGTGTTGATTCAATAGACTTATTTTCTTCAATATTGTTGTTGTTAGTAATAGTGTCTGAATTTTATAGTTCTAGTTCTTAGTTATTTATAACCATTAGATTAAAATTTCAAATCTCTTGACTTTTATTAGGACAATCCTATGCCAACATTGTTATTAAATTTCATTTACATATAATTGGAATTCATATCAACTTGTTTCCATGGTTGCTTAATAAGAGCTCTAAGTCCTATTTGGTATTGCTTTTTCATTGTGGTGCCTTTGGAGCTCTGGAGTTTCCACATTGAAAACCGTTAGGTCAATATTTCAGTTAGCAAACCACTGTGGTGCGCGAAAGCCAAAAACGCATTAGACGTACTTTTAGAAGAAGCTCCAAATTGAAGCTCTTTCCCAACACGGTGCCCACCAGAACCTTTTTATTTATAGAGAAAGGTAAGGGGATGGGCTTTAGGGAGGGGGAAGAGGAAAAAGAGGGAGAATCTTGCGTTGGTTTCCATGGGCTTTGGATGCAGTTGAAATACTAATAATAATAATATATAATTATCAAAATGTTGTATACACCAAATTATTTATTGTTTACATATATATTTTAATTGTATATTCATTATATAATTTTTTCTCCAAAAAGAAAAAAAAAAGGTGAGAGAGGGAGATAGGATCCATGTGGAAGACCAACGCTCTCTTTACGTGGCTCTAACGGTTCTTCTTTTGAAATAAAGAGCGTTTTTCTTCTTAGTTTTCAATGGTCATCCATGGAAGTAAAAGATAGCATTTTAAATGGACAAAATTATTAAACATGGTATATATGTGCATGCGAAATGGCATATTAATTGTTTTTTCTTCCTATATTTTTAAGTGTTTTGGTTTTAGTTTTAAATCTAATTTCCATGGAAATAAAAAGATAGGGAAAATGAACAATTATTAAATTCATAAACAATATTTTTCAAGGCTATTTTCTTATACTTAATTAATAAAGGAAAAAGTTTAAAGAATGATACGAAAAAAATTAAATTAGATTAAAAAATTGATTAAATATGAACCTTTTCTTTTATGATTAAGAAGTAAAACTTTAGAAATAAAAATTATATTGCAAAAAAAAAAAATCTTTGGGATTAATAATTGACTTTTAGTCCATATACATGTTAACAATAACTGAAACAAATCCATTTTGATCTCATTTCATTTTCAAGCTATTTGTATGAAAATTATTATAAAAATTTAGGTAATTTATCCTTTTATTAATTTTTATATGATAATAATAATAATAATAATAACAATAAAGTATTTAATGACATATTACTAATTAGTTGTATCTTTATACAATTATATATTTACAAACAATAATTTTATTTAAATTTATTATTTATCTTGGTAGTTCTTGAATTGAAAGTTTAAAAAATACTTTTGAAAGTTATGTTTTTATAGGAAGGTAACAATCCTCAAATCTAATCCATAAAAGATATAAATAATCATCATTGCTACTAGGCCAAAAGTGGTAATATAAATTTTTTTCTACATTTTGATTTTCTTGAAAATAAGAGTAATGCTATTTCATAACTTTTTTTCCCTCATTATTTTTTTAAACATGAATAATGAACATAAGAGAAAGTATTGATATGACATTTATTTATATTTTAACAATAATGTATGAAGTTATATATTGTATTATATTGATATATATATATATATATATATATTACTCTAATCTAGATTATCTTATTTATATAAAATATTTTATTCTTCAAAAGTAAAGTATGTAGATTACTTAAAAATATATATAAATTATAATATACTTTGTATTAAATTTATTCAACTTAAATCACTTATATCTATTAATATATTGTATTAATTAAACTTTTAATCTTAATCTTAATATATATATATATATATATATATATATATATATATATAATTAAATTGCTCAAATATAATAAAATACATATACATACATACATATATAATACTTATATTATACATATAAGCTTTAAACTTTTTAATTCAATAATTGATTCAATTCTTCCAATCTTATTTTTAACATAATAAATACCCAAACACTTATATTTTTCATTTGTATATGTACAAGGTTATATTGATCTTTCAACACTATTCTTGGTTATCATTTTATATTTGCATTATTTTTAAATAATAAATATGATATAGTTATGTATAATATACTAATTACAATATTATAATTTAGAATATAATAACAATTTCGTTTTAATTCAAATATGTCTATGAGTATTAACATATAATAAAATACAATATATCATACTAAAATGAGTTTTCACTATATTAATTTTAAAATATTTATTTTAATTATAACAAATTTTCTTTTAGCTAAAATCAATCATCCTTGTAATTAAAAAATACGCTATCAAAGTTTTTAATCTCATAATCAAAGATAAATAAAAATAGTCCTTATCAACTTAAATAGAATGAAATTTTTTTTTGTTTTTGAACATTAAGTTGTATATATGTGAGAAACATCTTATTGCTAATATTGTGGAACATTGATTAGAGATTTTAATATCCTCCTTCTATATTTTTTATCCATCTTATGCAACAAAGAGAAAAGTTAAACTCATCTCAATCAATAATAAAACATCTTGAGGTTTCTAATGATGTCAAAAATTCTAAATCCCAATATATCAAATATAATAAACTAGACTTGTGATTATAAATACATATAGGTAGGTTCCAACAATTTGTTCCTCTTTACCTATGGGTTTCTAAATCTTTTTGAAATATCACTAAGTGCTAGAAATGTTCTTGCAACATTAAGAGAGATATTTCCACCCATCACCTCCATTGGCAATGCTGAATTGCCTAAAATTTCATTATATGTTTATTTAATAAAAATTCGATTTATTCTTAACAATTTTCTTTAAATACCATAAAAATTAGGAGAGAGAGACAAACATAGACAAAGAGAAAGAAAAAATGCATGAGAGATACAAACTTTGAAAATAACAAAATAAAGCAATTAAATTTTCCCATGGATCTAATGCTTCTAAATGTTCATATTTATTACATTTCTATACCTATTTGATTTCTTATGATTGGTACATTAATATAATGTTCATAATTTAATGTATGTAGATTGACATTTTTAGCTTGTTAAGCCACCCATTTTAATTTTGAAACTAAAACTAAGGGTTCAATGACTTTGTTATAAAGCCATACAAATGATTGTTAATTTGTTGTTTTGATGGTAAGGCAGAAGTTCCCAATATTGGATTGCTTGATATGTAAAGAAATGTGTTCTCTATTTAGGATAACAAAAAATTTCATAACAATTTTGAATGATTACCTATAGTTAATTTTTTTCTTTTGTATTAATTTCAAATTATTATTGGAATGTAATGTTATTAACACTTTATTTTGTTAGAAGTTTAAACATATTTTGCAACATAACAAAAGATAATACACAACATGAAAGAAAATATGAATTTTACAACAACATATTAATATGAATATTATTGTCACAAATAATAGTGTTATTATGAGTTAAATAAAATTAATATTAATGTTTTAGATAAACCATAATAGCTACTATGATACCAATGAAATATTGTTGTGTTTTTTGTGCTACTGCATGATGTTCATTAAGTAGTGAGTTTCATTTATCAGTTATGCAAAAAATTAGAAAAAATAAAATAAAAGTAACTTTCATTTATCAATCGTAAAAACAACAAAAAAGTCGAAAAGGAGTATTTAAGATGAAAACTTTTTCAGTAAGAGTGGAAAGGTGTAAATTTCAATACAATCTCTTATATATATATATATATATATATATATATATATATATATATATATATATATATACATACATACATATACATATACTAATCTTGGGGCACCAATATGCCACTTTTCATACTTTTCTATATTTTGCCTCTTTTTACCTTATTTTGCATCAAATGATTAACTTTTAACTCTTTTTAATTAAACTAATTATGTTGTAACTCATACAATTGTCACATTAATTATAAGATCAAACTTAATAACATTGTTTATGATATTTGGTAATGAAAGAGATTGTTAAACATTTATGGATTCTTTTGCTCCTAATATTTTGCAATTTCTTTCTCTAATCTCTTAAATTTGAAACCCAAAATGAATAAAAAAATTGTTGAATTGTGAAATTGTTTTATGAGAGGCTTAACCCTTAGATAAGCACATTCTATTTCATAATATAGCGTGCTCAAGTTGGGTAAGGTTATGGGGTAGACTAATCACAAATGGGGGGAGTTAGTTATTAGGCAATTATCATTTATGGAAAAGGATAATGGAGACTATTGAGTTCATTCTGATTATTAATGTGGGTAAAGGATGTTTTTCCTTATTATAAGTATTTGCTCAATTAATGTTAAAGGATTAGGAAGGTCCATAAAATAAGTAATGGGTTTGGATGATAGTCATGTGATCAAACAATTTAATGAGTTTGTGTACAATATAGAATTGGTGGATTTACCTATATAGGGGAGGAGATGCACTTGGTGCAATCTATGAGAGTCTATTAATAAGCCAAGTGGATAGATTCTTCATTCAAGTTAATTAATTGGTAACACTACCCAACTTAAAGTAGTGGGGTGTTCATAACTATTTCTCATATCACTTTACGTTATGTATACAAGTAGATGACACAAATTGAGAGCCAATTCTATTTAGATATTTTAATCATTAAAGTGACAATAAAGTGCTAAGGAAGGGAATTGAAGTTTGTGGTTGAAACACTTAGGGAGGAGATATCTAGAGTATGCTCTTTGTGATCAAATTAGGTTTGTAAAAAGTTTTTTGAAGTCCTAAAGTGCAAAGGAAAAAAAGGAAAGGCAAAGGAATTTGAGGATAATAGAAATAAGGGTGGAGCAATTAACTTTAAAGTACGAAATTCAATATTTATAAGATGGGAAAAGAAAGAAACTTTAAAGTTTGAAAGGGTAGATACTGTGATCTTATAAAGCCCATTTGTTGTATTAAAGGTGTGAGATGAAAGAAGGGGCTATGATGGGAATAAAGTGCCTAGGCTGAATAGGTTTAAGCTTAATTTCATTAAACACCACTAAAAGGTGAAGGAGCAAAATGAGATAAAGTTCATATAAGATTTTCATGTGAATGGTATATTATGCAAATATCTCACCTTACCTTTTTTTTATACTATTGCTGAAGATTCATGGAGTAGTGTTTCTAAGTTAGTTTCACTCAATCCTTTTGGTAAGTTTTGTTTACATGATATTGGCTAAGGTACTATCTAGATAATTCAGATTGATAATTAAGTTATGGGGGAGTCTCAATTTTTATGGGGATTGTAATATTTTATATAGCATTGTCATAGCCATTAAGACAATTAAAGAAATGAAAAAAGGGAAGGAATTAGGGTTATTTATAAAGATTGATTTTTAAAAAGCATACAACATAATGGAAAGGAGTTATTTAATGGATTTATTAAAATGTATGGGTTTTAGTAACAAGTGGAGACAATGGATGTCATAATGTATCTACACCATAACTTTCAATTCTAATTTATGGTAATTCCTTTTAACAATTCAATATGGTGAGGGGACTATAGTAAGGGGATCCATTTTCTTTATTTTTTTCATTTTAGTAGTAAAGGATTTAAACTTTTTATTTGGAAAAGGGAGGGAATAGGGTCTTATAAAGATGATATGTGGTTAACATATTTGTAGTTGGTCCACCATCATCTTTAATAAAGCTAATAAGGAGTTTATAAAGAATTATAAAAGAATCCATAGATGTAATCCATGTTGTGCAAGATTGAAGGTGAATTTAGCAAAGATAGTTAAGCATGGAATTAAGGGGTATGACACAAAGATTCAGAGATAGACTAACTTTTATAATTACAAGGTTAAGTCTTTCCTTATGAAATATCTTAGGCTTTTATTAGGGGTGAATCCAAGAATAAATGGTTTATGGGACTTTATCATTTAAAAGATAATGCTTAAATTGGAAAAGTGAAAATAAAATTTCTATTTATGGCTAGGAAGTTAGTCCTTTTAAAATTTTATTTGCGATTTCTTTTATTGTATTATATGTCCATATTTAACATGCTAAAATGAGTAAAAAAATGGCTAGGAAAGATACAATGACCCTTCTTTTAGGGGGAAGAGAATGATTGCTGATATATGCATCATGTTAATTAGGATGTTCTATGTAAAAAAAAATAGTGTTATAGTGAGCTAAGGATTGAGAAATTAAAAGATGGTAACTTATGGCTATTGTTGAAATGGTTGTGGAGGGTATGAAATATAAAGGGCATGTTATGGGCAAGTGTCCTCAAGGTATGATATGACAAGTATAAGGCATAGCTATAAAAGTAGTTGGTGAGATATTCATAAATGTTGCCGATGTAGAAAAGGGTGTTCAATATAGTAGAGAGATGTAGAGAATACGAGGAAGATGAAATCCAATTTTAGCTTTTTAATAAAGAATGGTAGGAAGGTAGATCTTTAAGGTTTAGGTATAAATAGGTTACACTACTTTAATATAAAGTTTTCCCTATATGTTTAGTTAAGTAATTCAAAAGACTAATCTAATTTACAATTTTGATCAATGGACAGAAGGTAGGTAAGTATGGAGAATTTTATAGCGTTACAAGCTCTTTGACCAGCAGAAAGATATGCATGCTAAATTTATGAGTTTGTTAAACATTCAAAGGCTCTCAACAAAGGAGAATGATAGGCTAATGTGATGAGTTGAAAGAAATGGTGCATTTATCAAAAGGTCATTTTGTAATTTACAAGATTATGTTTTGTAGAAAGTATAACACAATGCTATCTTAAGTATGTTAGAGGTTAATTCCTCCAAAGGTAAAAAGTCTTTAGTGATAATTAGTCATTAAGCGGTTACCATTTAAGAGCATTTATGGTTGATTAGTAAGGATTGAGATTAAGACAAGAAATGCACGCAATTTGTTGTTAGGTATTAGGATCTACTTCACACTTATTTCTTCATTGTGACCTTATTTAGGCAATATGGTGTAAATGTTTGAGGTGGTGAGATATTTTGTGGGTAGTTCATAGGTTGGTAAAATAAACATAGGAATTATAATATGGACTAGAATATGGATGTACATTGAAAGAAATCTAATTGATGAGATTTTATGCAATTGCCTAGTTTGTGTAATTAGTTAAGAATGAGAGAACCTTTTATGGCAAAGCTTTTTTGATAGAAAAAGTTTGTAACATAATTTGCATTAAAATGTAGTAGTAGTCAAAGACTAAATATCCCTAAAAATAATTTTATAATTGATGATTTTTTTTTGTTCAATCTTAATAATATTTGACTTGTTAATTATAAGACAATTACTAATTAAAAAATGTTTGCAATTGATCAATAGAGATAATGATCAAGATAGGAAATGTACAATTTATAACGAGACACTAAAATCTATTTCTCACTTATTTCTTCATTGTAACATTATTTTGGTAGTATAGTGTAAGTATTTTAAGAGGTAAGGTATTTTGTGGATGGTTATAGGGTTAGTCAACTAAGAATAAATATTATGGTATGGATTAAGACAAAAATATAAGTCGAGAAATTTAGTCAATAAGATTTTATGTAATTGCATGGTCTGTGTAGTTGGCTAGAAATGATAAGATCTTTTATAGCAAACCTTTCTTGATAGAAAAAGTGCATGACTTGATTTGCATTAAAATGTAATGGTGGCCGAACATTTAGTGATCCAAAAATAATTTTATAATTACTAATTTTTTATTCAATCTTAATAATATTTGATTTGTTAGGAGGAGCACATTCCAGTTATTTGGCATAAGAGGCATATTGATGGGTTTACTAAAATTTCATATGAATGTGACTATAACTAATTCATTTGGGATACTAAGAATATGCCTTTTTTCTTAAAGCGGTAGCCACCTTGACTATTAATGAGATGGAGTTGTTATTAATCAGGGAGACGATATTACTATAAATTTAATAATATTTTATTTTATTTATTTACATATTTTATTATTTTTTTTATACATCTAGTAGTTTTTTTAAATACAATTTGAAAAAAAAATTATATATTATTATTATTTTAATATGAGGTCCTGCATCGTTATTATGAGTCCCAATAAAGAGACACTTGCTGAAAATGGGCATTAAATAGCATTGAAGGATTCTCTTCCAAACACATTAAATAGCATTAAATATTCTAACGTTTATTTTAGCAATAACATATTTATTTTATGGCGGCATTAACATCTCTTCTCAAATAACACATTCAGTTGTCTACAAGAATCATCATTACCAAAACCAAATGCAAAAATTTTGCAAATTTCATTGAGCTCATAAGTGTAATCATTTCTTAATATGAATGTGACTGTAACTAATTCATTTGGGGTAGTAAGAATAAGTGGAAAAGATGAGAAAAGTTTTATGCCTTTTTTTTTTCACATCAAGTATTAATGGGGTGGAATTGTTATTAATTAGAGAGACGTTATTACTATATTTTATTTGACTTATTTACACATTTTGTTACACTTTTGTACGTATCAGTTATTTTTTTTTTGAAAAAATAAAAATTTTTAAAATATATATTATTATTTTAATGAGGTGTCTTGCACCGAATTCAAAAAAAGATACTCTTGCTGAAAGTGGGCATTAAATAGCATTAAAGGAGTCCCCTTCAAAATACATTAAATAGCATTAAATATTCTCTTTAACAGTTATTTTAGCAATAACATATTTATTTTATGGCCACATAAAATCTCTTTTTAAATAGCATTCTCAGTTGTTTGCAAGAACCATCGTTACCAAATCCAAATGCCATAAACTTACGATCTAATCATTTCTTGTTTCCTAGAGTATAAGTATAAGCACTTCATTTCCGTCACTTCATGGCGGATAAATCCTTCGTGTCAGTTTTGTTTGTTGTGCTCCTGCTCCTACAACAACAGGTTGACTACACAAAGGCATCAAGGCCACTAGATATTCGTCCACCACTGATTCCTCCAAGCTATCCCATTAAGCCCAAACCTCCATCTATCGATGGGCAGACGATCCATCATTACCGCCTGATTGAGACAGAAACTTTTAGACCAACAACTCCAGGCCATAGCCCTGGTGCTGGCCATGGTGCTCCCAAACCTCCTCTTTAATAAACCATTCCATGGTGAGCTTTCGCAGCATGTAAAAAGAATAATACTTGGAAGTTAACTCTATGGTGGGAAATATGGCCTTCAAGTATCCACTGAGTTACTTCCATACTCGAGCTTTTTAGCCATGGCGAGCTAGGGCTTTGTATTTGCACTGTGCTTCCATTATGGAAAAGTTAGTAACATGCATGCATGCTAGCTATATTATAAACTTTTTCGGTGGTATGATCTATCATATTTATTATGCATTCTAATCTCCTTATTGAGCATCCTGTGCTTTTAGGATTCACACGCCGCAACACGTTTGACTACTCCTGTCTCATGCTCTCTCTACCAACCTCTAACTAGTGCAATATGACTGCAGCAGCTATGAGTCTAACAAATAAGAGTGTTGATATTGCTTTTTCACTGTGGTGCGTTTGGAGCTCTGGAGTTTCCACATTGAAAACCGTTAGGTATATATTTCAGTTAGCAAACCACTGTGGTGCGCGAAAGCCAAAAACGCATTAGACGTACTTTTAGAAGAAGCTCCAAATTGAAGCTCTTTCCCAACACGGTGCCCACCAGAACCTTTTTATTTATAGAGAAAGGTAAGGGGATGGGCTTTAGGGAGGGGGAAGAGGAAAAAGAGGGAGAATCTTGCGTTGGTTTCCATGGGCTTTGGATGCAGTTGAAATACTAATAATAATAATATATAATTATCAGAAAATGTTGTATACACCAAATTATTTATTGTTTACATATATATTTTAATTGTATATTCATTATATAATTTTTTCTCCAAAAAGAAAAAAAAAACGTGAGAGAGGGAGATAGGATCCATGTGGAAGACCAACGCTCTGTTTACGTGGCTCTAACGGTTCTTCTTTTGAAATAAAGAGCGTTTTTCTTTTTAGTTTTCAATGGTCATCCATGGAAATAAAAGATAGCATTTTAAATGGACAAAATTATTAAACTTGGCATATATGTGCATGTGAAATGGCATATTAATTGCTTTTTCTTCCTATATTTTTAAGTATTCTGGTTTTAGTTTTAAATCTAATTTCCATGGAAATGAAAAGATAGGGAAAATGAATAATTATTAAATTCATAAACAATATTTTTCAAGCCTACTTATACTTAATTAATAAAGGAAAAAGTTTAAAGAATGATATGAAAAAAATTAAATTAGATTAAAAAAATTGATTAAATATGAACCTTTTCTTTTATGATTAAGAAGTAAAACTTTAGAAATAAAAACTATATTGCAAAAAAAAAAAAAGATCTTTGGGATTAATAATTGACTTTTAGTCCATAAACATGTTAACAATAACTCAAACAAATCCATTTTGATCTCATTTTCATTTTCAAGCTATTTGCATGAAAATTATTACGAAAATTTAGGTAATTTATCCTTTTATTAATTTTTATATGATAATAATAATAATAATATTACTAATTAGTTGTATCTCTATACAATTATATATTTACAAACAATAATTTTATTTAAATTTATTATTTATCTTTATAGTTGTTGAATTGAAAGTTTAAAAAATACTTTTGAAAGTTATGTTTTTATAGGAAGGGAACAACCTCAAATCTAATCCATAAAAGATACAAAATAATCATTATTGCTACTAGGCCAAAAGTGGTAATATAATTTTTTTTTCTACATTTTGATTTTCTTGAAAATAAGAGTAATGCTATTTCATAACTATTTTTCCCTCATTATTTTTTTAAACATGAATAATGAACATAAGAGAAAATATTGATATGACATTTATTTATATTTTAACAATAATGTATGAAGTTATATATTGTATTATATTGATATATATTACTCTAATCTAGATTATCTTATTTATATAAAATATTTTATTCTTCAAAAGTAAAGTATGTAGATTAATTAAAAAATTATATAAATTATAATATACTTTCTATTAAATTTATTCTACTTAAATCACTTATATCTATTAATATATTGTATTAATCAACTTTTAATTTTAATCTTAATATATATATATATATATATAAGCTTTAAACGTTTTAATTCAATAATAGATTCAATTCTTCAAATTTTATTTTTAACATAATACATACCCAAACACTTCTATTTTTGATTTGTATATGTACAAGGTTATGTTGATCATTCTACACTATTCTTGGTTATCATTTTATATTTGCATTATTTTTTAAATATTAAATATGATATAGTTATGTATAATATACTAATTAAAATATTATAATTTAGAATATACTAACAATTCCGTTTTCATTCAAATATGTTTATGAGTATTAACATATAACAAAATACAATATATCATATTAAAATGAGTTTTCACTATATTATTTTTAAAATATTTATTTTAATTATAAAAATTTTTATTTTAATTAAAATCAATCATCCTTGTAATTAAAAATAAGCTACCAATGTTTTTAATCTCATAATCAATGATAAATAAAAATAGTCCTTATCAACTTAAATAGAGTCAAAAGTTTTTTGTTTTTGAACATTAAGTTGTATATATGTGAAAATAATCTTGTTGCTAATATCGTGGAACATTGATGAGAGTTTTTAAGATCTTCTTTCCATATTGTTTATCCATCTTATGCAACAAAGAGAAAAGTTAAACTCATCTCAATCAATAATAAAACGTCTTGAGGTTTCTAATGATGTCAAAAATTCTAAATACTAATATATCAAATATAATAAACTAGACTTGTGATTATAAATACATATCGGTAGATTCCAACAATTTGATCTTCTTACCCTTTGGGTTTCCAAATTCTTTTTGAAATATCACTAAGTACTAGAAATGTTCTTGTAACATGAAGAGAGATATTTCCACCCATCACCTCCATTGGCAATGTTGACTTGCCCAAAATTTCATTACATGTTTATTTAATAAAAATTCAATTTATTCCTAACAATTTTCTTTAAACACTATAAAAATTAGGAGAGAGAGACAAAAATAGACAAAAGAGAAAGACAAAATGTATGAGAAATACAAACTTTGAAAATAACAAAATAAAGCAATTAAAATTTCCTATGGATCTAATGCTTTTAAATTTTCATATTTATTACATTTCTTTACTTATTTGATTTCTTATGATGGATACATTAATATAATGTTCATAATTTAATGTATGTAAATTGACATTTTTAGCTTCTTAAGCCACCCATTTTAATTTTGAAACTAAAACTAAGGATTCGATGACTTTGTTATAAAGCCATACAAATGATTGTTAATTTGTTGCTTTGAGGGTAAGGCAAAAGTTTTCAATATTGGATTGCTTGATATGTAAAGAAATATGTTCTCTTTTTAGGATAACAAAAAAATTTCATAACAATTTTGAATGATTACCTATAGTTAATTTTTTCTTTTGTATTAATTTCAAATTATTATTGGAATGTAATGTTATTAACACTTTATTTTGTTAGAAGTTTAAACATATTTTGCAACATAACCAAAGATAATACACAACATGAAAGAAAATATGAATTTTACAACAACAAAATTATAGGAATATTATTGTCACAAATAATAGTGCTACTATGAGTTAAATAAAATTAATATTAGTGTTTTAGATAAACCATAATAGCTACTGTGATACCAATGAAATATTGTCATGTTTTTTGTGCTACTACATGGTGTTCATTAAGCATTGAGTTTCATTTATAGGTTATGCAAAAAATTAGAAAAATAAAAAGTAACTTTCATTTATCAATCGTAAAAGCAACAAAAAGTTGAAAAGAAATAGTTAAGATGAAAATTTTTGCAGTAAGAGTGGAAAGGTGTAAATTTCAATACAATCTCTGATATATATATATATATACACACACACTAATCTTAGGGCACCAATATGCCATATGTCATACTTTTCTATATTTTTCCCTCTTTTTACCCTATTTTACATCAAATGATTAACTTTTAACTTTTTTTAATTAAACTAATTATGTTGTTAACTCAAAATTTGCACATTAATTATAGGATCAAACTTAATAACATTGTTTATGATATTTGGTGGTGAAAGAGATAATTAAACATTTATGGATTCTTTTACTCTTTATATTTTGCAATTTCTTTCTCTAATCTCTTAAATTTGAAATCCAAAATGAAAAAAAAATTATTGAATTATGAAATTGTTTTATGAGAGGCTTAACCCTTAGATGAGCACATTCTATTTCATAATGAGGGAGTCACTAAGAGTGCTCAAGCTAGGTAAGGTTATGAGGTTAACCTCACAAAAGGGGGGAAAGGGGGGAGTTAGTCATTAAGCAATTATCATTTATGGAATAGGATATTGGAGACTATTGAGTTGATTTTGATTATTAATATGCGTAAAGGATGTTTTTTCTTATTATGAGTATTTGTCTGATTAATATTAGAGGATTAGGGATACCCACAAAATAGGTAATGGGTTTGGATGATAGTCACGTGATGCAACAATTTAAGGAGTTTATGTACAATATGGAGTTGGTGGATTTACCTATATAGGGGAGCAGATGCATTTGGTACAATCTATGAGAGTCCATTAATAAGCCAAGTGGATGGATTCTTAATTCAAGTTAATTAATTGGTAACACTACCAAACTTAAAGTAGTGGGGTGTTCATAACTATTTCTCATATCACTTTAGGTTATGTATACGGGTAGATGACACAAATTAAGAGCCAGTTTTATTTAGATATTTTAATCATTAAAGTGACAATAAAGTTTTAAGGAAGGAAATTAAAGTTTGTGGTTGAAACACTTGGGGGGGATACATCTAGAGTATGTTCTTTGTGGTCAAATGAGGTTTGTAAAAAGCTTTTTTAAGTCCTAGAGTGCAAAGGAAAAAGTGGAAAGGTAGGGGAATTTGAGGATAATAGGAATAACGATGGAGCAATTAACTTTAAAGTAGGAGATTCAATATTTATAAGATAGGAAAGGAAAGAAACTGTTGTAGGCAAGCGATGATTATTAAATTGCCTTTAAGAAGTGTGAACAGGAATGACTTCCTTTAGATGTTTTGTCTTTAATAGTTTGTGTTGGCCGGTTTCTCTCTTTGGATAGTTTCTCTTTGTGTTGGCCAAATAGTTGGTTGGACATCCTCTCTCTTTCAGCCGGTGGTGGTTTTGTCGTTCACTCTTTCGTTTTGGCGTGCTGTTTTGTGTTTGGATGTTCGACCTTTTCTGATTTGTGATTTGCTGTCCACCCTCTCTTGCTATCTAGTCGTGCACTCTCTCTTTGTTTTCTAGTCGTTCCTCCCTTGTTTTCTCTTTGGTCGATCACCCACCTTTGCCGTTTATGCTGTTTTTTCGTGTAGGGTAGGGTTTTTCTTTCTTGATTGTCTCTTTGGTTGGTCGGTTGTATAGGTTTTCCAAATGGTTGAATTGCTGACCCACTCCAAGGTTTGTCTTCCAAGGCCTTTATATACTCTCTTCTATGAAACCCTAATAGGGCATACGTGACAGATTTACATTCTTGCACTTACGCGGTAGATTTACTTTCTTACCCTTCCATGTGGCTTTACTTTCTTGCTTACTTAAACCTAGTTGACAACAATTACAACCCATACAAGGCTGTGGGAACAATAATCTCCCCCTTTGTAATTGTTGGCAACACTCACAACAAAAGCCATTATACAACAATTTCAACTCCCTCTAAATATGCATTCCCCATTTTTTAACAACTCCTCTTGCATTGTTGCTTCTCTTTTCCTTTGCCAATTAATTATAAATTTGAAAAACTCGCAAAGTAGAAATAGAAGATTTACCTGAACTTCAGGCTTGAAGAGGCATTTACATAGATAGACTCAATCTGTGCTTTTAAACAGTTCTGTGAACAGAGGTTTAGTTAGAATATCTGAAATTTGATCATTAATGCCAACATAGTCCAACTGAATTACACCTTATTCCACTTGATCTTTGATGAAGTGATATCGAATGTCAATATGCTTGCTCCTCAAATATTGAACTGGATTCTTGTTGAGATCAATAGCATTTTGATTATTACAAAGTACAATCACTGGTAAGTTCACTTCAACACCTAAATTGAATAATTGTCTTTGCATCTATATCACTTGAGTACATGTTGTACAAGCAGCCATATATTTAATCTTAACTATGCTCAAAGCAACACTATTTTGCTTTCTACTTAACCATGCAACACACTTTGAACCCAAGTAGAAACTGTAGCCACTAGTTGATTTTCTATCATCTGTACTTCCTGCCCAATTTGTATAAGTGTATACTTGTAGTTTTATAAAATCCATGACAGGATACCACAAACCCATTTCTAGTGTCCCTTTGAAGTGTCTTAGGATTCTTTTCACTGACAACACATGAGATTCCTTAGGATCAGCTTGGATTTATTAATAATGCACACAGTTTGCATAAGATCAGGCCTTGATGCTGTATGGTACAGAAGGCTTCCTATCATCTTCTTGTACTCTGTAGGGTTTGTACTCCTTCCCTCTTGATCTTTTGTTAACTTACAGCCCACTGTCATCGGGGTACTAATAGGTCTGCTATCCTCTATGCCAAACTTTTTCAGTGTCTTTTTGGCATATTTCATCTGAGAAATAAAAATATCTTCTTCACACTGTTTTATCTATAATCCAAGAAAGTAAGTCATTTCTCCAATCAATGACATCTCAAATTCCTTATCTTCTGTGCAAATTCTTGGCATAGCTCAGAGTGATCCCCTTTAAAGATAATGTCATCTATATATACTATGGTTATCAGTTAGCCTTTCTTTGAGTTGAAAACATATAAGTTATTATCAATTATTCCTCTTCTAAAGTTTAACCTTCTCAAATACACATCCAGCCTGTTGTACCATGCTCTTGGGGCTTGCTTAAGACCATACAAGGCTTTCTTCAATTAGCACACATGTGTCTCATCCTTATTGATTTGTACTCTATCAAGTTGTTCGAGATACACTTCTTTCAAGAGCCCGTTCAGAAAGGCTGATTTCACATCCATCTGATAAATTTTATACCTTTTATGTACTACCAAAGTTAGGAACATTCTAATAGTTTCTAACCTTGCCACTGGTGCAAAAGTTTCATCAACATCTACTCTTTCTATCTGAGTGTAACCTTTGTTCCTCACCACCTTGCCATCTTTATTGTGTTTATTCCTAAACACCCATTTTGCTCCTATGACATTCTTGTTAGTGGATCTTAGAGCCAGCTCCCATGTATCATTCTTCTTGACTTGATCCAACTCCTCATTAATAGCTTTGACATATGCTTTATCTTGTATAGCCTTTTCAATAGATTTAGGATTAACTTATGAAAGTAAAGCAGTAGCTCCCACAATTTTTCTTCTTATTGTAAATCCTGCTGATGAGTCACCTATGATCTGATTTCCTTAATGAGCATTGGTCCATATTTTCTTTGTCCTTCTTTCTTGCACAGTCTTAGTTGCAAGAGGATCTCTTTTTTCATCTTTAGACTCACTCTTCTCCGATTCTAAACTTACTTCTTGTTCCTTTTCTTCAGGTTGGTCAGCTTCTTCATATACATTGAAGCCATCTTCTTCATTGTACTTAGCTTCTCCATTCTGTATTGTTTTCAAATTTTCATCTCATATCACTGGACGTGATCACTTTTCCCAGCTTATGCAGGAAAACTCTATAACCTTTAGTTGACTAACAGATGTTAGATTATATCTGAGTCCTTCAATGTGCAAAACATCTTTTAGCTTTCCTTTTCCAATATTTATTGACCCCTAACCATTTATGTTGAGTAAATCATCATTGTTAAACTTGACTCTGCCTTCTCTTGACTTTTTTAACTTTGACAATTTACTCTTATCTCTCATCATATGTGAATTGCATCCACTGTCAAGGATCTACTGCTTATCCTTGTAGTCAGTTTTAAGTGCAATTTCATCTATATTAGCTACCTCCCTTTAGCTTTATATTAATTCTTTTGAACTGGCTGGAAGATAGCTTTCTCTTTTTTTCTTAGCTTTGACTGCACCACTTGTTTTCACTATGCCATTGAGTGCCTTGTCTTGCTCAGGGAGAAGTGTCATGCATTTTTTGGCATTATGGTCATCCTGCCCACACCTTTCACATTGTTCCAAGTCTACTAATATAGCAAACTTGTTCTTTAACCACTGGTTTGGGCTTTCACCAACAATCCTTGTCAGCGTATCCTTACCTTTTACAATATGTGCAAAAACTCATGACAAGTGTTCTCTTCTGAATTCTGTATTATCTCCCCCTATATACAGCATTATATCTTCTCAAGTTGGAGATGTATATTAGCCTTCTCTACTAGTAGTTACTCACCTTATGACCCCAAACTCCACAATAATGATAGTGACCTTGAAGTTACCTCTTCTTGGGTCTATTCACAGCTTGTTTTCTTCTGTTCATTACTTGCTATGTAGGTAAAGTTGCTGGCTTCTTTGCTTATATGACTTTCATTTTAATCACCTTCTCCTTCTTCTGTTCAATCGTAGCCCTTTGTTCGCTGACCTTCTTTTCTTCATTTTTGTTTGCCAATCTAGGTTGCTTTTTCAGATCTTCTTTATTCTCAGTTATCGTCTCCTGAGTCACAACCTTCTCTTTCAATTTCCGTGGCAAATTCTTATTATTTTTAGGTAATGTAGCCTTAGATTGCTGCACTTTCTCTTCATTTTTCTTTTCTTTTACAGAACTTGTTTCTCCCATCATTTCAAACTTCTACAAGTTGTCTTCACTCCTTTTGAGTTGTTACTGAAGTCTTAGCAACTCTTTCTCCATTTCTTCAATTTTTAAAGCCCTTGAGCCAAGCTCTATTGTAAGGTCTTCACATATTTTGATAAGTTCTTCAAATCATCTCTTCAAGTCAATATGTTCGGCCTTTATTTCATTTTTTGACTTTTTGCTTCCTCAGACTTTGCTTTAACTTGTTTTATGTGAGCCTCCAACCTTTTTATGGTTTTGCCCCTTCTGATTATCTCCTTTAAAGCTGCTTCTAACTTAGCTTCAAGATCTGGTTCTTCCTCATCAACCTTCTCTCCCTCTTTAGAGGTTGAACTACCACCTTGAACTAATACCCTAAAGGCATGCTCATCTAATAAGTCTTCATCTTACTCCTCATCAGCTTCTTTTATTTGACTCACATAACTCTTGAATAAGTCTCTCTTCTTCTGTGGGTTGGCAATCTTCTTATTGGACTTATTTGATTTGAATGATGGTTTTCTCTATCTTGAATTTTGCTTATCATTACCATCCTCATCTTCATCATCAAGTTTCACTTTGTATTGAGAAGCAAAGTGTCCAGTCTACCCACAACAATAACATCTCGAGGACAATTGTCCTTTTCCCTTCTTAGACCCCTTTTTGAACTTCCTTGTGAAATATGCCAACACTTCACCTTCACTTTCTTCCTAATCATCATAATCATCCTCACTAGATGATTCTTCCTCTTCCTTTATCTTCAAGTGTTTCATAGCTTTGAAAACTGCCTCCTTTGATACCTTTGATGTTGAGGTGCTATCTATTGACTTTATCCTTTTCTCATGTGCAATGAGATTGCACTAGAGATCATGTAGAGACATAGAATTGAGATCTCTACTCTCCTCTATGGCTATTACCTTTGAGGCAAACCTCTTAGGCAGAATTCTCAGAATTTTTTTCACAATAGATGAGTCCTTTTTCTTCCCATGACTTCTTAGATCATTTAAAGCATTAATAACTCTGATGAAGAACTCCTGGACTATCTCATTTTTCTGCATTCTGAGAAATTTATATCTCTCATTGAAAACTTGAAGTTTGGCCTCCATCATTCTGTCATCACCTTTATAGACTTTCTGTAATCTGTCCCATATCTCCTTAGTAGATTTGTAATCTATAACTTTAGCATACTCAGCATCTGTCAATGTTGAAATTATGATGTCTAAGACCTTCCCATTTATCTGGGGTTGGGTCTTTAACTTCTTCTGGAGCTATAAAACCCTCCTATACAGATTTCACCACTTTCATGCCCAAGGTTGCAAATACCACTTGCATTCTCACTCTCCACATATGGTAGTTGGTTCCGTTGAAAATTGAAACCTTCTTGTTATAAGTAATGTTAGTGCTGATATCGACTTCCATTTCTCAATATACTGAACCAATTAAATTTTCTAAAACCCTTCAAACTAGTACACCAAGCTATTAAGTTTCAAACTGGTGAACTTGTGCTCTGATACCAATTGAAGTTCTTAACTTTACCTTAGGATCTACTAGTTTGTGATACTAAGAAGGGGGGCGAATCAGTATCACCACAATTTGTAGATATGTGAACAACTTTAAACTCTTATTAAAAATGAACTCTTTCCCAAATTCAACTAAGGTAGATATATTGCTACCTACTAATCACAATAGTCCCCAAAGTCACCTTTTAGACACCTGACCTATTAGGTCTTTGTTAGGTTACGAGTTGGTTGATACTTTTGCTACGTTCACACAACTCAATTCAAAACATAGGACGTAAAACAAAATAAGGACACCCAAGATTTACGTAGTTCCTTCAACATGACGTACATCTATAGTGGTAGGGACTCTCCATCTACCGAGAAAATCTACTATACCTGAGAATACCAGTTACAATGGATGTCTTAATCCTCTATTCCTTTCACTATTGCAAATACTAAGCAAGTGCAATACAAAAAGTGTCACTTACTATATCTATCCTTCTTCTAGCTTGTCTTGTCTCTGTTGAATTGAATGGCTACTTCACTGCCGCATAGAAGTTCACCACAATGCTCTCTAACCTCTTTTGAAGAAATTTGAAAATATGTTGAGTTCTTTCAATGCTTCGTCGAATTCCTTCTTTAGGTTGTCTTACATAGCTCCTACTTTCACCATCTCACAATCTCACCTGTCTCCTATTACACGATCTCACTATCTCAGGATTGGCCTCATGTTTTTGATTTTTCGTTCCACGTCTCACTGCCTGCCTCACGTTTTTAGTTTGGCATTTCGTGTCTCATGCACATTTCTGGTTTGCAAGCTTTGCTGGTTTCATAACTCACGTACATTTTTGGTTTACATGCCTTGCTAGTCACATGCCTCACGCACATTTCTGGTTTGCTCTTGTCCGTTTCACACCTCTAGGCAGCTTGGTTTGCTCTCCCAGTGGTTTCTCTTTCATGGTTTCTCCTCTCTTCCCTTACAGACTGTGTGTTGTCTCCTTTTTTACCACTGGTACATTTGCCTCTCCTCTTATAGTGAGTCACACAGTTTTCTTCTAGTTGTTGCCCAATTTCCTATGTGTTCACTCTTGCTATCCAGCTAGTTTACTCTTCCTTATTGTAGGGTTTTGACTCACCAAGGTCTCACTTATTGTTGGTGTGTTGCGACTGTGCTCTCCTTATTGCCGTTCACCTTGCCTTGGTCGTTCTCCTCGTTGCCGTCCATACCTCTTTTGCTGGTTGATTGGTTTGCCATTTAACTTGTATTGGCTGGTTTCTCTCTTTGGACGATTTCTCTTTGCGTTGGCCGAATGGTTGGTTAGACGTCCTTTCTTTTTTAGTCTATGGTGGTTTTGTCATTCACTCTTTAGTTTTAGGATGTTGTTTTGTGTTTGATAGTTACACCTTTTCTGATTTGTGATTTGCTATCTAGCCATGTACTCTCTCTTTGCTGTGCAGTCATTCCTCCCTTGTTTTCTCTTTGGCCGATCACCCACCTTTGCTATTTATGCTATTTCTTTGTGTAGGGTGGGGTTTTTCTTTCTTGATTGTCTCTTTGGTTGGTCGATTGTATAGGTTTTTCGAATGGTTGAATTGCCAACCCACCCTTAACTTTGTCTTCCAAAGCCTTTAAATACTTTCTTCCATGAAACCCTAATAGGGCTTACATGGCAGAGTTATATTCTTGCCCTTACATGACGGATTTACTTTCTTACCCTTCAATGTGACTTTACTTTCTTGCACATTTAAATCTAGTTGACAACAATTACAACCCATACAAGGCTGTGGGAACAACAATATAGCATTCTCATAACCAAACAAATAAAGAAATGAAAAAAGGGAAGGAATTAGGGTTCTTGATAAAGATTGATTTTTAAAAGGCATACAACTTAATGGAAAGGAGTTATTTAATAGAATTATTGAAATGCATGGGTTTTAGTAACAAGTGGAGACAATGGATGTCAAAATGTATTTGCACCATAACTTTCAATTCTAATTTATGGTAATTCCTTGCAATAATTCAATATGGTGAGGGGACTATAATAAGGGGATCCTTTTTCTCCATTTTTGTTCATTTTAGTAGTAAAGGATTTAAAGTTTTTATTTGGAAAAGGGAGGGAACATGGTCTCTTAGAAATGATATTTGGTTAACATATTTGTAGTTAGTCCACCATTATCTTCAATGAAGCTAATGAGGAGTCTATGAAGAACTATAAAAGAATCCTCTGATGCAATCCATGTTGTGCAAGATTGAAGGTGAATTTAGCAAAGACAATTATGTATGGAATTAAGGGGTACGACACTAAGATTCAGAAATAGGTTAACTTTTACAATTACAAAGTTAGGTCTTTCCTTATGAAATACCTTGGGCTTCTATTAGGGGTAAATCCAATAATAAATGGGTTATGGGACTTTATCATTAAGATAAAGCTTAATTGGAAAAATGAAAATAAAATTTCTATTTATGGCTAGGAAATTAGTCCTTTTAAAATTTTATTTGTGATTTCTTTCATTGTATTATATGTCCATATTTAACATGCTAAAATGAGTAAAAAAATGGCTAGGAAAGATACAATGACCCTTCTTTTAGGGGGAAGAGAATGATTGTTGATGCATGCATAATATTAGTTAGGGTGTTGTATTTAAAAAATAGTATCATAGTGGGCTAAGGATTGAGAAATTAAGAGATGGTAACTTACAGCTATTGTTAAATGGATGTGAAGGCAATGAAATATAAAGGGCATGTTATGGATAAGTGTCCTCAAGGTACGATATGACAAGTATAAGGCATAGTATAGGAGCAGTTAGTGAGATATTCTTAAATGTTGCCAATGTAGAAAGGGGTGTGTTCAATATAGTAGAGAGATGTAGAGAATATGAGGAAGATGAAATCCAATTTTAGCTTTTTGATAGAGAATGGTAGGAAGGTAGATCTTTAGGGTTTAGGTATAAATAGGTTACACTGCTTTAATATAAAGATCTCCCTATATGTTTAGCTAAGCAATTTAGAAGACAAATCTAATTTACAATTTTGGTCAATAGATAGAAGGTAGGTAAGTATGGAGAATTTTATGGCATTACAAGCTCTTTAACCCGGAGAGAGATATGCTTACTAAATTTATGAGTTTGTTAAACATTCAAAGGCTCTCAACAAAGGAGGATGATAGGCTAATGTGATGAGTAGAAAGAAATGGTGCATTTATCATAAGGTCATTTTGTAATTTACAAGATTATGTTTTGTAAAGAGTATGACATAATGCTATCTTAAGTATATTAGAGGTTAATTCCTCCAAAGGTAGAGATTTTTTTAGTGATAATTAGTCATTAAGCGATTACCATTTAAGAGCATTTCTGGTTGATTAGTAGGGATTAAGATTAAGACAAGAAATGCACAATTTGTTGTAAGGTATTAGAATCTACCTCACACATGTTTGTTCATTGTGACCTTATTTAGGCAATATGGTGTAAATGTTTAAGGTGGTGAGATATTTTGTGGGTAGTTCCTAGGTTGGTAAAATAAACATAGGAATTATAATATGGACTAGAATAAGGATGTACATTGAGAGAAATCTAATTGATGAGATTTTATGTGATTGCCTAGTTTGTCTAGTTAGTTAAGAATGAGAGAACCTTTTATGTTAAAGCTTTTTTGATAGAAAAAGTGTCTAACCTAATTTGCATTAAAATGTAATAGTAGTCAAAGACTAAGTATCCCTAAAATAATTTTATAAGTGATGATACTTTTTTGTTCAATCTTAATAATATTTGAATTATTAGGAGGAGTAGGTTACATTCCAATTATTTGGAATGGAATGCATTATTGAGGGGTATAGTTAAATTTAATATGGATTTATGACCAATTTATTAAAGGTGGCAAGAATAGACGAAGTACTATAAGGAAAGGATAAGAAGATGTTATGCCTCTTTTTTAAGGTAGTGGCTACATCATGTATTACTGAGGTAAAGCTATTATCAATTTAAGGATGCAATGGTATATGAAACTAAGGGGTGGAATTATCAAAAGCAATTTCAATACTACGATAACATAGTTAAATGGCAAAACAAAATATTAAGTTTCCTTTGTCTTCTAACCATATGAAAGTAATTTCTTCATAAATGCAATGGCAAAGCAAGAAAGAGTTATATGCATAAGTTTTTTGCAAGCTTTTTGACTAGGAGAGAGATGTGAATACTGAATTAAAGGATTTGCTGAACATCGAAAGACTCTCAAGGAAGGAGGATGATAGGTTAATGTTGTGGGTAAAGAGAGATTATGCATTCATGATAAGGTCATATTGTGATTTACAAGATAATTTTTGCCAAACGTATGATGTAATTCTATCTTAAGTTTGGCAAAAATTGACTCCTCCAAAGATAAAGGTTTCAGGGTGACAATTAATTATGAGACAATTACTAATTAAATAATGCTTATAATTGATTAATAGAGATAATGATAAATATATGAAGTGTACAATTTATAGCAAGACACTAAAATCTATTTTTCACTTTTTTCTTCATTGTAACCTTATTTGGGTAGTATAGTGTAAGTATTTTAGGTGATAAGGTATTTTGTGGATGGTTATAGGGTTGGTCAAGTAAGAGTAAGTATTATGGTATGGATTAAGACAAAAATATAAGTCAAGAGAAATTTAATCGATAGTATTTTATGTAATTGCATGATCTGTGTAGTTGGCTAGAAATGATAAGATGATAGAAAAAGAACATGACTTGATTTGTATTAAAATGTAATGGTGGTTGAATATTTAGTGATTTAAAAATAATTTTTTACTCAACCTTAATAATATTTAATTTGTTAGGAGAAGCACATTTCAATTATTTGGCATCAGAGGCATATTGATGGGTATACTTAAATTTCATATCAATATGATTATAATAATTCATTTGGGATACTAAGAATATGTGGAAAGGATGGAAAGGTGTCACGCCTTTTTTCTTAAAGCGGTAGCCGCCTTGACTATTAATGAGATGGAGTTGTTATTAATCAGGGAGATGATATTACTATAAATCTAATAATATTTTATTTATTTTATTTAAATATTATGTTACTTTTTTATACATCAAACAGTTTTTTAAAATAATATTTTTTTAAAAAATATATATTATTATTTTAATATGGGGTTCAGCATCGTTATTATGAGTCCCAATAAAGAGACTGGGCATTAAATAGCATTGAAGGATTCTCTTCCCAACACATTATATAGCATTAAATATTCTAAAGTTTATTTTAGCAATAACATATTTATTTTAAGGCGGCATTAACATCTCTTCTCAAATAACACATTCAGCTGTTTCCAAGAACCATCATTACCAAATCCAAATGCAAACAATTTCCAAATTTAATTGAGTTCATAGGTGTAATCATTTCTTAATATGAATGTGACTGTAACTAATTCATTTGGGATAGTAAGAATAAGTGGATTTCACGTCAAGTATTAATGAGGTGGAATTGTTATTAATTAGAGAGACGGTGTTACTATATTTTATTTTATTTATTTACACATTTTGTTACATTTTGTACGCATCAGTATTTTTTTGAAAAAATAAAATTAATAAAAATATATATTATTATTTTAATGAGGTATCTTGCATCGAGTTCAAAAAAAAAAAGATACTCTTGCTGAAAATGGACATTAAATAGCATTAAGGGAGTCCTCTTCAAAATACATTAAATATTCTCTTTTAACAGTTATTTTAGCAATAACATATTTATTTTATGGCCACGTAA
This sequence comes from Ceriops zippeliana, assembly GCA_037897445.1. NCBI lineage: Eukaryota > Viridiplantae > Streptophyta > Magnoliopsida > Malpighiales > Rhizophoraceae > Ceriops > Ceriops zippeliana. The sequence goes on from JBAPLH010000115.1 coordinate 1,026,578, forward strand.
CATCTATACTTAAATAGCATTCTCAGTTGTTTGCAAGAACCATCGTTACCAAATCCAAATGCAATACACTTACGATCTTAATTGAGCTCCGAAGTGTAATCATTTCTTGTTTCCTAGAGTATAAGTATAAGCACTTCATTTCCGTCACTTCATGGCGGATAAATCCTTCGTGTCAGTTTTGTTTGTTGTGCTCCTGCTCCTACAACAACAGGTTGACTACACAAAGGCATCAAGGCCACTAGATATTCGGCCACCACCGATTCCTCCAAGCTATCCCACTAAGCCCAAACCTTCATCTATCAATTGGCAGACTATCCATCGTGACCGGCTAACTGAGAAACGAGTTTTTAAACCAACAATTTCAGGCCAGAGCCCTCGTGGTGCTGGACATGGCGCTCCCAAACCTCCTCTTTAATAAACCATTTCATGGTGAGCTTTCGCAGCATGTAAAATGAATAATACTTGGAAGTTAACTCTGGTGGGAAATAAGTGCTTCAAGTATCCACTGAGTTACTTCCATACTTGAGCTCTGTAGCCAAGGCGAGCTAGGGCTTTGTATTTGCACTGTGCTTCCATTATGGAAAAGTTAGTAACATGCATGCTTGCTTGCATGCGCGCTGTATCTTTTAGTTACCTCATGTTATATACTTTTGGGGTGGTATGATCTATCATATTTATTATACATTCTAATCTCCTTACTGTGCATCCTGTGCTTTTAGGATTCACACGCCGCAACACTTTTGACTACTCTCTATCTCATTCGCTCTTTACCAACCTCTACCCAATTCAATATGGCTGCAGACTATGAGTCAAACAAATAAGACTGTTGATATACAAAGAATCCAATACACGCGCAAGTTTGTAAAACGTTGTCCTTCACTACAATTGTTAAACTACCTACCAATGGACTTACCAAACGCAACTTGTTTCCATGGTTGCTTAATAAGAGCTCTAAGTCCTGTTGGTATTGCTTTTTCACTGTGGTGCGTTTGGAGCACCGGAGTTTCCACATTGAAAGCTATTAGGTCAATATTTCAGTTACCAAACCACTGTGGTGCGCGAAAGCGAAAAACGCATTAGACGTACTTTTAGTGGAGGCTCCAAATTGTTTTATTAAATTTTAGGGATAGGTTTTAGGGACGGGGATGACAAAAAAGAGGAGGAATCTTGCGTGGGTCTCATTCATTTCCTTTTTCGAAAAAATATGACTCCATCCAGTTGAAATAATAATAATAATAATATATAATTATCAGAAAAATTTGTATGCACAAAATTGTTTATTGTTTACATATATATTTTAATTGTATATGCATTGTATATTTTTTTGTCGAAAAAATTTAAAAGGAGAGAGAGGGAGATAGGATCCATGTGGAAGAACGATGCATTTTAAATGGACAAAATTATTAAATAGGTATATTTGTGCATGTGAAATGGCATATTAATTTGATTAAAACATTGATTAAATATGAACCTTTTCTTTTATGATTAAGAAGTAAAACTTTAGAAATAAAAATTATATTGCAAAAAAAAAAAACAGATCTTTTAGATTAATAACTGACTTTTAGTCCTTATACATGTTAACAATAACTTTAATAAATCCCTTTTGAACTCATTTCATTTTCAAGCTATTTGCATAAAAATTATTATGAAAATTTATGTGATTTATCCTTTTATTAATTTTTATATGATGATGATGATGATAATAATAATAATAATAATAATAATAACAACAACAACAACAATAATAATAAAGTATTTAATAGCATATTACTAATTATTTGTATCTCTGTACAACTATATATTTACAAACAATGATTTCATTTAAATTTATTATTTATCTTGATAGTTATTGGATTCAAAATTTAAAAAATACTTTTGAAAATTATGTTTTTATAAGGAGGTAACAATCCTCAAATCTAGTCCATAAAACATATAAATAATCGTTATTGTTACTAGGCCAAGAGTGGTAATATTAATTTTTTTCAACATTTTGATTTTCTTGAAAATAAGAGTAATACTATTTCATAACTTTTTTTCCTTCGTTATTTTTTTAAACATGAATAATAAACATTAGAGAAAATATTTATATGACATATTTATTTATATTTTAACAATAATGTATGATGTTATATATTATATTATATTGATATATTTTATTCTTCAAAAATAAAGTATGTAGGTTACTTAAAAAATTATATAAATTATAATATACTTTATATTAAATTTATTAGACTTAAATCAGTTATGTCTATTAATATATTATATTAATTAACTTTTAATCTTATTTTATATATATATATATATATATATAAGCTTTGAACTTTTTAATTCAATAATCAATTCAATTCTTAAAATCTTATTTTTAACATAATTAATACCCAAACACTTTTATTTTTCGTTTGTATATTTTGATATTTCTACTCTATTCTTGGGTTATCATTGTAATCTTCTTTCTTAAATATTAATGTTGGTCATTGATTATTAAATGAGAAAAAAATGGATCGTGTTTATTAGAATATACATTAATACTAGCCAATAAAAATTTACTATGAAAGTTGAGTTGCAATATATTAATCAATTAATAAATTTGTTAGCTTAGATTAGAAAAATCTAAAGTATAAAAAAAAAGAAACAAGATGCAAAAAAAAAAAAAAAAATTACCATCACCCCTTGCAGTAAATCACCACTTCAATGTATCATGAATTACAATTGCATCAAACAGGTATAAAGTGTTCATGTCATTGTCATGTCCAGATTTTCCTTTTCACAAAAGCTTAAAAAAAAAGATATTAATACATAGATAAAAGAGACTAAAAGAGGGAAAAAAAAAACACTACATATTGACTACACTAATAGACTAATTTGAGTTTTTGCTCTTCTTAATAATAGAAAATTTTATCCATGAATGATGGTAAAAATTAGGGTTAAAGCTAGTGGAAACAAAAATAAGCATAGTGTTAACTTGGCTTAAAGGTGAACATGTTAGCAAATTCCAGTGTGTAGAAGTTTGTGCCCACGTGTACACACATGTGAAAATAAGAGACGTTTATAGATGCAAATCAATATGGTGATGCCTCCACATTTGTATTGTAGCATGCATTAAACCAACTTCCCTCACAATGTCCAATCTTGTGTTTGAAGGAAAGTTTATCATTTTCTTCAATTGGGTGATCATAATTCCTTGTTAATTAATGTCATCGAATGCTTTAATCCCGGTTAGTGTTTTCTTTTTTTTCTTTTAAATAAAAAGAAATACATGGCAAGTATGCTAGTTATTGTACTTATAGGCCAAAATTAAGGATCATTCATTAACATCTTTATTTCACCTCTTTTATAAGGAGAATCCACCACATAAACATTATTTGATTTGGATAAATTTTACTCATGTTTTGCTTCAAAGTTATCAAGTTTGGAATCTAATACTATAATTTTGACAAAAATTCTCATTTATCAGAGGACAAGCAATAATGAAAAGATTTAAATTTGGATCAATGCAAAGAAAAATACATTAGACTACCAATTAGACCAATATCTTATTTGCATGCTTAAATTTCTTTATATCACATATTATTAAAGTTGACTATGTTTTGAGTAATTCAGTGGTCAAAAGTCATGGCTTATCATATGTTACAAAATTTGAATCAAACTAGTTTGACACTTAGAATTTAGACTAGAAATCTAACGACAATTGTTATCAAATCAAACCCAATTTTGTCAAATGAGTCAAAAATCTAATAACATGGACACTTGATTAAGTTAGGTCACTCAATTAGATCATTCATAGTCAAACTTGAATGACCCCACAAGTGTTATGTGAACTTGAGTTAACTACTTTTGCATAACCACAGGAGTTGTTACTAAATTGCTAAAATGAAGAAAATTTAGGGTTACAAATGAGTTGTATTAAGTTAAACTAAATTGAATTTTGGCACGATTAGGTTTTGCTTTTCAAACAAGCCTAAAAATAAGGTTTGGTATTGATGTAATTTGGTAAAAAGCTAATCTTAAGAAAATTTTCATAAATAGCCCAATTAACTTTGTAATATTAATAGAAATAATTAAAAATATATTGTTGTTCCTACAGCCTTATATGGGTTGTAATTGTTTTCAACTAGCTTTACGAGTTCAAGTAAATTGAAGCCACGTTGAAGGGTAAAAAGGTAAAACCACACAGGAGGATAAGAAAGTAAATTCACCGTGTAAGCCTTATTAGGGTTTCATGGAGTAAAGTATATAATGGTCTTGAAAGATAAAGAACAGGGAGTCGAAAATATTGAGCATTCAGCAAAACCTAGATAATCGACCAACAAAAGAGAACACCAAACTCTACACGAAAGAACACCACTAGCAAGGACAAATCGAGTAAACAGTGCAGACGTCGAGTGAACAGTAGCAAACGGTCGAAGAGAGTGAAAAAAAGAAAGAGGAAACGATCGACGGTTGGACTGAATGAAGAATAGTCGTTGTCAGAGATAAGAGAGAAAATCAGCAGACCACCGACACGAGCTGAAACGAGTGGATGAAGAGAGAGAAAATGTAGATCGAAAAAGGAAAGAGAAATCTGTGCTTGATGACAGACCACCGGCACACTGCTGGTCGGCGAGGGAACGACATGGCAAGAGAGAGAAACGACACCAGATTGGGAATCGAGGAGACCAGATCTGAGCTGGAACGAGTGAGACGAGAACAGATCGGTAACGGGTGAGAGAGATCCGGCAGCTAGATGTTGGTAGATAGAGAAACAGTCAGTCGGAAAAACAAAGAAATGGGTCGATAAGAGAGAAACCCGGGTACAGCTAGACGGGGCTACATAGCAGGACAAAGAAAAGCAGACCACTAGTTGAAAAGGGAGGAAATCTGGCCAAGTGGGTGAACGGAAAAGATAAATCCGGTGAAGAGAGAGAAATCCAGCGAAGAGAGAGAAATTCGGCTAGACGGTGAGAGAGAAACGGATAGGTGAGCCATAGGATAGTAAGATCATGAGATAAGGAGACAGGTGAGACCGTAAGATGATGAAAGTAGGAATTGTGTGAAACAACGTAGAAAATAAATTCGGCGAAGTACATAAAGAACTTAACGTATTTCCAAATTTCTTCAAGAGAGGTTAGAGAACGTTGCGGTGAACTTCAAAGCGGTAGTGCAGCAGCCTTTCAATTCAATAGAGGCGAGACAAACTAGAAGAAAGGTAGACACAGTAAGTAACACTCTTTGTATTATACTTGTTTAGTAATTGTAATAGTGAAGGGAGCAGAAAATTAAAGACATCCATTGTAACCTGTGTTTACAAGTATAGTGGATAGTCTCGGCAGAGGGAGAGTCCCTACCACCGTGGATGTACATCTGAATTTGGAAATACCGCTTTCTTAACAAATTGTGATTAGATAAGTTTTGTAAAAAATGTTTTTAAGTCATAAAGTGCAAAAGAAAGAGAGGAAAGGCAAAAGAATTTAAGGATAATAGAAATAAGGGTGGAATAGTTAACTCTTAAGTAAGAAATTCAATAGTTACAAGATGGGAAAAGTAAAAAACTATTGTAACCAAGCAATGATTATTGAATTACCTTTAATAAGTGTGAATAGGAATGGTTTTAGTAATCACATCTTCAATGGTTAATGGAGGGTGATAAGAACATGAAATTCTTTCAAATTATGACTTGTAATAGACATCATAAAAACATGGTAAATTACATCAAGGTGGGAGGGCACATGTTCACCGAGCCTATAAAGGTTAAAGGTGTTACCTTTACACATTTCACAGAACAATTGAACACAACTTCATCAGTGTGTCTAAAAATGGATGATAATTTCTTTTAGAAGTTTGAAAGGGTAAATAATATGATCTTTCAAGGCCCATTTGTTGTATCAAAGGTGTAGGATGAAATCAAGGGCTATAATGGGAACAAAATGCCTAAGCTAGATACACTTAACCTCATTTTCATTAAACACCGCTAAAAGGTGGTAGGGCAAAATAAGATGAACTTTATATAAGACTTTCATACGAAGAACAAATTATGCAAATATCTCACCTTAACTTTTTTGATACATTTGCTAAAGGTTCATGGAGTAGTGTTTTTAAGTTAGTTTTGTTCAATCTCCTTGGTAGGTTTTATTTACATAATATTGGCCAAGGTACTATCTAAATGATTTAGATCGATAATTAAGAAGGTTGTGGGGGAGTCTTAATTTGCCTTTTAGGGGGGTTGTAACATTTTATATAACGTTCTCATAGCCAATGAAACAATTAAAGATGAAATTATGGAAGGAATAAGGGTTCATGATAAACATTGACTTTGAAAAGGCATATAACTTGATGGAAAGGAGTTATTTAATTAATTTATTGAAATTGATGAGTTTTAGTAACAAATGGAGATAATAGATGTCAGAGTGTATTTATATCACAACTTTCAATTATAGTTAATGGTAATTTCATGCAATAGTTTAATATGGTAAAGGGACTACAGCCAAGGGATCCTTTTTCTTTATTTTTGTTCATTTTATTAGTAAAGGATTTAAACTTTCTATTTGGAAAAGGGAAGGAATAAGGTCTCATAAAGGCATACTTATCAAAGATGATATGAGTTTAATATATTTGCAATTTGTTGATAACACTATTATATTTAACGAAGTTAATAAGGACTCTATGAAGAACTATAATAGAATCCTTAGATGTTATCCACGTTGTGCCAACTTAAAGGTGAACTTAGCAAAGACAATTATGTATAGCATTAAGGGGTGTGACACTAGGATTTAGAGATGAGCTAACTTTTAGAATTCTAAGGTTAGGTCTTTCTTTATGAAATACCTTGGGCTTTTACTAAGGGTGAATCCCAAAATAAATGGTTTATGGGATCTTGTCATCTAAAAAATGTAGGTTAGATTAGCAAAGTGAAAATAAGATTTCTATCTATGGCTAAGAAGTTAGTCCTTTTAAAATCATGTTTGCAATTTCTTTCATTGTATTATATGTCTATATTTACCATGCAAAGTAAAACAATGGCTAGGAAAGATACAATTACCTTTCTTTTAGTGGGAAGAGAATAATTGCTAATAGATACATCTTGTTGGTCAAGGAGTTCTACACAAAAAGTAATGTCATAATGGGCTAATTATTAAGAGATTAGGAGATAGTCATTTTGGGTTATTGTTAAAATGCTTGTGAAGGATAAGAAATAAAAAAAGGCATGTTATGGGTAAGGGTCCTCAAAGCAAGATATGACAAATATAAGGCATAATTATAGGAGTAGTTGGTGAGTTATTCACAAACATGGTAATGTAGAAAGGGGTGTGTTCAATGTAGTGGAGAAAGGTAAAGAATATGATTTGATAAATGGTGGTAGAAAGGTAAATCTTTGGGGTTAGTTATGAATAGAGATTTTCTCATCTCTTTGGCTTAGTAATTTAAAAGACTAATCTAATTAACAATTTTGATCAATAGACAGAGGGTAAGTAAGTATGGAGAATTTTATGGCATCACAGGATCTTTAACTAGGAGATAGATATGCATACTAAATTTATGAGTTTGTTAAATATCCAAAGGCTCCCAACAAAGGAGGATGATAGGCTAATGTGGCAGGTAGAAAGAAATGGTGCATTTATTATGAGGTCATTTTGTAATTTACAAGATTATGTTTTATAAAGAGTATGACACAATGCTATTTTAAGTATGTTAGAGGCTGATTACTCGAAAAGCAGATATTTTTAATAGCAATTAATCATAAGATGATTACCATTTAAGAGCATTTATGGTTGATTAGTAGGGATAGAGATCAAGATAAGAAATGTACAACTTATTGTAAGGTACTAGAATCTGCCTCACACTTGTTTTCTTCATCATAACCTTGTTTAAGGAATATGGTATAAGTTTTTGAGGTGGTGAGGTTTTTTATGGGTAATCCTAGGTTGGTAAAGTAGGCATAGGAATTATGGTGTGGACTGGAATAAGGATGTATATTAAGAGAAATCTAATTAATGGGATTTTATGTGATTGCCTAGTTTGTGTGGTTGGCTAAGGAAGAGAGAACCTTTTATGGAAAAGCTTTCTTAATAGAAAAAGTGTGTAACTTGATCTGCATTAAAATGTGGTAGTGGTCAAAAACTAAGTATTCCTAAAATAATTTTATAATTGATGATTTTTTTTTGTTTGATCTTAATGATATTTGACTTTTTGAGAGGAGTAGATCATATTCCAATTATTTGGAATGGAATACATCATCTAGGGGTATAATTAAATTTAATATGGATGGGACTATAATTGATTCGTTAGGGGTAACAGGAATAAACTAAGTACTATAGGGAGAGGACGAGAAGATGTTATGCCTTTTCTTACATCATAAATTAAGTAGATTTCCCTTAATCATTGAAAGCAATTTTAGTATTGTGATAACATGGTTAAATGACAAAACAAAGGATTAGGTTTCCTTTGTTTTCCAACCATATGAAAGTAATTTCTTCACAAATGAGATGACAAAGCAAGAAATAATTAGATGCATAAATTTTATTGCAATCTCTTTGATTGGGAAAGAGATGTGCATAATGAATTAAGGAGTTTGTTGAATACGTAAAGGCTTTTAAGAAAGGACAATGATAGGTTGATGTGGTGTGTAAGGAAATATTATACATTCATCATGAGGTCATGTTGTGATTTATAAGATAATTTTCACCAAGGATACAATGTAATTCTATCTTAAGTTTGGCAAAAATTGACTCCTCCAAAGGTAAAGATTTTTGAATAACAATTAATTATGGAATAATTACCAATTAAAGAATGTTTTTGATTGATCAATAGAGATAAAGATTAAGATAGAAAGTGTACAATTTATAGTAAGGCACTAGAATCTATTTCTCACTTGTTTCTTTATTACAACCTTATTTGGGTAGTATAATGTAAGTATTTCAGGTGATGAGGCATTTTATGGGTAGTTCTAGGGTAAGTGAAAAAAGAATAAGTATTATGGTATAGATTGGGACAAGAATATAAGTTAAGTGAAATCTAGTTGATAGGATTTATATAATTATATGGTCTATGTGATTGGCTAGAAATGAATCTTTTATAATAAACATTTCTTGATAAAAAAATGCATGACTTAATTTGTATTAGGATGTGGTGTTAGTTGAACATTAAGTGACCCAAAAAAAATTTATAATTAATGATTTTTTTCAATCTCGGTAATATTTGATTTGTTTGGGAAGTAAGAATAAGCATAATACTACAAAGGAAAGATGGAAAGGTGTTATGTCTTTCTTTTAAGGTGGTAGCTACATCGAGTATTAATAAGGTGAAGTTATTAATCAAGACGTTGTTACTATAAATCTAATGATATTTTATTTTATTTAGTTACATATTTTGTTACTTTTTTATACATCAAGTATTTGTTTTTCAAAAAAAAATTGAAAAAATATATATTATTATTTTAATGAGGTGTCCTTCATCATTATTATGAGTTCCAAAAAGGAGTCTTTTCCAAACACATTAAATAGCACTAAATATTATATCTAACATTTATTTTAGCAATAACATATTTATTTTATGGCAACATTAACATCTATTTTTAAATAGCATTCTCAGTTGTTTGCAAGAACCATCGTTACCAAATCCAAATGTAATAAACTTACGATCTTAATTAAGCTCAAAAGTGTAATCATTTTTTGTTTCCTAGAGTATAAGCACTTTATTTCTGTCACTTTATGGTAAATAGATCCTTTGTGTTAGTTTTATTTGTTGTGCTCCTGCTCTTACAACAACAAGTTAACTTAATAAGGGCATTGATATGAAATAACACCAAAATTGATGTCATTATGATCATTTTAAGACAAGTTATGAAATAAACAATTCTGACCCAATGATTATAAAGCAAACACGAACTAGAATTATAGGATTAGATGTCATTCCTATGTAACACAAGGTTGAAGAAGATAAGTCTATAAAAAATACAACCAAGCATGCAAATCAACAAGTTAACAAAGAACCAATACAAAAGATGCTCTTTTGTATTGAAACTTAAGAGAAAACAACGTCTCTTGTAGTTGTAAAGTTGTATTTTTATGTCTTTTCGTCCCTCAAGTTACAGCTATATTTATAAACATATACAATACACAAACCCTAGTTATTATATAAGCGTATGACCTATTAGTGAAATACAACATAAACCCGTAAAGTTTCCCAAATAATAAGCCCATATAAAGTACTAAACTCTATATGCATTATGGGGTTTAAAATACGTAAAAGCCCAACCTATTTGGTATTTTAAACCCTAAAGAATCAATTTGTTTCAATGCTTATTGGTGTTCAACCATTAGACTTGTTATGTTATCAAGGTTGTTGCGACACTTAATGCTTACACACCTTGTTCTAAACTCGTTCTATAGCCCTATAACTTCCTTTAATCTAAGATTTAGCCTTTGTTTTGCTTATTCATCACATAAAACATGTTAAAAGGCCTTTTAGGATGCTTTCATCCTCAACCAATCATTCTAAGCAACTTCTTGCTCTTTGACTTCACAAATTTAACTATTGAGCACCTCTCAAGCCTTTTGTGATCTTGCCCTTGTCATTGGGCCCTTAAGATTATGTAAAGTATCAATTCCTTGGTTGTTTAATAATAATATAAGTGGACCTCCATCATTTCCCCTCTCCTTAATAAGATTTGTCCTCAAGTCTAAACCTATATCATCAAACAAGGAAAGATTTAAAACATTAAATGTTGAACTCACACCATACTCATCTAGTAAGTTAAGTTGATAGGCATGGTCATTGATTTTGGCCATGACTTAAAAGGGACCATCTCCTCCAAGTTATAGCTTGTTATTTTATCTTATGAAAACCACTCCTTCTATATATGCACCCAAACCTAATCCCTTAGTTGGAAGATAACATGTTTACATCCCTTGTTAGCTTAAGTGGCATGTTACTTTGTTCTTTTCTCAATATTCAATGATAAGGACATTCTTAGGTCTTACACTAAGAGAGGGAAGGGGTGAATTAATGTGAGATGTTTACTTTTTACAAATCTATCTAGATTAAAACTCTATGACCTGTTAAAGTCTATGATTTATCTTTATCTTACTTCTTTATGTGAGAATGGCCATATGAATATCAAGCAAGTACAAGCACCTGAGAACACACAAAATTTTTACATAGTTCACCCACAATGTGTGAGTTACATCTATGGTGTGATAGAATCTCTTATAGATCACACACTCCACTTTTACTATCAAGGGATATAGATGATGTAGTGTAAGGATCTCTCCTTAACCACTTATAATGATCTTCCGATCACTTTAAGGGTTTTCCACTACTTTTCAAGAAGTACATAAAAAGATTATAATAAAAATTCCTCTGAGAAAGATTTCTCTATATACACAGGTTGTTGTTGCAAAAAACTGATCTTATCCTTTCTTTCTACCATTCTCTCCTTCCTCACAACTGGTCTCTACCCTCTTTTTGCCAACATTGTTAAGATTACATCTTTTGGCCTGTCTAAGCAACACACTACCATTCCATCTAGTTTCTAATAAAGTTATCTTACAATCCTTCATTCTAGCTTTTGTTTCTTCCTGCAATTGTTTAACAAGTGCAGTAGTGACTATTACCATTGGTGGCTTATGAGCAATTTCATTGGCTTCTAAGCAATTTCCTTGCCTTCTGCCATAACAAGCTACTCATTGGTTAATGCTATTGTTGGTTTTGCAGTAGTTTAGGCTACTACCTTATCAACTTCCTTAACCCTCAAATAAATCAACTGCCAATACTTTACAAATGCAACAAACACATCTTAAAGGCACTTAAACATTAAATCAACAAGGACACATATATAAGATGCTTTGACAATAAATCCAATATTAGCCATAAAAAAACAATATTAACCGTCAAAGATGGGCTTAACAATCTTCCTTTTTGGATTTATTAGCAACACATTAAATCTATAAATTAGCAAATAAGCACAAGAAGTAATGTTAGCAAAAGGCAAGACCTCTACCTACAACTCCTCATAAAACATACATCTCTTTTTTACATATGGGCATGATATCAATTATAAATAACCTCAATTTTTTAATGCCCTATTTTTTCTACTTCTCCCTCTTGACAATTTCTCCCCCTTGGATTTATCAAGCTACTCCCCCTTTTGATTAGTATATATTCTTTTTGAATTTATACAAAATATCTCCCCCTTGGACAACAAATTCAAAGAATAATAAAAGAAAAAAAGGGAAAGGGGTTAAAGGCATACCTTAACCTCTAGGGGTTGGCTAAACAAATAAGTTCAACCTTAATTTCTTGAACATCTCTCTTGACAAAGTTTTGGTAAATATATTAACAACTTGCTCTGTGATAGCCACGTACTCCAGTTTTACTTCATTTTCTCCATTTTTTCTTTAATGAAGTGACACTTGATTTTAATATGTTTAGACCTGGAGTGTTGGACAGGATTCTTTGATAAATTAATGGCACTGGTTGTCCGAACCAATTAGCAATGGTAGCTGCACATCCACCTTTAAATCTTCAAGTTGTTATTTCATTCATAGCATTTGAGTACAAGACTAAGTAGTAGTCACATATTCAGCCTCTACAGTGCTTAGAGTCACTAAATTTTGCTTCTTGTTGTGCCATGAAACATATTTACTACCCAAATAAAATGCAACACTTCTATCATCATAATTTCCAGCTCAATCAACACTTGTATACCCATATAAATTAAGTTGCCCACTTCTATCATAAAGCAACCCATAATTTGTTGTATCGTTAACATATCTTATGATTCATTTAACAACCATAAAGGGAGATTCCTTGGGCTCACTTTGAAATCTAGCACAAAATGTTATAGCAAAAACAAGATCAAGTCTTGATGTTGTCAAATACAGTAAATTTTCAATCAACTTTTTATATTCCTTCTGATAAAATATTTTGCCTTCTTTATTTTTGCTTAACTTTGTTCCAATGGCGATAAGAGTGCTTACTTCTTTAAAGTTCTCCATCCTAAATCTTTTTAATAGCTTATAAGCATATTTTTCTTGGGAGAGGAAAATTCCAACCCTGCTTTTCAAAACTTGTAACCTTAAGAAGAATTTCATATCACATAGCATAGACATCTCAAATTTCATCTTCATTTGATTGGCAAAAGCAGTGCAAAATGCCTCTTTTCCACTCCCAAAAATTATATAATCAACATAAACCATAACAATTAATTGGCCCTATTTATCTTCCTTTATGTATAAGTTGTTATCCACATTTTCTTTTTTGAATTTCATTTCTTTGAGACATGTATCTAACTTGGAATACCATGCTCTTGGAGCTTACTTTAAGTCGTTTAAAGCCTTTTTCAATTTGCACACACTTAAACCATTATGATCAAGTATAAACCATTAGGTTATTTAATAAATGCCTCTTTTTTAAGTTCTCCATTCAGAAATACTGATTTGACATCCATCTAATAAACATTGTAATTTCTTTGAGCAACAATGGCTATGAATATTCTAATTACTTTAAGTCTAGCCATAAAAGCAAAGGTCTTTTCAAAATCATCACCTTCTACTTGTAAGGAGCTTTGTAGACAAGTCTTACCTTGTTTCTTACAACCTTACCATTTTCATTGAGCTTATTTTTGAACACTCACATGGTTCCAATGATAATTTTCCCTTTAGGTTTTAAAACTAAACACCAAGTGTTGTTCTTTTCAATTTGATCAAGCTCTTCATTCACAGCACACACTCATTTCTTATGATTTAATGCTTCTTCCACTAACTTGGGTTTAATTTCAAAAATCAATGAGGTCACCACCTTTTAGCTTTATTCTAGTTTACACAAAATCTTCTTTACTGCCAATAATGTTTTTAGCCTCAACTTCAGCTTAAACTCTTCTATGAGTTTGGGAATGCCTTTATTCATTTTCTTTATCATCTGTAATTTGAGAATCAACGTATTCCTCATGTTGAACAACCTCTAATTTATCACTTTTGGATTCCTTTTCATTATTACACACGACATCTTCAACTTCCTCATGTTGTGATTGCATTGTGGAACTATCTTCACTCACTTTAACATCAAAGTTGTTTACAATTTTCGATAGCATTGTTGTAACATCTAAAGTCTCTTCCATTTGGTACATAGCCTAAGAATATGCCTTCATCAGCCTTTTTATCAAAATTTCCAAGATGTTTACCTTTGATTTTAATGAGGCCCGGGTTTCCAAATATTTTAAAATGTTTTACACTTGGCTTATTTCTATTCCACAACTTATAAGGTATCTTCTTTATATGTGGTCTTATCAAGCATCTATTTTAAATTTAACTGGTAATAATGATATTCTTTTTCCAATAGCCATGTGAGTGCTCAGCCAATATGGTCTTTACCATCTCTATTAAGGTTTTATTCTTTCATACTTCACTCCATGCTTCTTCAAATAATTTGCAAATTCATTACAAGTGTAATCTGTCCTATTGTTTATCCCGAGTCTTTTAATTCTTCCCCCCAACTAATTTTTAACCAACCTCCTATAGCTCTTGAAATTATTGAGAGCATTTGATTTATGTTTCAAAAACATAATACAAGTCATTCTTGCAAAATCATCAATAAAAGAAATGAAGTACCTATCACTCTTTGATGATTTTTGTTTCATAGGCCCATAGATATATGAATGAATGAGTTTTAATGTCTTCTTCATTTGAATCTCTACATTTTTATGGGTAGCATTCATCATTTTCACTTTTTGACAAGTGCTGCAAATGGTATTTCTTTCTCTTCTTATCTTGGGTACATCTTTCATAACTTTATTTTTGGACAATTTGTTCACCCCTTTTGTCCAAGATGTCCCAATCTCCTATACCACAACAAATTCTCATCTTTAGTACTCATGTAGCATGTGTTTTTGTTGCTAGAAACTTGGTATAAGTTTCCATTTGTTCTTTCACCCATTGTAAAAATAGCACCATTAATTAATCTTTTTACTGTGTAGACATTCTTATTAAAAGTAACTTCATACCCATCATTACAAAGTTAGCCAACACTAATTAGATTGTGTTTTAGCCCTTTAACATAAAGTACTTTTTCTGATTTCAACTTTATAGCACCAATTTCAGTAGCACTAACATCTTTAAAGCACCTTTATTACTAAATGTGATTGACTGTTCATTATATTTTTCTATTTCCTTGACCACCTTAAAGTCTTTTGTCATGTGTAAAGAGCAACCATTATTAAGGATCCATGACTTTTCTTTCATGGAAGCTTTTAAGGCAACTTCCATAACTATTGATATTTCCATTTCTCTTCTTCTTCTTTGACCAAACATAAAAGCATGTGTAGGTGTTCTCCTTTGTATTCTTTGACCTGGTAGCAATGTCAAACATTCCTTAGTAGTATTCAACCTTTTTATATCTTCCACAAATTTCTTCCAATATATCAAATATGTTTCTTAGTAGAATTTTGCTTTTTTTCACTTGAGGTTGTCTCTTTTCTTGATAAAGTCTTCCCTTAGATTTTTGCCTTATATTCCTTTTTATTATAGGCCTATTACTCCAACACACACTATCCTTATGCCCATACTTACTACAACACTAGCAATTTTATCTTCAGTACCTATTATGGTAACTTTCTTTTCATCTTTGACAACTGGTCTCCTTTGGATAAGAGTTTTTATCACATCTTTCCTAACGCATTTTATCTTGAGTTGAATTCTTTTCTCTATAACATTAACTTCTTTTAATTTTATCTTTTCTTTGTGTTTACTTTCAGGAACAAACAAAATTTTCTTCTTCTCTTTTACCCTCTCATTTGGCTTTTCAATATAGTCAAGTCTTTTCTTTCCCATAAAATGAGGTCTTTGTTTGCTTAAACACTCATCTAACTTTTTGGTAGCATCCTCCTTGATAGCATTTGTTAAAGAGGACTCTCTTCTCACTTCCACGACCTGTATAAATCTCTCTTCATACTTCTTTAATTCAAATTATTAAGCCCACCTTTGATGGCTAATGTTGAATTTATTGTCAACAATATCTCACATATTGATCTTTGTTGATTTGATATTATGAGTGACATTAAAATGTGTTTGTTTTAATTACAAAGTGTTAACCGTTGATTCATTCAAGGGTAAAGGAAGACAATATTGGTAGGAATGGTTGCTTAAACAGGTTAAGAGATGTAATCTTAGCAAAGCTGACTATAACAGCTCCAGTAACAACCACGTCAGAGTAGCAACCATGGTTCTCAAAACGGAGCCCTATTGTTTTAGTGGGGCTATAATTTATCATGAAAAAGGCATTAGATTCATTCATTCAAATTCTTAGGTATTCCTTTTTGCCAATTCAAAATGCAATAGGTCTTCCACAACAGGTTGAAGCCATCAAAGCTTACATGGATAACAATGTATAGGAAGCAACATAAGAAGGACATTGCTTAAGATGCTACAAGGAAGAGGTGATGTATTACCAAGAAGCCATGCTTTAGGTTTACTGTGGGTGCCAACTTAACGGTTGTCCAGAAAAAGAGAACTAAAAAGCTAAGAGTTCATGATGCCGCTAGGAAAGCTGCTTTCTAAGAAATTAAGGAAAGGATCAAGAAAAAAAGATGAAAAGAAATCAAAGAAAGCACTAAGTCAGTAATGCTGTACTATCTAGAGATGACCAAAATATTAACCCCAAGATGGCTGTGTAAATACATACCAAGTTGATATTGTTAATTATTGACCCTAAATTCAAGGAGTCATGCAGACCATTAACCCTAAATTCAATGAATTAATGTTGATCATTGACCTTAAATTTAGGAGTCAATGCTAACTGTTGACCCTAAATTTTAGAAATCAATGCTAACTATTAAATATAGAGCATCTCTAAATTGAAGGCATATAAATGTCCATGCAATTGTCAAGAGAAAACATGTGTTCTGTAAAACATGAAAGAGGGCTTGGTAAAGGAAGAAAACACGGGTGTTGTAGAATGTCAAAAGAGTGTGTTACAAAAAATGAAAAGAGAGAACGATAGAGAGCAACCCCCAAAAGGAAAAGGAGAGAACAACATAGAACAACCACCAAAAGGAAAAGGAGATAACGGTAAAAAGCACTCACCAAAAGAATAAAAGGGCATGGCAAAGAGAGATAAAGAAAGCAAAGAGCACGACAGAATTAAAGAGCACAACAGAAAGGTATGAAACTGGCAATGAAGAAGATAACTTGTAAAAGAAGGAACTTATAGAGGTAGAAAGAGGAACTTATAGAGGCAAAAGGAGAGAACCTATAAAATAAAGAACTTGTAAAGGCAGAAAGAGAAACCTGCAGAGGTAAAAGGAGAGAACCTGTAAAAAAAGGAACTTACAAAGGCAAAAAAAGGAACTTGTAAAGGCAGAAGGAGAGAACCTATAGAGGTAGAAGGAGGAACTTGTAGAGACAAGAGAGAACTAGTAGTAGAGAAGAGACCTACAGAAGAAGGAACCTATAGAAGCAAAAGGAGAAACTTGCAGAGGTAAAAGAAGGAATCTGTATATGAGAGAACCTAAAGAGAAGAGAACTTACAAATGAAAGAACCTGTAAAGGAGAAAACTATTAGAAAAGAGAATCTACAAAGAGAGAATTTGTAGTAAAAGAAAGCCTCTAGCAACATAAGAGAATGAGAGACTACAAGGCAAAAGGAGGCAGTAGTGGTAGCAAAAAGGAAAAAGCCTCTAGTAGTAGAAGAGAAAAAGAGTATACATGGAGAAAGAAGGCAATAATGGCAATAAGAAAGAGAAATCCTCCAACAACAAAAGATAAGGAGAGATTGCAAGGCAAAAGGAGGTAGCAGTGGTAGCAAAAAAGAGGAAGCCTTCAATAATATAAGAGAAAAAAAGAATGCATGATAGAAGGAGTTGACAGCTGTAGAAAGAAGAAGGCACCAACAACAAAAAAAAAGAGCTAGTAGCAGCAGAAAAAAAAAAAGCAGAGAACCTACAAAGGAGAGACTGACAAAGCTTGAAGAGAAAAACCAACAGTGAAAAGGAGAAGATTCGTTTTTCTACAACAATAGCTTATGCATATTAAGTGATTTTTCTTAGGGAAGTTTTTGACATAAAATTTTTATGTACCTTTTGAAAAAGGGTGAGAGACCTTTGAGAGTGATTAGGAGATTAATCCTTCGTGACCGAAAAATCATTTTTAGTGGTTAAGTAGTGATCCTTCCACAAAATCAGCTATATCTCTTAATAATAAAAGTGGATCATGTGATCTAAGAGTGATTCTATCACATTAGAGACGTAGCTTTTACATTGTGAGTGAACCACATAAAAAATTCTATGTGTTCTCTAGTGCTTGTGCTTGCTTAATATTCATACGATCATTCTTAGATAAAGAAGTAAGATAAAATTAGGTAATAGACTTTAATAGGTTATAGAGGTTTAATTTGAATAGATTTATAAAAGGTAAGCATCTCACACTAATTCACCTCCCCTTTCTCTCTCAATGTGAAACCCAAGAAGGTTCTTATCAATTGGTATCAGAGCAAGGTTTCCTTTGTTGATCCATTATATTTTGATCTGAAAGTTTTGTTGTGACTATGAATCATTACATCTACCAATGGTTAATATTGTTCAAGAGATTTCTTCTTTTGAATATGAAAAGTTGCTTAGTACTTGAATTTTCAACTTTAAAATAGTTGGATTTTTTTGTTCTCCTCATTGGAGTCAGCTCATCATCATCACTTTATGCTTCTTTTCTCTTTGGGTAGTCCACGGCAAAGTGCCAAATTGCTTTACAACTAAAGCACTTAAAGGGCAATTTTCTCCTTTACTTCTCTTTTCTTTTCCATATATTTTTGGTAATATATATCATGACTTTATCAAATTTAGTATCACTATCCTTTTTTTCAGAGCTGCTATCAGATTCTTCTTCTTGTTTTTTAATTTTTAATTTCCTCGTTGCCTTGAAGGTCAACTCCTTTTTTGCCTTTGACTTCTTTTCTCTCTTTATTAGAGCCATTGTCATTTCTTAAGTCACCAATATGCTATGTAAATTGTCCAAGGGGAACCTAACCAAATCTTTATTCTCTATGGAGGAAACTTTGGCATTAAAAGCTTTTGGTAAGGTTCTAAGTATCTTCCTTATCATATTAGCATCTTTGATCTTCTCTCCATTGCCTCTAATGAAGTATACAATTTCATTTACTCTTGTAAAAAAAAGACATCCATAAATTCATCATTTTGCATCTTTTTGTGTTCAAATATGCTCTTTTAGATTTGTAACTTGGCTTCCTTTATAACCTTATCTCCTTCATAAATATTCTTCAATTTATCCCAAATTTGTTTGGTTGTGTTGTACACTATCACTTTGGTGAATTCTTTGTTTGATAAGGAGGCATATAAGGCATTTCTAACCTTACCATCATAATCTAAATTCTTCTTTTCAGTAGGCATTATAGCAGCATTTTTAGCAATAGGGGTAAAGCCACTAATGTTAGATTCAAACACATCCAAACCAAGTGACATCAAATACAGGAGCATTCTATTCTTCCATAACTAATAATTTTGTCCATCAAAAGTGAGAATGTCCTTGCTATTAACATTGTTTATCATCTCCATGATATTAACAAGTAGTAGATGTAAAGATTCATAGCAATAACAAAAATTTCAGATCAAAGCATAATGGGTCAATAGAGGAAACTATACTTTGATACCACTTGATAAGAAACTTCTTAGGTCTCATAATAAGAAGGGGAGGGGGTGAATCAAGGTGAAATCTTACTTTTTACAAATCTATCCAGATTAAACCTCTATGACCTGTTAAATTCAATGATTCAATTTTTATCTTGCTTCGTATATGAGAATGACTATAAGATATCAAGTAAGTACAAGCACCTGAGAACACATAGAATTTTTACGTAGTTCACCCACAATGTGTGAGCTATATCCATAGTGTGATAAGATCACTCCTAGATCACATGATTCTTGTTATTAAGGGATACTACTAATGTTATGGAAGGATCACTTCTCAACCACTTACAATGATCTCTCAATCACTCAAAGAATTGATCTCCTAATCACTTTATTTTTTTAAGAAGTAAATAAAAATTTTATGACAAAACTTTTCTAAGATAAATCACTTTATATGCATAAGCTATTATCGCAGAAAATAGATTTTATTATTTTACCAATTTCTCTCCTCAAGCTTTATCGGTCTTCCCTCTTAAGTTCTTTTTTTTTTTCTGTCACCACTATTGTCTATTCTTTGCAGGTTCTCTCCATTGTAGTTTATCTCCACTATAGGTTCTTTCCTCTGCAAGTTCTCTCCTTTATAAGTTCTCTTTTTTACAGGTTCTCTCCACTACAAGTTATCTTCATCTTGTTGTCACTGTTGCCTAATTTTGTTATGCTCTCTCTCTTTCTCTTCAACTACAAGAGGCTTTCTCCTTTTTGTTGCAATTGTTACTTTTTTCTTTTGTTATGCACTCTCTCTTTCTCTTCTGCTACTAGAGGCTTTCTCCTTCTTACAGTAGTTACTGCTAGCTCTATCTTCCTTTTCTACTGCTACCTCCTTCTTCCTTTTCTACTTTTATTGTTGCAATCTTTTTTGCTTTTGCTACTATAATCATTTTGCTTCTGCTACAGTTGCTATCTCCTTTCTATAATGGTACTACTATTTCTTTCTGCCACTGTACTCTCATTCTCTTCTAGTGCTACTGTTATTTCCTTTTGTCACTACAATCTCCTTCTTTTTCTAGTGTTGCTACTATCTCCTTCTGCCATTGCACTCTCTTACTTCCTTTGGTGTTACTACTAACTCCTTCTGCCATTGCAGTCTTCTTCTCTTCTAGTGCTATTATTGTCTCTATACTGCAAAGCTCTTTGTTGTCTCTATGTCACACAACTCTTTGTTTCTTTATGCTACACAACTCCCTGCTATCTCTATGCCACATAGCTCTCTTCTATTTTACAGAACACATATTTTCTTCCTCTTGGCATTTTGTAACTCACATGGTTTCTTCCTCTTGGCATTCTGCAGCTCACATAGTTTCTTCCACTTGGCATTCTATAAAACACATGGTTTCTTCCTCTTAGGGTTCTACAGCATACATAGTTTCTTCTTGGTGTTCTATAGCTCACACAGCTTCTTCCTCTTAGCATTCTACAGCTTACACAATTTCTTCCTCTTGGCATTTTGTAGCACACACATTTTCTTCATCTTAGCATTCTGCAGCATACACGGATTCTTCCTTTTAGCGTTCTACAACTCAGACGATTTCTTCCTCTACTGAGCCCTCTCTTATAATTTACAACACACGTTTATGGTTTTGTAGCACACACACAATCTTTTGGCATTTCACAACTAACTTTCTTATGTTTTACAACACATAACCTCTTACCATTCCCCTTACCTATTCTTTTTAGTGGCTACTCTTTGTTGTTCTACTTCTTTTCTTTTTTATCGCTACTCTTTGCTATTCTCTCTACTTCTCTATTATGTTTCTACAATATACACCTTTTTGGACAGTTGCATGGATATATTTATAAGCCTTGAGTTTAGGGTTGCCTTATCATCAACGGTCAGCATTAATTTCCAAGGGTTGCCCTACAATCAATAGTCAGCATTAATTCCTAAAATTTAGGGTCAACGTTCAGTATTGACTCTTAAAATTTAGAGTTAACAGTCAATATTGACTCATTGAATTTAAGGTTGACCTACCATCAATGGTTTTGACAACGATCTCTCTACATCTTAATGACTTTCACAACATCAAATCAACAAGGACAAATATGGGAGATGTTGTTGACAACAAATAACATTAGCCATCTAAGATGGGCTCAACGAGGAAAAAGCCTCCAGCAACAAAAGAGAAAGAGAGAGTGTACGACAAAAGGAGTTAACAATTATAGAAATAAGGAGGCAGTAATGGCAAAAAGAATGAAGCAATAGCAACAGAAAGAAAAAGAAAGAACCTGTAAAGGAGAGACCGACAAAGCTTAAAGAGAGAAAAAGATAATTAAAAGCAGAAGATTCATTTTTCTGCAATAATAGCCTATGCACATTAAGTGATCTTTCTCAAGGAAGTTTTTGCATAAACTTTTTATGTATTTCTTGAAAAAAGGTGGGAGACCCTTAGAGTGATCGAGAGATCATTGTAAGTGGCCAAGGAGTGATTCTTCCACAGTGGTGAAGGAGTGATCTTTCCACAACATCAGTTGTATCCCTTGATAACAAGAGTAAATCATGTGATTTAGGAGTGATCCTATCACATCATAGACATAACTTACACATTATAGATGAACCATGTAAAAAAATCTATGTGTTCTTGGGTACTTGTGCTTACTTGATATTCATATGACCGTTCTCACATAAAAAAGCAAGATAAAATTGGATCATAAACTTTAACAAGTCACAAAAGTTTAATCTGGATAGATTTGTAAAAAATAAGCATCTAACACTAATTTATTCCTTCTCCCTCTCCGTGTAAGACCTAAGAAAGTCATCAATACAAATTCAAGCTTATGGATCTTGGCTTATAAATCCATCATCGAGGGGTATAGTTAAATTTAATATAGATGCAACTATAACCGATTTGTTAAGGGTCATGGGAATAAATGAAATACTATAGGGAGAGGAAAGGAAGATGTTATACCTTTTTTTTAAGGTAGTGATTGCATTATGTATTAATGAGGTAGAGCTATTATTGATTTGAGTATACAATGGTATATGAATGAGTGGTTGGAATTAAGTAGATTTCCTTTAATCATTGAGAGCAAGTTTAGTATTATGATAACATGCTTAAATGGCAAAACAAAGGATTAAGTTTCCTTTATCTTCCAATCATATGAAAGTAATTTCTTCACAAACGCGATGGCAAAGCAAGAAAGAGTTAAATGCATACAGTTTTTTGCAAGCTATTTTACTGGGAGAGAGAAGTGCATACTGAATTAAAGGGTTTATTAAACACCTAAAGACTCTTAAGGAAGAAGGATAATAGGATAGTGTGGTGGGTAAAGAGAGGTTATACATTCATCATGAGGTTATATTGTAATTTACAAGATAAT
The DNA here is from genome assembly GCA_037897445.1 of Ceriops zippeliana. Taxonomy (NCBI): domain Eukaryota; kingdom Viridiplantae; phylum Streptophyta; class Magnoliopsida; order Malpighiales; family Rhizophoraceae; genus Ceriops; species Ceriops zippeliana. The sequence goes on from JBAPLH010000115.1 coordinate 1,049,556, forward strand.
TTTCACTAAAGGTATGATATAATTTGATGGGTATACTTAATATGAATATGACTATAACTAATTCATTTGGGGTAGCAAGAAAAAGTGCAAAAGATAGAAAGGTGTTATGCCGTTTTTCTTAAAGTAGTGGCAACATCGAGTATTAATGAGGTAGAGTTGTTATTAATCAGGGTGGAGATATTACTATAAATCTAATGATATTTTATTTTATTTATTTACACATTTTCTTACTATTTTTATACATCAAGTAGTCTTTTTTTCTTTTCAAAAATAAAATTTTAAAAAATATATATTATTGTTTTAATGAGGTGTTATGAGTCCTAAAAAAGAGACTCTTGCTAAAAATGGACATTAAATAGCATTAAAGGAGCTTCTTTCAAAGGCATTAAATAGTATTAAATGTTCCATCTAACATTGATTTTAGCAATAACATATTTATTTTATGGCGATATTAACATCTCTTTTTAAATAGCATTCTCAGTTGTCCGCAGGAACCATCGTTAGCAAATCCAAATATAATAAACTTACGATCTTAATTGAACTTAGAAGTGTAACCATTTCTTTTTTCCTCCAGTATAAGCACTTCATTTCCGTCACTTACATGGCGGATAAATCTTTCGTGTTAGTTTTGTTTGTTGTGCTCCTACTCCTACAACAAGAAGTTGACTTCACAGGGGCATCAAGGCCCCTAGATATTAAGCTACCACCGATTCCTACAAGCTATCCCATGAAGGCCAAACCTTCATCTATCGATTAGCAGACTATCCATCGTGACCGGCTGATTGAGAAACGAGTTTTTAGACCAACAGGTTCAAGCCAGAGCCCTCGTGGTCCTGGCCATAGCGGTCCCCCACCTCCTCTTTAATAAACCATTCCAGGGTGACCTTTCGTAGCACGTAAAAATAATAATACTTGGAAGTTAACTCTATGGTGGGAAATATGGTCTTCATGTATCCATTGAGTTACTTCCATACTTGAGCTTTTTAGCCAAGACGAGCTAGGGTTTTGTATTTGCGCTGTGCTTCCATTATGGAAAAGTTAGTAACATGCATGCTATATCTTTTCATTACCTCATATTATAAACTTTTGGGGTGGTATGATCCATCATGTTTATTATACATTCTAATCTCCTTACTGTGTATCTTGTGCTTTTAGGATTCACACGCCGCAACACTTTTGACTACTCTCTGTCTCATTCTCTCTCTACCAACCTCTACCCAGTGCAATATGGCTGCAGACTATGAGTCAAACAAATAAGACTGTTGATATACAAAGAATCCAATATACACGCAAGTTTGTCTCCGTAGTTGCTTGATAAGAGCTCGAAGTCCTGTTTGGTATTGCATTTGAAACACTGGAGTTTTCCACGGTAAAATATTCATTTACCAACCCACTGCGGTGTGCAAAAGCCAAAAACGGCTCAAATGTACGTTTAAGAAAAGGCTTGAGATGGAAGCTTTTTCCCAACGTAGTCCCCACAGTAACCTTTTTATTTATAGAAAAAGATAAGGGGACGGGCGTTCGAGATGGGGAAGGGAAACGAGAAGGAGAATCTTGCGTGGGTCTCATTCATTTTCCTTTTTCGAAAATATGACTTTGAACAAAGTTGAAATAATATTTATATAATCATTAAAAATAATTTGTATGCATAAAATTGTTTATTGTTTACACATATATTTTAACTTTATATACATTATTTTTTTTTTCAAAACAAAATGAGAGAGAGAGAGAGAGAGAGATAGGATGCATGTGGAAGACTAACGCTCTCTTTACATGGCTTCCTCTCTATAACGGGGCCTTCTTTTGGAATAATGAGTGATTTTTTTAGTTATCAGCCATGGAAATAAAAGACTGCTTTAAATGGACAAAATTATTAGACTTGTTATATTTGTGCTTGTGAAATAGTATATTAATTGGTTTTTTTTTTTCATAGTTTTTAGTTTTCTGCTTTTAGTTTTAAATCTAATAGCCATGGAAATAAAGGGATAGGGAAAATGAACAATTATAAATCATAAACAATATTTTTCAAGGCTACTATCTTATACACTATTGCAACTTAATTACTAAAAAACAAAATTTGAAGAAGGATATGAAAAAACATCAAATTAGATTCAAAGATTGATTAAATATGAACATTTTCTTTTATGATTAATTAAGAAATAAAACTTTGGAAATAAAAATTATATTCCGAAAAAGAGATCTTTTAGATTAAAAATTGCCTTTTAGTCCTTGTACATGTTAACAATAAATTTATCAAAGCTATTTTACTATTTGTATGAAAATTTAGGTGATTTATCCTTCTATATTTCTATCAAATTGCATCTTTTTGTCACCCCATATTTTACTAGTTATTGTAATTTTTTATAAATAGGAAATTTATATAGTACATAAGTTAAAATCTAAAGTAGGGTGCCCTTCTACAAGCAATTAAAATTCCTTGGTAAGGTCATCAATTTGCATGTACAGGTAGTAGCATTCTATAGAAAACAGATATTAGCTTGGGTTTGCAAGCTAATATTCATTATGAGGCTTTCGGACGGAGTTATTTCAGGTAACTTTTTTGAGTTAGTCCGGCTACCCTAATGAATGCAACTGTTATAGTTTCCAATCTTATTACGACCCTGGCAACCCTGAGTAAATCAATATTCTTTAGAGTGAAAGCTGTTTCAGAAATAAAGAGTTTTGAAAAAAAAATGTTTTCCTTGTTTTCCTTCTTTTATCCATTACAAAACAATACAACAATGTTTACATAGTAAAACTAGTTAATTGTCTGATAGTAGAGAGAGAGAGAGGTAGAGAAGGATATAGAAAAGGAAAGAATCTATGGCATCCACAAATCCGGTAACTCCTTCCATAGTAAGTGTTCATAGCAACAATTGGGAATTAAATATATTTTCTATTATCCTTCATTTAAAAGTATGTATACATTTTCTGCTGTCCTAAGTGGTGTTTGAATCTCTTTTTGTTGAAACAAAACTGTTCTTCTTTTCTTTCTCATATAGATCTCACATCTTAAGACCAAAGACCCATAGTTTGGATTTGAGACATGTAAAATAGATGTTTTGGACGAAATACTAAGTGATGTGTCTATCACCACATATGCGTAGATGAATTAAGGATTCCAGTAAATAGGGAATGTCAAAATTTGTCACTAAAAAGGCAAATCGGTTTGGAGCCACAGAAGGACTAAAAGGGTGTTTAGTTGAATTTTTGGATGTTGTTGTTTGTGGGTCAATCCGTGCATTACAAAGCCTTTAGTTGAGGATTTCACTGTCATATATTGTGTTTATTGGTATTGACTGAAAAATGGCAAAGCTGTGCCCTTTTGATGTACTTCACTATTGCACAGAAATCATGTAGTACATGTCTAAAGGTAAAGTTCAATCTGTAGTACAAGTTTTATGTTTTAATTCAATCTGTAGTACTTGCTTTAAGGATCAATTTTTGATATCCACGAATCAAAATGTTAAAATTAAGTCGTATTAAATATCATTTTTTATAAAAAAATTTCACATCTCATTATTGTATTTCTATTTTTTTTTTCACATTATTCTATAATAATTGTAATTTATTTTTGTCTTATAAATTCACAATGAGGAGAATCTTTCTTGCCTTCGGAGCATTGAATCAAAAATACAAAACCAAAAAATTGAAATTAGTTTTATTATCAAATTATCCTTTTTGATATGTTATAAATATAATATCTTTTTATTAGTACGATAAATTGTAAAGTTAATTCGATATAATTTTACTAGTCATTTCATTTTTTTTTTCACAACAACAACAATATATATGTTACAATCTTATTATACATTTAACTATTTTCTACTCATCATCAGGAATAATAATAATAATAATTGATGCATAATCAATAATAAATATGATATTTATTAATATAAAAATAGTAACAACAATCTCAAGAAGATAAATTAAATAACAAAAAAGGTCCTAGATTAAGGTAACAAAGATCCTTGCTTATCTCAAAATAAAATATTAAGTGATACGATATGCTCAAAATAGAATGTACTAGAGTTCATTTGATTGCCCTTTAAGAATAACTTATAAGAATTTAAATTATTTTATAAACGTATCAATTATAATTCTAAAGAATTATGAAATGTAAACAAAAAATTTGATTCTATACTTTAGATATCAATAATCCTTTTAATAAACCAAAAAAAAAATTTAACTACATAACTATATAGTACAACATATGTAGAATGCATAGAACATATTTAATAATTTATAATTTACATTTTATTTTTTCAATAATCTTTTATTAAATTACATCGTATCAATACACATAGAATGTATTATTCTTGTTTTGGTGTCACTAAATTTTTTTAAATAAATAAAAAAGGAGCCTCATTTTAATTTTAGTGGAAGAATCATTTTTCTTTATGGAAACCTACTGAAATGTCCCATGTGTCAGATTTCGATCTCCCAGCCTACTAAACAAAACGGAAATCTGAAATCCTCGTCTGGGTGTTGTCATGTCAAGATCCAAATCCTTGTCTGGGTGTTGTCATGTCAAGATCCATTCCTCTTTCCATTTATGTTCAATTTGCATTTGAACGAACGGCTGTGATTTAGTTCTTTGCAATAAAAGCTATCAGGAATTGGAAACTCGTACCAAAGTGCTGCCCGTGGTGCCATGGATAGCGACGCAGGGCTCACCGATTGTGTTACCCCCGAGTCCTAATGAAAAAATAATATAAGAATATATGTTTTTTAATGTTCGTATTTTTTAACAAAAATTAACATAATACACATAAAAATTGACAAAATTTACGTATAATTCGAATGAAATGTATATGGATATTGATAAAAAGTAAAATACCATGAAATACTATTCTTTTTTACATTTTTTGAATATTTTATTTGACTTATTTGCACATTTTGTTACTCTTTGTATGCATCAAGTAATTTTTTTGTCTAAAAAAATTTGAAAAAAATATATTATTATTCTAATGAGGTGTCATGCATCGTATGCGCATTGTTGTTACGAGTTCTAATAGAGAGACTCTTGGAGAAAATAGTCGCATGCTGACTTAAATAATTCTCTCGAACGTTATTTTAGCATTAACATAATGTCTTCCCGGCCAATCTAATGGTGACGATTAACTTTCTTAGGCCTTACGTGGGACCGTACATCTATCCTTAAATAGCAATCCTAGTTGTCTGCAAGAACCATCGTCTCCAAAGCCAAATTGAAGCAACTTGCAAGATTAATTGAGCCAGGAAGTGTAGTCATTTCTTGTTTCCTAGATTATAAGCGCTTCATTTCCGGCACTTCATGGCGGATAAATCCTTCATGTCATTTTTGTTTGTTGTGCTCCTGCTCCTACAACAACAGTTGGACGTCACAGGGGCAGCAAGGCCACTAGATATTCAGTCACCGCCAATTCCTACATGCTCTCCCATGAAGCCCAAACCTCCATCTATCCATTGGCAGACTATCCATCATTACCGTCTGACTGAGACGCAAGCTTTTAGACCAACAACTCCAGGCCATAGCCCTGGTGTTGGTCATAACGATCCCCCGGGTTTTGTTTAACAAACCATTCCATGGGGAGCTTTCGCACCATGAAAAAAGAATAATACGAGGAAGTCAACTCCATGGTGGGAAATTAGGTTTTCAAGTGTTCGCTGAGTTACTTCCACACTTAAAGCTTTTTAGCTATGTTGAGTTAGGGTTTTGTATTTGCACTATGCTTCCATTGTGAAAAGTTAGTAAGATGCATGCACGATATATCTTTCATTACCTCATAGTAGAAACTGTTGGGTTGGTATGAAAAGTTGGTATGTTTTATAAATTTGTAATTTACATTTGTCTTAAATGTGAACTGGAATTGTCTTTGCCTTTCAATATTGCTGTATCTGTTGTTTTTGGGGGGAAGGTTTTTAATGTTTCCCGTTAGAGCAACTGGAGAGCGTATATCCAAAGAGAAATCTGAGTAAATTCCAAATAAATAAAAATAAAAATAAAAATCATGGATTGGACGTCACCAATCATACAACAAACTCATGGGCTTAATCATCACCAACCACACGATTTGATGATGGAACTGTCTGACTCATAGTCTTAGCAACTATTACCAACGAAGAAGAAAGAAAAAAAAAAAGAAAAGGAAAAAGAAAAAAAAAAAAAGGCATAGCTTTCTCATTCCCTTAACATGGCTAAATAACATACAATAAATCCATCACTCCACCCTGGGAATCATTGATGCTTCTTTGAGTAAACATTATATTAGCTAATGCGGAAAATTATCTCTTGGTTGCATATCCGAATGAGTTCCATTAGGTAAACAGAGAGAAGATACAACAGAGGCGAGGTTATATGTAAAGCCTATAAATTAAAATATTACAGTTTTTCGAGAAGAAGCTGACATTTCATCTGGTTTTGGGATAGAGAACTTACTTTTTCATTGAAAGATTCAATTCATTTGAAAACGAATCCCAGATCTTACTCCATAGGAACGGAACTTACACCCAGTAGAGCTTAGACCACTGGATCTCGTCTTTTCGCCTTTGCTATTTCATTAAGAGCTTACGAGCGGTTGGTAGTAAAACCACGAGCCGCGGCGTTCATCCTGGGTGTAGTACTGAGGTTCCTGTTATAGGCTGGAGACAAGACGGCAGTGATTTGGAAGCATCGGTCTTGGAAGTGCCTGCTGATTGTCTGGGAGAGAGAGAGAGCCCTTTCCCACTCCGGCTTGGGAAAAGAGCTAGATGCCCCCGAATCAGGGGTATTCGTATATGTTGCAACCTCGGCAGCCAGGAAAGTCTTCACTAAATGGTTCCTATGGAACTACATTGCAACAAATCTTCTTTTTCTGCAGCATTGCTTCTAAGATCTTAGGAGCACTGGCCGCCATGGCTCAAACGAAAGTAAAAAGACCTCTAGCTCATAGTTCAATTGGAAATGTAGGTTTTCCGTCAAATGAACCGGCCTCCCCTGGCTCTTCCACCGTCCGGACTCTCTTGCCTCCCAAAGCTCCCCCGGCGCAGGCCTACCATGCTTCGCGCCTGCGGCGTTTTCGCCAGACGTTATGGACGAGCTTCAGCGGGAAGTGGCTCCATTTTATCCCGTGTCGGGGGGAATGGGAGGGGGGTTCAATCCACCACCAGGTCCTGCTGAGAATTCGTGGATCGTTGTTCCATCTAGTGCAGACGAGGTTAGAAGGGGCCAGGAGGTGGGCGAATATACATATCTATATATACATATATGCATATGTATGTATAAAATTTTTAAATTTTCACTCAAAAATACATCATGTACACTAAGGATGATAGAATGTGAAATAAATATAAAAAGATTATGTATGCGTAAAATTGTTTATTGTTTACACATATTTTAATTGTATGTTCATCATATTTTAAAAAAAAATAAAAAGGAGATCGGACCCATGTGGAAGGCCAAATTCTAAATGGCTTCGTCTTCATAATTAGGTCCTCTTTTGAAATAAAGAGCATTTTCCTTTTGCTTTTTAGTTGTCATCCATGGAAATAAAAGGCAGCGTTTTAAATGGACAAAATTATTATACTAAGGATATTTGTGCATATGAAATAGTGTATATATATATATATATTCATAGATTTTAGTATCTACTTATAATTTTAAATCTAAAAGCAATGCTAAACATTACAAAACAAAAATTTGACTTATTATGAAAATTTTATTTTTGTTGAAATAGATAAAATTTTACTAATAAAATTATTTAATAAGATGCTGAAAAAGTTATCTATCTTAGTAAATATCGTGTTTCATAATAAATCGATATTTTTTATATTTAACATTATCCTAAATCTAATAGCCATTGACAAAAAACAAAGAATACAAAAAATGAACAATTATTAAATCCATAAATAGTATTTTTCAAGCTATTTTCTTATATAGTATTACAACATAATTAATAAGGAAAAAATTTAAAGAAAGATATTAAAAAACAAATTAAATTCAAAGATTGATAAAATATGAATTTTTTCTTTTATGATTAAGAAACAAAACTTTGGAAATAAAAATTATATTGCAAAAAACAAAAAGATCTTTTAGATTAATAATTGCCTTTTAGTCTTATACATGTTAACAATAACTTAAACAAATCCATGTTGAACTCATTTCCTTCTGAAGCTATTTGCATGAAAATTATTATAAGAATATAGGTAGTTTAACTTTTTATTAATTTTTTGATAATAATAATAATAATAATAATAATAATAATAATAAAGTATTTAATGACATATTACTAATTTGTTATATCTCTGTACAATCATATATTTACAAACAATAATTTCATTTAAAGTCATTATTCCATCCTAACAATTAATAGATTAATAGTTTGAAAAATACTTGTGAAAATTATGTTTTTACAATGAGGTAACAAACATCAAATTTAGGCTATAAGAGATCTAAAGTTGTTATTACTATTAGGCCAAGAGTGGTGATATAATTTTTTTTGTCTACATTTTAATTTTCTTGAATATAGGAATACTATTATTTCATAACTTTCTTTCCTTCATTATTTTTTTAAACATGAATCATAATTTTTTTTTGAACATCAAGAGTTATATTTTTGTAGTTTTAGTGAGACAAAAGGCAAGAACAAAAAACGATTTCCTTATATGATGTAACAAGAAGGTCCTATATAAAGAATTGATGGCTCCTTACATCATAACAATAAAACTATAATTATCGAATCACTTGATAGTCTTAGATAAAAGAGATGACCTTTAGAATGACCAATAAATCCACTATCCCTTATGTTCTATCACAAACATTTAACACATTTAGATATATGCCACCAAGTTTGTTTGATGGATCCTCCCCAACATTGTTAGAGAATCCACAAAAAAGTTGCATTTACAAGGTTTGAAGAGAAAGAAAAATTAGTTCTTGGTTCTATTATTGATATTATAAAATGCTGACATTAGATTCCAAGGTCTTCCATTTGGATTGTTCATCCATGCAACCCCCATATAAGAGTTACTTTCAACAATTAGTGGTACTTGACCTATCTTATTCTGTTGACTCCATAAATCAATTATGTCATTAATTGCTTTTTTCTTATGACTTGTAGAACTTAATTTAGAACTAGGTTCACTCACATTTATTTCTCCTTTCTAGATTAGTATTCAATCATGGTGGTAATTTAATGATATCCTTGTCCTTGATTTTCATTAGAATATTTTGACTTCAAAGTTGTTAGAACAATGTAATAAAATAATAGGTGCATAGACTAGCACTTTTTCTACTTTTAAGTAAGAAAGCTACTCTTGTTTTCTTTTTCTTTTTCTTTTTTCTTTTTATCTTTGTTAGACTTGTTATTACCCTTCTTAAGGAGTTCTTTTTCTTTCCCAAAGTCCTTTGTAAACAATCTAGCCTTTAATGCCTATTCACTATTAATGAACATTTCAATCTATTGCATTAGTTCAATGAAATCAATAAGGAGTTTCTTGTCCATCAAAAGTAAAATGACAAACTCCATAAGTTGTTAGAAATTTGATCAAAGCCTTGTTGAACTCCACTCCCTAGATATCTAAGATCATCATATTGAAACCAACTATAAAGTGGCTTGAAGGTTTGTTCTTTGCTGACGGATTACCATAAGGTTTACTAGAGCATCCTTTCTTTAATGACTTGTGATGAAGTAGCCTATGAGGAGCTTGCCAAGTCATTTAAAATCCTTAATATAGAATGGTGGTAATTTAGCATACCACCTTTGGATTTCACTCTTCAAAGTGATAATCAAAGGTTATATTTTATGGCATTTAAAGCATTATGTAAAGCAATGGAAGTGCAAACCCATTTAAGTGATCAACTAGATTGTTGGTTCCATTAAAAGAGTTAAGGCTTGATAACTTGAACTTCTTCTTGCAAAGTGCTTTTGTTTTTTCTTTTTCTTGGAAAAGGAAAGCTTTAGTCCCTGCCCATCATCATACTCCTTCATTACCACCATATACTTTTGTCTTTCCTTCAAATGTAAAGCTATTTCTCGGTTCTCAATAAGATGTGAAGCATCTCTCACTTTGGTGGGAAATCATTGAGAGAATACCTTTTGTTATAAAGTGTCATAAGAGAGGGAGAATATGATCTTACATCAATAATATAAGAGAATTTCCTGTGCTAGAGTGGATCCTTATAATTTTCTTCTCTTACTTCATTAGGGCTATTAGTAGTTAATTGTCCTATGTCTCTATGATAGAAACCTTAACCAAAGGTTTCTAAAGAGTTTGCTTTGCTATGGTTGCTAAAGACTTTCTTTATGCCTAGAAAAGAGTTATAACATTAGCTATTACTTCTTACTTTCTTTGCCATGGATCAAAATTGTTTCATGATGATTAAGGCTTAATAACCCAAAGAAAAAGGTTATAAAGGTTGACAAGTTATCATATTTTTATTGATTATGAATTTTTGTGAAGATTCATGTTGTTTGGAATTTCAAGAGGGATAAATAAAGGCAAAAGGCATACAATATATCATTTCCACAAACAAAGCTAGATAATTGTTCATGGATGTGATGGGCTAGACACCAACAAAACATATAAAAGCTAGGGAGTGTAAGTTTATAACTTATTAACACTTTGAAGTTAGCAATGTCCATGAAAGAAAGTTTAGTAAGAAAAGTAAATAAAGAAAGAGAAAGTGGTATACCTTGGTCCTATGGTGGTCTTAGGTATTTATGTGATTAAGGTTGCTCCCTCTTGTTAATGGATTTTAAATGCAATTGAATAGGTCTTTATGCTCAAAGTGTCCATGCTAATAATATTAAGCCTAAGTTGGCCAATGAAGTGCTATTAATATGACTAATCATAGTACATAATAAAGTATTGAATTAGATCAAATTAACTCATATCACCCATTACTACTCCAAGTTAATTTCTTCCTTTTAATGGGATGATAAATTGATTCTATCTCCTTAAAAAACTCACTAAACCTCTTTGCTAGTTTATTGGGAAATTGATTATAGTTGTACTAATTTAGCATCCTAACCACTTCAAGGATCATTTTAGCCTCCTTAGTTGACAATGTTTTGGCTTCACATTATGTCATTTAGTTTATCTAGAGCTTTAAAGTGTTGACACAACATAAGAAATGGGTATGCTGTGTTAAACACATGCCTAAACAAAATGTGCTTGAAATTTGCTTAATATGAAAAAATATGTTAGTAAAAAAATTTGAGAAAAGAAAATCTAATATGTATGTTAGACATAAAAATAATACATATTCAATATATCAAGGTCATGTTCAACATTTGTTTAAATATGAGCTTGAAACAAGTTGAAACTTCAAAAGGTGATCTTTTTTATGCTCTTATTCTCAAGGTCACTTTTTGATCCTTTATGCTTGCCTCTCTTATTCTTAGGGATTAGGCTTTAGAAAAAGAATATGGTTTCTTATTTGTTAAAGATATTATTGTTTATATATATATATATATATCATGATTATTGTATTTTCTTTTGATTATAATAATATCATCAAATTACAATAATATTTATAATAATCTTCATTATTAGATAATTCTTTCTATTATTACATGATTATATAGATTGTTTACTTATTTAGTTGTATATAACTTTATAAATAGAATTCTCTTATAAGTATCATCATACAATTAAGTAATACAATTTTCACATTCACAAATTCTCTTTTCATATTTTTGTAACATGTCCTTACATGCCCTAGAGAGAGAGAGAGGGAGGGAATGTAGCACATATAGAAAAGTGGAGAATAGGCCTTGTTAGATAATGGGATGGTGATGGGCCATTGATGATGGATGTGTATTTCAATGAATATTAAGGGCTCAAGTGAATTGTATGCTTATAGGTGTGTAACCTAATTTAGTCTCAAAACTCATTATACCAATGCTATAATTATGGCTAATTTCAGAAAGATAGGGACCTTATTATCCCAAAAATAACCCTAAAATGATTTAAGTTGTCGCTTATCAATTAAAGGGCAATTGGAACATTGCAAATCACCAATTTAAAAGACTACCATGTCTTTTAAACTAATGAAATTCAATTTGCTTTACCAAAATTTATTAGAATTCGAGAGTATATTTACGTTTAGAGAATGTCGCAACTTACCTAGATGTTTGTTGTGAACAATAGCACCATTGTTAATTTACTCTATGCTTTTTCTTGCTAATAGTTTTAATGCTTCTCTCTCTTTATATGACATATAAATTAATACTTTTTATAGTGGTCATTCTCATTGGAAAGGAATGAGATTTTTTAAAAATTTTAGAAAGGGATCAAAATCATTTTACAGTAATTGTTGGCACTAAAAGATGAATGAAACATTTTTGAAAATTTTAAAAGGTTATCAAATGTTTTTATAGCAATTGTTCACGTTGAAAAAGGGATTAAATCTTCTAAAAATTTTATAAAGCAATTGAATGTTTTTTTTATAGTATTCCTTTGCAACATAAGAAAAATGTGACTTTTTAAAAATTTTAAAATGGAATTGAATGCTTTTTATAATGATCATTGACGTTAGGAAGAAATAAGGTTTTATGAAAATTTTAAAAGGGAATCAAATAATTTTCATTGTGATTTTTCATACAAAAAAAGTAATAAGAATTCTTTAAAATTTTAAAAGAGAATTGGATTTTTTTACGGTGATTCTTTGAATAAAAAAAGGAATGTGAGTTTTCAAAAATTGCAAAAAGGGATTGGATGCTTTTGTGGTAATCATCCTTTGCATTAAAAAAGAATTGCATTTTCAAAAATTTCAAAAAGGGATCAAATGTTATTTTATGATAATCATTCACAACAAAAAAGGAGTGGGATTTTCAAAAAATTTTTAATAACGATTAGATACTTTTTACTTCATCCTTCATATAAAAAATGAATAAGATTTTTTGAAAAATTTAAAAGGGGATTAGATATTTTCTAGAGTGATACTTTATGATGGAAAGGACTAGGATTTTCTAAAAATTTTAAAAGGTGTTCAAATGCTTTTTACAATAATCATTTGCATTAAAAAGCAAATGGGATTTTTTGACAATTTTTAAAAGAGTTTGAATGTTTTCTTTATAGTGATTCATCAAATTAGAAGATGAATGGGATTTTTCAAGAAATCCTTCACACTAAAAACAGAATGAAATTTTAAAAGGGTACTTTAAATTTTTAATAATGATCATTCAACCAAAATAAAAATGAAATTTTTTGAAAATATTAAAAAAGATAAGATACTTTTTATGTTGATGCTTTATAGTATAACAGAGTAATATTTTTTGAAAATTTTAAAAGGAGATAACATGTTTTTATAGTGAACCATCATAGTGGAAAAATTTGAAATTTTCTAAGATTTTAAAAGGGATTGCATACCTTTTATAATGATTCCTTGCAATGAAAAGGAAATGAGATTTTTTGAAAATTTTAAATTAAATACTTTTTATGGTGATTCATTATACAAAAAAAAAGATTTTTTAAAAATTTTAAAAAGAGATTAGATTTTTTCCAAAAAAAAAAAAGAATTAGATTTTTTGAAAATTTTATAAGGGCATCAAATATTTTTTTATGGAGTCTTTTGAATTGAAAATGAATAAGATTTTTTGAAATTTTAAAATGGGATCAAATGTCCTATATGATAATTCTTCACACCAAAAAGGAAATTAAAATTTTTAAAAATTTTGAAGGGAGATCATATACTTTTTATAGTGATCTTTCATACAAAAAAAGGAATGAGATTTTTCAAAATTCTAAAAAATTGATTACATGTTTTTTACAATAAATTTTCATAAAGAAAAAGGAAGAGATTTTATAAAATTTTAAAGAGGGATCATATATTCTTTTATAATAATCTTTTATAATAGAAAAAGAGAGAGATTTTCTAAAAATTATAAAAAGGGTTCAGATATTTTTTATGATGATTTTTCACACTAAAAGGGCTTAGGATTTCTAAAATTTTTAAATGTAATGAAATACTTTTTTATGGTGATCCTTTGCACCCAAAAAAGAATGGTATTTTTTTGAAAGTTTTAAAAAAGGATCAAATATGTTTTACGACAATTTTTTGCACCAAAAAGAATGAGATTTTCTAAAAATTTTAAAAGGGGATTAAATGCTTTTTGTAATAATTCTTTGCATTAAAAAAGGAATAAGATTTTTTTTGAAAATTTTAAAAGGAGATTAAATGCTTTTACATTGATCATTCAAACTAGAAAGAAGTGAGATTTTTGAATGGTTTACATTAAGATTAGATTTTTTTTCCAATAATTCTTTGCATAGGCAAAGAAATTATATTTTTGAAAATTTTAAAGGGGCATTAGATGCTTTTTAGTCTTTTACATTAGAAAAGAATGAGATTTTCTAAAAATTTTATAGGATTTAAAGTAATGTTATCTCATGCCTGAGGGCTAACTTTGGATGCCCAAAATGGTTTTATTTTAAAGTGGACAAGGGTAGCATCTTGAAATGTAAAATGCTACCCTTTATTGGTAAGTTACATATTCTATTTTTGGACCTAAAACCTAATCCTTTTTTTTTTCTTCTTTTTCATATCACTACCTTTCCCTACACACACACACTCTCTCTCTTATTTTTTTTTTCTCTCCCCATTCTTGATCTTTTGATCCCATCTCCACAACTAACTTTCTCTCTCTCTCTCTCTCTTTCTCTCTACCACAAGGAACTTGATTTTCTCTCTCTTCATCACTTTAAACACATACTTCTCCTTCTTCCACAAATCTCAATTTCCCCCTTACACTTCTTAATTCTCTAAAGAGTTCTTTGGGATCATAACGTTCAAAGCAACTTAAGTTCCTTTAATGATTTTCCTTTATGGTTTACGATTTTTTTGTGGATTAAGCTTAAAGGGGCTTTAGGCTTGCAATTGTTGCATCAGCAGTGAAAATTTTGGTAGCTTACTTTAGATATAAGTGATTTGAGGTATTATTTGTGTATGAAGAGGTTTAATTTTCTTAGATAAATTGAATGCTTATGTTTTGTTTGATTTGCTATAATGGTTATTGAGATTCTAGATCTTATTTATAGGTTGGTTCTGTCTTTGAACAAGTAAATCCAATCTTAAGATGGGTTGATCCAGTTGAAGCAGCTTGATTTAAAATGACTAGCTAGGTTAATTAACCCATTTAACCTTTTTTTTTCATTTTTTGCTCTTATTTAAGAAAATTTACTATTACTAACCCTATTACTGTTGTTAGTCATCAACCATTATTGCTAGTGGTTATGGTGACTAACCAGCAACTAGATTTTGGCACTAGTTTTTAAAAAATTCCAAAAAAGGTTGGAATCCTTTTTTTTTTTCTTAATCTATTTATTCCTTATATTAAAATTCACAAACTCAATAAATTATGTACATGCATGTGTTTAAGAAAAAACACATGATAAGTGAAAGATTTATAAATAACTTTTTTTTAAGTAGAAAACATAGGAATGATGACAAGTGAATGTTGATTTAGCTAAATAAGAAAAAAAAAAGTGTTTTGGACTACAACTTAGTATTGCTTTATATTTTCAATTTGGTTATGTATTGTAATGCTCCATTTTTTTAGGTTAAAAAGATAGATGCTAGGCCAATACATTAAGAATCCAAATTGGTTATTAGCAATACTAATGTGGTATACATTATACATGAATGCAGTAATAAACAAATATGATTATTAGTTATGATAGGTGCATGCTATTGAAATTACTTGATTAAAAAAGGTTGAATTCTATTCTATAATTGATGCATTTTACTTGTAAAAAGGTTATTGCATTATTTTCCTCTTCTCATGATGATTTTATGAATGAATTGCTATTATGAATGTCTTAGTAATATGAAAGTATTGCTACTTTAATTTCATGTCTAGTTAAGAGACACCAATAGTGTCTAAAAATAAAAACAAAAGTATAAGCAAAAAACAAGTGTAATTATTACCTAAAGTGAAATAAAAATGTTAGTGTCTTTACTTTAATTGGTTACTTTGCTAGCAATTAGCTTTTTACAATCATTTCTTAGTAGTTAGTACTTTAAAAATGAAGATTCTATACTTTTAGTTGTTTACTTTTCATTTCATAAGTTTTTTTCAACTTCTTTCTTAAATCTATGTCTTGTCCCTTTCTCTGGCCATTTACTTACTTGGTGTCTTTCTTTGACCATTTTTTTTGATAATTAGAACAATTTACTTTAAAAGAGTACATATGTGACTATGCTTTTTATGATTACTTAAGTCAATGTCAAATTGCCTTAAGTATATAGGGTATTTTTAAGGTATTTGATTTGTCAGTGTTTCTTTTCTTTCCAAAAGGAGTTGATAGTAATGCCTATGTCATTACTTTCCTTAAGCATATCCCATTTTCTTAAACTTCTTCTTAAATATGCCACAAATATTTTTTTTCCAGTTTCAAACATTATATGATACTAATAATATTGTACCTTTTTATTGAGTCAATTTTCTATTAGCCTATTATTGCTCTCTCTTTTTCTCACTTCATGTTGTCACTTAATCAAACTTTTATGGTCCATTTTATTGCTTTTTTTTTTTTGTTTATGAAGTTAACACCATCTGTGCATATTCATTTTGTGTCCTTCATTCTTTCTTATTAGTGATCAAAGAAGATGAAAGTTGTCATTTTTTCTTGTATTTGATTGTACCCTTACAAATTTTGCACTAGGCTTTATAAAAGCAAATACTACTAATCTTATTGTAGGCTTGATACTTTTAGGAAGAATTGGATTTTAAGGATGCTAAAATTAGCCTATTGGATCTAACCCAACATTAAAGGTTCAATAAAGATACTCATTGGGTTCATTTAAGGGCTTAATGAAAGTTAATGCTCTTCCTTTTTAAGTTTGTGATAGGCTAGGCTTTGATTTGCTATTAGACCTTTTATTTTAATAAAATATTATTTATTTTTTTATTTTTCTCTTTCCTATTCTCTTTTACTGAAAAAAAAATTCTCTATTTTTTTATTTTTTTTAAGTGTCCAAGTTCTAAAATTAACTACAATTTCAAGACACTTAAATTAACCAAAAAAATAGAAAGCAAAAGCCACTCCTAAAGATCCTTAATTAAGCTAGACAAAGTAAGGGGACATTACCTTTCTTAGTTTTGGCATGGTATTAGTGCCCTTTGGGGGTTTTTTTTTAAAGAATTGTTAATTCTTATAGGCAACTATCTTTTTTTCACTCATTTATGTCATTTAACCTACTTTCCATTTGCTTTTAATCAGGGGAAGTGTTTTTCAATTGTATTTCCACACTTTAAACATCACTACTTGTCATGTTATTATTGCTTTTGTTTTTTACCATATGTTGACATCATGCCACATTAATTGTGCCCAATGTCATTTTTCAATTTGACTACTTTCATAAATTTTAAGTATGCTTTTTATGCTTTTAAGGTTGCTTTGTCTACTTATTTTTAACATATAGGCAATTCATTGTCTTGTTCATTATATCAAATGTCACCATTTAAGACAATGATTAATTAGATTTTATGTCGAAAAGATTCCATCATTACACTTACTAGTTTTATTACTTCCTCTGATTTATCAATTACCCTATATCTTTCACCTTTGGGTCATTAATTCTAATTATTGCACTCATATGACTTTTGATTCTTCTTATTTTTCAAAACAAATGGATGTTTCTTGTAAGCCAATTATTCATACTATCAATGGCTCTATTATACCTATTAGTTATATTAAATCTGTATTTACATCTTTGTTATCCTTGCATGGTTTCATCCTTATTATATTCCTTGTTATCTATTTGTCAACATTATGATCTTAGTTAGAAACTCCATTTTTCTTATTATAGATATAAAGTGCAAAATCCTTAAATAGGTTAGGTTATTAGGATAAATTGTAAAGTTGGACGCCTATTTGAGCTTATATCCCATTATATTCCTTTTACTTTTAATAGACTTTGAGTCTCCTATCATGTTGTCTTTTAAGAAAATAAAATATTCACTAATTTGGCAAATGTCTCACCCACTCCTACACCATCCTTATAGTTTGTTTACTAATCCTTTATTCAATCTCCTTCTTAACATTGCTTTTAGTGTAAGTGATTTTAGCTTAACAAGCGACCTCTTTACTGCCCTATCAAACAAGCTTGGCCAAACTATTGATCCTTCATAGACACAATTGAGGTTCCTAACCAATTTGACGCTCATCCCTTTACTACCCCATCATTCTACATTATATGTGAATCCTCTACTTTTTTGTGTGATTTTCATTATTATTTTGTTTTTGCCATTTTGCATGAACCTATTTCATATGAAAAGAAAAGCTACTTCAAATCCTTCTTCATAGAATATTATGAGCATTATAAACAAATTATGTGTTAAGAGATGAAAACATTATAAAAAAATTCATACATAAGACCTTATTGATCCATCTCTTAACATGTCTCTTATAAGAAACAAATGGGCACATGAGATTAAAACTCATGCATTTGGTTTAATTAAGTGATATAAGCTTTTTATTTTATTTTTTTCTGAAGATTTTACACAAGAGTATAGTATTAACAATAAGAACACTTTTTCTCTTATGACTCATCTTATTTTTATTTGCTCATTATTGGCAATTGTAATTATAAAATGTTGAATTTTTGTCAAATAAATGATAAGAATGCCTTCATTAATGGTAATTATAATAAGGAAGTCTTTATATGGCCTCTTCTTGACTATTAAAATCCTCTTAGAAGGTTTGTCATCCCATTATAAAACTATATGACTTTAAATTGACTCCTTAGGCTTTTTTTTTTTTTCCAAGTTTAACTATTGCATTAGATAGCTTGACTTCAACCAAAGTTCTCATGACTTTGCCTTTTTTATCAAAAAGACAAATGCTAGTATTGCTCTTCTCCTACTTTATGTTGATGACATAATTATTACAAATAATAATGTTTCAAATATTCATTCTTATTAAAATTATCCAAGTTAATAGTTTAAGAAAACAAATTTGGGTTTTATCGATTATTTCTTGGGCTTAGAATTATCTTTTAACATTAACAATGCCTTTCCCTCCTAATCCAAGTATGCCTCAAATATTCTTTCTTGAGTTAGCATTATAGATTACAAGATAGTTTCATTGCCTTTTGGAATAAATGTTAAGTTCACACCAATTGATGGTACATTTTTAATGATGTCGCTTTTTATCATTAACTAGTTAGTAATTTAATTTAGATTACAATCACTCATCCTATTATTATTTATATAGTTCATCTAGTTAGTCAATTCATGGTTTTTACTTTTTTGCTTATTCCTTTTTTCAGTTATAAGCCTTTTTAGATACTAATTAGACTAGAAATCTTATAAATAAACAATCAACTACTAGTTTTTGTTTCTTTCTTAATGGGTCTTTCATCTCTTGATATAGTAAGAAACAATCAATAGTAGCTCTAACATTGAGGTTGAGTATTGTGCATTGGCTGAAGCAATAGTTGTACTTATTTGGCTTTGTTGGTTGCTTACTATATTGCGTTATAATAATCAAAGCACCATTTAGATTATTCATAATAACATCTTTTATGAGCATACTGAGTTTATTAAGATTGATTGTCATGTCACTTATTAACACATTAATAGTAAGACCATATATTTATAATTTATTTCATTAGTAGATGAACTTCCTAATATATTTATGAAGACATATTCTACGAGCCAACTTTTTAAATTATTTTATACAATCATATTAGTTTTTATTGATGCAATTTGATTTTAAAGGGATATCAAAGATATTATTGTAATATGATATTATTGTGATTCACAAATATATTATTATTTTTCATATTTATTGTGATTATAATAATATCTTTTAATTATGCTATTTGCCTAAAATTACAATAATATTTATGATATTATCTATTATTCAATTATGTTTTCTATTATTACATGATTATGTAATAACTGAAAATTTTTAACTTATTTAGTTGTGTACAATCATATAAATAGGGTCATTTTGTTAGTATCATTATACAACTAAATAATATAATTTTGAAAAAGATTAATTTCACCTATTATGTTAAAGAGTTATTGCAATTATATCCACTTTTGTTTTTTGTTGAAATCTACCTAACATATTAGATTATTAGTTAAATTTGGTCTACCACCTTAGAGAATTTTTATAATTATACCCATTCCATTTTTCTCTTTTTAAAAATTTTACTAAGTACATAAGCTTGTAAATTAAATTTAGTCCACGTTGAACATTTTTTGTTAAATACAAGTACACCACAACCCTTTATGTAGCATATGTCAAATGTATCTTCCTCTCACTATTGCATCATTAAATTTGGTTATATAATGTTTTAATTTTTTTTCTAAAACTTTAAAAATAATAAATAAAATATTTTTAAATATTTTAATTTTTTCTCCTTTTTTATAATATTTAAAAATATTTTTTATTTTTTAAAAAAATTTAAATTTAAATTACATTAATCAATTTAATAATATAAAAGTAAGAGACACATTAACTATCACATGATAGATGAATTATTGCCATATGATTGCACTTAACAAAAAATATTTAATGTAAATTAGATTTAACTAATAAACTAATGGACTGAATAAATTTTTTAAAAAAGAAGACGGCATAATTAAAAAAATAATTGTTACATGGTGGATCAAATTTGACCAATGAACTAACATTTTTTGTGAATTTGAAAAAATAAAATGAAGTGGATATAATTAAAAAATACTCTAAATTAAAAAAAAATACTCTAACATAGTAGATAAAATTAATCATTTTGTCTATAATTTTCACATCATTAAATTCTCTTTTCTTATATTACTTTTGACATTATTAATTGTTAATTTCTATCAAATAAAAAAGAAATATTATTCTTTAGGGTTGGCTGTAAAATATGAATTGGGTATAACGGTTGTTTCTAGTTTGAAATTTAGACAGAAAAAGGCGTTGTGAATAGATGATGGAAATTGTCAATTTCGTTCAATGACTATCATTTCATCCATGCCATTTTCTTTTGCTCGCTTAATGTCTCTTTCAATTATGTCTCTTATGACATTTTGTTTTTTTGAGTTGTTCCTTCATGTTTTTTCCATCAATTATTTTGATTCCTTTTCGTTAATTTGCCGCTAAATACGGTATATAACGTGCCATATTAGTTGAACGATGCTCATTCAATTGTTATATCACCAAAAAAAAAAAACATTTAAAAAAAATTAGAATTTTGAAAAATTGAAAAAAAAATTCCAAAATTAGACTAAAACTTTAAAAACAAACCTATTGATTCACAAATCAATGAATGTCATAAACTAATGTAATTATACTTGGTTTATAGTTTCTACATTTTGCATCAGTGGAATAAGGACCAAACTAAAATCTTAATTAAAATTTAAATTCTTTAAAATTATATTTATTTATTTGATATTTTATGACAAATTTATCATTTTTAATGTAAAAATAAATATATATTATGAAATATCACAAATAAAATACTTAATAATTAAATTAAAGATTGAATTTGATATAAATATTTAATTTTACCTTTTTTTTATTAGTGTTAAAGTATTTTGGTATCAAAATTTTGAAATTTAAAATTAGATTGAAAGAAAAGAAGAAAAACTTGATTTAAGTTCAATGGATTGATCGGGTTGGATTCAGCTGTTGAGTCGACTTAGTTAATTCAAATCAATTGTCGAATTGAATTTTTGATAAATCGACCCAATCTAGATTTTAGGTTATGAATTCAACGATACGGCCAATTAGCTCGAAGTGGATTTAGGAAGTATGAATTTTACAAAGCATCATCGCCTATCTTTTCATTGATACTTATGTGTTTTTTTTTTTTTTTCCTTTTGTAAGCTTCGAGGTGGGGTAGCTTCCATGTTGCGATTATAATAATTCATGAATCGTCTTTTTAGGTCTATTAAAGTTCCTTGGATGGGGAGCAATGCCAAGTAATAATATATATATATATCCTATAAATCTATCCTCTCATTCACTAAGTTGAACACAAAAACTCTCGGATGTTCCCCTAGGACATAGTTTATGAATTTTAACCAATGCATGTTGTAACATCAATGCTTACGGAAGAAGACACAAGATGAAAGTTTCTTTAGGAGATTATAATGGAATTGTAATTTAGTGAGTCGTAGGTTACAATAGAGATTCAGAAATTTTAACATCACTTTGAGAATTAAAAACTTGTAAAATGGATGTATGAGCTCAACGATAAATTCAAACTATTGCTTACTTTAAATGAATGAGTATCAACACATCTTTTGTCACCCCCTTAAATAAGTAAGAAAATTCATATCAAGGAGCACCTTGCGGTCACAACCAAGAAGCTTGAAGCTTTCGTAAATGAATTGCCCCAACACAAAGTCGATGGCCTGTTCTTATCTGTGTGGGATAACAATTAATAAATGGCGGCAAAGAAATCCTGTCTAATTAAAGTTGGAGTAGATTGAAGTTTAAAATAACAAAAAGTAATGGACAGAGGGAATACTACTACAAAATAAGATGCCATAATTTATTTGAGGTTTTTATGGGGACTAAGCCAATCACACATTTGATGAAGTACCTCGGAAAGCACAAAGGAGTCGTGTGCATGAAAGGAAAACAGCAATATATATGAACATTATCTAAGCATATATTGCTTGATAAAGGCCGACAATCGTTCTTGATGGATTATTCCTTAACGCCTTTAAGGCCATACCAGGTTATATGCGCACCCAGATGATTTCCATTTATATCAATCCACTAGCAGCCGTTATTGACCAGCATTGCCTTTGTCTACCTTTGGTTGCATATAAAAAGGTTTATAAATGGAGCTTCCATTTATTCTTTGGTGTATACTAGAAAGCAAGTGCAAGAAACATTCGCAGATTTAGGTCAGGCAAATACAAAGTTTATGAACATTGAACAATTTGTTTTTTTCCCTGTTTGCACGAGCTAGGACTTCAACTATATATCTGAAATTAAGGTTTAAATAACTCTAATACTTCATCTTATGGCCAGTGGTGTAAACATTCAATGCGTTGAGTACAAGCTTACGTGCGAATTAATGTAAATGAGCACCCCAGGAACTGTGTGTTGTCGCATGCTTGCATTAAAACGACCCAAGTAGGCGTAAGCAGAGGTATATTGAAACAGTGGTCTCTTGGAACGACATTATTATCCTTTATCCAATTACCCATAGGCTTTACTCTCTCTCTCTCTCTCTCTCTCGTCATTTTATTTATAGGGATTGTCATGATATGGAATCCTTACAAAACAATTGTGTTTTTCGCTTGTTAAAGAAGCTACTGGCCAACCCGTTAAAATAAGTCGTCGCCAATGCAATGAGTGACAATTAAGCCACTGTTTTTCTTTTATTATTATTTTGATACGTCATGATCGTATTCATTGAAACAATCGAAACATTGTTACTAGAGTTCGGTAGGCCCCCATACAACAGTGGTCCTCCATGAATAAACCTATTAGATGACGTGTAATATATTTTGACATATCAATATAATTTAGTTGTTATATAGTTGATCATACTTGTTTGCATTTAAATTTTATGTTAAGTGTTATGTAATCCAACAGATTTTGGATCAATTATGAGCTGGAGTACTCGACAACTTGATAAAATATTTTCTCGTTTATTGCACATTGACTCACAAGGATAAATAAAGAGTATATTAAACTTATATGATGTAGTCAAAATTTAAAAATTAAGTTTGCGACAACAAAACTTAATTTCTTAAAACTGAATAAACTTGATTTAGAAGTTTGAATTGACAAAATGTAATTTAAAAAATAATTTTGCATTGATGAAGCTTAATTTTAATAAGTTTTTTATGCCAGAGAAACTTTTTTCTTTGTAGCTTCCAGGAGGAATGAATTTTTGTCATGTTGATGTAATTTAAGTAATTTTATGGTACAACTCAAGTTACACATATACATGAAAATTAACTACAAATTCACTCTTTGCAAAGGCTTTATGAGGAAATCATTTCTTGGTCCTACTCGAAGACGATGATGACGCCAAAATCAAGTTGGAGCAAGGCTTCTCTAAGTTGGAAAATCTTCACTTTTTCGTAAGAAGTTCAAGACCCCAATGCTAAATTTGTTTTTCAATTACATAACCTTCATTTTTTTTTTAATTCACAAGGGAAGAAAATAGAGTTAAAAAAAATCTCATCCAAACTAAATTTGAAAGCCTTGAATATCTAAATTTTGTCCAACAACAAGAAACCCCAAGCAACATCAAAAACATCACACAAGGAAGGTTTTATAGCAAGAAAATCTCATCTAAATTTGATATGGAAACTCAATTTCAGCACTAATGATTACTTGTGTTGTCTCTCCAATGGCTAGCTCTACGGGTTCTTAAACACTCTTTTGGCATATAAATATCTCTCCATGCAACAATCAAATGAGTCCTTAGGAGAAGCTGACATTAAGTTATTAAGTCTAAAAAATTCAGAGAGCAAAAGAGAGATCATTGTTAGGAGTAAGTATAATTTTAAGGAAAATTTTGTAATCATTATAATGTTGTAGAACACAAGATTGAAAGTTTGAAAAATAAGTTTGTGTGATTGTGTGACAAGGTCATAAACCTTTGTGAGGTTATGATTCAAGATCATGTTATTATTTTAGTTGATCTCCTCCTTATTAAGAAGTTCAATAGTGAATTTGAAACTCCTAAGAAAGTGATCTAATGGAGAGGACATAGCAACAAGAGTTACAAATCTTTGTAAATCATCATATTTTACTCTCCTTAATCTTAGTTATTTTTATTATTATACAAGTTCAGACACTTACAATTCTTCACCATAACACATTATAATTATTCTACAATTTTTTCTAATAAGTAATTGTTAGTCTTTCAAATTAAATTTGATTGATGTATTTTCTTGTTTCTAATCAATATAAGCATATATATATATAATTTTGTAATTACATTAATCCATTTGCATATCATGTTTGTTTTAAAATAATTTTATTTATCATATTACATGCATTATAGACATATATATATAATTTTGTAATTGCATTGATCCATTTGCATATCATGTTTATCTTTAAATAATTTTATTTATCATATTACATGCATTATAGACATATATTCTTTGTCAACCTAGGTTAACCCCATTCTTGGATATTTTTGGAACCATTAATGGGTATTAAAACTTGTTTTTTGAATCACCAACTTCACTACCTAGAGTCAATTTATAGCTTCCCTTCCACTTATGTGTCATACCAAGGGTAATAACCCTTTTAGACATGTAACCTTTAACAACACAAATTTTAACTATTAGAAAAAAAATATGACAAAGTACCATTAATACTATGACTTTATTGTTTGGCCAATCATTTCTTAAAGTTATAAAAGAATCACCAAAACTAATAATTAAATTATCATTGATAAACATGAGAGTGAGTGCACTCTAAAAGATTTAAAAAACCAAAATCTCAACTCCAAGGTCAAGTACTTGCTCTATTGTGTTATGATTTTAAATGAATATGATCATATCTCTGCTTATTAGTTAATTAAAGATGTATAGGACCATTTCATGTTAAAATATGAAAAAACAAACCAAGTCAGTATAATTAAGATTCTTATGCATGAGTATGAATCATTTTAAATAAGCAATAATGAGAATATTACTAAAATGTATTCAAAATTTACTACCGTTGTTAATTCTTTGAGAAATCTTGTAAAAAAACATTAATAATGCAAAACTTATCAAGAAGTTACTTAAGTGACTCCCAAAATCACGAAACTCAGTGCTAATTAAAATTTTAAAATCAATGGACCTAAAATTGTTGCTTTTAAATGAGTGTGCAAGTGTGCAATGGCTTGTCAACAATTATGATTATTGTAAGTGTGCAAGAAAGTTAAGCCGCATGGAAGGGTAAGAAGGTAAATCCATATGGAAGGACAAGAATGTAAATCTGCATGGAAGGGCAAGAAAGTAAATTCACCGCGTAAGCCCTATTAGGGTTTCATGGAGTAGAGTATATAATGGTCTTGGAAGACAAAGAACAAGGAGTACGCAATATTGAGCATTCAGCAAAACCTAGACAATCCACCAACCAAAGAGAACACCAAACCCTACGTAGAAGAACCCCACCTGCAAAAGGAAAGAGTAGTCGTAGTGAACGGTATTGTCAGAAATTGAACAATGTTGTAGGAAATTGAATAGCCGTCAACAGCAAAGAGAGAGAAACCGCAACCATCGATGATCGAAAAATTGAGGAAAATGATGGCAAAGGTGGATGACCAAAAAAGGAGATAGAGTGGTCATCAAAGAGAATAGGGTAGACGACCAAAACAATTGAGGGAAAGATGGCCGAAAAAGAAAAAAAATGAGCAAATCGAGTTGACGGCGGAAGGAAAAGAAACTCGACAAGGAGAAGGGAAACTCGACGGCCAAGTTGGAGCAGACCGACGGAAGGAGAGAAACCCATGAGGAATGGCACACCACCGGCACACCAGCGATCTGTGAGGAGACAACATGATAGAGAGAGAAATAGATGATTAGAAAAACAAAGAAACGGGTCGATGGGAGAGAAAATCGGTTATGGCTAGATGGGGCTGGACGGTAGGACAAAGAAAAGTAGACCAATGAAAGAAGAAACCAGAGGGCCATAGAAGAGAGAGATACCGACGGCAACAAAGAACAACCGTTGAGAGAGAGAGAGAGAGAGAAAGAGGAAACGACCAGAACAGAGGAGTCGATATGGCCAAAATCAGATCCAACTGGACGGCGAGATAGATCCAGCTAGACAGTGAAAGAGATTCGGCTGAATGAAGAGAGGGAAACCACTGGTAGAATCGAAAACGGATGAAGAGAGAAATCTAGTGAAGAGAGAGAAATCCAGTCGGAAGAGAGAGAAATCCAGTTGGACAACAAGAGAGAGAAATGGACAGAAGAGTCGTGAGACAGTGAGTTCCTGAGACAAGGAGATAGGTGAGACTTTAAGACGATGAAAGCAGGAATTGTGTGATACAACGTAAAGAAGGAATTTAGTGAAGCATTGAACTCAACGTATTTCCAGACTTCTTTAAGAGAGGTTAGAGAGTGTTGCGGTGAACTTCTAAATGGCAGTGGAGCAGCCTTTCAATTCAATAGAGGCAAGACAAGTTAGAAGAAGGGTAGACACAGTAAGTAAAACTCTTTATATTGTACTTGCTTAGTAATTGCAATAGTGAAAGAAGAAGAAAATTAAAGATATCCATTGTAACCTGTATTCACAAGTATAGCGGATAGTCTCGGTAGAGGGAGAGTCCCTACCACCGTGGATGTACGTCACGTTGGTAGAACCATGTAAATCTTTGTTTTAAAACAAATAAATGTGTTATATTCTAAAACAAATAAATCTTTGTTCACTACAAAAAGATATGATAATATTTATGCAATTGATTCCCATTCCCTTACTGATTAAAATGTTAAGTGCTTAAATTTCTAAATAAATAGTCTTAGATATAGCAAAGGTGCTTATGACATGTAAGTATGAAATTACTATCCAAACTAAACTACCACAATTTTATGAAAGGGCTACTCAAGTTGAAACTTAAGAAAGATAAATTTTGTAATATTTGTCAAATGGACAAATAGACATAAATTTATTTTGAGAGTAAAAAGTATTTTTTATTTCTAAACCTCTTCAATTATTACATATGCATCTTTTTGGTCCATTTAGAGTCTCTAATTTAGGTAACAAGTATTATGCATATGTCATAGTAAATGATTACATTAGGTTTATATGGCTCTTATTCCTTACTCATAAGGACAAAGCATTAAAAGTATTTGAAAGACTATAAGTAGTTATAAAATGAGAAAAAATGGTTCATCACTTTAGTTAAAAGTGACCATGGAAAAGAATTTAAGAATAAGGACTTAAAAAAATTATATGATGCCCAAGGAATTTCTAATAAATTTTTAGCCCTATAAATGTTTTAACAAAATAAAGTGGCTAAATGCAAAAATAAAACCATATAAGGGATGACTCAAACAATACAAGATAAGTTTAAGATGCTTAAATATTTTTTAGGCCTAACTTATCCATACAACATGTTAAATGTTGAATTGGATTTTAATTCATTTGTTACTCAAAAAGACTCCTTATAAATTATAGAATGGGAAAAAAGTCATAAATCAATTATTTCAAACTCTTTGGATGCAAATGTTTCATGTTAAACACTAAAGATAATCTTGAAAATTTTTATTTAAAGGTTAAAGAAGATATCTTTTTAGTATATTTTTTCTTTGACAATGCATATAAAGTTTCAATAAAAGATTATTGGAAGTAGGAGAGTCTAAACATTTTAAATTTGATGAAACACACCCTTTTAACCCTAAAAAGGAAAATTTAGAAAATACAAGGACAATTTAAATCAATTAACTAAGCAAGGAAGCATAAAATAATAGTGATAACACTAAAAAGGAGAAATTATAGCTAAGTAATTCAAATGTTGAAACTCTAGGTAGCTTGCAAATCGTAGTTCACAAGATACCAAGATAGTATAAACATGTTAATAAATCATTCAAAGATCAAATAATTTGTAATATTTCTAATTCTCTGAATACTATATCTTCATCTAGGCAATTAAACACCAACTTAGCACTCATTTCTCAAATTCTAAATATGTAGAAGAAGCATTGAGGAATAAGCATTGGGTGCATATCACAGAAGATGAATTAAAATAGTTTGAGAGGAACCTAGTGTGGACCTGCACTAAAGGAGTGTTTTATAACAAACTATATAAGAATGAAAAGATAGTCTAATATAATGCTAAACTAGTGGCTAAGGAATATAATCAAGAAGAAGGAATAAATTATAATGTGACCTTTACACCTATAACTAAATTAAAAGTCATTCACTTTTTACTAACCTACATATTTTCATAAATTTCACATTATATCAATTAAATGAGAAAAATACATTCATTAATGGTTTTATTGTCTAGAAACTATATGTTTAACAATCTTAAGGTTTTAAGTGCACTAAATTTTCTAATCATATGTTTAAACTCTCCAAAGACCTATATGAATTAAAGCAAGCTCTCCCAACTTAGTATAAGCAACTTAGCCCTTTTTAATTTACAAGGGATTTGTAAAAGCTAAAGAGGACATTATGTTATTCATAAAAGTAAAAGATAAAGATTATTAATTGTGTAAATCTATGTTGAAGATATTATTTTTATTGTCACTGACAACTTTTTGTGCAAGCAATTTTCTTTTTAAATGGAGAAAGAATTCAAAATGAGCATGATAAGGAACTTATTTTCCTCTTAGGCCTAGAAATCAAGCAAAGCATAGATACAATTCTCATTAGCCAAATAAATTATATAAGAGAGATTTTGAAAAGTTTAAAAGATTTAAAATCTTACAGTACACTAATATCAACATCCACCAAACTTAGTAAAGATAAAATTAATAAAAAGGTATATTGGAATTTATATCAAGTTATAATTGGAAGCATTCTTTACCTTATTGCTAATAGGCCAAATATTATGTTTGCTATGTATTTATATGCTCATTTCAATTATTTCCTAAAGAATCACATTTAGTTGCGTTGAAAAAGGTACTTCATTACATTAAAGGGTTTAATGATTTAGGCCTTTAGTGACCTAAAAAAAGGACATTCATCCTTATAGGTTATTCAAACTTTATTTGGTCCAATGATTAGCTTGATGGTAAAAGTACCATTGGTACTTGCTAGCTCTAAGGTGGTGTATTAGTCTTATGGTCTAATCAAAGTGAGATTTCCATAAAACTTTTAATAGCTAAAGCCAAATGTCTTGTAATGGCAGTTGTTATTGAAAATCTCCTTTAGATCAAGCAAAATTTGAGAATTTTAAGTTGTATTTTTCTAGATTTCCTATTTTATGTGACAACACTAGCTAGTACCATAAACCTCATTAAAAGCCCCATTCATTATTCTAGGACCAAGATTATAAATCATAAACATCATTTTATTTGAAATCATATACTCAAAGGGAATGTTATTCTTAAGTTTATGGGTACAAATGAATTAATTTACAAACATTTTAATTAAGCCTATAACTAAGGATAGATTTTTAAGTGTTAGAAAGCATTAATGAATGGTAAATGTAACCTAGTGTCACAAAGTTAGACTTGGATTATACTAATCAATGTGGCACTTAATTACCTTTATGATTTAAGATGAACCAAGTAAGCCTTAGAGAGTTTGAAAGAATTGGCTTAGAGTAAACAAAAACAAGTAAGAGGAGTAGAAAGACTATAAAGCAATAGGCACAAGAGAGTTTAATAGTAGAGAAAACTTTTCAATTAAGTGGTGTGTTCCAAATGAGAGGAGTGAGAGCATTTATACTTGTCCACCTCCTTAATGTGTAACTACAATTAGTCGTTCTAGATTTTTATAGAACACTCTAAATCAAGACTATTATTGAATAGTTTAGATATTTACAATAGAGTATTCTAAAAACTTGATACTTACTTCCAAAATATTCCTTGTCAAGTCTTTATGCAACAAAAGAGCTAGGCATCCAACGGGCTTAGTCTGGTAATGCTTTTGGATAGCCTGTGACATCCTCCCTTATTTAATCTCGTCATGCCTTCATTCTTATAATGTTAAATATGGTCATTGAATTTCGTCCCCAACTAGCCTCATGGTCTGGTAGATTTTTCCATTTGACTAAGTATTCAATGTAGTTAGGAACTCCCTTCTTTCAAATCACTCTATCCGTAAGGATGCAATCTAATTCTTTGTTAAATTTGACGATTATAGTACTTGGTGCGCACTTGGATTCACCACAATTTAGATCCTCCTTGTCTTCATGAAAGGTCTTTAAAAGACTTACATGAAAAACATAGATTTTGAGTCTTGGGAGAAATTAGACTTAGTAGGTAGCCTTCCTTAAATGCTTAACTTTAGGAAATGGACCTTCATGTCAGCCTATTTCTTCATTTGTTTAGTAGCTTTGTCAAGGTAAGCCTTTGTTATATTTGCCTCCTCATATTACTCTTTGCAAATTTTTAGGCAATAAGTTTATTCCCATGTAAAAAAAGGCAATAGCATTTAGAGTTAGAGGCCATTATGCTATGTCAATTTCAAAGGGACTTTTGCCTATTACTTCACTTATTTGGAGGTTGTATAAGAATTAGACAACATCAACTCACTTTGCCCAATCTTGCTGGTGTGCACTAACATAGTGCCTCAGATATAGTTCCAACAAAGATTGATCCACTTAGTTTGGTCATCACTTTAAGGATGAAAGTTGGTTAAGAAATTTAGATTAGTCCCAGTAATTTGAATAACTCACACAAGAACTTGCCTGTGAAGCGAGGATCTCTATTATTTATTATGGTTCTAGGTACTCCTCATAACTTTACCATATTCTTAAAGAATAAATGAGCAGCCTCATCAACTTTGTAATTAGTAGGGCTTGGAATAAAGGTGCTATACTTACTAAATCGATCAATAATTACCCTAATGCTTTCAAACCTATTAGACTTAGGTAAAGCCACAATAAAGTCCATTGAGACATTTTCCTAAGGTTTTTCAGCAATAGGTAATGGCTCAAGTAGACCAGTTAGATGTTGCTATTCCACTTTGTTTTATTGGCAAACAAGGCAAGTCCGCATATAGGCCTTGACATCATCTTGCATTTATTGCCAACAATAGCTTTGTTGAACAAAAACAATGGTTCATACCATACCTAGGTAACTAGCCTATAAGGAATCATGGACCCTTTAAGAATTTCTCTTTACAAGTTTCCCCACTTAAGCACAAAGTCTTGATTGCTAACAGTTATAAGAACCCCATCATTTAGTCAAAATCATCAAGTCCTCCCTTTACTAGCCAACTTTAGTAGATTCTTGGCTCGGGTGACTTGCAACATGTCTTTCTTGATTCGCTTAAGGAAATTTCTCTTTAGTGTATTAGTAGAGAAAGTAACTAGTTCTACCTTTCGACTTAATGCATCAACAACAACATTGGCCTTACTTGGCTTATATTGTAGCTTATAGTTAAATTTGGCTAAGAAATATTGCCAACAATCTTACTTAAGGCTATGTTTCTTTTATAATTAGAAGTAGTTTATGGTGACATTATTTGTCATGATCACAAACTTACTTCCAAGCAAGTAATGCCTCCATATACATAGGCAATGGATTCTAATAGTTATCTCTTTATCTTGGATGGTGTACTGCCTTTTTGTATAATTTAATTTGTAAATTTTGTAGGCAATAGGGTGCCTATTTTGTATTAAGACTCCCCTAATGGTAAATTCAAATGCATCTATGTGCACTTTAAATGCTTTTTGGTATTCAACCAACACCATGATAGGGGGCTTAGCACTAGGTTCTAACTTGTTGTGATGATCTATATCTCGTCTAAAAAGAAGTTTCATGGGCAATTTCGAAGGCATTACGTCCTTGAACTCATTCAAAACTACTTGGATAGGTTATAGTAATGAAGGAGTAGGCTTTGCTATGTCTTCCTCATCACTTAGTTCCCTTACAGTAGCAATATAACTTTGATTTAACTTAAGACCTCATTTAAATTGCAAGATAGAAATCATTGATGCTCTAAACTTCTTTATGCTTTTCAAAGGAATCACTTGGATCTTATAAGTATTAAGGATGATAAGGGAACATAAATCAAGAATAAGAAGGCTAAAGCTTTGCAGAAAAAAAAAAGAGATTTAAAACCATTTTGAAGTTATCCATAAAAATGATGGTAAAGTCTAGCTTATCATGACAATCACTAATTTGGATGGCTATTCCTTTTACACAAGTTTGCCTCAGAATTGACTACCTTGATAGTGCCAAGTCCTTTTGCAAGTTTAAGACTTAGGTGTTTGGCCATTTGTATGTCCATTAAGTTGTGTGTGGATCTCGTATCTAGCATTGCACATAAACCTTACCCTTGATGGCAGTATTGACGTATGACAAGCCTTTCCCTTTGAAGATTTTTTTCAAGAGAATCTTGGAAAGAGTACCCAAGTGTTGGATAGCTCCTAAATCAACTTGAGGCTCCTCTTTAGGCCTCTTTTTACTAAGTTCTACCATAATGGCATTCATTGCCTTGCAATTAAGGCAATCCCTAACCTAATTTGGTCTGTCACAAATGAAGCAAGGATTCAAAGGTCCACTAGCATCATGCTTGCCAAAGAACTCTTAATCTTGCCACTTAAGGACTTTTGGTGTCCACCCTTTTGATTTCTTGTATCTCTCTTCTACCCATTCTTCTTTCTCTCTCACTCTTGTTAAAGTTGGGCTTTTTGCCCTTGGAATGGGTAGAATAATTTATGAGTGTCTTGTTGGTAGCAATAGTAGCATTTAGGGTCTACACATCATGCCTATCTAGTTATACTCTTGCCTAATTCTTTAAGTCATCTTTGAAGTGGAAAAGGAAGTCCTTGTCGGAAAACATAAGAGTAGTGAATTCCTTGATATAATCAAAAATACTTCTTGTTTGCCTTAAGCAATGTAGCTTTCCTTTAGCTTCATTATCAACATTATAAGGCACAATATGTTTGTACAATTTAACCTTGAATTGCTCCCATGTATTGATCACACATAGGCCCTTCTCCCTTTTGAAATGCTTCCTTCTCTACCATAGTTGAGCAACATCCCTAGAGAAGATTGGGGCATTACTTATCTTGGCATTGTCATTGATAACTTCTATGGCCTCAAAGTATTGCTCAAGGTAAGAAAAAAAACAAAAAATTTCTACACAACAATGTCATTACGAGTGTCATTATATGTGGCAAGTTTAAGGACTTTTAAACCATGTATAACAATAATAATTTTAGTGCTTATAGAAAGTGGACTACTTTGACGGAGCAACCTCATCTCTCTACGAAGGTTATGAATCTCCCCTTCAATGAACTTTTGTAGATCAAACAGCTCCTGGTTAAGGGAATCTATTTCCCCTTTAAAGGTATGGTTGGACTCTTCAATCATGTACTTAGTAGCCTTAGTGATTTCAGTATTCTTATGAATCAAATTGTCAATTTGATTACTAAGTTCACCCATTACTAAACTCATATCCATGATGCTCCTTTCTAAGCCAACAACATGAGACTAAATGGGTTCCTTTGTTGGAGGCTTAGACTTCCCACGTTTAGGCAAGGCACACTGCTTTTCTTGCTTACAAGATTACTACTCGATTTGTTGCTTCTCAATGGTAACAGCAACAATTCCTTCCTCAATTTCCATACTTATAGCGTAAGTAACAATTCCTTCTCAATTTGTTTGCTCTGATACCACCTGTCACAAAGTTAGACTTAGATTGTGTTAATCCATGTGGCACTTAGTCACCTTTATAATTTAAAATGAACTAAGTAAGCCTTAAAAAGTTTAAAAGAATTGGCTTAAAGCAAAGAAAGACAAGTAGGAGGTTTAGGAAGACTAAAAGGTAGTAGGTATAAATGAATTCAATAATAGAGAGAACTTCTTAATTAAGTGGTGTGTTCCAAATAAGAGAAAGGAGGGTATTTATACTTGTTCCATCTCCTTAATGTGTGACTATAATTAGTTATTCTAGATTTTTATAGAATAATCTAGATCAAGATTATTTTAGAATAGTTTAGATATTTACAAGAGAGTATTCTAGAGACTTGCTAAGTTTTTATGGAACAAATGGGTTAGGCATCCAACGGGCCTAATCTAGCAATGCTTTTGGACGAGCCATGACACTAAGCTCTCATTTATGCATTTTTGGTTTTGGTATATGCATAATCAAATGTGCCTTTATTCTTTTCTTTTCATACACCTTAGGATCTATTCAATCATTTGTGAAAATGGTCATTACCTCCAATTGGATTTTTTATTTTTATTATATATATTTTTACTAAATAGCATGGTTGTTCATTTTTTTTAAGTCGTATATGGTTGTTCTTATGTTTGTCCATGATTTACCAATTATTCTTTTCCATATTAGGTCATTACTTTTGTCACCACTTATACACATTAAAATTGTCTCATTGTCTCCCTATGCAACTTATGCATTCATGAAATTCTTGGCCTTTATATTCCAAAATTTCCCATTTGGTATCTAGGCCTTCTAACTATAATTGTGGAAATTTTTAAGATCTTCTTATATTACATCTTTAGATCCTTTATTCTCTTTTAATCAAAATATTTCATAATCATTCAAAATCTTTCTTATCTAGTTTACATGTTATTGGTCTATATATCACAATGTCAAGCCTTCCATCGCTATACATTAATCTATCATCCTCATTTCCTAAAGCAACGTAAATAATTGTCCACTATAAAATAAGTAGATTCATCACCAAAACCAAGACCATTCATAGTAAAAAAATTATAAAATCCTTAAAACCTAAAAATCATTAGCTTGTACTCCCTTACACATCCTTATTTTCAATGATAGTAAAGCTCTATCTCTAACCAGTGGTCCTATAACATCATTAGCTTTTCAACAAGTGGGAGCATTTCAACCCCTTTTAATGTATTTTTGGCTTATTGTCCTTACCAACAAAGGAATATGCCATTTTAAATAACAATGGCTTAATCCTTTGGTTTATGTCAAATAGTTAAATGGTTATTAAATTTTTGCATGAAGAGGTAGGTGTCATAAGCTAGTTATTAAATAAAATCCATACCATTTAGCATAGATTCATAGATAAGTGTTCTTCTTGAGTTAAAATGAAGCAAAGGTGGCTAAATACAATCTTTTCCTTATGATGATGTCAAAAGGATAGAAGTAGTATTGTTTCTATTTGATTTGTGCCTAACTTAGCTTAGATTTATTTTGGACTGTTGAGCCTATCTTTAATGGTAAGTGCTGGATTTGTTGTCAACACCATCTCATATGATTATATATATTAATTTGATGTTGTGAATGCTATTGAGATGTTGTAAGATCATTGGAAGAAACTAGTAATGATAGGCTAGCTTTAGCATTAAGGAGTCAATGTTGACCGTGACCCTAAATTTTAGGGGTCAAGATTGACCGTTGACCATTGATTATTGACCCTAAATTTTAGAAAGTCAATGTTGACCATTAACCCTAAAGTTTGGGACTTAAATATGTTCATTAATTATAGGGCAACACGTAAGAATTAACGATGACCATTGATGATCGTGCAGCCATAATCTTAAGGTTTTATAAATACTCCTATGTGTTTTGTAAGAAGGGTATGTGATATAGAATTTTTAGAGATCTGACCAAAGGAAAAAGAATCACAAACCTAAAGATAAGAAGAGGGTGAATAACAAAGAGAAAGGTAGCCACCAAAGGAAAGAGTGGCTAGCTAAGGCAAAGAAGACAACCACCAAGGGAGGTGCAATCGACCAAAGAAAGTGCAGAAGCCAACCAAGGAGAGTGCAACAACCACCAAGGAGAGGCAGTAAGGCAGCTAGTTAAGGAAGGAAAAAATAGGGCAAAGTAGCCAATCAAGGAAAGTGAGTAGCTATTAAGGGAAAGGCAATAAGATAGCCAACCAAAGAGGAAAGAAAGAGAGAAAGGTAGCTAGTCGCCCACACTAGCAAACACCAACACAGCAGCCACTTGCATCAGTAAAAACCACCAAGGTAGCCACTCGCTCCAATAAACCACCAAGGTAGCAACCAATAAGAGGTGGAGTAGTAGCAAAAGGGTCCTGCACTAGCAACTAACATGTATACAACAGTGGTGTGCAAAGATAACTATAGTCGCAGGGATAATAGCAGTGGCCTTAAAAAATAGCTGTAGTGTGTGGAGATAGCAGCAGTAGCCTGAGAACATAATTGTAGCATGTGCAGATAATAGTAATGACACAAGAAGATAGCTGTAGCATGAGAAGAGAATAGTAACGATGCAAGAAGACAACTGCAACACGCGAAGATAGTTGTAGCAGGCCAATTGCAATATGTGGAGAGAGCAGTAATGGTGCAAGAAGACAACCACAATGTGCGGGGATAACAGTAGTAATGTGAGAAAATAGTTGTAATGTGTGGGGATAGTAGTAGTAGTGCAAGCAAACAACAGCAACATAGGCTAATAGTAGCAACAAGGCGAGCAGACAACAATAACATGGGCGGATAGCAGCAGTAGCATAAGTAGACAACAGTAGCGTGCTTGAATAACAAGAACAGCATGTGTGGACAGTAGTTGCAGTGCATGCAGACAATAATAACACATATGGATAAAAGCAGTAGCATGCAAAAACAACAAGAGCAGCACACGCGAATAGCAGGAACAGCGCATGTAGTAAGTAGTTGTAATGCATGTGGACAACAAGAGCAACACGTGTAGAGTGCATGCAAACCAGTAGCAACAGTGCAACTATAGCATATGGGGATAACAGTAACGGTGTGAGAAAATAGTTGTAACGTGTGGGGATAGAAGTAGTAGCGCAAGCAAACAGCAGCAACACAGGGTAATAGCAGCAACAAGTCGAACAGACATCAATAGTACGGGCAGATAGCAGCAACAGCGTAAGTAGACAATAGTAGCGTGCTCAGATAACAAGAGTAGCATGTGCGAATAGCAGGAGCAGCGCATGTGAACAATAGGAGTAGCGCATCCAAACAGCATTAGCAGTGCGCATGGACAACAGCAACAATGCATGCGAACAGCATTAGCAGTGTATATACATACCTTCATTGATTAATGAATGAAATGGGTTATTAAGACCTAATTTGGATCATTGAACCTCAATATTTTAGCCTTTTTTCTATTTTTTATTTTAAAAAACTAACGAATTAAAACTAAAAATCCAAATTCTTATATCCAAAAATCAAAAAATTTTTGTTTTCATTAGGAAAAAGAAAGTGAATGTTTATAGTTGTTCTATTATAAACTATTTATATAGAATTTTTGTTTTTTAGTTTTACAGTTTTACCTTATGGTTTGCACTTTTATTGCACCACATATTTCTAGTCTTTTGTAATGCAATCTTTCATCTTTTCAAAAGAAATTGGTAGTTCTTCACTTTTAAATTTTTTGAATATTTGAGCTTCTTATAATTCCATACTTCACTTATTTGCAATGTTTTATTCCTATAATCTTACAATTTATTACACTTTATTTTAAAATTGACTTTGTCTTACAATATTTAGGTCTTGATGGTGACTTGCTTCACCCTTTACTCTCTACAACATTAAGTTTAATGGCATCTATGGCTTCATTAGAAAAAAATTGAAATGCCAAACACTTGCTAAAGATTAATTTCAAAAACCAAAAAATTTAAGGGATCTCATGAAGCCAAAACTAATTGAAGATTGATTTCAAAAACAAAAAAAAAAATTGAGGGCTCCAAAAAGCCAAATTTGTGTTAAAGACTAGTTTCAAAAATAAAAAAATTTAAGGACTTTAGAGAAGCCAAAATTATATTAAAGACTAGTTTGATAAACCAAAATTTTAAGGGCTTAAGCAATAAAGCTGCACTTGTTTGGTGACTTCCATGAAAAATTTTTGTTTTCCAACAAATGTGCCTAAGAGGATTATTGAAGTAAATGACACTTTTGTTACTTTAATTGCCAAATGTATAACTACCATTTACAATGTTTTAGTTAATCTTTATGTTTGAATTCAAATGTGAAGTTCCCGACTCCTCTTTAGGATCTACTAGTTTGTGATATTGAAAGAGGGGGTGAATCAATATCACCACAATTTGTAATTCGCAAGTAAGTAAACAACATTAACTTCTTCTTAAAAGCGAACTCTTTCTCAAACTCGACTAAGGTAGATCTATTGCTACCTATTAATCACAATAGTCCCCAAAGTCAACTTTCAAGCACCTTGCCTAATAGACAATTCGGATGTTCTTGTTTAGATCTTCATTAAGTTATGGGTTGGCTAATACTTTAACTGCGTTTACAACTTAATTCAAATCATAGAACGTAAAGCAAATTATGAACACACAAGATTTACGTGGTTCTGTCAATGTGATGTACATCCACGGTGGTAGGGACTCTCTCTTACCGAGACTATCCATTATAATTGAGAATTCCAATTACAATAGATGTCTTAATTCTCTACTCCTTTCAATATTGCAATTACTAAGCAAGTATAATACAAAGAGTGTCATTTATTGTGTTTACCCTTCTTCTAGCTTGTCTAGGAAAGGCTGCTCCACTGCTGTACCCCTGTCACATGCACGTTTCTGGTTTGTTGGTCTCTCGTTTTAGCTTCGCTGGTCTCCCCAGCTTCACGGTTTTGTTGCACAGCTTCGCTGGTCTCCCTCATGGTTTTGCTGCACAACTTCCCTGTTTGTTTTAGCTGCACTCCGCTATTCATTTCATGCTTTTAATGCACACCTATTTCAGCTTCGCTGGTCTCCTGAGCTTTGCTAGTCTCCTGTTTTAGGTCTCACAGCCTGGTCATCAGTTTCTGGTCACCCATTTCTGGTCTTCTGTTTTTGGTCAGTCATGCTGTTCCCTTGTTGTGCTCTCCTTTTGACGTTTTGCTCTCTTGCCATTCTGCTCTCTTACTATTCAGCCCCTTCTTTTACCATATCGTATTTTCTCCCCTTCGACCCCCTGTTTTGGTGTTTTTCCCTTTCGAATGTTTCTCAATTTTTCTCTCTCTTCCAACTGCTGTGTTTTGGCCAACCACTCTTATGTTGGATGGTTTCTCTCTAGGTTTTGGCTGACTCTCTTGGTTAAACAATTTCTCTTTTGTGTTTAGATGGTTCCTTCCTCCCTTTCAGTCGATTACTCTATTTTGCTGACAGTCTCTCTCTCTTCTTTAGGCTGTTAGATTTTTCTCTCGTTCCCCTATTCTGTTGTGTTGGTTTTCTCCTTTAGCTGGTAATGGTTCTTCTTTGGCCTGCCGTCCACCTCTCTTCGGCCGTTCACCATTTTCTCTCTCTCCCAAGGTTGGGTTTTCTCTCTCCTTTGCAGGTGGGTTTTTTTTTTTTTTCACTTAGTTGTTCTTCGTTTAGCCCCCAAATCTGTTTTTTTGGCCATGCTTCCCTTCTTTTTGTCATGTACCACTTTGGTCATTTCCTATGTTTTGTCGTCTTGTGTTTGCCAAACGCTCAACTACCAATGGTCTCTCTCTTCATTCACCCCTTTTGTGTTTTGACATCTATTCAATTATGTTGGCCTGTATAAATATCAAGCAAGCACAAGCACCTGAAAACACACAAAAGTTTTACATGGTTCACCCATAATGTATGAGCTACATCCACAGTGTGATAAGATCTTTCTTAAATCACATGTTCCACTCTTGCTATCAAGGGATACAAATAATGTAATGGAAGGATCTCTACTTAACGACTGTGGAAGGATCACTCATT
Organism: Ceriops zippeliana; assembly: GCA_037897445.1. Taxonomy (NCBI): domain Eukaryota; kingdom Viridiplantae; phylum Streptophyta; class Magnoliopsida; order Malpighiales; family Rhizophoraceae; genus Ceriops; species Ceriops zippeliana. The sequence goes on from JBAPLH010000115.1 coordinate 1,089,721, forward strand.
AACTACTATGGAAGGATCACTCCTTAACCACTTACAATGATCTCCCAATCATCCTAAGGGTTTCCCACCCTTTTTCAAAGAAGTACATAAAAAAGTTATGACAAAAAATCCTCTAAGATAGATCTCTTTATATGCACAGATTACTATTACAAAAACTGATCTTCTCCTTTCTTTCTATTATTCCTTCCTCACTGCTATTTTTAGCTTCCTTACTACTAGTTTCTGCCCTCTCTCTACCAATTTCACAACTTTCTCTTTGTCATGCTCATTACTCTCTCTCTATCGTGTTTCACAGCTTTGTCTTTGTCGTGCTTCCTACTCTCTCTTTGCCAGCCTCAACTCTCTGCCTCTACCAAGTTTCTGTCCTGCCTTTGCTAGGTTTCTCTCTTTTCTATTGGTTCTCTCCTCTCTATCATTCTCACCCTTTTTACCACTCTCTCTTTCATTCTACTGCTGTATCTTTCTTTCAGTTTTTGTTCACAACTCTCTTGGTAGCTACATAGGTGTTTCTATGCCTTAAGTTTAGGGTTACCCAATCATTAATGGTTAACATTAATTCCTTGAATTTAGGATTGCCCTACCATTAACGATCAGCATTGATTCATTGAATTTAAGGTTAATGGTTAGTAATGACTCTTAGAATTTAGGGTAAATGATCAACATTGACTTCTAAAATTTAAGGTCAATGATCAATTGGAATAACCTTAATTTTTAACTCTCCCCTTTTTCTACTTCTCCCCTTTCAAAATCTCCCCCTTTATTTGATTTCCCCTTTGAATTTATCAAGCTACTCCCCCTTTTGATCAGCTTTAGGAGGTGGCCGAACATATAAATCAGTCTTAACTTCTAGAACATCTCTCTTAACAGAGATTTAGTGAATATATCTACAACTTACTCACAATAGCCACATACTTCAGCTTTACTTCAAATTTCTTCACTTTTTCTTTAATGAAATGGTACTTGATTTTAATATGTTTAAATCTAGAGTGTTGGACAGGATTTTTTTGAAAAATTTATGGTACTTTGGTTGTCATAACCAATTAACAATGGCAGCTACACATCTACCTTCAAATCCTCAAGTTGTTGTTTCATCCATAGCATTTGAGTACAAGCCTAAGTAGCAACCATATTTTCAACCTCTACAAAGCTTAAAGTCATTAAATTTTGCTCCTTAATGTGCTATGAAACACACCTATTACCCAAATAAAATACACCACTTAAGGTAGACCTTCTATCATCATAATTTCTAACCCAATTAGTATTTGCAGACTCATATAAATTAAGTTGTCCACTTCTATCATAAAGCAACCTATAATTTGTTGTGCTTTTAATATATTTCAAGATTCTTTTAGTAACCATGAAGTGAGATTCCTTATGCTCACTTTGAAATTAAGCATAAAGTGTTACAATAAAAACAATATTAGGCCTTGATGTTGTCAAATATAGTAAACTTTCAATCAACTTTCTATATTCCTTCTAATCAACTATTTTGCCTTCTTTGTTCCAATAGTGATAGGAGTGCTTACTTCTTTAGAGTTCTCCATCCCAAATATTTTTAATAGCTCATTTGCATATTTTTCTTGGAAAAGGAAAATTCCAAGCTTGCTTTGCAAAACTTATAGCCTTAAAAAGAATTTCATTTTACCTAACATAGACATCTCAAACTTCTTCTTCATCTAATCAACAAAAGTAGTGCAAAAGGCCTTTTTTTCAACAGTAAAAAGTATGTCATCAACATAAACCACAATAATTAATTGTCCCTCTTTATCTTCCTTTTTGTACAAGTTGTTGTCCACATTCCCTTTTCTGAATTTCATATCTTTGAGACATGTATCTAGCTTGGAATACCATGCCTTTAGAGCTCATTTTAAGCCGTATAAAGTCTTTTTCAATTTGCACACACTTGAACCATCATGATTAAGTATAAAACCATCAAGTTTAATAAAAACCTCTTCATTAAGCTCTCCATATAAAAATGCTAATTTCACATCTATATGATAAACTTTATAATTTCTTTGAGCAATGAATATTTTGATTGCTTCAAGTCTAACCATGAAAGCAAAGGTTTCTTTAAAATCAACACTTTTTACTTACAAGTAGCCTTTGCAGACTTTCCTTGTTTCTTACAACCTCACCATTTTTGTTGAGCTTATTTTTGAACATTTTCTTGGTTCCAATGATGTTTTTCCCTTTATGACTTAAAACCAAACACCAAGTGTTGTCCTTTTCAATTTAATCAAGCTCTTCATTCATAACACACATTCACTCCTTGTACTTTAATGCTTCTTCCAGTAACTTGGGTTCAACTTCAAAGATCAATAAGGTTTGTTCACCACTTTTTAACTTTCTTTTAGTCTACACAAAATCCTTTTTGCTACCAGTTATGTTTTTAACTTCAACTTTAGCTCTAACTCTTCTATAAGTTTGGGAATGCCTTAATTCATTTTCTTTATCACTTATAATTTAAAAATCAATGTATTCCTCACCCTAAACAACCTCTAATTTATAACTTTTAGATTCCTTTTAATTATCAAACATGGCATCTTTAACTTCTTTATGTTGTGATTGCACTATGGAACCATCTTCAATCATTTTAATATCAAAGTTGTCTATGATTTGTTGTAGCCTTTTATTGTAACATCTAAAGCCTCTTCCATTTGGTACATAGCCTAAAAATATGCCTTTATTAGCCTTCTCATCAAAATTTTCAAGATTCTTGCCTTTGATTTTAATGAGGCACAAGCTTCCAAATACTTCTTTATATATGGTCTCATTGAGCAACTATTTTGAATCTAAGTGGTAGTAGTGATAGTGTCTCTCCAGTATTCATGTAAGGTACCATGCTCAACTAACTTGGTCCTTACCATCTCTATTAAGCTTATATTCTTTCTTTCAGCCACTCTATTTTGTTAGGGTATGTAAGAAATAACATATTCATACTTCACTCCATGCTTCTTCAAATAATTTTCAAATTCACTGCAAGTGTATTTTGTCCTATTGTTTATCTTAAGTCTTTTAATTCTTCTTCCTAACTAATTTTCAGCTAGCCTCTTGTAACTCTTAAAATTATTGAGAGCATTTGATTTATGTTTCAAGAATATAATATAAGTCATTTTTGTAAAATCATCAATAAAAGAAATAAAGTCCTTATCACCTTTTAATGATTTTTGTTTTATAGGCCCATAAATATCTAAATAAATGAGCTCCAATGGCTTTTTTGTTTAAATCTCCATAGTTTTGTGGGTAGCATTCACCATCTTCCCTTTTTAACAAGTGTTACAAATGGTATTTCTTTCTTTTCTCAACTTAGGTACATCTTTCATAGCTTTATTTTTGGACAATTTATTCAACCCCTTTTGTCTAAGGTATCCTAATCTCCTATGCCATAACAAGTTCTCATCTTTGGTGCTCATGTAGCATGTGTTTTTGCTGCTAGAAACTTGGTGTAAGTTTTCATTTGTTCTTTTTCCCTTTGTAAGAACAACACCATTATTTAATTTTTTTCACCATACAGCTACTCTTACTGAAAGTAACTTTATATCCATCATCACAAAATTGGCTAACACTGATTAAATTAAGTTTTGGCCCTTTAACATAAAGCACTTCCTCTAATTTAAACTTTTCTACACCAATTTCAACAACACTAACACCTTTAATCTTAAAGGTATCATTATTACCAAATGTGACTAACCCTTCATTATATTTTTTTACTTCCTTCAACACCTTGGAGTCTCCAGTCATATATGAAGAGCAACCACTATCAAAGATCCATGACTGTTTTTTCTTAGAAGCTTTTAAGGCTACTTCCACAACCATTGCTATTTCCCTTCCTTTTCTTCTTCTTTGACCAAACATAGGAGCATATGTAGGTGTTCTCCTTTGCATTTTAGATCTAAGCGAGCAAAATAGATCAACAAAGGAACCTAGGACTTTGATACCAATTGATAATGACTTTTTTAGGCCTCACACTAAGAAAAGGAGGAGTTGAATCAATATAAGGTGTTTACTTTTTACAAATCTGTCTAAATTAAACCTCTATGACCTATACAAGTCTATTATCTATCTTTATCTTACTTCTTTATATGAGAACAACCATATGAATATCAAGCAAGCACAAGCACTGGAGAAAACACAACATTTTTATATGGCTTACCCACAATATGCGAGCTACATCCATGGTATGATAGGATCTAATAAAGATCGTTTAAGGTCTCACACTACGAGAAGGGGTGAATCAGTGTGAGATATGCGTTTTTTACAAACCAATCTGGATTTAATCTTTATGGCTTGTCAAAGTCAATAATCCAATTTTTATCTTTCCCCTTTATGTAAGCGCGACAGTATGAATATAAATCAATGCATAAACACCTAAGCACACACAACAATTTTTACATGGTTCACCTATAATATGTGAGCTATATCCACAGTGTGATAGGATCCCTCTTAAATCACGCAATTCACTTTTGTTATCAAGGGATACAATTTGGTTATGGAAGGATCACTCCTTAACCACTTACAATGATCTCCCAATCACTCTAAGGGTATCTCACCTTGTTGTTCAACAAATTATCGAAAGTTTATGGAAAAAAAAACTTTCCTAGAGCATGATCACTCAATGTGTACAGATTGTTAGAATAGGATATAGATCTTCTCCTTCCTTTTCTACCGGTGTTGTCTCATCCGTTGTTGGTGCTACCTCATCTACTGCCATGGTAAGATCTCTCCTCTATTGTTAGGCACATCTTCTCCTCTGTTGCTGTAGGCTACCAAACCTACTACTGGGCACGCTTTCTCTTCAGCTATTACAAGCCACTAGACTTGCTATTAGGTACATTTCCACCTTTGTTGTCACAAGTTGCTAGACATTTTGCTAGACACGCTTTCTCCTCTTACTACCACAAGCTGTCAAACCTACTACTATTACTACCTACATGCATTGTTGTTGATACTTGCATGTTCTACTATCATTGGTGGCAGCACTATTATTGTTGTCAACACTTGCTGTTATTGTTGTCTGTACACATTGTCGGTGCTATCAATATGTGCTGCTAATGTTGTCCGTTTGTGCTGTCGATGCTATCCGTGGGTGCTATTAATGTTGTCTGCACATGCTATTACTGCTGCCTACTATCCGCACGCACTGCTCCTTTTGTTCACACTCTTTATGCCTTCTTTTTATGCTCTTTATGCTCGTTGTCCATGCTCCCTTCGCTTGCTGTCCATGCACACTGTGCCCACTATCCGCACTCTCTGCACCAGCTATCTGCACACGCTACACCTATTATTTGCATGCTCTACACTTGTTGTATACACGTGTTGTGTGCCTGTTGTCCACACTCTCTACTTGCTGTCTACACAAGCTATGCTTGCTGTCTGTGCTAGCTACACCTACTATTCGCACAAATTGTGCCTACTATTTACACAAGTTACTACTACTGTTAGCATGCACTACAGTTGCTATCTACATACATTGTTCCTGTTATTCACATATGTTGCTCTTGCTATCGGCTCACACTGCTACTACTATTTATATGCACTATTACTGCTTTCTTGTGTCGCTGCTGGTTTGCTAGTTGATTCCTGAACCTGCTACTACACATTTTGATTTTTTGCTTGATTCCTTGGCATGCTTCTGCTGCTGGGAAGCTTCCTAAGCTGCTCTAGGTGCTGGTATACCCTCTTGGATGTGCAAGGACATACTGCTGGTTGATTCCTAAACCTACTGCTACACTTTCTGCAGGTGGCTGCTAATTCCCAGACTTGCTGCTGCACTTTCTGTAGGTGGCTATTGGTGCTAGAATACCCTCCTAAACATTCAGGAATGTGCTACTGGTGCAGGGAAGCCTCTTAGATGTGCTGCTAGGGCAAGGAAGCCTCCTAAAGGTGCTGCTACTCTCTCCTTGGTCGACTACCATACCTTTTTTCCTTAGTAGTTGTTGCACTTTCCTTAGCTAGCTACCCTTTGCTTTCTTTCTTCCTCTCCTTGGCCGACTGTATTGCCTTCTTTCCTTTATGGCTGCTACACTCTCCTTAGCCTACTGCCTTGCCTTCTTTCTTCCTTTCCTTGGCTAATTGCACCTTGCCTGGTAGCTACCTCCTTTTTGCCATTTACCTCTCTTTTTCCTTAGGTTTGCCACTCACCTCTTTCTTTGGCTGACTCTCCCAATTTTTTGCAGCACACACACTTCTTGCAAGATATATAGGGGTATTTATAAATTCTTGAGATTAGGGCTACACAATCATCAACAATCATCATTAATTCCTACATGTTGCCTTACAATCAATGGTCAAATTTCATTCCTAAAATCTAGGGTTAATGGTCAACTTTGACTCATCAATGCGGTTAACCTGTCATCACCGGTTTCTCCCAATGACCTCACTACATCTCAATGACATTCATAATATTAAATCAATACATATAACCATGTGAGATGGTGTTGATAACAAATTCAACATTAGCCATCAAAGTGGGCTCAACAAGATCCTTCCTAGATCACACATTCCACTCTTGCTATTAAGGGATACAAATGATGTAGTGTAAGGATCTCTCCTTGAACATTATGGAAGATCACTCCTTAATAAGGACCTTCTTAGGTCTCACACTGAGAAGGAGAGGGGGTAAATTAGTGTGAGATACTGACTTTTTACAAATTTATCAGGGGTAACCTCTGTAACTTGTTAAAGTCGATGATCTAATCATTTATCTTACTTTTTTATGTAAGCATGGCCGTATAAATATCAATCAAGCATGAGCACTAGAGAACACACAATAATTTTTATGTAGTTCACCCACAATGTGTGAACTACGTCTACAGTGTAATAAGATCACTCTTAAATTACATAATCCACTTTTGTTATCAAAGGATACAGTTATGTTGTGGAAGGATTACTCTTTGACCACTTATAATGATCTCCCAATCACTCCAAGGATCACTCACCTTTTTTCACAAAGTTTATAAAAAGGTCAGTAACAAACATTTTCCTGAGAAGGATCACTCAATGTGCACAGGCTGCTAATGCAGAAAGTGGATATTCTCCTTTCTCACTGCCAATCTTTACTTAAGCTTTGTTTATCTCTTCTTTGTAGGGTCTATCTTTTACAGGATCTCTCCTCTACAAGTTCTCTTAGCTATAGGTCATCTCCGCTATAAGTTCTCTCCACTTACTATTAGTGTTGCCTCACCTATTGCCTTGACAAGTTCTCTCCTCTGCTACCGGTGCTGTCTCACCTATTGCCTTGGCCAGTTTCTTCCTCTACTACTTGTGCTACCTCACTTACTACCTTAACAGGTTCTTTTCCTCTGCTGTTAATGCTACCTCACCTATCGCCTTGGTAGGTTTTTATTCCTATTGCCAGTGCTACCTTCCCTGCTGCTAATATTGTCTGACCTATTATCAGGGCACGTTTTCTCCTTTGCTACTAGTGCTGCCTCCTTAGCTGCTGAGGCAAGGTCTCTCCTTCATTTTTAGTGATATCTACCTTTGTGGGGCAAGTTTTCTCCTCCTTTTGCTAGTGCTACCTATCCTGCTGCTAGGGCAAGTTTTCTCCTCCTACTATTAGCTGTGCCTGCACTTGCTGCCTACTGTTAGTTGTGCCTACACTTGGTACTTACTGCTACAAACTATTGGTTATGCCTGTATTTGTTGGTTGTGCCAACATTGTTGCTTATGCATGCACTTGCTGCTTGTTGCTAGTCGTGCCTGCACATACTATTTGTGCTTGCACTTGCTGCTATTACTACCTACACTTGCTGCTATTGCTACCTACCCTTACTTGGTTTGCTAGTTACTATACCTCTCCTTAATTGGTTTACTAGCTGCTACACCTCCCATTGAGTGGTTGCTGCAACTTTTACCTTTGGTTTGGCTAATTATTGTCGTCTTCTTTTCCCATTGGTTTGGCTGGTTGCTGCCTTCTTATTCTTATTTTGGTTTGGTTAGCTACTGCCTCCTTCTTCCTTTGGTGTGGTTGCTACACACCTTGTTCTCTAAATTAGTGTGGCTACTATACACTTTTTCTCTCTTTAGTGTGACTGTTGCACATCTTCTTCCTTCCTTGGTGTGGCTACTGCACGTCTCCTCTATTTTGGTGTGGTTGCTACATATCCTCCTCTAGTTTGTTGTGGCTACTGCACATCTCCTCTAGTTTGGTGTGGTTAATACACATCCTTATTTGGTTTGGTGTAGTTACTGCACATCTCCTCTAGTTTAATGTGGCTGCTGCATGTCCTCCTCTTGTTTGGTGTGGCTATTGCATAACTCCTCTGGTTTGGTGTGATTACTAACTATTGCTTCTTGTTTGGTTAGACTTTTGCCTCACATTCCTCTTCATTATAGGCCCATTGCTCTAATATACATTATCCTTATGCCCATACTTACCATAACTCCAACAAAATCCTTTAAATCTGGATTTTCTTCTTTCACCAAGTTCATGTCTCCTTTAAATGGGAGTTTTCACCACATCTTTCCTAACCCATTTCAGCTTGGGTTAGTTTCTTTTCTCCATCGTGTCATTGTGCTTGTGAGGCCCAAACACATTTTTATTTTTCTCTACTACCTTCTTATTTGGATTTTTGATATAGCCAAAGTCTTTCTTTTTTTTCCCCTATAGAATGAGGTCTTTGTTTGCTCAAACACTCATCCAATTTTTTGATAGCATCCTCCTTCATGGCATTTATTGAAGACTACTCTCCTCTCACTTTCATGGCTGATATAAAGCCTTTTTCATGCTTCCTTAGTTTGGACTCAGCCTTATGGAGCTTAGCTTGCAAAATCAGTATGTCTTATTGACGAATGGCAAAATATCTCATATTGAAGAATCATTATCTCTCGTGCAAGAATTTTTAAGAGGCTGGAACAAATGGTATTTTCTATTGCCCAAGGGAGTCAGGAGACAACACTTCTGGATCTGCTAACAAACAAAAAAAACCTGTGAAGTCCCATAGAGGTACCAATCGTGACTATACTCAACCACACCCAAGGGTAGAATTTCTCTGCTAAGACAAGAATGATCCTACAGATTAGATCTCCTAGGTTGAAAAATATTTTCTCTTCCATTATACACCAGAGCTCTCTAAAGTTGAAATCGCTTCTATTCAATTAGAAGGTGATGCAATCCAATGGTATGATTGGGTCGAAACCTATGATGGGATTCCAACGTGGGCTGAATTCATTAAAGGCCTTTTTGTGCGATTTGGGCCCTCGAAATATCACAATGTTGACAGCAAACTCACAAAAATTTACTAGACATCCATCATCCTTAAATATTAGAGTTGATTTGAGCAACTTGCCAATCGAACTAAAGATTGGTCTGAAAGGAAATTAATGGGAACATTCATTGAAGGGCTTACTCTTGACATTAAACAAGAAGTCAAGGCTCACCAACTACGAACAATGGTCGCTACTATTTCCTTTGCTTGCTTGTAAGAGGAGAAGTTAGGTGCTGAAAATCGTCAACCATATGCTAATGTGACTAGCAAACCTATTGAGGGTAACACCAACTTACCTTTTCCTACTCATCCTTTTAACATTAGACGCTTAACCCGAGAGCAATTAAAAGAGTGAATGGCAAAAGTGGCACAAAGAGCTTCGTTGTAAGCAAGGCAAAATTTTAATGATTAAGCCAGTTGAGGAGACTAAAGAAATTATGAATGATCACACGGGCCTGGATGATAATGACATCTTTGTTGAATTTATAGATGAGCCTGCAATGCATGCTTTAGCTAGGTATTTGAACCCATAAACTATGAAGATTGATAGAGTCCTCAAAGGATGGCTAATAATGGTACTGATTAACTTGGATAGTACCGATAACTTTATGGATGGGATGATTGCCAAAAAGCTTACTTTTTCAATCGACGATTGTGACAAGTTTGTTGTGAAGGTTATTGACGGAAGACATTTGACATGTCAAGGAAAGTGCATAAAGGTAAAACTCGTGTTACAAGGTCAGATCGTTCATGTTGATCTCTTCTTACTACTCCTAGAAGATTATGAAATTGTCCTTGGTATTGATTGGTTGCGACTTTGGGAGATATTACTTGGAATTTCTTTAGGTTAAGAATGAAGTTTTTATTGAATAGACATCCAATGGAATTGCACAAAAGATGCATGGGTAAAGTTACCATTATTAGTAGTCATCGAATGGAGAAGGTCCTACAAAAGGCAGGACAAGGAGTTCCTAATGTAGTTAATAGGTGCAGAGGTGGCCAAATCACATTATATACAAGGGAATGAGGTTACAACACTATTAACTGAATTCTTTAATTTGTTTACTGAGCCCGTAGGTCTACCCCCGCAAAGGACACATAACCATCATATTCTATTATTATCCAAGAATACACCTGTTAATGTTTGACCCTATTGTTATCCACACTTTCAAAAAGGAAAAATTGAGAAAATTGTTAAGGAGATGTTAGAAGTTGGCATCATCAGACTGAGTGTTAGTCCATACTCATCTCTTGTGCTTTTAGTAAAAAAAAAAAAAAGGATGGTTCTTGGAGGATGTGCATGGATTATCGGGTACTCAACCACATCACTGTGAAGGATAAATATCCTATTCACGTGGTCAACGAGCTATTAGATGAATTAAGTAGTGTTCAATTATTTACTAAACTAGATTTAAGGTCAGGCTATCATCAAATCTAGGTCTATAAGCAGGATATTCAAAAAATAGCATTCAGGACACATGATGGCCATTACGAGTTTTTGGTTATGCCCTTTGGGCTTACCAATGCACCTTCAACATTTCAGAGTTTAATGAATGACAACTTTCAGTCATATTTATGTAAGTTTGTCCTAATGTTTTTTGATGATATTCTGGCGTATAGTTCTTCCCTTAAAGCACATTTGTCACATTTACGGACTATATACTATATTCACTACCCTACAAGAGAAGTTTCTATTTGTTAAGAAGACAAAATGTAGCTTTGCTAGCCAAATAGTGGAATACCTGGGCCATGTTGTCTCCAAAGAAGATGTGGTAGTTGACCCTTCTAAAATTCAAGTGATGCTAGATTGGCCAATTCCAAAAATGATCAAGGCACTACGAGGCTTTTTGGGATTAAGTGGTTATTATCACAAGTTTGTTCGTGACTATGGAAAGATAAGTGCTGAATTGATGACCCTCTTAAAGAAGGATTCGTTTAATTAAAACAACAAAGCGGAGGAGGCATTTGCTTGACTCAAGCGAGCCATGACCACCCCAATTCTTGCCTTACTAGACTTTAGTAAGGTATTTATTATTGAATCTGATGCTTCTGAAATTGGAATTGGTACAGTATTAATGAAGGAAGGTCACCTTATTGGCTTCATTAATGAGGTATTATTACCAAAACATCTCAGTATGTCTGTCTATGATAAAGAGATGTTAGCTATTGTTCATGTAGTTTCAAAATGGCATCCGTATCTCATTAGGAGGCATTTTCAAATTTGAATCGACCATAAAAGTTTGAAATATTTATTGGAGCAGCGAATCTCTTATATGGAACAATAAAATGGATTTTTAAATTGTTAGGTTATGATTATGAGATCATTTATAAAAAAAAAAAAGAGCGAGAATTTGGTAGCCGATGCATTTTCTCATATTCTGGAGTAGGCAGAAGTGGTGGCACTCTCTATCCCTACCTGCACTACAATTGTGTAAATTAAAAAGGAGTGGTGGGAGGATCGTGAAACTCAAGAGATCATTGAGAAGCTACAGAAAAATCCTAATTTGGTTGCTCATTACACTTGGGATTCTCAAGATTTACGTTATAAAGGGAGATTGGTACTTGTTCCTCATTCTTCCTACAAGGACACAATCATGCAAGAATATCATACATCCCTGACTACTAGCCACTCGGGATTTCTTTGTAACTATAAGTGTGTTGGTAAAGAGTTTTATTAGAAAGATATGAAGAAGGAAATCAAAAGGTTTGTAGCTAAATGTGATGTATGCCAACATCACAAGAGTGAATTTGTGGCATCTCTAGGACTTCTTTAACCTTTACTTATCCCAAAAGAAGTTTAGATAGACATCTTTATGGATTTTATTGAGGGACTCCCACTATCCCAAGGTAAATCTACTATTTTTGTTATTATCGATTGCTTGACCAAATATGCTCATTTTTGTGCAGTTAGTCACCCTTATACTGCTACTAGTATTGCTTAGGTTTTTGTTGACAATATTATAAGGCTTCATGATATTCCTAAATCAATTATCAGTGATTGAGATAATTTCTTCACCAATAATTTTTGGAAGAAACTAGTCCGATTGCAAGGGACACAACTGAATATAAGCACTACTTATCACCCATAGATAGATGAACAAACTAAGGTAGTCAACGAATGCTTGGAAAACTATCTTTGTTGCTTTGAAATGACAAGCCAAAGAATTGGGTAAAATGGCCTCCTTAGGCCAAATGGTGGTATAATACCACTTATTATTTCTCTACAAAGATGTCCCTATTTCAAGTAGTTTATGGGAGAGTTCCACCTACTCTTATAAGGTATACAACTAGATCATCTCAAGTGGATCAAGTCAATAAGGACTTACAAGACAGACTTAGGTTGCTTCAACTCCTGAAAGGCAACCTTATTGCATTCCAAGCTTGTATAAAGCAACACGTGGATATGCATCATACGGAGTGAGAGTTTTTAGTAGAAGATTGGGTCTATCTTAAACTCCAACCATATCGACAATTATTCATCATTGTCTGTTCCATAATGAAATTATCTCCTCCTTTCTTTGGGTCATACCAAATTTTAGAGCGTATTGGTCTTGTTGCCTACCATCTTAACTTACCAACAGGATCCAAAATACATCTTGTCTTCTATGTCTCTTGCTTAAAAAAGAAGGTAGGGATGGTGTAATGACGCAAAGCCAACTACCTAACATTACCTGCACAAAAAAGGTCAACCTTCAGCCGCAAGCCATCTTAGACCAATTTATTGTTAAATGTGGAAATCGAGCTGTTGTCCAAATCTTGGTTCAATGGACTAACCTCTTTGTTGAGGATGCTACCTAGGTGTTCTATCATTCTTTTGCAAATTGATTTCTAGACTTTATTGTTCATCAGCCTTGAGGACAAGGCTATTTTTTAAGGACCAAGAAATGATGCAATCCCCACAATTTAGGCCTGCTATAATTCTCCTTTATTATCTAATAATTGTCTTTTATTATTTTCAAATTAATAGGAGAGATTATATCCATATAGGTAGGATTGCATCCCTAATTTTCTTTTATTATTTCTGAATTAATAAGTAGGAGTACATCCCTAATAGTGATTTGTCAAGTCTATATAATTGTAATGCCTTATGACTTTTGGATTCAACTAAACAATAATATTACTAAAGCATTTAGCTTATTAGAGGCTGATTCCTTTGAAGTGATCATTAGAGGTTGATCCCCTCAAACTGATCAATCCTATTTTTTTTATTTCTACAAAACTCTTATTTTCGATCCTTACTTCCCAAACCTTATTCTAAATTCCTTATTCTAAAACCTTAGGTTCTCACCATAGTTATGCCTGCTACTGGTCATGCCTGTACTTGTTGTTTGTACCTGTTATTAGTTGTGCCTACACTTGTTGGTTATGCCTACACTTGCTGCTATTGTTGCTTGCACTTGCTGTTATTATTGCCTACCCTTACTTGGTTTGCACTTACACCTCTCCTTGATTGGTTTGTTAGCTGCTGCACCTCTTCTTGAGTAGCTACTACAACTTCTTCCTTTGGTTTGGCTAGCTACTGTCTTCTTCTTCTCCCTTTGGTTTGGCTAGCTACTACCTTCTTCTTCTCCCTTTGGTTTGGTCAGTTGCTACCATTTTCTTCCTTTGGTGTGGTTACTGCATGCCTTCTCTAGTTTGGTATGGCTACTGCATGTCTTCTTTGGTTTGGTGTGGGTGTTGCATATATTCTCTTGTTTGTTGCGGCTGCTACATGCCTGCTTTGATTTGGTATGGCTACTACATGTCTCCTACGGTTTAGTATGGCTACTGCACATCTCCTCTAGTTTGGTGTAGTTGCTAGCTATTACACCTTGTTCTCCCTTTGATAGGGTTACCGGCTGCTGCAACTTGTTTGACTAGTTGCACCTCTCCTTGGCTGGTCACTCTCTCTTTAATGACTACCTCTCTCTTTGCCACTTAACCTATCTTTGGCTTTAAGTTTGCCACTCACCCCTTCTTGGCTTTAGGTTTGCCATTCACCTCTACAAACCTTAGCATTCTCTTAATTTTTCTGCAGCCCATACATCAGTCTTATAAGATGCATTGAGATATTTATAGAGCCTTAAGATTAGGATTGCACATTCATCTATGGTCAATGTTAATTCCCAAGGGTTGTCCTATAATCAATGGCCAGATATGATTCCTAAAATTTAAGGTCAATAGTAAATATTGACTTCCTAAAATTTATGATCCATGGTCAACGGTCAACAGTCAACCTTGACCCTTAAAATTTATGATCAACTATCAACATTGACTCATTAACTTCAAGGTTGACCTACCATTAACAGTTTTGCCTAATGACCTCTCTACATCTCGATGGCATTCATAACATCAAATTAACAAAAACAACTATATGAGATGCTATTGACAACAAATCTAACATTAGCCATTAAAGATGGGTTTAACACTCCTTAACCACTTACAATGATCTCTCAATCACCCTAAGGGTTTCTCACCTTTTTTCAAAAAAGTATGTAAAAAATTTATAACAAAAACACCCCTGAGAAAGATCTCTCAATGTACACAGACTGTTGTTGCAAAAAATTTATCTTCTCCTTTCTTTCTATTGTTCACTTCTCATTGTTGTTCTCAACTCCCTCACTACTAGTCTCTACCCTTTCTTTGTCATACTCATTGCTCTCTCTATGTCGTGTTTCATAACTTTCTCCTTGTTGTTCTCCCTACTCTCTCTCTACTAGTCTCAAATTTTTGCCTCTGTTGGTCTTAACTCTCTGCCTCTTTCAAGTTTTTCTCTCCTCTCTGCAAATTCTCAATTCTCTGTAGGTTCTCCCCTCTTTGCCATTCTCACCCTTCCTACCACTCTCTCTCTTTTATTCTATGGTTGTATCTTTCTTTCAGTTTTCATTCATAACTCTTTTAATAGCTACATAAGTGTTTATATGTTTTGAATTTAAGGTTACCTTATCATTAACAGTCAGCATTGATTCATTGAATTTAGAGTTAACGATCAATATCCTCAAAATCAATACCATATTCCTAAGTAAATCCTTTAGTAACAAGTCAATTTTTATAATGTTCTACTGTGTCATTTACCTTTGTCTTGATCTTACAAATCCATTTGCATCCCACTAAGGTTTTGCCTAGAGGTAATAGAACTAGATCTTAAGTCAGGTTGTCTCTAAGGCCTATAATTCTTCTTTTATAGCTTATTGTCACAAAGGAATATCACTAACTTCTTTATCGCTTTGGAGTTCATAAAGAGAGGAAATGGTGGAGTTAACAGAATTATGTTTAAGATGTGAGATACTAACAACATAAGGTCTTAAATGATAAGGAAGTTTAGTAGTTTTTACAAGACAAGACAACTGAGATGGTTGAACTAAAGGAGTATCAAAATGATTAAGAGAACTTAAATCCTCAAACGAAACCAGATCCTTAGGCGGGACAAGTTGTGGTTGTTCTTCAAGACTTATAAGAGATTCAAGTAAAATTGGTGAGTTAACAAAATCAATAAATAAATCAATGGAGGGATTAGTTAAGAATGAAGTTAATCTCCATTAATTGGTGAGTTTATATAGGGTCAAGGCGTAGTGTTGTATAGACCTTTTGTTTTTTACTCGCCCATTTGTGACGTTAATATCAAGCGCACTTAACGTTAGAAAAAAAAAAAATCAAAGCGATACCTGTTGATTAGGTAATGTGAGGCAGTGATGTGCGCTTGGCTTTAGACAGGTAGGTTAGGCATACATCGTGCTCGCACTTGTTAAAGAGTAATGGGCTCTAACCTTTGCAGGTCTTTAGAAAGGTTTCTCGTAGGTGCTACAACTGACAAAAAGTCTTCCTCTCACACTTAGCTCACACGTCACAGGCTTCAGTTGGATTGTTTCTACTTTAATACCAGTTGTTGGTCTACAGAAGGCAGGTATGGCAATTTACAGAAACCTTTTCTTAGATCAGACACATTGAATTTGCAGTGAGAGAAAGGAAAAGGCAGAGGAGCAAAGGACCCTTAATGTCTCAAAAGATAATTTGATTTCATTAGCTTATGATCTCCACTATATATGAAGATTTGAATATAAACATCATTACATTTTAAATTATATTATACTTTACTTTATTAAAAAAAAAGGTCATCCATATATTCAAAATAATTCAAATTCAGACTTAGAAATTACAAAAAAATTACTTAAGCTGCCAACTAATCCAAATGATTTGAAATTTAAACACAGGACTAACATAACATCTAATCAGACTAACATAAGTCCAAAATACATTCACTAGAATCATTTCCTTCTTGTGCAAGCAACTGTTGAGGCAGCAAATTCATAAAGCCAAAAAGATCATCTGTCCAGCGAGGAGCATTGTCATGCAACTTGTAATGCACTCCAATAACTTGGCATGCTTTCTACTGGCAGGGCAAGCAATCCAGTAGCACCAAGGTGAGCTGTTTTTACAGTTTCAACTACAACATGTAAATGTTCCGTTATGGCGTACACAAATCAACTTGCTCGCATCCTTCCCAGTAGCTACCTACGCAAGGTGGTCTCACCCACAATGGCTGATTTTTGGCCATCCAACAAACTATTCCCCCCCCCCCAAAAAAAAAAAACTCCTGTCTATATCTTTATGACATTCCCTTACAAATATATGGTAATGACGTGACACACAAAAGGAACAGAAAAAGGCAAGGACCCCTTTGTGAATGCCCATTTGAGCTTAACACAAACGATAATACCTCCACCCGGTAATGCGCGATAGGATCATAGCACACACCTTCCACCTATTTTGCCGCTAGGCCTTGGACTTGCAACAGTAGGACAACCATGGTGTTACCGGTACTCTGATTGTTACATAGGTAGTGTCGACGGTTCCTTGGCAGACTAAGCACGTATGAGATACGAGGAAGTCTGTGAAGCCTTTGGCTTGCGAAGCTATCAACCCAGCTGGTGCCAAATTACGGAACGAGGCAGTCGATGAGCTAGTGTGTCTCACAGTGAACCTTCAGCCTCTCTCCTCGTAGACTTTGGCATAAATCATAGCCGATGGCGGGTATCGTCCTGCGATTGTCTCTGCCTTCAAGTCTCCACAGGCTCTCAACATCTACAAATGTAAAAACCAGCATTAACATACACGAAGTATGGGCACAACTAATTGAGTATCATTAATGTCCAAACATTAGCATATATCCGGTAACAGTTGAGTATGATGACATGAAAAATAATTCATCGCAGCATCTGAGTAAGTATGAGTGACTTGATATAAGTACTTACATTCGTATCTTCGATCATAACATAGCACCATTTGTTGGCTTGTATTGAATGTATGTTTTGAGTTCAAGGGATGGTGTGTACTAAATTATTGCCAGTCTCTTCCCTGTTTATGTAAGAAATGGTTTGGCGTGAGTCCCTAATAGTAGTTCAGGTAAGCAGGTTGTAGCTTTGACTTTCACTATATGATCATGCCTTGCGTAGTAAGAATTATCAATGAACAAGAGCGCTGCTTTAGGAGGGGCATCAACAATTATCACCATTGCCACTAAGCAATTATGTATATGTATAGCTTAAGCAACGACCATCGCACCAAAAGCCTTTGTTGCTGATTGACGTCCTACTTAATTTCCTCTCATTTTTGTGTTGGGTTACTTCAGAAAGTACATTAATATAAACCTCTTAAAAGTCGTATCTAGCATATAGTAGCTGCACCCATGGACCCATGGAAGGTGTCATGGACCAGGCTGTTAAAAATTACGCTGGTGTATTTAACCATCAATCTTCATTGCATTGATACCTGGGCTACACCACCTCATACCTCGCTATGATATAATAGAAAGACTCAAAACAAAAAAACTAATGCAGATGCTAGGAACTGGATAAACCATAGCTTACACTTTTGGCGAAACATAAGAAACTGTAGTTTAAGGTAACGCAGAGTTGCAGCTCCAAAAAAAACAAAAAATGCTTACCAACGTAAGACAAATGCGAAATTGCAAACACAAACCTTGTAATAGCAGAAATTGTAGTGCAACATAGAACAACATACCACAAATGGACAATTGTAATTGCATGAATTTGCATTAGCACATTGTAGGCAGGCAATTTGCAGCGTCTACATAACCAATCTGAAAATAATGAGGGATGGAGTTAAAGGCTAACTCTTTCATTAATTGAGTTGCTATTTATGCACAAGATATAACGAAGATATCATTTAATGGTACACACATTCCAATACATTCTATGCAAGGCCATAATATTATCTTTTGAAATAGAAAGAGATAGAGATAGTGAGCCAACTGCAAAAGAAAGCAGGAGAGAGAGAGAGAATGATTGATGCTACAAGTTAGGCAGTTGAATAACTGGCATCATTCCTTCTGTTGACATACAACTTCCACGATCCCAAGGGTATTGTGCAGTTTCGACCCATAAAAAAAAAAAAAAAAGGAATTATATCCATGGGTAAACAACTTCATCAACCGACCTCAGTCATGTAAGTATCCAATTCAACAGCACCAGAGTCACTCCAAACGAGCCATCCATCTAGTTTTAGCACAGCTGTTCCCAGGGTCACTGAGCCACTTTAAAACATCTTGATATGCCATGACACGCTTCTGCAACCGCAAAATAGAGACATTCAATATAAGCAACAACTTCGTATTACGAGGCTCATTGGTCATAACAGCCCACAGTGGATCCATTCTCCCACTTTTTACCTATGACTTGAAAACAAAAATAAAGTTATGCAGTGCCTTGAGGTCTATATGAGAAATCTCCTTGTCATCCCACACTTTCATGACTTGTAGCAACCACAGCCACCAATGTTAATTGGTTGCAACAAATAAATGAAGGACAACAGAGAACAATTTGTGATGAGTGTTGTATTCATAAACGATAAACTTTATACCGGTTCTACATGTGCAAGGATTCAAAATACACCGGTTTAGTTTCAAATATTACGCACTTGTTCGTCCGCTTTAGCACTGTCGCAGTGTGCCGAACACAATGTTCGGTCGCAAATGTCTCCCCAGCGAGATAGGTAAACATCGTAGTCATCAAGGATACATGCAACAAAAAAAAGTAACCCCCAATGGCAGGAACATACTATATATATAGTAATTAGTATTAACAACCCCTCCCCCTCAACCAAAAAAACTTGAAGAAGGGTGTCATCATAAACGGAACCAAATTGTAACTTATGCATGCTACACAACTCCCATATTTTCGAGGAGAAAGAGGAGATCTTGAGTTATATAACCTAAGTATTACATACTCCTCGTCTTGTATCGACGACTTCTCTAGCCTGTATTGAAAAAAAACAAGAAGAAGAAGAAGAAGAATGTTATGCACCATTAAGGATGTTGGCCACGTTATGAAGCCCACACCAAATCGCAAAATTACTTTCTTCAATGGCCAATCATCCCCGCTGGAGTGACTCGTCCTTCTGAGTCTGATGAAAATTTTGGCCGTTCTGCAAGATCTTTGTAACATAATCTCCCAACCTCGCACGTCTTTCAGCCCATTTTGAATGCCCATCAACTGCACAACATCGCCTGTCATAATGATTTGTCATTGTCCTCACTAAAAAAGGTCACATTCCATAGAATCAAAGGATGCCAACAATGATTAACAACCGAAGCTTTTGGGCACATACTACATTAGCTTATTCGGCACACTCCATCGAACCTCATATCTATGATGAGCTGTCTGCAATGTTCCTTTTCCTTAATTATTTTTTGGGGCAGCGTCACCTGGAATAATAGGCCACTAGCATGCACAATAGCATGTATTTAGAAAAGAAACTGGCATATGAAGTCCAACTACTAATAAACATTGCCAAAACACACAGGTCCCTTCCTGCGCGTCGGGTCGCCACTCTCACCAATCACTAATCCCTTCATCTTTACTTCCAATTGTCTTCTCACTGCTACTTCCGGCTTAAATTTGCTCTCAACTTCATCTACAGCCCTTCACAACCTGCCAACTTCAACCTTGTTACCAATCACAGAATTGTAACTTGTCAACTTTAAGAGTTTGTATATCTTCTAAAACACACGGATTGTAAAAGATGAAACGGACGAATTGTAGTTGCAGGTTCTATTCATTCATGTAAACTTTCCGCATTTGCTTAGATTATAGACCACGCATTTTCTAGATTCTTCAGCTTTTATCATGATGCTCTAATACATGGGCAATTCTGCTAAATTGATTAAAACTCGCCTGCTTTTGAGAAGATTGTCACATTTTACAAATTTGGCTCCTCAAAGTTATTACAAATTTGAACTGGTTCCTGGAACGAAGTTAGCACGGATGTTGGAATGACATTGAGAGAAGCTACAACATCTTTTGTTGACTTCAATGGCGATCCTTGTGTGATGCTGCTACAAAGAAGCTGCTGGGACTTATTTGCATCAGTTGGTGCATGAGTTGGATCTCGTTTGGTCAATCCAGTTCCTTCATGTTCCACTTCAACTCTGTTGCAGCACAGATTCTGTCACATCAGCACTTGTCAAGCAAATTATTACTAATCAAGAAGCTACAGAGATTACTAAGATCACTGCTACGTGACCCGCACATAGGGTTCTGACCGATGCGACCGCTATACTTATTACAACAACCTACATAGTCGAACACTTTTGAATGTTAGAAAGCACAAATCCAGAATTTACAATATAATTTACAATATGCACCTAAAGATAATGCAATCCTTTGCTTTAACATTGTGGCCCCTATTCTGCAAATGAAATCCAATATGCTTCCTATATAAAATTTCAGGTTGTCTGCTCCCAAATCCACCTACCCTAATGCAGACGGCAGGCACCATTGTTTTCGGCCGCCTGTAGCTATTTTTTTAACCTCAATGTTGCATCCCTCTGACGGTACCAACGTGAACAATGCACATAATGTGACTATTGACCACTGAGTGACAAAAAAATAAAAAATAACGAAAAGCCTTTGCAACCTATTTCAAGTCCAAGAACAAGCTCATATTTCAGGACAGCTACTGCATCACACAATTATAATATTAGTCTCTAATTTGTTTTCCATGATATGTCGAATTTAGATTTCTAATAAATACAGTTACTAAGAAGACGTTGCGGGAGGTCAGAATTAAGATTTCCACCGCATTCTCTCAAGCTTCTCTGCTAAATAATTCTTGTCCATTTCAATGCAACTGGAACTCCTCTGTCGCCTGCGACATTTTTTTTTACAGGTAGCAAACCCCCCCGCTGCCACTCATGCCGACAAAGGATAATTCGCGCAATTCTCTCACTTCTCGACGAAATTTTAGTGTTTCATCGATTTTTCTTTGCAATTCTGCCTTCAATTGGCAATGCTTTCTTTTAATTTTTATTGGCAGTGCTTTCTTTTGTCAAATTTAGTTCTTAACTTTCTCTCTGTCAATAATTTTAACCTTTCCTGTTAAATTATCATTAATTTGATCCATGCTAAATTAGATGTTATGTCAACTTTTTTTTTTTTTTTTTATGATTTGGCATTTTCAAAAAAAATTAAAAATTTTAAATTATTGTTAAATTTTCCAATAAAATAAATTATATATATATATTCAAGAAAGAATCCCAAGAGTTTTAAAAAGAAATAATAATTAAAAATTAAAAATTCATAAATAAAAACTCAAAAACTTTTAAAAAGGTAAAATTTCAAATATCCTAAAATTTAAAAATTGAAAATTTTGAGAAATATTTTTAATTTTATTTTTGAATTATTAATTTTTAAAAGTTTTAGAAATTCAATTTTCTAAACATTTTAAATTATTTCAAAATATTATGAAATTTTATTAAAAAAATTAGACTTCATTTTTTGTTTTCGAACTTTAAAAAATCATTTTTTTATCTGAATTTATTACTTTTTCCTCTTTTTTTTCAAATTTTTACAATTTTTAAAAATATTTAGATTTTTTAAAATAACGTGACCTTTAATTTAACGTTAAATAGTTGACCTGACACATTAATATGGTAAAATTAACAGTAAAATAATGAAAACGAACTTAAATTATTAACAGGAAGAATGCAAGAATTGAATTTAAAAATAAAAAATATTAGGAATAAAAATTAAAAGAACAGTAAATTGTGAAAAAAAAATATTCCTAAAAACTACAATTATTTGAACTCTCTTATATGGGTCCACTTCGTGCTATCAATGTCACCTCGCCAGCCTCCGTCCATACAGAGCGGCACTGTACCAGCGCTCGTAGATCAGTTAGCAAGCGGCAGTCGTTTAGCAAGAACAAGTGGTCACGATTGGAAGAAGAGAAATTCAATGTACCGGGAAAACCAAGTGTCTCTAAGTGGGTCCCACTTGCTTTGCGAGGCAAAGCCTCTTTGGTCGCGTTTCCGCAGTTTCTGGTTCATCTCAGCTTCAAGAGCAAGAAGCTATTCCTGCCAACGCCAACCTCACCATGTTTCCATCTCGATCTTTGACCAGAGGACCCATTAGAACAACAACAACAACACCGTTCGTCATCAAGACATTTAACATAAGCCCAAAGTTCAAAAGGTTATCTCACCTTGGCGTGCCTGTGCCTAGACGTGCCAGACTTACTCTTACTACCCCAACATGTCTTGGTACAAGACACGAGGTCCCTGCCGCAGCAGAAGCTGCGCAATCTTTTTCTTCTTCCACATCCCCTATAATTTCGCCAAAGCAGAAAAAGGTTGAATCTTTCGAGGAAAATATCGAAAAGGTCGTCTTCTAGATTGTATGTAGTACATAGGAATAAAGCTTCTATCTTTTGTCCACAAATTTCTGTAAATTTTTTACTGTTTGTGCAGGTAATTTATAGATGTCGCTTCTTGGCGATTCTTGGGGTTCTGGGTTCTTTGCTTGGTTCATTTCTGTGTTTCATTAAGGTACAATCCCTGAGCTCTCCATCGAGTATAGCATAATTCTTCTTCTTCAACTTGTTGTCACTGAATCCAAGTGGACTTCCATAATTCTCCATTATTTTGAGCCCGTGTAATGTTCGCGCAAAACATTAATCCTTGTTGTACAAGCATTGCCACGCCTATTAGAAAAAGAGGCTTGGGTGACTGAGGGGATGATCTGCTGGAATGCGGTCTACTCATTAGAGTTCTTTCGTTTACAATTCTTATTTTAATTTGCAGGGCTGCAGTTATGTTGTGTCATCTTTCATGGAATACTCTAGGAATCGCGGTAAAGTGATTATATTGCTGGTAGAGGCCATAGGTGAGTAATTATGAGGTAGCTATCGTATGTTGTGGTATCTTGGCTGAATGTTAACTTTCGTAGCCCTTTTTTGTTGCTAATATAGAATTTATATGGAATTCACAACTCTACGGTTTTGGCCCTTTTCCACTTGTACAGAACAGAGATAAATGGCCCTTTGCTCTCTACATAAATTCATGCTCTTTTCTGAACCCTTGTCATCTGCAAATCATGCTTTAATGCTAGGTTAATCTAATGTTATATGAGGTGACTGAGGTGTAATTTGGCCTTGAATTTCTTCATGCCTATTTTGTTCGTTCTTCAATGGTCTTTTTCCTTGTTCTGATTATACTTGTGATTTTAACTTCTTTTCATCATCAATAGGATTGCTATTGTCTTCATCATCATCATTAGGGACAGAAAATGCCTAAAATGTTTGATTTTTAAGAAAGCCAAGTATTTTGTAGCCAATGAATGAACCATAAAGTTGGAAGAGAAATTCATGATACTATCAGTTCTGTGTACTGATATCTGTCTTCTTTCCTGAACTTTTGACGTAGTCAATCTATCTACTGTGAATCTTCTCCTTTCTACATTCTTCAATCCTTACATTGTTATGGTTTTTTTTCTTTTTTGGGCATGAGGACGGGGTGTAGTGGGGGCAGGGTGGAACAAAGGATTGGGAGTTTGCAATGTTGACACTACACAACTAGTTGAACCATGAAAATAGTCAATACAATACAGTCTGTTCAGACTTGGGTGCTTTCCAACTGTTGTTCACCTTCCTGATCGGACTTTAGTATCCAACCAGACACTGCTGCATGATGGGACTGGGATATAAATGAGGATTTTTTAAGTAGTCAATTTCTTCTGCTATTCTTCTGGTGTATCATTGTATGAACTTAATTTGTCCCATCTATCAGATTTTTCATCTTTTCTGCGACAGGACTTCAAAAACTTGCAGTACCCTTGTGTTTTTTATGTATAATTATCACTGAGAAATTTGGCATTATGGATCAATACTTACCATAACATCGACAATGAAAATTAATTTTTCAATTGATGAGCCATCTTAATGATCTATTATTACAGTGTTATAATAACATAGTCCGGTCTCCTTTCACAGTTTCCTTATCCTATCAACATTTTGATTTTTACACCTGTTAGATCATGTATTCATTGCTTAAAAGAAAGTGCAAGAATTTTGTTCCCCTTCATTAATTAATTTTTCTTGTTTCATTATTGGCAACTTGGCATTGTCAATTTTCTTCAGCTATCTGGATTTAGTGTGTTCTGTGAGCAAATGTTCTTATTTCTGTGTACTTTTGAATGGAATCTTCTGACCTAACCAAAGAGTTGGAGAATCTGGTGTTTGTTTCTGGTCTACCTGTTATGAACGCACCTTCCTCTAATTATATGCAGTTTTCTACACATTTTGCACATTTGATGGGTAACAATATGTTCGGTCCTTGAAGTTTTCTGTAGTTTCTAAATAAGTTCCGCAATTTTTATCTTGCTATTTATTGGTGTCTTTATATTTCATTAGAAATAGCTAAAAAGTTTTTAAGACTAAATATGTTACCTTTGCTGTAATATATAGGACATGGATTTGTAGGAAAAAATAATCAACACAAAGAAGATAGAACAGCCTAATGCGTGGAACATAATATACTGTGCCACTTGGCAAAGAGACAACATTAAGGTGCCCTGTGCAGTGGCACACGTCCAAGAATGGTAGGGCAAGGTTGAGAACGTTATGGTGGGTAATAACAGGTAGCTAATTGGCATGTTATGGAGCTTGCATATTTGGTTTGTGTTTGAATGAATAATATCCTCGTATCATGGTAGAAATGATAAGCTGTAAGGTAATAATAATGTCACTCTCTAAAGATCTGTTTGCCGTTGCAATTTAAGTCCACCGAAGTTTTATCTTAATTACCGAACTCCTTTTCTGCTCCATCTCTTTACACTCTACCCCTTTCTTCCATATGGTGCCTAAGGCAATGTACGATTCTCTTTCAGGGCAACCTGTAAATGAGAGTTCTGCAGAATAAATCAAATTTCAAATATAGGAATAGTTTGATCACTTGGCCAAAGATCAACTTGATTAGTAAGGTTTTACACGTGGAAATTCTGGATATATTTTGGCAGGAAAGAATCAAGTATTCTTGGTTTCTTTAATGCATCTGTTTTTGCATGTTAATTGAACATTAACTGCTTTTGACACACAAGTGCCTAATATCATTTTATTGCATGTTAGATTTCTATCTTTTAGGAACAGTGATGTTGGTCTTTGGAATGGGGCTCTATGAGCTGTTCATTAGTAATCTTGACGACGGAAAGTTAACATCAGGAGAAAAGGCACCACATAGGTCAAACTTATTTGGGCTATTCACTCTAAAGGTACGTGCAATCTAGACTTCAGCTGTTCCTTCTATCCATGTATTTAACATTTTGTTGAACTGTTTTGTTTGAAATTACTTTTGAAAATAAGTTTGGATATACAATATCTTAAGTTTGGAATGTCAAACCTGTTCATTGCCTGCAATAGGCTGGGCTGAGGCAGACCAAAGGCCATGATATGCCTACAATAGGTCTTTTACTTGAAAGCCCAGTAGAGCATGGCATCTGGCCTACCCTAAGCCAGCTTACTAATTAACTGGTCAGGTCTGCCTATCGTAACAACTTATAAGAATATGACGGTAGACCATTTCAATGAACAATTGCTATGACTCTCCTCATCTTTTTCTGTTGTTCTTTTGACCTTGTCTCTTGTCTGTAAAAATAATTAGTTCAATTACATACCAGCTGCATGGTTGACTGACAAGGTCATAGACAAATAGACTATAATCCTTCTAATCAATTGCTGACAAAGAAGGATACTGCGTGTACCCATTTTATGTGATAATTTATGTATGTACAAAACATAAAAAGGCAATTTTCATTCTAAAGAGATTGTTTTATCTTAACGCAGGAACGACCCAGGTGGTTAGAAATAAAAACTGTGAATGAACTGAAAACCAAGCTTGGGCATGTGATTGTGATGCTGCTTCTCATTGGTTTCTTTGAAAAGAGTAAGACGGCAGTTATTCTGTCTTCTGCAGATTTACTTTGCTTCTCAGCGTGTGTTCTCTTTTGCTCTGGTTGCCTCTACTTGTTATCTAAGCTCAGTGACTGACTCCAAATGAATGTCACTCTTTGCTTGTCCAATGAGAAAGATTAACCAAAATATATCAGTTAGAGAAAATTGCTTCCAAGCAAATAGACAATATATGGATTTTTCTGTGAATTTGTGCACATGATGAAAGCATTATTGAAAGTGTGTTACTTTAATAGGGAAGGAGCAGAGTTACCGGTAGTTCATACAATAATGGGACTTTATCCACGTTCTTCTCACCTCCTGCCATGTTCCCTTTTTAGTCTGCTCTACCTGAGTTCATGGTAACCGATGACCCAAGAGACAATGATGTGTTGTTGATACAAGAAGACAGGAAGAAAAGTTACTTCAAACTTTTTCTTTGCTTCCATGACAACTTCCAGAATGGTAACCTTTTCACGAAAATTCCCAACTGATATAAAATGTCCATCCTCGAATATCCATCAAACTGATGTTTATAAAAAACCAGAACCCAACCTGGGGACTGGAGAAGAGAGATTTCTAGGCGGAATGTAGTTCCCTTGAGCGCACAGCATGGAAGCGAATTGCGGGGGTCCCCGGAAATCGTGCTACTACGTTGTGACTGATACATTAACTCAACTTAAACCATCTCTGGCAAACCAGTGCGTTAGCAGTGATACAAATTGTTAATTAAGATGTCAAACCAGAGAAAGAAACATTAATAAGAAGAAAGTGGACAAGAAAATATTTTTGGGTCCACTTTTACTGCATCTTTTTGGATCCCCAAATTTTTTTTGTGCTTTTTAACAAGAAAATGAGGTGCTTTACAAGTATATTATATCATCCAATTGAGACTAACGGTTTTTAATTTCACCACTTTTAAGAATTGTTGGCCGGAGTGAGCCTTTTATGATAGACTTTTCTAGAATTTCTCTTTATGAAATTCTTATTTCTATAATACAAAATCTTTCTTTATGCGAATACTAGTAATAAAATTGTAATTGAAATCAACATACTATTATCCATTATGCTGATGTACCGCAGTGAAGATGAGAATCCTCTTTCTTTTCGTTCTTGAATGCTTTTCTGTTTTCTCCTACTCTTCCCTTTCTTTTCTTTATGTTTCTCTCTCTTTGATGGTTTTTCCAGAAAGGTGTAATAGCATATATATATATATACACATATTTCTTTCCTATAACTGTTACTTTAAACGACCATCATATTAGGTTTTTTATTTTGAGTCATACTTTAAATGACATGGATCACTCATGTTAATTTAACATTTTATACATATGATTTTTAGTGTCATCAAGTTTAAAATTCAACGGCAAATCTTCATTTCATGTCTAGAGATAGATGACATCGAGGATACTCGAATCCAACCTAATACAAAGAAAAAACGTTGAATGGCTGATGAAATTACAACCTTTGGGTGGTGCTTGGATCCACAAATGGTCTATATACGAAATATGTGTTAGGATTTTGAGTAAAAATATGCAAATGATATATAGTTAAAGAATTTCGCATTAAAAATAAGAAGAAAAATATATAAGTAGAAAAAATTCATAAATTTGGTGTCTTAAAGTTTTAAAATGAAATATGATATCAATTTTACAAGTTTATTGTTTATTTACTTGAATTATATTCAAAAATCTACTCTTGCATTTCCCTTGTTACAAGGTTGGCTCACGAATGGATTTAGTGAAATTATAATTAGTTTTTAGCATAGTGGACTTAATGTGGAACACATTTTACATAAGTATGAGTGTGTAAATTGTGTAATTATAGAATTTTATATTAAAAATAAGTAATATAATATACGTAAAAATGATTTATAAGACAAAGATTAAGAAGTAAGGAAACATTTTTGAGTTAATTCTTATTTTTGGTTAAAATTTTAATAATAGTGATGTTTAAAGTTTAAATGATATATATAAAAACCCCATCAATCCCAAAACCCTCGTGATGATGCTGGTGGTGGTGGTGATAAACCCCATCAATTCCAATTGCAATCCACCCACGAATGTCCGGTCGCCAGGCACCCCGATGATTCACCGCAGGATACTTGCTCATCGGCAAAAGCTTCCCCACCAAGTGCTTTCACATCAGTGCCTCGCCCCACAATCTTGAATCTTCCCTCTCCTCCACTGGAATCCCTCCCACTCTCCAAGTCACCGAGCAAGTCCTCAAGCTCTCCTACAACAATCCTCCCTCCGCGGTCGAGTTCTTCCGCTGGGCTGGCCGTGCCCACGAGGCCATCCCGTGTGCTTGGAACCTCTTGGTTGACATCCTTGGCAAGAACCGTCGTTTCGAGCCCATGTGGGATGCTATTCGTTCCATGAAACAAGAAGATTTCTTGTACGTGGGGACTTTTGCTTCCGTTTTCGGAAGCTATTGTGTGGCCGGTTGACCCAACGAGTCCATTATGAGTTTCAATGTTATGGACATGCATGGTGTCGAGCAGGACGTCGTTGCTGTCAATTCCCTTTTGAGCGCAATTTGTCAAGACGCCAACCAGCGGAGATTTTCGAGACAATCAAGTTCAAGATCCCTCCGGATGCCGATACTTTTGCCATTCTGTTGGAGGGGTGGGAGAAGGAAGGTAATGTGGCTAAAGCCAAGAACACGTTCGGTGAGATGGTGGTGCAGATTGGATGGAGCCCCCAGTACACGCTGGCTTATAATGCTCTCTTATTGACACTGGTTCGTTCATCCCACGAGGATGAAGCTGTGAAGCTTATGCAAGTAATGAAGGGGAAGGATTACTTGCCAGGTTTGAAGTTATTCTCCAATGCTCTTGATGTGTTTGTTAAGCAGAATGACTCTGCCCGTGCTGCTCCCATTTGGGACATGATGTTTGGTAGTGGGTTCATGCCCAATTTGATTATGTAAAATGCGATGACTGGCTTGCTTTGCAACAATAATGACACTGACAATGCCTTTCGATTACTTGACGAGATGGTCTTTCATGGAGTTTACCCGATTTTTTGACCTACAACACAATTTTCCGATTTTTAGTTAAGAACAAGAAGGTTCAAGAGGCGGGCAAGTTCTTCTATGAGATGATAAAAAATGGAAGCCCTCCAACACGTTGCAATTGTACTGCAGTGATGACCATGAAATGGCAATTGAAATATGGAACTACTTGGTTGAGAACTGTTTCTTACCTCTTGAAGAAAGTTCAAATGTGCTTCTTAATGGCTTTCACAATGTGGGTAGGGTGTCAGAAGTGTGGAGGTTTGCAGGAGATATGATTGATAGGAGGATAAATATACATGAATCAACTATGGAAAATTGAATAATGCTGTTTATAAAGAAGGTAGAAATGCAAGGGAAAAGTACTATAGTCTTGTGAGGAGATGGAAAGCTTCCTAGCTACATTATTCTGAATTCTCTATGTTAAAGAATTTCAATTGTCTATCTTGGTCTTATTTGATGAAATTTTAGATATAGTGGATGGTCAAATTTATGTGCAGGTTGACTCTTCCATTTCTTTTACATCTTTTTCTGGCTCGTCTGGGTAGCACAAGTAATGTTGATCTTTTTGACACATAACAAAACCTTTGTCTGAGCTTCTCAGCTATTATTGTTCTCCTGCTCTGTCTCTTTAACAAGCACTGCTTTGCATTTTCACATTTGGTTATGAGTCTCTTTCATTACTTTTTTCTATTGTTATTTAATTTAAGTTTTTTAAGTAAAATCTGCCAGCAGCTGCTTGTGATTTGTGTCTAAATTAGGATTTCTTTTTTCTGATTTCAACAAAATGCAGCCTTAATATATATGTAGAGTAATCATTAAGTCACCAGGATGAATGTGCCAACATCTTTACCTATATTTACTGGTTCATTATCATGTCTGTATATTTTTTTTGTGATTTTCAGTTGGTCATTTTGAGGCTTGAATTAGTGGTTTGACCGTCCTGAGTCACATCTGTGTTTTGATGCTTTATATGCTTACTAACTCTAGACTTACAACACTGGTGGACCTTACATGGTAAGATTTTGGATGTGTTTTTAATGAACCTTTACATGTTGGCCCTGACATTGTCAGACTTGGCAACTAAGTGGCGAATCATGCATTTCTACTTCCTAGGCAGTTGATGTAGATAAACTAGAGGCTAGGCCCATATTATGGCAGCTTATGAACCCTCCCAAACCAATGAAATCAAGCTGATTTCAAATTAAAACTTGCCAATCCATATATGCTTGGATTGACTTCAGTTTTTGATTTTGAAAAACCAATTAATTAGTTTGATTGCCATTTCATGAAATTTTAAACACCTTAAACCAAACCAAGTTGCCCCATATGTTTGCCTAAAATTTTAAACTATTTACATAGCCTAAGTAAGAAGGTCAAGCCTTGTTGTAATGGTAATGTTCTAGGTGTCACAGGTTCAAATTTGGGAAACAACTTTGTGAAAAATAAAGATAAGGCAACATATATATGGTCCTTCTGCAAGCCCCCCTTGGATAAAGGATGCCTAAGCTCGACCCTGAAGACCTTGGGTGATCTTAATGCCTGAAACGTGAGAGGGGCAGCTTTATTTACAAGCAAATGCCCCTTGCATATTGCTTGCCAGTGATGTGGAAGAGATTCTGACATTGCTGTGTTTTAGTGTTTTCAAGTGCCCAGAGTATCAAAACAGCACTGTTTTGATTCTGCTTACTTTCAAAAAGCAAAGCAAGCAATCAGGGCACTTGAAGCACAGAATCCCATGAGTGACTTGAAGGGTGTGCATTTTCTTATAAGTAAGCAATGCTCTTCAGTTGTGTAAGGCTTTTAAAGCCTCTCTTCCTAACTTGTGGGTTAGCATTTTATGTGCTGGCTCGGTAATAGTAAGCTTAAACTTTTGCAACTGTTGGAAACTGATTGAACTGTGGAACCCGAATTTTAACCTACAAAAGGCATTTGGTTGCCTGTTGCTGACCTGTTGGTCTATTGCAGTTGGAGAAATATTCAAACTGACTTTGTTGGTTCAGTTGGGAATTTGACCCCAGAACCAACTGAACCGACCCTAGAACAACCTGAAGTCCATATTATGATTGCTCCTAAGTGAAGCATGCCAGCTTAATGTTCTCTCTCTGCATATTTTGAAAACTATTCAAATTTCTGGTTTGCTGGATCTCATGTAGGTCTTACAAGTCATAGCTCACATCACAAAGGTGATTCTTCTCACGCATGTAGTTGAATTTTTTTATCTGAATGGCTGTATATCTAATAACATGAAGTTTACTCTCATACACGTAGTTAATGACTTAATGTATTTATGTGGATGACTGTATAGCCATGCCAGGTTGCTGAAATTTACTTGTGGTTTGTCACTGCTTAATACATATTTAGCAAAGGTAGTTGCAAGAATGCAGCCCTTTTGTCATCTTTTGCATGAACATCCTTACATCCTAATTCATTTTTTTTTTTATAATTGTGTATTTCATATTGTGGAGTTCTATTACAAGGTATTATATTAAAAAATGATATTATGATAAAAATCAAAATTCTTACATGATGGATTATCAGCCAGTCAAGCAGAGGAAGGTCAATGAGTTTCATGAAAGGATCTTCATAGACAAAGCAGAGGATGGTCGGTGAATTTTGTGAAAGGAAGCAACAAGGTACATGCTAGCATTATTTGTCATTTTACTGTGATGGACATACTTTGTACCACCATTGTAACTCTGTTATTTTTAGCTGTACTTCAGTGCCATTTTTGCGTTCTTTCATGAGGAGGATTTTGAAATGTTGTTTTAGTGACTTTCTTCCATTTTGAGGTAAACCACTCATTTTGTGTTGCTGAGTTGGGTAGCAGCGAGCATAGAGACGTACTGGAAGTTGGTCTTCTGCTTATATTGACCAAATAGTTGGTTATACAGCAATTATTTCTGCATTTATCATTGGCTACTCACTAATATGAATTTCAGCATGTATGCTATGATATTTGGCTTAAAATGGTATTGCAAGTTGGAATAAACTCGCATGAAATAAGTTATTACCAAAGACTTTTTCCCATGTCTGGGATTTGATATCCTTTGTTTTGTCATTATATGGTGGCTCATT
This sequence comes from Ceriops zippeliana, assembly GCA_037897445.1. NCBI lineage: Eukaryota > Viridiplantae > Streptophyta > Magnoliopsida > Malpighiales > Rhizophoraceae > Ceriops > Ceriops zippeliana. The sequence continues at coordinate 1,122,240 of JBAPLH010000115.1, forward strand.
CTGTATCAAACTTTTACAGCTCCCCTGAGTTTTGAGTGTCTGGTTGTGAATACCATTTATGTGTGCATTCGCTGGTTTTGTTTGGCCATATCATGGATGGTCAAGGAAGTTTACAAATGCCGCCTGTTGAAGTGTTCTCTTAGAGATATATGTTTATGCTTCAATATTCCCGTGAAAATCATTTTCCATTACCATATATATATATATATATATAAACATTTTTCTTTCTTTTCTATTTCTAAGTTGTATAGTTGGTGTATAAAATCAAGATTTTATACTTGACTAAAGAAGGGAAATTTTGCTTGGATTCATTATTTTTCGACATGTTTGTACACAAGAATGAAAAATTACAAAAATTAATCCTCTTTTTCTTTTTTTTGTTTCAATTATAGTATGAATAAAATTTTGTTAAAATTATACAAAAATTTAATATGCTTCATTACATTTCTTTTCTCTTTGATGTAGTTTAAAATATTAGTATAAAATCTTGATTTTCAAAATTAGTAGAATAATATCGGCGTTTTCTTTCTTTTCCTCTTGTTTATTTTTCGTGGCATACAAATTAGTTCATATAGTTGAGGATTTGGAAGCATGATGAGAAGAGAGACAACATTTTTAAAGACGCAAGTTTGGCATATTTCCTCTCACAGGATAATGTGTGTGTATATGTGTATATATATAGTATTCCATTTGTTTTCTTTATTATTATTATTATTATTTAAGGATAGTGCTTTATGGTACGCTGTAGTACTGTGTCTTGCACAGGACACAGATGCTTTAAAACTAGGAAAGGAAGATTCCTAACCTTCCCCACTAACGAATTAGAGCCAAAGAACCAAAATTTAGATCTTTTGGTCTCCCAGCGCCAGTGGCCATCATCATATCCGTTCATCCATCCTTCCTTCCTTCGACCTGCATAGAAATTCTTCAGCCCTTGCTTAATGTTTTGAAAATAATTATAATCCTTGGGAGACCAAGTTGAATTATGACCAGGAAGTTGACCCCACGACCAAGAACCCCCCTGCTCTGGTGGCTGGCCGCGGCAATCTTCGCCATCATAACCTTGGCAATAATCGTTGTCGGCATCACCGTGTTCGTTGGCTACCTGGTGATCCATCCGAGAGTGCCGATCATCAGTGTGGTGGGTGGGCGGCTGGAACGCTTCCAGTACGACCTGGCGGGGATACTCGCGACGCAAGTGAACATTGTGGTGAGGTCGGAGAACGACAACCTAAAGGCCCACGCAAGCTTTTCGCGTTTGAAGCTCACCCTGGAGTTCGAAGGAACGGAAATAGCCATGTTAGCGGCGGACCCGTACGATGTCAAGAAGAACAGCTCCGTTGATTTCAACTTCGTGGCCACGTCGGAGGCGGTGCCGTTGAGTCCAGAGCAAATGCAGGACGTGGACATCTTCTTGAACCTAGACAGGGTCAGGCTCGATCTCAAAGGAAGCGTTAGGACTCGCTGGAGGGTTGGCCTTCTTGGCTCCGTCAACTTTTTGTGTCATTTGAATTGTCAGCTCCATTTCCATAGATCTGATGGAAGCTACATTCCCTCCCGCTGCACTTCCAAGTCCAAGTAATGATTAATAAAGTTTTCTCAAAATGGTCAATGAAGTTCACATTTCTTCTATCTTTTATTCTTTGATGCATTTTGTTTTAATTTATTTGGATCATGATTCGTGTTTAATAGTTTCAGGGCTTAAGAGACAAGTAGGATATAAATATTTACGTATATAGGTAAGTCATATATACAATGGATTACATGCAATATTAATTGGTTAAAGTTAAGATTAGAAGAATTTAAAAAAAAAAAAAAAAAAACGAAAGAAGTTACAAGCTAATTTATGAAGTTACTCTTAGTTTGAGATACCCGAGACAAGAATATAGTTTACTCAAATTATTTTAAGATCAAGAAATAAGTTTATTAAAAAAAAAAAGGAAATTAAAAAATCTTATAAAACTAACCATCAATTTTTGCATATAACATTAATATAAATTGCAATGAAATCTCTACGTAGATTAGGGATAAATAATTTTATATTGATGCACCTTGGAGACACTAGGTTCTTAGATTTTACTAATGTATTACAAGATTTTTTTTTGAGTCAAATTTTATAAATAGTCATGTTTATTTTAATTTTTAAACTAATTATTTTATATCATTATTTGATTACAATATAAAAAAAAGTTTTAATTCTTAATTTATTTGAATATAAAATATAGTCCTGAAATATATAATTTATTATAAAATTTTACTTTAAACATTGAACCTACAGCTTTAAGGAAAATGCCAAATGGTCAAATCTTATTAGAAAGAATAAATTATAATAAAAATTTTGTAGATATTTTTAAATTATTAGATTGGGCACAAATTACTTGTTTTGGATAAGTGGATTCTACAAAATATTTAACTACCTAAATAGATTATTGCTAGAACAAAATTTAAACAAATTATTCAAAATAACATTAATAATGCAGAGACAATATTTATTTTAAAAGATATCAATATATTAATCTTTCTAAATCAATATATTAATAAGAATATTTTTCAATCTTATTAGGAAACAAAAAAAAAAAAACATAAATCTAAGAAGTTCACTTCCACATGTGCATAATGAAATGTAGTATTGTATTTAACTAAATTTGATATTAAATGATAATTTTATTCCAAAACAAGAGTTATTAAGAAAAAAAATTTATTGAAAAGAAAATGAGAATAAAAGGATTTGTTTTTTTTTACTAATTATTTAAAAGAGAAAAAAATAATAATTCAAGAAAATAATTATTAGGATCCTTGTAAGATTAGGATACATATCTATTTCTTTGAATTTGTATACAATATATAGTTATTAATTTAAAGACACTATAATTAAATCTCAAACACAAATATTAATGAATTTTTAGAAACAAAGCATAATTTGTATACATCTACTGATGGAAGAATATAAATTTATACATGTTAACAAAATTGCAACAACTTCTTCTTTTATTCAACTATTATTACCTAAAAGGATATTAAAAATATGCAAAATCAAAATAATTACACAAATATAACATTAAATACAATAACACAACGAATTCAAACATTGAAAATAGTTTGTGTTTTCAAAAGATAAATTAGTAATTATTACTAAACCTTTTTCACATCATTTGAAATACATGTAAAAAATTAAATAAAATTAAGATTGAACTAAGATCTTTTGAAAAAAAATAACAAAAAAAAATTAGAGTTATTAGAAATTATAATTGATAATAAGGCTAAAGTGAAAGAGTTATATGTGTTAACCAAAAATAAAGATATGCTGCCAACATGATCTAAGTAAATTGCAAATGTTTGATAAGCCAAACAATGCTCCTAATGATGGATAGCTATCATCAAAGTATAGAACACCAATTCATATATAGAATGTAATTGTTAAGAATCAAAAGACTCATTGGTAAAGGACTTCACCAGCCTTTCATCTAGGCTTAAAATTGCCCTTATTCCCACCTATGAGGCATAACATTTAACAATGAAGCCTATAACCTATCAAAGGCTTTTTGTGGTGAATTTGACTTGTTAAATCCATCTTTCTCCAAACATTTAGTTATAAGGCTTAAGATACAGTTGAAATTCCTTACAAATATTTAAAAAAGTGAGGCTAGCCCATAAAAGCTTTGGATTTTTTTGGAACTTTATTTCTTTTCTTTTTTCCCTATTTGGTGAGATGCACTTTTTCCTTAGAAAATTATACAATCTTTGATGGATTAAGGTGCTAGTACTTTTTGATAGCATAAACGTTCTTAAAATCTAGTTTTAGTTTAGCCATTATAGATAATAAAGTCAAGAACACAAATTTCAAGTGCAAAAACATATAGCTCTTCGAGTCTATGTAAAATTATTCTTTATAAAATACTTCAAAAACTTATTACTAGTAGGTTAGATGTTCCCTTTTTTGTAATATATTAAAATGCCATTAAAATAAGTGACAACAATGATTTTGAGAAAGGTTTTAATACATACATAATCACCCACATAAATGCATTCATTACTAGTTTTCAATTTAATTTGATGGTAGTTATTCCTTCAATTGATCTTAGAAAACACTATGACCAAACTAATAGATCAAGAATGTCCTTTAAATGATATATAGGAAACAAATACTTAATTTTGATTTTATTAATGGTATGATTATATAGTATATTTTTATGTACCATCATCTTTAGAGTAAGTAAAACTAAACAAGCAATAGACTTTTACTCTCTTCCATTAGGCCCTTTTCAAGTAGCTTTTTAACTTGTCTTTGCATCTTATATAGGTGACATTCAATACGCTAGCTAGTTGGGTAATAACGCACTTAAGACTGAATCAATATTATGTTAGATGCTTCTCATAGATGGCAAACCCTGATGCATATCATCATCATCTAATTCTACAAATTCCTTGAACAATTGCCCAACTTTGGTAGCATATTAAGATTCTTCTTTAATCTTGCATAAACTTATTAATAAAGGCATACATAATTACAAATTCATTACAATCAGCTTTAAATCTTTTTATTGTAAATCCATTAGCCTTACCTTAGGTAGAGGAAGAAACCACCTCTTTGACTTCTTCTTTAAAGGGATCTTACAAGGCAAGCACTTGGTCTAAAAAACCAAAAGATAAGAGAATACAAGAAAAAACAAAAAGAGGAAAATATTTATATCAAATTCTATTGTTGCCATATGTTGAATACAAATATTTCCTAGTGAAATAACAATTGCCAATATTTCCTAGAAAGATGATAAGAGTAACTATTATCTCTAATTTTCTACCATCTATATTTAAATTTGATAGCCTTTTAGTAATCAACATTTTCCTTAATCAAAGGATAGATATCTTGCAATAACATGGAACTAAGTGTCAAAAGTTTGGCCAATTGCATTCATCATTAATGTGGGAATTTGGAATAGTTTCAATGTTCAACATGGAACTAAGTGTCAAAAGTTGATGTGCTTATCTAATAATAGTTATTGAAAGGGGTAGAACTTGTATGTATAGTAGATAAGATATAAAAATTACTTTTGGCTTATTGTAATTTTATATCATTACTGTTTCCATAAATTCCTTTTATGACTGTATCAATTAATATGGATTATAGATGTTATTGTGATTTTGTTTTTGATATTCAAAAATAAAAATTTACAAGGATTGTGTTTTACAAATGTAATGTTGTATGGCTTCGAACAATTGCAAAATCTAAAAGTTAAAAATTTTAAGCTAAAGAAAACCTTGGGTAATTAGCAAGCGAGCTTTAAAGGTCATAATGTTAGGGACAATGGGTAAAACATCTATATAACCAATAACTATGGTATTTCACATTGCTTTTAGTCTTGAAAATCCTAATATATAAGAAGTGGAATTACCTTCCAAGACCTAATGATTGATAAAGACATATAAGAAATGAGGATAGGAATAATTCAAAATTGCCTAAACATTTGGAAGTGGATTAGCAATCAGTGGTTCCATTCACTCATTTGAATATGATATTTTCTCTTGGGATAAAGTCATGAATATAACCATTTAAAGCAAAGAAGGAAGGCTGCACTTTCCTAGTCTTTTTTCAACATGATGTCATAACTATTGGTTGGAATAATTCTTTGGGAAATCAATGGCCTCTACATGCCCTTTGTGTTTAATCTCTTTACCATTATTGCCATGTCATTGAATAATGTAGTTTAATCCTTTTATTTGATAATGAATAAGTTTGCCTTTGACACAATTGCACTCTTAATCCTTAATCTGTTTCATACTTGGCACAATCAATTACTCAACACTACCAAGGATAGGCCATACATTAGTCTTGAAATTTTTAACTATACAATGAACTAGCTTGGCATCTCTTGCCAAGCACCCTAATTTAATTAACCACCTTTAGTAGCATATCACTATAATCTTTTATCACTATAATCTTTGATTATTTCTATCTTTCTCATCTTTAAGAACTTAAATTTTCTTTTTAAGTTTAATAGCTATATGGTTTTGGTCTTTTGGTTGTGTCCACACTCTTTCTTTAGTTAATTGCAAGCTTGCTTTGTAGTACATAAGCCATAATTCTATTAAAAATTGCTCAATCACTATTGCTTTTATGCATATAAGGGTCTTATACTATTTTGATTTTTGCTCATTATAATGCTTTAACTAAGCAAGTGTTATTTGTAAAAAGGGGAATTGACTTTATACCTTTCTCAATTGCTTTTCAAAGATTAAAGGCCTTTAAGCAAGCCTTCATTATTATAATCCATTATGTATAGTTTTCACTAGTGAACTTAAGTGGTGGCAAGGGGGAGAAGCTTGCTAATTCCTTAAAGACTGATTCTCAAGTGTTTAGGATACTTTCTCATAGATGTTTAAAGTGTTTACTCATGCATAAGTCACAATATCAATAAAGATCTTTAATTATGATACCACTTTATTGTTTTCATTTATTGGTCGCTATGTTATGGATTTTGTTTTGTAAGTATGCAAAGACCATAGCTTATTGAAGAAGTATGTTTGAAGTTGCAGTAAAAGGGGCACCAAAAAGGAAGAAAGTAGAGGAATTTAGATGCTAGAAAAATTACCGTTCATAAGCACATATCCTCATTATATAAGAGGATTTCAAAATATGAAATTTGAAACTTAAAATTCAAATTTACAATGATTACTCATGATTAACCTTTAAATACAACTTAAGAATCATTTGAATTGCAAAATAAAGGTTTAAAAAATTAAATCTTAATAAAAAAGATCTTTACTTGGAGTAAAAGCATTAGAGCTATTAGAGGGATGTGACTAACTTAACTACCTTTCAAATCCTGGTATGTAAAAAAACTAAATTTTACTTGCATCTTATTGACTTTACAAAAAGGAAGCACCACTGGCCTCCACTTCTCCTTCTTGCTTCTATTTTGCAAACCCATAACAATCCTTAAATCTTAAAACCTTGATTTTAGCATTGGTTAGAATATTAACTAATTAGTATTTGGTACTATAATGCATTAATTTGACTTTAAAACATTTTATGCTTCCCTTATTGTTGTTCCTACAGCTTTGTATAGGTTGTAATTGTTTAACTAGATTTAAGTGTGCAAGTAATTTGACATAAAGGAGCAAGAAAGTAAAGCCACATAGAGGGGCAAGAGAGTAATTTGAAGCTACATGGAGGGACAAAAAAGTAAAACTATAACTTTGCAAGAGAGAAAACCCTACACGACAACGAACACCATTAATTGGAAAAAAAAAAAAACCAAGATGGCCAAACAAGAGCGGACGGCAGAACAGGGGTACATGGCTGGACAGTGAGAAAGGAAACCCGACTGGACGGTGAGAGAGAAAACACAGTTGGATGGTGAGAGAGGAAACTCGGCTAAGAAAACATGACTAGATGGTGAGAGAGAAAACCTGTGAGAGACGTACAACCACTGGGAGAGAAACGAAGTGGGTGTAGATTTGAAACGTGAGATCAGAACGTGCGTCAGCGTGAGACCAGAACGTGTGTCGGCGTGAGACTAGAATGTGCAACGGCATGAGACCAGCACGTACAATGGTGTGACTGATCAGAAGCGTGGGGCAGGCAGTGAGATGTGAAACAGCAGACCAAAAGAGTGAGTACAAGCTGTGAAGCTGTGAGATGGTGAAAGCAGGAGTTGTGTGAAACAACCTAGAGAAAGAATTCGATGAAGCATTGGAAGAACGCAACGTATTTCTAGATTTCTTGAAGAGATGTTAGAGAGTGTTGTGGTGGACTTCTAAGTGGCAGTGAAGCAGCTTATTCAATTCAATAGAGACAAGACAAGATAGAAGTTAGAAGAAGGGTAAACATAGTCAGTGACACTTTTTGTATTATACTTGCTTTGTATTTGTAATAGTGAAAGGAATAGAGGATTAAACCATCCATTGTAACTAAATTGTGAACATAGAGAGTACTACACTGGTATTTTCAAGTATAATAGATTGTCTCAGTAGAAGAAGAGTCCTTACCACTGTGGACGTATGTCACATTGACGGAACCACATAAATCTCTTGTGTCCTTACTTTGATTTACATTCTGTGTTTTGAATTGAGTTGTGAACACAGCTAAAGTATTATCGAACCCATAACCTAAAGAAGACCTAATCAAGAACATCAGATCTGTCTAATAGCTAAGGTGTCTGAAAGGTGACTTTGGGGACTATTGTGATTAGTAGGTAACAATAGATCTACCTTAGTCGAATTTGAAAAAGAGTTTGCTTTTGAGAAGAGTTTGAAGTTGTTTATATACTTGTGTATTGATGAGAGCTAGAGTATTAAATAAGTAGAATACTTTTGCTTAAATTATCAGAGTGTATTTTTAAAGGGTGTGATACTGATTCACCCCTCTCTTAGTATCATAGACTAGTAAATCTTAGGGTGAAGTTGGGAACTTCAATTGGTATCAGAGCCAGGTTCACTAGTTTGAAGCTTAACAGCTTGGTGTACTAGTTTGAAAGGTTTCAGAAGTTTTAAATTGTTCAACATACTGAGAAATGGATGTCAGTACCAGCATCAACACTACTTACAGCAAAAAGGTTCCAATTTTCAACGAAACCAACTACCATATATAAAGAGCGAGAATGCAGGTGGTATTTGCAACCATAGGCATAAACATGGTGAAATCTGTACATGAGGGTTTTGTGGCTCTAGAAGAAGGTAAATACCCAACTCTAGAGGAATTAAGGCAGTTTGAAATAAATAGGAATGCCTCAAATATCATCATTTCAGCATTGACAGATGCTGAGTATGCTAAAGTTATGGACTACAAATCTACTAAGGAGATATGAGACAGGTTGCAGAAAGTGATGACAAAATGAAGGAGGCCAAGCTTCAAGTTTTCAAGGAGAGATATAAATCCTTTAGAATGCAGAGGAATGAGACAGTTTAAGAGTTCTTCACCAGGGTTATTGATGTTGTAAACGACCTTAGAAGTCATGGGAAGAACAAGAAGGACTCATCTATTGTGAAGAAAATTATGAGAATTATGCCTGAGAGGTTTGCCTTAAAGGTGGCAGCCATATAGGAGAGTAGAGATCTTAATTCTATGTCTCTTCATGATCTCCAATGCAATATCATTGCATATGAGATGAGAATAAAGTCAACTGAGAGCTCTTCAACATTAAAGGTATCAAAGGAGGCAGCTTTCAAAGCTATGAAACACTTAAAGATAAAAGAAGAGGAAGAATCATCTAGTGAGGATGATGATGAAGATGAGGAAGAAAGTCAAGGTGAAGTGTTGGCATACTTCACAGGGAAGTTCAAAAAGGGGTCTAAGAAGGGAAAAGGATAATTGTCCTTAAGATGTTATCGTTGTGGGCAGACAGGACACTTTACTTCTCAGTGCAAAGTGAAACTTGATGATGAAGATAAGGATGGTGATGATGAGCTGAATTCAAAATGGAGAAGACCATCATTCAAATTAAAGAATTCCAGAAAGAAAATTGCCAACCTACAGAAGAAGAAGAGAGGCTTATTCAAGAGTTATGTAAGTCAAATAAAAAGGCTGATGAGGAGGAAGATGAAGACTCATCAGATGAGCATGCCTTTATGGCATTAGCTCAAGGTGGTAGTTCAACCTCTAAAGAGGAAGAGAAGATTGATGAAGAAGAACCAGATCTTGAAGCTAAGTTGGAAGTAGCTTCAAAGGAGATAATCAGAAGGGGTAGAACCATAAGAAGGTTGGAGGCCCATATAAAACAAGTTGAAGCAAAGATTGAGGAAGCAGAAAGTCAAAAGGATGAAATAAGGGTTAAACATATTGACTTGAAGGGAAGATTTATAGAACATATCAAAATATGTGAAGGCCTTACTATAGAGCTTGGTTCAAGGACTTCAACAATTGAAGAAATGGAGATAAAGTTGCTGAGACTTCAGCAACAACTCAAAAAGAGTGAGGAGAACTTGCAAAAGTTTGAAGTGGTAGGAGAAACAAGCCCTATAAGAGAAAAGAAGAATGAGACTTTGCCACAGAAGTTGAAAGAGAAGGCTGTGACTCAGGAGTAGATGACCGAAGAAGATAAGACAGTTAGCAAACCAAAGCTAGGGCCAAAAATGATGTATGTGGTTAAAGAGCAACAACCCGTAGCTACTATGTCTCAAAAAAAAAAAAAAAAAGAAAGTCAGCCAGCCAAGTGCAATGGCTAAACAGAAGAAGGAGAAGAAGGTGGTTGAAATGAAAGCCACACAAGCAAAGAAACCGGCAACCTTGCCTACACAGCAAGTAATGAATAAAAGAAAACAAGCTATGATTAGACCCAAGAAGAGGCAGTTTCAAGGTTATTATCTTTATTATGGAGTTTAGGGTCATAGGGCAAGTAAATACTGGTGGAGAAGGCCAATATATGTCTCCAATTTAAGAAGATACGATGTTGCATACAGGGGGAGACAATACAAACTTCAGAGGAGAACACCTGTTGTGAATTCTTGCACATACTATAAAAAGCAAGGATACACTGATAAGGAGTGTTGGTGGAAGCCTAAACCAGTGGTTTAAAGAACAAGTTTGCTGTATTGGTAGACTTGGAGCAGTGTGAAAGGTATGGACAAGATGACCATAATGCTAAGAGATGCATGACACTTCTCCCTAAGCAAGATAAGGCACTCGATGATATAGTAAAAATAATTGATGTAGTCAAAGTTGAGAAAAAGGAGAAAGCTATCTTCAAGTTAGCTCAAAGGAAAGAATATAAAGCAAAAGGGGAGGTAGCTAATATAGTTGAAATTACACTAAAGGCTGACTACAAGGATAAGCAATAGATCCTTGATAGTGGATGCACTTCATACATGACTGGAGATAAGAGTAAATTATCAAAGCTAAACAAGTCAAGAGAAGGCAGTGTCAAGTTTGGCAATGATGATTCACTTAACATCAGTGGTCAGGGGTTAGTAAATATTAGAAAAGGAAACCTGAAAGATGTTTTGCATGTTGAAGGACTCAGATATAATCTAGCATCTGTCAGCCAATTAGGCAATAAAGAGGGTAAAGTAATATTCACAAAATCAGGTTGCTAAGTAGAGAGTAAAGAAGACAATACTGTTGTAACCGAGAAGAGAACAACTAGAAATTCATATGTGATTGATGAGGACAAGACAAATAGCTGTTTACTCACCAAAGAAGAAGAAAATCAACTCTGGCATAAGAGGTTGGGACACTTAACACAGAAGAACATGAGGAAGTTAACCACTACTTATACAATCAGAGACATTCCCAACCTCAGAAGAGAGAGAGAAAGTATGTTTGTTTAGCATGCTCCAAAGGAAAACATGCCAGAAAGCAGTATAAGACCAAAAAGTTCAGTTCTAAAGCAGTGCTTGACATTGTACATACTGATTTGTGTGGACTGATAAGGACAAAAGGGTTGAATGGTGAGAGGTACATCATCTTGTTTGTTGATAATTATTCTAGAAGGACCTGCATCATGCACCTCAAATACAAGTTAGAAGTTTTGAATTGCTTTAAGAGATATAGAAGATTGGTTGAAAATGAGAGTGGAAGGAAGATCAAAGTATTAAGGTTAGATCAAGGCACTGAATTTACCAATAAAGCTTTTGAAGATTACCTTGAGAAGCATGGAATTTGTCACTAAATGGCAGCAGCAAGAACACCTTAACAGAATGGGGTAGTAGACAGGAAAAATAGAGTTGTGGTTGAAATGGCAAGAACTCTACTGCTGGAATCCAAGCTTCACATAAGATTTTGGACAAAAGCAACATTTATAGCTATACATCTATTGAATAGAGTCTTATTAAGGCCTAATACTAATAAGACTCCATATGAGCTATGGAGTGGGAAAAAAACAACAGCCAAGTATCTCAGAATCTTTGGCAACCCATGTTTTGTGAAGAAAAAGGAGCAAAACTTGGGAAAATTCAATGTTAGGTCTGATGAAGGTATCTTTGTGGGATACTCAACAGAGACAAAAGGTTACAGAGTTTTCCTGTATAAGATAGGAAAAGTGATAACATCCAGTGATGTGAGAATAGATAAGAATTAGAAAACAATACAGAATGGAGAAGCTGAGGACAATGAAGAAGATGACTTCAACATAGATGAAGAATCAGAATAACCTAAAGAAAAGGAACAAGAAGTAAGTTTAGACTTGAAGAAGAGTGAGTTTGAAGATGAAGAAAGAAATCCTTTTGCAACTAAGACTATGTAAGAAAGAAGGACAAAAAAAAATGTGGACCAGTGCTTATCAAGGAAATCAAATCATAGGTGACCTATCAATAGGAGTTACAACAAGAAGAAGAATTGTGGGAGCTACTGCTTTACTCTCACATGTTGAACTTAAATCTGTTGAAAAGGTTACATAAGATGAAGCTTGGGTCAAAGCCATCAATGAAGAACTAGATCAAATCGAGAAGAATGATACATGAGAGCTAGTTCCAAGACCTACTAAAAAGAATGTCATAAGAACAAAATGAAGGTTTAGGAATAAACACAATGAAGATGGTAAGGTGGTGAGGAATAAGGCCAAGCTAGTTTGCAAAGGTTACACTCAGATAGAAGGAGTAGATGTTGATGAAACTTTTGCACCAGTTGTATGGTTAGAAACTATTAGAATGTTCCTAACTTTAGCAGCACATAAGAGGTATAAAGTTTATCAGATTGATGTGAAATCAGCCTTTTTGAATGGGCTCCTCAAAAAAAGAAGTGTATATTGAACAACCCGATTGAGTACAAATTAGTAAGAATGAGACAGACGTGTACAAACTAAAGAAAGCCTTGTATGGCCTTAAACAAGCCCCAAGAGCATGGTACAGCAGGCTGGATACGTACTTGGGAAGGTTAAACTTTAGAAGAGAACAGTTGATAATAACCTATATGTGTTAAACTCAGAGAAAGGCCAGTTGATAACTATAGTATATATAGATGACATCATCTTTGGAGGGGATTACTCTGAGTTATGCCAAGATTTTGCACAAAAGATGAGTGAGGAATTTGGGATGTCATTGATTAGAGAAATGAATTACTTTCTTGGATTATAGATAAAACAATATAAAGAAGGTATTTTTATTTCTTAGATGAAATATGCCAAAGAAATGCTGAAAAGGTTTGGCATGAAGGATAGCAGACCTGTCAGTACCTCTATGACAGTGGGCTGCAAGTTAACATAAGATCAGGAGGGAAGAAGTACAAGCTCTATAGAATATAGGAAGATGACAGGGAGCCTTTTGTACTTTATAGCATCAAGGCTTGATTTTATGCAAGCTGTGTGCATTGCCAGCAAATTCCATGCTGATCCTAAGGAATCTTATGTGTTGGCAGTGAAAAGAATCCTAAGATATCTCAAAGGGACACTGGAAATGGGTTTGTAGTATCCGGTCATAGATTTTGTAAAAATACGAACATACACTGATGCAAATTGGGCAGAAAGTATAAATGATAGAAAATTAACCAGTGGCTACAGCTTCTACTTAGGTTCAAAGTGTGTTGCATGGTTAAGTAAAAAGCAAAATAATGTTGCTTTGAGCACAACTAAGGCTGAGTATATGGATGCTTGTGCAGCATGTACTTAGGTAATATGGATGTAAAGACAATTGGCAGACTTGGGTGTTGAAGTGAAGTTACCAATGAGTGTACTTGGTGATAATCAAAGTGCTATTGATCTCAGTAAGAATAGGGTTCAACATTCAAGGAGTAAGCATATTAACATCCGGTATCACTTCATTAAAAATCAAGTGGAATAGGGTACAATTCAATTGGAGTATGTTGGTACTAAAGATCAAATTTCAGATATTCTAACTAAATTTCTGTCCACAGAGCTATTTAAAAAGCATAAATTGAGTCTATCTGTACAAATGCCTCTTCAAGCCTGAAAATTGGGTGAATCCTCCATCTCTTCTTTTCAAATTTTTTAGATTTGTAATTGGTTGGGAAAGAGGGAGGGAAGCAACAATGTAGGGGGAGCTATTAATAAAAGGGGAGTGCATATTTAGGGGGAGTTGTAATTGCTGCACAATGGCTTTTTGTTATGCGTGTTGCCAACAATTACAAAGAGGGAGATTATTGTTCCTACAACCTTGTATGAGTTGTAATTGTTGTCAACTAGATTTAAGTGTGCAAGTAATCTGACATAAAGGGACAAGAAAGTAAAGCCAAATGGAGGGACAAGAGAGTAATTTGAAGTTACATGGAGGGGTAAGAAAGTAAAATCACAACTTTGCAAGAGAGAAAACCTTACACGACAATAAACACCATTAGTTGCAAAGAAAAAAACCGAGACGGCCAAACAAGAGTGGACGACAAAACAGGGGTATATGGTCGGACAGTGAGATAGGAAACCCGGTTGGACGATGAGAGAGAAAACCTGGCTGGATGGTGAGAGAGAAAACTCGTGAGAGACATACAATCACTGAGAGAGAAATGGACGAGAAGAGCAGATTTGGTATCCGTGAAGCTTGAGAAAAGTGAAGCGGGTGCAGATCTGAAACGTGAGATCAGAATGTGCGTCGGCGTGAGACCAGAACGTGTATCGGTGTGAGACCAGAATGTGTAATGGCATAAGACCAGAATGTGCAACAACGTGATTGATCAGAAGCGTGGGGTAAGCCATGAGATGTGAAATGGCAGAGTAGAGGCTTAAGTGTAAGTCGTGAAGCTATGAGACGGTGAAAATAGGAGTTGTGTGAAACAACCTAGAGAAGGAATTCGGTGAAGTATTGGAAAGAACTCAATGTATTTCCATATTTCTTCAAGAGAGGTTAGAGAGTGTTGTGGTGGACTTCTAAGTGGCAGTGAAGCAGCCTATTCAATTCAACAAAGACAAGATAAGATAGAAGTTAGAAGAAGGGTAGACATAATAAGTGACATTCTTTGTATTGTACTTGTTTTGTATTCGCAATAGTAAAAGGAATAAAGGATTAAGACATCTATTGTAACTACATTGTGAACATCAGGAGTACCATACTGGTATTTTCAAGTATAGTGAATTGTCTCGGTAGAGAAAGAGTCCTTACCACTGTAGACGTACATCACATTGATGGAACCACATAAATCTTTTGTGTCCTTACTTTAATTTACATTTTATGTTTTGAATTGAGTTATGAACGCTGCTAAAGTATTATTGAACCCATAACCTAAAGAAGACCTAATTAAGAACATTTGATCTGTCTAATATGCAAGGTGTCTGAAAGGTGACTTTGGGGACTATTGTGATTAGTAGGTAATAATAGATCTACCTTAGTCGAATTTGAGAAAAAGTTTGCTTTTGAGAAGAGTTTGAAGTTGTTCACATACCTGCGTATTAACGAGAGGTAGAGTATTAAATAAGTAGAATACTTTGACTTAAGTTATCAAAGTGTGTTTTTAAGGGGTGTGATATTGATTCACCCCCCCTTTCAGTATCACAGACTAGTAGATCCTAAAGTGAAGTTGGGAACTTCACTCATAAAGTATAACTTTTGTTCTCCCATTTTATACAAAATTATTGGATATAGCTATTGTAGATTGATTGTTATAGAAGATAACATTTGGTTTAGTTTGTTTTAGTTTTAAGTCAGTACAAATTTTTCTAATCCAAATTGCATGATTCATTGCTGAGATTGTTGTAATATACTCAGCCTTAACTGTGGACTACGCTATTATGTTCTATTTCTTAAAGCTCTAATTAAAGATATTTAAACCAAAAGAAAGCACAAATCTTGATGTGCTTTTCATGTTTTCAAGTGATCCTACATAATCACTATGAGTAAAACCAACTAACTAATTTATTAAGTCCCTTTTAAATATGACTTAAATTTGATGTTTCACTTATGTACCTTAAGATTCTATTGACAACTTTGAAGTGTGATTCATATGAAGAGTTCATAAATCTAAATAACAAGGTTATGAGATACATAATATCTAGTCTTCTAGCAAAAAGGTATAAGAAATAACCAATAAGACTTATGTACTAACTTTCATCTAGTTTTATAAATTGATCTTGCTTTAAAAAATTACTTTCTAGATGGTAAAGTTATTAGAAAACTCTATAACTTACATGTTAAACTCTTGCAATATTTAGTTGGTATACGTGGTTTGATGTATCAAATGCCATATTATGATCATTGAACTTTTATATTTAGAAAATAGCTCATACTGTCAAGATTATACATGTCAAACTTATTCTTTATTGTCATTTTAAATTAAGATATTAAATTTGTTAAGTCTTTAATAACCATTAAAACATCTACATATACTTAAACACATAATAAATACCTTTCTTTATTTACATAGAAAATGGTACCATTGCAACCTCGATAAAGGTTACACTTATTAAATACTCATAACTCTTTAAGTACCAAGTTTTAGGAGCTTACTTTAATCTATATAAAGCCTTCTTTGAAAGGTAGACCTTGTAATACTTTTTAGGTTTGACAAATCTTTGTAGTTGATTGATATAAATTTGCTTTTGAAGCTCCCCATTTAGGAAAACTGATTTGACATCTAGATGCATTAGCCATTTCTTTTAAGCAACAATTATAAGTAACAACTTTATAGTGTCAAGCTTAATCTACTTTTGCTTGTTACGTGAAGCCATTAGCTATTAGCTTGACCTTCAATTTATTGATAGTTTTATCTACACTATACTTAGTTTTATATATCTACTAAATAACAGTAATCTTTATGCTTACAAGTTTAAGGACTAAGATCTAGGTTTGACTATTATAAATGGTCCTCAACTCCTCTTACAGTATAAATTTCCATGCTTCATGTTGGAAGGCTTCCTAATAACTACTAAGATCCAACTTAGCTACATAACTTCGATGATCAATGTCAATTAGAGGTTTACCTTTAATTAGAAAATCATATACATCATTAAACATATTATTTGATTTTAACTTCTGTGATTGAGTATTGCTACAACTTTGTTCAACAATTAAGGTTTGCTTATTTCATCTTGCATTTTTATGAAATGTAAGATTCCTACAAACAAAAACCTTTTGTGTAATGACATAAAAATTCTATAATTATTAGGAGGCAAATAAACACAATTATTAAAACTTTGTCATTTAGCTTGCGCTTTTTTTACTCTAGTACATAAGCATAACAAATACAACCAAAGATTCCTAAATGACTAAATGATGCTTTATTATTGTAGTAAGCTTGATATAGAGTGGAATTTGACAAACCTTTAAAAGTTAGGTTATTTTGCAAATATAAAGTAGTTACTGCACCTTTTGCCTTAAAGGGTTTTCAGAGATCTTTCTTAGTTAAGAGAGATTTTTTTATTTCAACAATTATTCTATTCTTTCACTTACCCTATTTTATTAGGGTAAATAAAGTACTGTTAGATTCTTGAGGCAGTATAGATTGATTGAAACAAGGCTAATACATATTTAGAACCATTGCCAATTTTAATGGCCTAAATTACATTGTTAATTTGCCTTTTTATCCAAACTTTTAATTTTTAAAAGATAATAGATACATCAGATTTAGCTTTTAGGAAATAAATCTAATAGTATCTTCTGAAATCATCAATAAATGTAATACCTATTAACATTCAAAGATCAAGTTTTCATTGGCCCACAAAGATTTGAATGAACCAATTAGAGATGTTTTTTAACTTTATTGCCTTGATTAAAATGAAAAGGAAGCCTAGTTTGCGTACTTAGTTTACAAACATTACAAGGCTTGTTAGATTGATCTAGATTAGTTAAACTAAAAGTTAACTATTTGTTTTCAGTGCTTAGATCTTTGCATGATGGAAATGACCAACTCTTTTATGTCAAAGAGTTGCACTATCAATAATAATAGGTAAGGCAAGATGCTACATTTTGTTAATGTTTAAATGGAATTTTTTCCCACATATTGTGATTAGTTTAATACTAATTGAATCACAAATGACACATGCATAATCTTTAAACAACAAAGAAAACCCATTTTCTATAAGTTGATTTACACTTAATAAGTATTGATGAATGTAAGGAACAAATAAGACATTTGTTATAACCTTAGTACCTAAATTTGTATACACTAAAGCTAAGTCTTTTCCATAGACTTACAGCAACTAATCATTCCTAATTCTAACTTGGGATTTAAAGGACTTATCAAGGCTATTAAACATCTAAGGATTAGATGTCATATTATTGGTGCAGCCATTGTCAACCAACCATATGCTTGAATTAGGAGAGCTTGTATAAGTAGTCATTACAAAAGGTTGATATGCTACAAACTAATCTTCATTAGCTAATTGGACCTTCTCTTTATCTTGTCATACTTTTGGTTGCTATGATTACTACTTGGATTTATGGTAACAGATTTGTTTTTTTATTATTATTATTATGCCTTTCTTATTGCAAACTTTGCAAATAAGATCAGACCTTTTCCAATAATATTTAGATAAATGGTTTTTCTTTTTTTTGCAACAATCATAGGAAGCATATAAATTTGTCAACTTCACTAACTTTTTCTCATTATCTACTACTATACTTTCTTATGTTGTGGTTTTTCTATTGATTAATGACTTGTAAGACACCCTTAATTATGTCTTTTTGCCTCAAAAGCCTTTTTTGCTTTTAAACATGAAGTACACTAATTAGCTTACTAAGAGAGATAGTATTGAGGTCTTTTGAGTTTTTTAAAAAGGAAATTTTCACTTTAGAGCTCTCTGGAATGTTCATAAGTACTTTTTAAACTACATTCCTATTAGGTAAGTCTTTTCGAAGCACTTTAATCTAATTGTCCACCTTTAGTACCTTATTACTATAATCTTTGATTATTTTTGTCTCTCTTATCTTTAAGAACACAACTTTTCTTCTCAAGTTTAATAATTACATGTTTATAGTCTTCTAGCTACCTCTATGCTCTTCCTTTAGTCTATTTTAAGCTTGCTTTGCAGTATTACAAGCCATAATTTTATTGCAAATTAGCTTAATCACTATTGTATATATGCATATGAGGGTCTTGTATTATTGTAATTCCTACTCATTATGATGTTTTAGCTAAGCAAGTGTTAGATTTATAGGAAGGAAAACTAACTATATACCCTTCTCAATTACTTCTTAAAGGTTAAAAGTCTTCAAGTAAGCATTTATCATTATAGTTTATTGTGTATAGTTTTCACTAGTGAACTTAAGTGGTGGCAGGGGGCATAAGCTTGCTAATGTCATAGAGACTAACTTTTAAATGTTTATAATACTCTTTTATAGGTGTTTAGGGTGTTTACTTATGCACAACTTATAATATCAATAAGGATCTTTAGCCATGATACCATTTTATTAGTTTGACTTGTAAGTTGCTATGGTATAGATGTTAAATTAATTAACATGAGTGGTCCATGTCATTTAAAGTATGACCCAAAATAAAAGGCCTAATATGATGGTCGGTTAGGCATAATGGTAATTTGGGTCATCGGGTTTAAAATCCCTCCACTCGCCCTATTAAAAATAAACGTTACAGGAAGAGGAGTATCTTCCTATTAAGAATAATCGTTACAGGAAAAGGAGTATCTTCCCATTTAAGATAATTATTATAGAAAGGGAGGATCTTCCTATTTAAGGTAACTGTTACAAGAAAGGAATATGTGTATATATATGCTATTACAGACCTTTCCTGAATCTCAACCATCAGAGAGAAAACGTAAAGAATAGGGAAGGGAAGAGTAGGAGAAAAGAGAGAAGCGTTCAGGAACGAAACGGAAGAGGATTCTCATCTCCACTGTGGAACATCAGCATAATGGACAACAGTATGTTGATTTCAATTACAGTTTTTCTTTTATTGCTAGCATTCATATAAAGGAAGATCCTGTATTATAGAAATAAGAATTTCTTGAAGAGAAATTCTAGAAAAGTTCTAACAATTGGTATCAGAGCGAGGTTTGCAATATATGTGTCCTGGGTCTCTGGTCAAAGGCAACACATGAGTTGAGTTGTCTGCAATATAGTGTTACTGCAGGTCCTTAATTGGTGGTGAAAAAGAAATTTTCGAATGAATACCACCATATAAAGTGGACCGGTTACTGAAACAATACAGAATTTGATGGGGAATCTGATAAGTCTTTTTATGAGACTTGGGTACGGTCTAATAGGCTGAGTTTGAATTTGATGCGGATGACGATAACTGAAAACGTCAAGCCATCCGATGCCTAAGATGGAAAATGCGAGGGAATTTCTGATGAGAATTAAGGAATACTCTCAGTCAGATATAACTGATAAATCCATCGTAGGAACCCTAATGAGTGAGCTGACGACCAACAAATTTGATTGGTCATAGCCCATTCATGATCATCTGACCAGTATGGCTAATCTAGCGGCAAGGTTGAAAACAATGGGCATGGATGTGAGTGAATCACTTCTGGTTCAATTCATCATAAACTCACTGCCTCCTGAATTTGGCCAGTTCCAAGTGAATTATAACACTATTAAAGAGAAATAGAACTTTCAAGAAATTAAGGCCATGTTAGTTCAGGAGGAAGGGAGATTAAAGAAGATGAAGGATCACTCCATTCATCTCATCGTTCGTAAGGATGCTAGTGGTAGCAGGTCTAAACCACATAAGAAAGGTAAGAAGAAGGACAAAGCCTCTATAAAAGTCACTGGAGGTCAGATCCAGAAGGATCAGAAATGTTTCTTCTGCAAAAGGATGGGTCACTTCAAGAATGATTGCCCAAAAAGAAATGCTTGGTTCGAAAAGAAAGGTACGTACTGTATATCAGTATGTTTTGAATTAAACATAATTGAAGTGCCCAATAATACTTGGTGGTTAGATTCTCGAGCTACTATTCATGTGTCACATATTATGCAGGGATTCCTTTCAATTTAGCCCATAACAGGAACTGAGAAATTCCTCTATATGGGAAACAGAATGAAGGCACGAATAGAAGGGATTGGGACATACAGATTGATCTTGGACACCAAGTGTCATCTGGATCTAGAAAAGTGTCTCTATGTTCCTGAATGTGCTAGAAATTTAGTTTCTGTTGCAAAGTTGGGTAAAGAAGGATTTAACCTCAAGATTGGAAATGGTGCATTTTCATTATATAGACATTCGTACTATTATGGATATGGTACTTTGATTGATGATTTGTACCGTTTTAATCTTGATGCTATGTATGCTGATTCCATATTTCTTGTTGAGCATGGTATAGGTAACAAACATAATATGCATGATGAAAGTTCTGCTTTCTTATGGCATCAAAGATTGGGTCATATATCCAAAGAAAGGATATTGAGGTTGATGAAAGGTGATGTCCTGCCTCAATTGGATTTTACTGATTGGGATGTATGTGTTGATTGTATAAAAGGGAAACAAACGAAACATACATCAAAGAACCCAGCCATGAGAAGCAATGAGCCTTTAGAATTGATACACACTGATATTTGTGGCCCGTTTGATATCCCAACATGGGGTGGTGAGAAATATTTCATCACCTTTATAGATGACTACTCACGGTATTGTTACTTGTATCTACTGCATGAAAAGTCTCAGTTAGTAAACATCCTAGAGGTGTTTATTAATGAAGTTGAAAGGCAGTTAGATAGAAAAGTAAAAGTGATTAAGTCAGATAGGGGTGGTGAATATTATGGAAAATTCAATGAAAGTGGACAATGTCCTGGTCCATTTGCAAAACTTCTTGAGAGTCGAGGCATATGTGCACGGTATATAATGCCTAGTACACCACAACAGAATGGTGTAGCGGAAAGGCGGAATCGCACACTTATGGATATGGTTAGGAGCATGTTGAATTACAGTATTGTACCCTTATCTTTGTGGATGCATGCATTAAGAACTGTTGTATATCTGCTGAATAGGGTTCCTAGTAAGGTTATCCCTAAAACTCCTTATGAGTTATGGACAGGGAGGAAACCCAGTTTGAGACACCTTCACCTTTGGGGTTGTCCAGCAGAAGTAAGGATATACAATCCACATGAAGGAAAGCTTGATGCGAGAACCATTAGTGGTTACTTCATTGGCTATCCTGAAAAGTCCAAAGGGTATAGGTTCTACTGCCCTAACCATAGTACTAGAATAGTTGAGTCTGGTAATGCTCGGTTCATTGAAAATGGCCAGTTCAGTGGGAGTGGGGAATCACGAAAGGTGGATATTAAAGAATTACAAAATGAAAGATCCATAGTGAGTACTCCTACTCACGTCGGTATCCCCACACTTAGTGTTTCTACTCAAATTTTTATTCCTTATATTGCATCATAGTCACGTGACATGCAAGGACAACAAATTGATACTCGAAACACACAAAGTGAACACATAAGAGATGAACCAAGTGACAATGTTCAATTTACAAATGAACAAGTGATACCACAAGAAATGACATTACGGAGGTCTACAAGATAGAAAAGGCCAGCAGTTTCAAATGATTATGTGGTTTACTCATTTGAGCATGAATCGAAATTGAGCATTGATAAAGATCCAGTCTCATTTAAACAAGCCATGGAATGTAATGATTCTGAAAGGTGGTTCAATGCCATGAAGGAAGAGATAAAATCGATGGATGTAAACCAAGTCTGGGAGCTAGTAGAGTTACCTGAAGGGTCAAAACGAGTTGGCTGTAAGTGGGTCTTCAAGACCAAGCAAAACTCGAACGGTAACATCAAAAGGTATAAGGCCAGACTTGTAGCCAAAGGTTTCACTCAAAGGGATGGTGTTGACTATAAGGAGACTTTCTCTCCAGTTTCTAAGAAAGACTCCTTAAGAATTATTATAGCTTTGGTGGCTCATAATGATCTAGAGCTCCACCAAATGGATGTAAAGAACACCTTTTTGAATGGTAACTTGGAAGAGGAAGTGTATATGGACCAACCTAAAGGTTTCATCACCACTGGGCAAGAAAATTTGGTGTGTAAATTAAAGAAATCGATATATGGACTGAAACAAGCCTCCCGACAATGGTATATTAAGTTCAATAATACCATTACGTCATACAGTTTTGTAGAAAACACCGTTGATCGGTGTATCTATATGAAGGTCAGTGGGAGCAAGTTCATTATATTAGTCCTATATGTCAATGACATTCTTTTGGCTGCTAATGACATAGGTTTGTTACATAATGTAAAGAAATTTCTCTCTGAAACTTTTGAAATGAAAGATATGAATGAGGCATCCTATGTGATAGAAATAGAAATATTTCGTGATAGATCACAAGGATTGTTAGGATTGTCTCAGAAAGGCTATATCAATAAAGTATTAGAGAGATTTAGAATGGAAAATTGCTCAACAGGAATAGTTCCAATTCAGAAAGGGGACAAGTTCAATGAATTACAATGTCCAAAAAATGATTTGGAACAGAAAGCGATGGAATCAGTTCCCTATGCATCACTGGTTGGAAGCCTGATGTATGCACAAACATATACTCGGCCAAACATCTGTTTCGCAGTTGGAATGTTAGGCCGATATCAAAGTAATCTTGGAATAGATCATTGGAAAGCCGGAAAGAAAGTACTTAGGTACTTACAAGGCACCAAAGATTACATGCTTACTTATAAAAGATCAAGTCATCTTGAAGTAGTAGGCTACTTGGATTCAGATTATGCTGGATGTGTAGACTTGAGGGAATCTACATTTGGTTACATGTTTTTCCTGGCTGGAGGAGCAGTTTCCTGGAAAAGCGGGAAGCAGTCTATCATTGCTACTTCCACTATAGAGGCTGAATTTGTAGCATGCTTTGAGGCTACTGTTCATGCATTATGGTTGCGGAATTTTATCTTAAGGCTTGGTTTGGTCGACAGTATAGAAAAGCCGTTAAGAATTTTTTGTGATAATTCCGCAGCAGTCTTCTTCTCTAAGAATGATAGGTATTCTAAAGGTGCGAAACATATGGATTTGAAATACCTATCTGTTAAAGAAGAAGTGCAAAACCAAAGAGTGTCTATTGAGCATATTGGCACTGAGTTGATGATAGCGGACCCGTTAACTAAAGGTTTGCCACCGAAAATATTTACTGAACACGTTGATCAGATGGGCATTATGGACAGGTCCTCATACACTTGAAAGCCAACATTTAAGATGCTCATATCATTGTGACGCTCGTGAATTCAATTAAAGTTATGGTTTTGCTTGTGCTTTGTTATCTTTTTTCAGTTGTATATGATTATAGTTTGTGGGATAACTAATGGCATATATGAGAATGACAGTTTAAAGTTTCAATGTTCCTCAGTAAAGTTATTATGAATTATGATGATTATGTGATACATAGAAGGAATCATGTCGCCCTAAGACGTGTGACCGCCATGATCCAATCATTTAATTTAATCAAACATTGTGATTTGATGATCTTTAAGAATTGTGTGCACTTAATTGTTATTGTTTCATCAAGTCATGACATGGGCCAAGTGGGAGATTGTTAAATTAATTAACATGAGTGGTCCATGTCATTTAAAGTATGACCCAAAATAAAAGGCTAATATGATGGTCGGTTAGGCATAACAGTAATTTGGGTCATCGAGTTTAAAATCCCTCCACTCTCCCTATTAAGAATAAACGTTACAGGAAGAGGAGTATCTTCCTATTAAGAATAATCATTATAGGAAAAGGAGTATCTTCCCATTTAAGATAATTATTAAAGAAAGGGAGGATCTTCCTATTTAAGGTAACGGTTACAGGAAAGGAATATGTGTGTATATATATATATATATATATATATATATATATATATATGCTATTATGGACCTTTCCTGAATCTCAACCATCAGAGAGAAAACGTAAAGAAAAGGGAAGGGAAGAGTAGGAGAAAAGAGAGAAGCGTTCAGGAACGAAACGGAAGAGGATTTTCATCTCCACTGTGAAACATCAGCATAATGGACAACGGTATGTTGATTTCAATTACAGTTTTTCTTTTATTGCTAGCATTCGCATAAAAGAAGATTCCTGTATTATAGAAATAAGAATTTCTTGAAGAGAAATTCTAGGAAAGTTCTAACAATAGATTCTATTTTGCAAGTGATGAGAACCATAGAGATGATGAGTGGAAAGCTTCAATGGATGCAAGAGGTCCATTGTACATTCCATAAGGCCTAATAACATGAGCTAGAGCTTCAATGGATGCAAGAGATCCATTGCACATTCCAGAAGGCCCAATAACATGAACTAGAGTGAAAAAGATTACAGAAGCACTAAATGGGCTGATTCAGGACATTCAGGCCAACCAAGCTTCAAATGGTGCGAATTCAAGTTTGAAAAAGAGGCTAGGCCTAATTAATATAATTAGAATACTTAATAGGTCAGATTAAGTAATATCATTCCTTCCTAAATAGGAGTTTATTGTCTGTGTTGGAATTTGTCCATATTTATGAATTCCTCCAAAATAAGGATTTATTCTAAATAGGAATTTGTGCCTCTTTAGAATTGTTATCCTAGCCTATAAATAATCACCCCTTGTAAGCTCTAAAAAAGCAAACAAGTTTGAGTGAAATAGAAAGGAAGGGTTTTTTTCTCTCGATTCTTTTAAGGACTAAAGAACTTATCAAGTGGTACTTCTTCTTGTGGCATTCCAATCAACTTATCACTCCTAATTCCTTTCTTTTTAGAGTATGACATCCATATCCTTCTTAAATATCCTAGGTTCATGTTCCTTCCAAGGGTGGGTCTAGGGTTTGTGATATTAAACTTTGGTTTAGCTTGCAAGGGTTTTTTTCTCTTGGTTCTTTTAAAGACTAAAGAACTTATCAAGAGGTACTTCTTCTTGTGGCATTCTAATTGAGTTATCACTCCCAATTCCTTTCTTTTTTGGAGTGTGGTGTCCATATCCTTCTTAAATACCCTAGGTTCGTGTTCATTCCAAGGGTGGGTCTAGGGTTTATGATATTAAACTCTGGTTTAACTTTCCTAGTTGTTCTTTGATTCCTTGTGTGCATTGGGTCCCTAAGACACGTCTTTTTGGGGTTTTTTTGCATCAGTAAGTATACAAAGACAATAGCTTTTTAAAGAAGCAAACTTCAAGTTATAATAAGAGGGGCATGAGAAAGAAAGAAAGTAAAAAAATTTGGATGCCAGAAAAATCACCTTTCATTAGCTTATATCCTTATTATATAAGAGGATTTAAAATAATAAAATTTAAAACTTGAAATTTAAATTTACAATGATTACTTACAATTAACTTTTAAATACAATTTAAGTATCATTTGAATTATAAAACAAAGGTTTTTAAAACTTGAATTCTAGTAGAAAAGATTATTACTTGAAGTAAAAACATTAAAGTTATTGGAAGAATGTGACTAACTTAACTACCTTTTAAATTTTGGTAAAAAAAAAAAATTAAATCCTACTTACACTTTTTGGTTTTGTAAAAAGGAAGCACCATTGGCCTTTAGGTTTTTATGACTTTAAATGCCTTAACCTTATAATGTTAGCAAAATAGACATTGTGTCTTACTGTTAATAGCAACTTCTTCCTTTTTAAAGTTTTGGGTTATAGATATTATGTACAAAGTAGTTTTCTCTCAGCAAACCTTGGATATAATTCTAGCTATACTTGTATAGTATTCTTTAATCATAAGAATCACTTATAAAGGGTTTAAGATGGCAAATGATGAAAAGGGCTACATTAGGGCAAAGCCTTGGTTGCCTTACCGCAATGGATTTTAAGTACTTTCTTAGTTTGTTTCTTTAACTTGTGTTTTTGTTACCTTTATTATTGGTAGTGAAAGAAAATCATGGTGCACGAATTTAGTGGGATCTTTTTTCATGCCTTTGAAGAGTGAGAAAATTTTATCTATCCTACTTAATATTCACTCTCCTATGGATCAACTAGCTTGCCATTTTAGTTGTAAAATAGCCTTTTCTATCAAAAGTACATGATATATGGCACTTTTAACCTCATAAGAACGAATGAATGTTATCATTAAAGATCATGGTGCCCCTACCTTACTGCTGTAAATTAATCTCCAAAAACTACCAACTAACTTTTCTACAAAATTATAGGTAGTTATGGTAGTTGATAGTTATGGTAGTTATGTTAATTGATACAACCAACTTTAAGGTCCTCTCTAATAAGCATTTGTTTTAGTTTAATTTTGTTTGTAATGATAAGTTTAATTTAAAATTTGACGTATTTTGAATTTAAATCAATTAATTATGTAATGTTTGGTTTAAATTCAAATTATATTTTTGAAATTTGGTGCTTTAAATGATGTAAGGCTATTGCTATGTGAGCACTTATGAATCCATAATGTAAGTCCTTTTTGCCAAAGTTCTAAGCATCATCAACATGTCTTTCATCTTTTTATGCTTTCCTTTCTCATGTGCTTTATTCTCTCATATTTCTAGCAAATTGAAAGTAATAGCAACCTTTCTGCAAACCACACACACACATTTATAGTAAATTAGCAACTGGTATGCAAAGCTTCATGTTTTAGTAACGAAATTATGACAAATTTGTATTAGAGCAGGTAGTATCCTATAGGTTTGATAAGCAATTACCAAGGAAATTAACCAATCTTTTTTAAAGAAAAAATTTGACAGAACCATACTATAGTCCTAGACACTTTTTTATAAAAAGACTTTTCCAGTTTCTCCTTTTCCTCTTCTAAAATTCCCTAAGAAAAACTATCCTTAATAAACAATGATGATAAAAGCATACTTTAAAACATATGATTTATGGAAAGTCATTGAAAAGGGTAAAACTACCCCTTTTGCCTACCAATCCTTCCTTAACACAAATGAACCCATATAGTGAATAGACAACCAACTAGTATAAAGCCTTGACTTGTGAAATTCCCAACATCACTCTAGGATCTACTAGTCTGCGATACTGAAAGGGAGGATGAATCAATATCACCACAATTTGTAGATATGTAAACAACTTCAACATCTTCTTAAAAGTGAACTCTTTTTCAAATTCCACTAAGGTAGATCTATTGCTACCTATTAATCACAATAATCCCCAAAGTCACCTTTCAGACACCTTGCCTATTAGGTCTTCGTTATATTATGGGTTGGCTGATACTTTAGTTGCATTCACAACTCATTTCAAAACACAGAACGTAAATCAAAGTAAGGACACACGAGATTTACGTGGTTCCATCAACGTGACATACATCCATGATGGTAGGG
Organism: Ceriops zippeliana; assembly: GCA_037897445.1. NCBI lineage: Eukaryota > Viridiplantae > Streptophyta > Magnoliopsida > Malpighiales > Rhizophoraceae > Ceriops > Ceriops zippeliana. The sequence continues at coordinate 1,150,242 of JBAPLH010000115.1, forward strand.
ACTCTCCCTTTACTGAGACATTCCACTATACTTGAGAATATCAGTTACAATGGATTTCTTAATCCTCTGCTCCTTTCACTATTGCAAATACTAAGCAAGTACAATACAAAAAGTGTCACTTGCTATGTCTACCCTTATTGTTCCCACAACCTTGTATGGGTTGTAATTATTGTCAATTATGTTTAAGTGTGTAAGAAAGTAAAGCCACATGGAAGAGTAAGAACGCCATTGAAGGGCAAGAAAGTAAATCTACCGTATAAGGGTAAGAACATGAATCTGTCGTGTAAGCCTTATTGGGTTTTCATAGAAGAGTATATAAAGACCTTGGAAGACAAAACTAGGGCAAGGCCAACACAATTGAATACACGACAAAACACAAAAAGGTGAACTCTCAGCCAAATACAGCAAATGGAAAAACACCAATGGCTGGAAGAGAGAAAACCAACACAGCAAAACCAACACGGTAGAACACTAACATGAAAAAACAGAGGAACCGGCCAAAGTGGTACATAGCAAAAAGAAGAGGAGCACGACAAAACACAAGGCATTTCTCTCGGCAAAATAGGGGGTGGATGGCCAAATAGAGAAAATAGCAAAACACAACACATGGCCAAAGCACACCAACAGCAAGAGAGACCTTGGTGAGACAAAACCTTACAACAAGAAAGAAACCACAGCAAGGAGACAACACGGGAGAGCTAAATGCACAAACTAGAAAAACTGTGAGAAAGCAGTCACTGGGAAAGCTAAACGGATACAAACCAGAAAAGGAGGCACCACCACCATAAGAGAGAGAAACCCACCATCGGAGCAAACCAAACCAAACATACACCACCGGGAGAGAGAGAGAGTCCATTGAAAGAGCAAAAACACACACACACTAGAGAAGAGGACACGGATACAGACCACAAGAGAGAGACAATGTCAAAACTAGAACTGGGAGAGCCAACGTTGAAGAGAAATGGGAGAGCAAAAGAAAGGAGATCTAGCTGGACAGTAAGAGAGAAATGGACAACAAGACAAGGAGAAAAGCGTGTGACGGCTAAAGAGAGAAACCTGTGAGAGAAGAAAACCAGAAATGTGAGGTGAGGGCAAAATCCAAAAACAAGAGGACTGCAGAGTGTAGCAAAACTGTGAGGCGTAAGACTACCGACTAAAAGAAAACCATAAATGAATGGGTGAGGCGTGAGGCATGAGACCAGCGAAGAGGAAGAAAACCAGAAATGTGAGGTGAGAGCAAAAACCAGAAACGCACCACCCTTGGAAGAAATGGGTGACTAAACGTGAGACCAATGACAGGTGACCAGAAAAGGGAGACCATAAACTGGTGACCTAAAACACGAGACCAGTGAAGCAGAAACAGGAGACCAACAAAGCTATGATGGGAGCGCAGTAGAAGTGTAGGTGTACGTCAATAGAAGGTGTAAGACCAGAAAGTGTGACGGCATGACAGACCAGAATCGTGAGGGTAGGCCGTGAAACAGTGAGATCATGGAACTAGGAGACGGGTGAGACCGTAAGATGGTGAAAGCAGGAGATGTGTGAGACAACCTAGAGAAGAAATTCGATGAAGCATTGGAAAGAACTCAACATATTTCCAGATTTCTTCAAAAGAGATTAGAGAGCATTGCGGTGAACTTCTAAGCGGTAGTGGAGCAGCATTTTAATTCAACAGAAGCAAGACAAGCTAGAAGAAAGGTAGACATAGTAAGTGACACTCTTTGTATTGTACTTACTTAGTAATTGCAATAGTGAAAGAAGCAGAGGATTAAGATATTCATTGTAACTGAAATTCTTAAGTATAATGGATAGTCTCAGTAAGGGAGAATCCTTACCCCCGTAGATGTACGTCAAATAAAAAAATTAATATAACTATAATATTAATATAACTATAATAACAAATAACAGAACTATAATAATAAATAACAGGTACAAATATTAAATCGAGGTGGCCATTCTATGACAATTCTCAACAACTTACCCTCTATTTTTGTGCCTTTTGACAGAATCACGTAAATCTCGTGTGTCCTTAATTTGCTTTACATTCTATGTTTTAAATTAAGTTGTGAACGCAGTTAGAGTATCAGCCAACCCATAACCTAATGAAGACCTAAATAAGAACGTCCGAATTGTCCATTAGGTAAGGTGTTTGAAAGGTGACTTTGGAGACTATTATGATTAGTAAGTAGTAATAGATCTACTTTAGTTGAGTTTGAAAAAGTGTTTGCTTTTAAAAAGACATTAAAGTTGTTCGCTTACCTACGAATTATGAATTGTGGTGATATTGATTCACCCTCTCTTAGTATCACAAATTAGTAGATCCTAAGGAAAAATCAGGAATTTTAATTGGTATCAGAGCATAGGTTCACCAGTTTGAAGTTTAACAGTTTGGTGTACTAGTTTGAAGGGTTTCAGAAGTTTTAACTTGTTCAATATACTGAGAAATGGATGCCATTACCAGCACCAACACTACTTACAACAAGAAGGTTCCAATCTTTAATGGAACCAACTATCATATGTGGAGAGCGAGAATGCAAGTGGTATTTGCAACCATGGGCATGAACATGGTAAAAGCCATACATGAGGGTTTTGTGACCCCAAAAGAAGGTAAAGATCCAACCCCAGAGGAATTAAGGTAGTTTAAAATAAATGGGAAGGCCTTAAACGTCATCATTTCAACATTAACAGATGATAAGTATGCTAAAGTTATGGACTGCAAATCTACTAAGGAGATATGGGACAGATTACAGAAAGTCTATGAAGGTGATTGCAGAATAAAGGAGGTCAAGCTTCAAGTTTTCAAGAAGAGATATGAATCTCTTAGAATGCAAAAAAATAAGACAGTTCAAGAGTTCTTCACCTGGGTTATTGATACTGTAAACATCCTTAGAAGTCATGGGAAGAATAAGAAAGACTCATCTATTGTGAAGAAAATTTTGAGAATTCTACCTGAGAGGTTTGCCTTAAAGGTAGAAGCCATAGAGGAGAGTAGAGATCTCAATTCTATATCTTTGTATGATCTCCAGTGCAATCTCATTGCATATGAGATGAGAATAAAGTTAATTGAGAGCTCCTCAATGTCAAAGGTATTAAAGTAAGTAGCTTTCAAAGCTATGAAATACTTAAAGTTAAAAAAAGAGGAAGAATCATCTAGTAAGGATGATAATGATAAGGAGGAAGAAAGTGAATGTGAAGTGTTGGCATACTTCACAAGAAAGTTCAAGAAAGGGTCTAAGAAAGGAAAAGGACAATTGTCCTTGACATGATATCGTTGTGGGTAGACTGGACACTTTGTTTCTCAGTGCAAAGTGAAACTTGATGATGAAGATCAGGATGGTAATGATAAGTAGAATTCAAAATGGGGAAGACCATTATTCAAATCAAAGAAGTCTAGCAAGAAGAATGTCAACCCACAAAAGAAGAAGAGAGGCTCATTCAAGAGTTAAGTGAGTCAGATAAAAGAAGCTAATGAGGAGGTAGATGAAGAATCATCATATGAACATGCCTTTATGGCATTAGCTTAAAGTAGTAGTTCAAACTCTGAAGAGGAAGAGGAGGTTGATGAAGAAGAACTAGATCTTAAAGCTGAGTTGGAAGTAGTTTCAAAGGAGATAATCAGAAAGGGCATAATCATAAGAAGGTTGGAGGCTCATATAAAACAAGTTGAAGTAAACTTTGAGGATGCAAAAAGTCAAAAGGATGAAATAAGGGTTGAACATATTGACTTGAAGAGAAGATTTGAAGAACAAATCAAAATATGTGAAGACCTTACTATAGAGCTTGGTTCAAGGATTTCAACAATTAAAGAAATGGAGATAGAGTTGCTGAGACTTCAGTAACAACTCAAAAAGAGTGAGGAAAACTTGTAAAAGTTTGAAGTGGTAGGAGAAACAAGCTCTGCAAGAGAAAAGAAGAATGAGACTCTGCCACAGAAGTTGAAAGAGAAGGCTGTGACTTAGGTGAAGATAACTGAAGAAGAAAAGATAGTTATCAAACCAAAGCCAGGGCCACAAAGGATATATGTGGTTAAAGAGCAGCAACCCATAGCTGCTACGTCTCTGGAAGAAAAGAAATTCAACTAGCCAAGGGCAATGGCTGAACAAAAGAAGGAGAAGGAAGTGACTGAAATGAAAGTCACACAAGCAAAGAAGCCAGCTACATTACCTATACAGCAAGTGGTGAACAAAAGAAAACAAGTTGTGAGTAGACCCAAGAAGAGGCAGTTTCAAGGTCACTATCTTTATTGTGGAGTTTGGGGTTATAAGCGAGTAACTGCTGGTGGAAAAGGCTAGTATATGTCTCTAACTTAAAAAGATATGATGCTGCATACAGGAGGAGACAATACAAAATTCAAAGCAGAACACCTGTCGTGAGTCCTTGCCATACTGTAAAAGGCAAGGATACATTGACAAGGAGTGTTAATGGAAGCCCAAACCAATGGTTTTAAAGAACAAGTGGATAGTCTTAGTAAAGGAGAGTCCCTACCATCGTGGATGTAAGTCATGTTGACAGAACCACGTAAATCTCGTGTGTCCTTAATTTTCTTTACGTTCTGTGTTTTGAATTGAGTTGTGAACGCAACTAAAGTATCAACCAACCCATAACCTAACGAAGACCTAAATAAGAACATCTGAATTATCTATTAGGCAAGGTGTCTGAAAGGTGATTATAGGGACTATTGTGATTAGTAGGTAGCAATAGATCTACCTTAGTTGAATCTGAGAAAGAGTTCACTTTTAAGAAGAGGTTGAAGTTGTTCACTTACCTACGAATTGCAAATTGTGGTGATACTGATTCATCTCTCTCTCAATATCACAAACTAGTAGATCTTAGGGAGAAGTCAAGAACTTCCACCCTTCTTCTAGCTTGTCTTGCCTCTGTTGAATTAAATGGTTGCTTCACTGCCACTTAGAAGTTCACCATAATACTCTCTAACTTCTTTTGAAGAAATATGGAAATACGTTGAGTTCTTTCCGATGCTTCACAGAATTTCTTCTCTACATTATCTCACACAACTCCTGCTTTCTCCGTCTCACGATCTCACTCATCTCCTAGTTCGACGATCTCACGGCTTGCCTCACGTTTCTGGTTTGTCGTTCCACATCTCATAGCCTGCCTTACATTTCTGGTTTGGCGTTTCACATCTCACACAGATTTCTGGTTTGCACGCTTTACTGGTTTCACAGCTTATGTACATTTCTGGTTTGCACGCCTTGCTGGTCAAATGCCTCACGTACATTTCTAATTTGCACTTGTCCGTTTCACACCTCCGGGCAGCTTGGTTTGCTCTCCCGGTGGTCTCCTCTTTCACGGTTTCTCCTTTCTTCCCTTACGGATGGTGTGTTGTCTCCTCTCTTACTAATGGTGCATTTGCCTCTCCTCTTACCGTGAAGTCACATGGTTTCCTTCCAACCGTTGTCCTGTTTCCCTTATTGTCAAAGGTCTCCCTTGGTTTGCCGTGTGTTCACTCTTGCTATCCAGTCGGTTTACTCTTCTTTGTTGTAGGGTTTTGACTCACCAAGGTCTCACTTGTCGTTGGTGTGTTGTGACTGTGCTCTCCTTATTGCCGTTCACCTTGCCTTGGTCGTTCTCCTCCTTGTCGTCCACACCTCTTTTGCTGGTTGATTGCTTTGCCATTTAGCTTGTGTTGGATGGTTTCTCTTTTTGGATGGTTTCTCTTTGTGTGGCCAAATGGTTGGTTGGACGTCCTCTTTTTCAGCCGGTGGTGGTTTTGTTGTTCACTTTTGGTTTGGCGTGTTGTTTTGTGTTTAGCCGTTCCACCTTTTCTGATTTGTGATTTGCCGTCCACCCTCTCTTGCTATCCAACTACATACTCTCTCTTTGTTGTCCAACCATTCCTCCCTTGTTTTCTCTCTTTGGCCAATCACACACCTTTGTTATTTATGCTGGTTTTTCACGTAAGGTAGGGTTTTTTTTTTTTATTGTCTCTTTGATTGGCCGGTTGTATAGGTTTTTTCAAATGGTTGAATTGTCAACCTTTCTCTCTTTGTGTTTACCGAAAGCTCTCTTATGTTCGCCTTACCCTAATTTTTTATTCCAAGGTCTTTATATACTCTCTTCCATGATACCCTAATAGGGCTTATGCAGTGGATTTACGTTCTTGCCCCTCTATGTGGCTTTTACTTTCTTGCCCTTCCATGTAGCTTCACTTTCTTACACACTTAAATCTAGTTAACAATTACAACCCATACAAGGCTATGGGAACAACAATCTTCCCCTTTGTAATTGTTGGCAATACTCATAACAAAAGTCATTATGCAATAATTTCAACTCCACCTAAATATGCACTCCCCCTTTCTTAACAGCTCCCCTTACATTGTTGCTTCTTTCCCCCTTTGCCAACCAATTACAAATCTGAAAAAATTGCAAAGTAGAGATGGAGGATTCACCTAAACTTCAGGCTTGAGGAGGCATTCGCACAGGCAGACTCATTCTGTGCTTTTCAAACAGCTCTGTGGATAGAGATTTAGTTAGATCTTGTGTAGCCTCTTCAACAGATTTAGGTTCAATATGTGAGAGTAAAGCAGTAGTTCCCACAATTCTTCTTCTTGTTGTAACTCTTACTGATGGGTCACCTATGATCTGATTTTGTTGATAAGCACTGGTTTACGTTTTCTTTGGCTTTCTTTCTTGCACAGTCTTAGTTGCAAGAGGATCTCTTTCTTTATCTTCAGACTCACTCTTCTCTGAGTCTGAACTTACTTCTTGTTTCTTTTTTTTAGGTTGGTCTGATTCTTCATCTATATTGAAGTCATCTTCTTCATTGTCCCCAGTTTCTCTATTTTGTATTATGTTCTAGTTTTCATTTATTCACACATCACTGGATGTGATCACTTTTCCCAACTTATACAAGAAAACCCTGTAACCTTTTGTCTTTGTTGAGTATCCCACAAAGATGCCTTCATCAGACCTAACATTGAATTTTCCTAAGTTTTGCTCCTTGTTCTTCACAAAACATGGGCTGCCAAAGATTTTAAGATACTTGGCTATTACCTTTTTCCCACTCCATAGCTCATATGGAGTCTTATCAATATTAAGCCTTAATAAGACTCTATTCAGTAGATGTACGATTGTAAATGTTGCTTTTGTCCAAAATCTTATGTGAGGCTTGAATTCTAGCAATAGAGTTCTTACCATTTCAACCACAGCTCTATTTTCCACTCTAGCACCCTGTTCTGTTGAGTTGTTCTTACTACTGCCATTTGGTGATGAAATCTATGCTTTTCAAGGTAATCTTCATAAGCTTTATTTTTAAATTCAGTGCCTTGATCTGACCTTAATACTTTGATCTTCCTTCCACTCTTATTTTTAGCCAATCTTCTGTATCTCTTGAAGCAATTCAAAACTTCTAACTTGTATTTGAGATGCATGATGCAGGTCCTTCTAGAATAATCATCAACAAACAAGATGAAGTACCTATCACCATTTAACCCTTTTGTTCTCATCGACTCGCACAGATCAATATGCATAATGTCAACCATTGCTTCAAAACTGAATTCTTTGGTCTTATACTACTTCATGGCATGTTTTCCTTTAGAGCATGCTGAGCAAACATACTCTCTCTCTCTCTCTCTCTCTTGAGGTTGGGAATGTCTCTGATTACATGAGTAGTGGTCAGCTTCCTTATGTTCTTCTGTGTTAAGTGTCCCACCATCCTATGATATAGTTGATTTTCTTCTTCTTTTATAAGTAAACAGCTGTTTATCTTGTCCTCATTAATCACATACAAATTTCTAACTGTTCTCTTCCTAACTGCAACAATATTGCCTTCTTTACTCTTTACTTGGCAACCTGTTTTTGTAAATATCACTTTATGGTCTTCATTGCATAGTTAATTGAAAGGTGCTAGATTATATCTGAGTCCTTCAATGTGTAGAACATCTTTCAGCCTCCCTTTTCCAATATTTACTGACCCTTGACCACTGATGTTGAGTGAATCATCATTACCAAACTTGAATCTACCTTTTCTTGACTTGTTTAGCTTTGATAATTTACTGTTATCTCCTATCATTTGTAAAGTGCATCCACTGTCAAGGACCCACTACTTATCCTTGTAGTTAGCTTTGAGTGCAATTTCAACTATATTAGCCACCTCCCTTTTAGCTTTATATTCCTTCTTTTGAACTGACTGGAAGATAGCTTTCTCCTTTTTCTTAACTTTGATTGCACTGCTTGTTTTCACTGTGCTATTGAATACCTTCTCTTGCTAAGGGAAAAGTGTCATGCATCTCTTGGCATTATGGCTATCCTACTCGCACCTTTCACATTGTTCCAAGTCTACCAATACAGCAAACTTGTTTTTTTAAACCATTGATTTGGGCTTCCATTAACACTCCTTATCAATGTGTCCTTGCCTTTTACAGTATGTGCAAGAACTCAAGACAGGTGTTCTCCTCTGAATTTTGTATTGTTTCCTCCTATATGCAGCATCGTATCTTCTCAAGTTGAAGACATATACTGGCCTTCATTATAGCAGTTACTTGTCTTATAACTTTAAACTCCACAATAAAGATAGTGACCTTGAAATTGCCTCTTCTTGGATCTAATCACAGTTTGTTTTCTTTTATCCATTACTTGCTATGTAGGCAACGTAGTTAGCTTTTTGGCTTATGTGACTTTAATTTCAGTCACCTTCTTCTGTGCAGCAGTAGCCTTTTTCATTTCTGTTTGCCACCCTATGTTGCTTCTTCAAATCCTTTTTATTCTTAGCTATCTTCTCCTAAGTCACAACCTTCTCTTTCAACTTTTGTGGCATATTCTTGTTATCTTTAGGCAATGTAGCCTCAAATTGCTATACTTTCTCTTCATTCTTCTTTTTTCTTACATAATTTATTTCTCCTATCATTTCACGCTTCTACAAGTTCTCTTCACTCTTTTTGAGTTGTTGTTGAAGTCTCAGCAACTCTATCTCCATTTCTTCAATTGTTAAAGTCCTTGAGTCAAGCTCTATTGTAAGGTAATCATATATTTTAATATGTTCTTCAAATCTTTTCTTCAAGTCAATATGTTCAGCCCTTATTTCATCCTTTTGACTTTCAACTTCCTCAGACTTTGCTTCAACTTGTTTTATGTGAGCCTCCAAACTTTTTATGGTTCTGCTCCTTCTGATTATCTCCTTTAAAGCTGCTTTCAAATCAACTTCAAGATCTGGTTCTTCTTCATCAACCTTCTCTTCCTCTTCAAAGGTTGAACTACCACCTTGAGCTAATGCCACAAAAGCTTGCTCATCTAATGATTTTTCATCTTCCTCCTCATCAGCTTTTTTTATCTGACTCACATAACTCTTGAATGAGCCTCTCTTCTTCTTTTATTGGTTAGCAATCTTCTTGTTGGACTTCTTTGATTTGAATGATGGTCTTCTCCATTTTAAATTCAGCTCATCATCACCATCCTCATCTTCATCATCAAGTTTCACTTTTCACTAAGAAGCAAAGTGTCCAATTTGCCCACAATGATAAAATCTCAAGGACTACTATCCTTTTCACTTCTTAGACCTCTTTTTGAATTTTCTTGTGAAGTAAGCCAATACTTCATCTTCACTTTCTTCCTCATCACCATTATCATCCTCACTAGATAATTCTTCTTATTTTATCTTCAAGTGTTTCATAGCTTTAAAAGCTACCTCCTTTGATACCTTTGATGTTGAGGAGCTCTCAGTTGACTTTATTCTTATCTTATATGCGATGAGATTACACTAGAGATCATATAGAGACATAGAATTAAGATCTCTACTCTCCTCTATGGCTGCCACCTTTGAGGCAAACCTCTCAGGCAAAATTCTCAAAATTTTCTTTACAATAGATGAGTCCTTGTTCTTCCCATGACTTCTAAGGTCATTGACAACATTAATAACCTGGTGAAGAACTCTTGGACTATCTCATTCTTCTGCATTCTAAGGGATTCATATCTCTCCTTAATAACTTAAAGCTTGGCCTCCTTCATTCTACCATCACCTTCATAGATCTCCTGCAATTTATCCTATATCTCCTTAATAGATTTGTAGTCCATAACTTTAGCATATTTAGCATCTGTCAATGCTGAAATGATGACATTTAAGGCCTTCCCATTGATCTCAAACTGCCTTAATTCCTCTAGGGTTGGATCTTTACCTTCGTTTGGAGCCACAAAACCCTCATGTACAGATTTCACCACGTTCATGCCCATAATTGCAAATACCACTTGCATTCTCGCTCTCCACATATGATAGTTGCTTCCATTGAAAATTAGAACCTTCTTACTATAAGTAGTACTGGTGCTGGTACCGACATTTATTTCTTAGTATGCTGAACAAGTTAAAACTTCTGAAACCCTTCAAACTAGTACACCAAGCTGTTAAGTTTCCAACTGGTAAACCTATACTCTAATACCAATTGAAGTTCCCAACTTCACCCTAAGATCTACTAGTCTGCGATACTGAAAAGGGGCGTGAATCAATATCACCACAATTCCCAGGTATGTAAATAACTACATCCACGATGGTAGGGACTCTCCCTTTACCGAGACAATCCATTATACTTGAGAATACCAGTTACAATGGATGTCTTAATCCTCTGCTCCTTTCACTATTGTAAATACTAAGCAAGTACAATACAAAGAGTATCACTTACTGTGTCTACCCTTATCTAGCTTGTCTTGCCGCTGTTGAATTGAATGGTTGCTTCACTGCCGCTTAGAAGTTCATTACAACGCTTTCTAACCTGTCTTGGAGAAACCTGGAAATATGTTGAGTTCTTCTCTACGTTGTCTCACACAACTCCTACTTTCACCGTCTCATGGTCTCACCTGTCTCCTAGTTCCACGATCACACTGTCTCATGGTTCACCTCATGTTTTTGGTTTCCTATTCCACGTCTCACGGCCTGCCTCACATTTCTGGTTTGGCGTTTCACATCCCATGCATGTTTCTGGTTTGCACGCTTTGCTGGTTTTACAACTCACGTACATTTCTGGTTTGCACACCTTGTTGGTCACACACCTCACGTATGTTTCTGGTTTGCACTTATCCGTTTCACACCTCTGGGCAGCTTGGTTTGCTCTGCTAGTGGTCTCCTCTTTCACGGTTTCTCCTCTCTTCCCTTATGGACAATGTGCTGTCTCCTCTCTTACCAATGGTGCATTTGCCTCTCCTCTTACAGTGAGTCACACAATTTCCTTCCAACCATTGCCTAGTTTCCCTTGCTGTCCAAGGTCTCCCTTGGTTTGTTGTGTGTTCACTCTTGTTGTCTAGCTGGTTTACTCTTCCTTGTTGTAGGGTTTTGACTAACCAAGGTCTCACTTGTCGTTGGTGTGTTGTGACTGTGCTCTCCCTATTGCCATTCACCTTGCCTTGGCCATTCTCTTCCTTGCTATCCATACCTCTTTTGCTAGTTGATTGCTTTGCCGTTTAGCTTGTGTTGGCTAGTTCTCTCTTTGGACCATTTCTCTTTGTGTTGGTTGAATGGTTGGTTAGACGTCTTCTCTCTTTCAACCAGTGGTGGTTTTGCCATTCACTCTTTGGTTTGGTGTACTGTTTTGTATTTGGTCATTCCACCTTTTCTGATTTGTGATTTGCCGTCCACCCTCTCTTGCTGTCCAGCCATGTACTCTCTCTTTGCTGTCCAGCCGTTCCTCCCTTGTTTTTTCTCTTTGGTTGATCACCCACTTTTGCCGTTTATGCTGTTTTTCCATGTAGGATAGGTTTTTTTTTTATTGTCTCTTTGGTTGGCCAGTTGTATAGGTTTTTCCGAATAGTTGAATTGCTGACCTTTCTCTCTTTGTGTTTGTCGAATGCTCTCTTATGTTCGCCTTACCCTAGTTTTGTCTTCCAAGGTCTTTATGTACTCTCTTCCATGAAACACTAGTAGGGCTTACGCGATAGATTTACGTTCTTGCCCCTTTATGTAACTTTTACTTTCTTGCTCCTCTATGTGGCTTCACTTTCTTGCACACTTAAATCTAGTTGACAACAATTATAACTCATACAAGATTGTGGGAATAACAACTGTATTCACTAAGTTGTGTCAAAGATAATTTTTAATAAGATTATGGCCTATAAAACTACTAAGAATGATATGACAAGTTTTAAAAGGAGTTTTTGAGCAATAAGAAAACTAGAAACATATAATTCTTTAACCTTAAAAGTGAGTTTGAGTTTTTAAGGATAAAGCAAGTAAAAACTATAGAGGAGTATGCAGATAAACGTATGAAGATTGTTAATTAAATCAAGGTTTTGGGAGAAGACTTCTTGGATAGAAGCATTGTGTAGAAAGTCTTTATGAGTATTCCAGAAAGGTTTGAGGTAAAAATTTCCTTATTAGAAGGCTATGAGGACCTTACCTCCATAAGTTTGTTAAAGTTGCTTAATTCTCGTTAAGCTCATGAGCAAAGAAGGCTTCTAAGGTAAGAGGAGAGTATTAAAGGAGCTTTTCCATAAAGCATTAAGGAAAGTTTTGAGGAAGAAGGAGGTAGCAAGGAAAGCAAGAAAAGAAATTAGAGGAGCATATCAAGCTTAAAGGTAAAAAATAACATCCACCATGTAATTATTGTAAGAAAACAATCCATCCTTCCAAGAATTGTCGAAAGAATGCTGATCTTATGTGTAAAATTTACAATAAGAAAAGGCATACAAAAAGCATAAATTAGCACAAAGGGAAATAATAACAACAATTACAAAAACCTTAGCAAGCACAAATAACTGATAAGGAGCAAATTTTGGAGGAGCAACTATTTGTAACATTAGCTAAATCCTCTGATGACAAAAGTAGCATGTGGCTAGTTGACAATGGTTATACAAACCATATGTCACTTGATTTGTAGCTATTTAAGAAGCTTGACAAATCCTATATAGCTAAAGTGAAAATTGGTAATGATAAACTGATTTAAGTAAAAGGAAAAGGTATACAGCCATTCATACTAAGAAAGGTATCAAATTCAAACTTGATCTCAAGTATATGCCTATTGTAAGGTGTAACTTGTTTAATGTAAGACAACTACTAAAAAAGGGATGCACCTTAGTCTTTAAAGACAAGCCTGACATTATTTCAAATCCCAAAAGTACCTTTTTAACTAAGGTACCTATGTGTGGCAAACCTTCTTTCTAGAACAAGACTAGGCATAACATTTTGTATTAGCTACTGAAACAAATAACACTATGACTTATCATAAAAGGCTAGGCTATATTAACTTTACTATACTTAAAGGATGCAAAGCAAAGGTTTAATGTATGGTCTGCTTGAGATTGTAAAACATAGCTTTATCTATGAGACACACCAACTTGGTAAGTAAACTAAGATGTCATTCTCATCTATATAATCAATGGCAAAGGAGAAGTTGCAAATCCTTCACAATGAATTTATGGTCTTATGTATCATAAGTCATTGTATGGAATTACAGATAAATTAACTAGGTTTACTTGGATCTTCTTCCTCAAATAGAAATCAAAGGTGTCAAGTGTCTTTAACAATACAAGACTTAGATTGAGAAGCAGTGTGGCGATTAGATTAAGGTAATTAGGTTAGACAATGGCTTAGAATATACGTTTAATGCATTCAAGCAAATCTACAGAGATTTTGGTATCCAACAATAGTTAACTGCTTTTATCTCAACAAAATAAGGTGAGTGAAAGGAAAAATAAATTCATAGTTACTATGATTAGGTGCTTGTTGACAAAGAAAGGGCTCTCCAAATATTTATGGTCTAAGGTAGCAACCACTTTAGTATACCTATTGAACAAGTAACTTACCATGGTCTTAATAAATTCCTCACCATTTAAGTACTGGTTTGACATTAAGCCTTCTCTAGCACATATTTAGGTTTAGTTGTTTATATTATACCTTTGTGTCTTGAGTAAAAAGGAGCAAATTGGATCCAAGGGCTTTAATAGCTATATTTATTGGGCATACCAATATAGCATATACATATAGGGTATACAACCTTATTACACTTAAAGTCTTAGTAAGTAGAGACTTAAAGTTTGATAAAGCTTTGAGATAAAATTAGCAGGAAGTAGCAGTTAAGCCTAATGAGTATTGTACAACCAATACCAATCAACAAATGCAACACAAACAATAAGAGTCTAACTCCTCAGTGGACAAAGACAATGAAGATAATGTACCTATTAAAAGCACCATATGCCTCTTTGATGTGCATGAGAGATGTAATAAAGCTCTCTTAGAACTAATAAGTTATGATGAAGCAACAATTCTACCTTGCTAGAAAGTTACAATGCAGGAAGAGCTCTAAACTTTGTAATATATATATATATATATTGGTACTTAGGCCCAAAGACAGAAAAGTTATAGGAGCAAAGGATTTACAATGTGAAAATGAATGTCAATGGTAGCTTGCACAAACTTAAAACTAGGCTAGTAATCAAAAGCTTTACACAATAGATAGGAGTGGACTATTTTGATACTTTTACTCTTATGGCAAGGTTAGACACCATTAAGCTTCTTTTGGCTATATAGCTAATAATTAATGGATGATGCACCAAATGGATATCAAGTCTATATTTCTAAATGGTATATTGCAAGAAGAAATCTTTTTAGAATAGCCACCAATTGTTATTATTCCTAGAAATGAGGATAAGGTGTGCTTACTTGAAAAGACTTTGTATAAATTGAAATAGGCTCTAAGAATTGGTATAGCAAGATTTACACTCACTTGCTTCAACTTGGCTTTACAAAAAGTGTATCAGAAGCAACCCTTAATGTCAAATTAAAAGCAACTCATGTTTTGTATATTGCTCTTTATGTGGATGATCTTATGATTATCAATGAGAGCTTCACACTTCTTAAGCAAGTTAAATTAAAGATGCATATGTAATTTGATATGAAAAACTTGGGGAAATGTAATATTTTTTGGGTATGTAGATTCATCAACCCAAAAATGGCATATTTGTCACCCAAGCAAAATATGCTAAGCATATTCTAGAAAAATTCCATATGCTAAACTACAAAAAAGCCCCTACCCCACTTGCATTGGGCACTAAACTTAAAAAAAAAAAAAGATGATTCACCAAAGGTAGATGTAAAACAATATAGGAGTCTCATTGGATGCTTACTATATCTTTTACCAACTAAGCTTAATATCATGTTTTCAATAAGCAAGTTATCAAAGTTCATACAAAGTCCTTTTGAGTTATACTATAAAACTACTAAAAAAGTGTTAAGATACATTAAGAGCACACCATAGTTTGGACTCATGTACAACAACATAAGGAGTACCAAATGAGAGGAATATATTGATATTGATTAAGCTAGATCAAAAGAAGATATAAATAACACATCGAGTATGCTTTCACACTTGGTCAATTGTTTTTTGCTAGAACTTAAAAAAACAGCCAACTATGGCTCAACCTACATTGAGGCAGAATACATAGTAGCAACCATAGTTGTAAACCAAGCCATATGGATAAGGAAGATCATGACTAATTTGAATATAGAGCAAAAGGAGGCCACCCTCATTTTCTGTGACAACAAAGTTGCCACTACTATCTCCAAAAATCCAATAATGCATAAAAGAATCAACCACTAAAAATCCAATATCAAGTTACATTATGTTAGGGAAATGTAGGAGGAACAGCAAGTGAAACTAAAGTACTATCTCTCTAAGGAACAGCTTGTAGACATCCTCACTAAAGGCTTGTAAAAGAACAAATTTGCAGAATTGAGGAACAAATTGGGAATCTAAAGCTGTAGCACTAAGGAGTAGTGAAGATCATGGTGCCCCTGCCATACTATTACAAATGACTCTAAAATCTGCCAACTAACTTTCCTGCCAAATCAGAGGTAGTTAAGGAAATTAGTAGTTATGATAATTATGTTATTTGATACAACTTTTAGGGGCCTCTCTATTAAGTATTTTTTTTAATTTAATTTATTTGTAGTGATGAGTTTAATTTAAAATTTAAAATAATTTGAATTTAACCTAAATAATTATATAGTATTTAATTTAAATTCAAATTATGTTTTTGAAATTTGGTGCTTTAAGTGATGTAAGGCTGCTGCTATATATAACAACTTACAAATCCATAATGTAAACCTTTTCTGCACAAAAGTTCTAATCATCATCAACATGTCTTTCATCCTCCTGTGCTTTCCTTTCCTGTGTGCTTTATTATCTCATGTTCCAAGCAAAACTGAAAGCAGTAGCAACCCTTCTGCAAACTTGCACACACACACTGGTAGCAAACCAGAAACTGGTATGCGAAGCTTCATATCTCGGTAACCAAATTCCAGCAGTCACATCCTCTTCAAGACAATCTCAAGTGTTTCGATGGTACGAAAAAGTGTGGCATTCTCATGCAAGTAACAAGGTGAAACAATTCACGCGGGCGAGCACTCCAAGGCTACCTCCCGACCAGATAATGTCTGTCTCGCCTCGTGGATTGTATTGATGTTACTTGTGAGGCAAGTGGTGTAGAACTAAAACAATTAGCCATGTTTTTGTTGGACTGTTCGTATGCTGCTGGTGTATGGTTTCTTAGCCCTTTAGGGCTTCGTGTGAAGGATAGGGTCTCCCAAGACTTTCATAGGTGGCTGAAGCAGATTTCCTCTAGCATGGAAAGGGAACATTTTGATTTAGTTTTGATGTTGGCGTGGGCTATCTGGCAAAATCAGAATGTATTAATATTTAAACAAAAAAGGTAATCTCCACAGTTTGTCATTGATGTGGCTTTTAATCTTTATGGTCTCTACCGACAACAACAGGGGAGTTCTTCTTCTGCGTTGTCATCTTGTGTTGCAGCATCATGACTTCCACCAATTATAGTATCTCCGAAAGTTAAATACTGATGCCACTACCTTCTGACTCATGGTAGCGTTGGAATTATAATTAGAGATCATGCTGGCAGAGTGACCCGTGCCCTGTCAAAGACTCTTCCTAGTAGTTATGATGTTGCAGTGATTGAATTGCTAGCAACATGGGTGAATGTCCAACTTGCAGCTTCATTGGCCTGGAACAATATTGTGGTAGAATTTGATTTGTCTGCAGGCTGTCCAAGCAATTAACGAGCCAAAGTGTGAGATCAATTTGTTATATCAACTAGAAGCTGATGTCAGCAGCCTTTCGTGTTCCCTTACTACTTTCAAAATTCAGCATGTTTGTCGAGCTGCTAATAGAGTAGCTCATGCTTTAGCTAAGGCTGCTGATAGAATCGTGAATGAATGTGTTTGGGAAGGACCGTCTTCCATTGTTTGTATCTTCTTTACTTGCAAAGGATTGCGGTGGGGTTATTTACTGTTCATGCACCAAAGATTATTAAATAAAATCATCACACTTAATAACAAAATTAAAACGACGACCTAAACTTGAAAGAACGGCGAAAGTTGAAAAAAACCAACCCTAAGAAATAAGAGAACTAAAGTTCTTAACTAGATTCATAGCACATATGCGCACACACGCACGCACAAAAGCTGGACGAAAGAACTAACCAGACATTTGGTCGAATATGAAGCACAGCTGCCAAAACACCATCGGTTGGACTATTTTGAGGAAAAGACAGACGATCTCCTTTGATCTCAACCACAAAAGAAAAAGGAAATGAGGGAGAAAAAAATTTGAAGTTGCTTATCCACGAACTAACATGCGCCAATCAATCAACCGACCATCTTTCACTATTTTGAGGGTTGGCAGGACATGCCGGCAAGTGCTATCAGTATTATTTGAAAATGAAAAGCACGGAACAAGGAATGCCGTGCTGCAATCTTCTGTGGAGTATTTGTTTGTTTAGTGGCAGCTAGACTGTCTCTTTCCTTGAATTTCCCTACCAGACAGTCCATTAGGATTTGGATAGGATTGGCTCGGCATGTTGTAGGGTGAAAGACAAACTCACCACCAAGGAGCCAAATGTTTCTGGAGTCATCTGTAATTATACCCTTCGGATGGCTCTACATCTGAATTAATCTACCATTCCATTCCTTTCTTCATCTCTAGATGAGTTTTCAAATTCGATTTCTTTGTTTATTGTTGTTAGAATTTAATAAATCATGCCCGACGTGCCAAGTTAAATTCTTAGTTTTTTTTTTTTTTTGGATATAACATCAAAAACTTTATGACCGAAAAAATAATTCACAAACTTAAATTAAGTTTGCCGAATTACTTATGAATTTTTGTATAAGATAAGAAGGATTTATATTTAATTCACACTTTCGAACCTAAAGCATGAGCATAAAAGAGCGTATTAGAGTTAAATATTGAAAGTAGAATTTCTCTGACATGACAAAGGACAGCATCAGTTGGATGAAAAGCGAAAGAGTAATCTTTGGATGTTTAACCACAACTAACTGGTAATCAGAAAATTAATGCAAACAATGGCTAGGACTAAGATATTGATCTTGACAAAGATAGATGTGATTGAGATTGTATTTTAGGTTTTAAGACCTACATGCAATGGAAATCTCACCTCTACTTTTTGCCAAAGCTCATATAATTGTTTGTAGCACGTAGTTTCGGTTGCATTGTTGCAAGGGAAAGTGGAGGGTAATTCCTAAGAGAAATGGTATAGCCTTCGTCGTTGTATATTATAGGCGAGCGCATCAGACTCACCGAATAAGAAAGCCTATGATCTCAGATTAGATTCCAGTATTTGTTTGAATTGATGTGCGCCATTCAAAATTTTATTGACTCGAATAAAGCTCTGTGCGTGTGTGTAGAAATCCAATTGATTTACGCTTTTCGTTTCTATTTAGGAATTTATTTCTCTAGTCAATGTTAATTTTCTCTTACAAAAGTTTTGTACTTAACCATTGTATGCATACAACGGATTAGCAGGGATGAATTGGAGGACTATAAAATAAAAAAAATAAAATAAAAAAAGACCAAAGCCGCTCTTCTAATGAAGTGCTTAACCAAGATACAAAAAAGAAAAAAAAAGAAAGAAAAAAGAGCGTTTTGACTTTGATTATTACCAAAGATGAGTTTCATGTTTATAATCATGCCATAATTCTGTATCTGCAATTTCTGCAACTTCTGTTAGTTAATTAACATAGGGTTATGCACTTAAGAAACACCAACTTATTGCATGTTTTCGAATCTTATGTACAACACAGGGCACAGGGTGAACAACATATAATTCTATACTTTGTCTCGATGCTATGCAATTATGTAATAAGCTAATGGTATCAATTTGGGATGAATGGCTGGATATATTGGTATTGTCCATTACTTTTTGTTGCGAACAATCAAAACAACAGGCGCTGTCTGTTTTCTTCTCTCTTTTCTTTTCTTTTCCTTTCCTTTTTGTCTTTGTACAAAAGGAAATCAATTAGCTAAATGCAAACAAAATATCAACTATACAGCACGATCGGAGATACTCCCATGTAAGTCCATGAACAATAAGTGTAGAACCTCTAGAGGATTTTCATGAAAAGTCCGCCTGTCTAGTGATGCAACGATTGTTATATTAGCAATCATATCTACACACACATCTATTTCCCTCTTTATAGGTGTGCTTGCATCGAATCTCCTATTCCATTTTAAGCATCTCTTACAATTTCATATCGACTTCCAATTCCCAGTAGGAGGAAGGATTTCCAGATCCACCGTACGTAAAATTTCCAAAACATCAAGTTCTAGAATAACATTTGTACCACCCAATATCCCAGACACGCTTTTAGCCATATTTAGAAATAAAAAAAAAAAAAAACAAACCCATGTATAATTGATAATTATTTGCATGTTCACATGTAATTCTACTTTGAGTCTGATACGATCTAAATGAAACTCCAGTAAAAGAGATAGTCAAAAAGTTTTGTGACCATCGAACTGCTAGACTGCTAATTTCAGCTGCGGCAGTTGGAATTTGGCTCCGATAAGTCAAAAAGTCCAAGACAAGAATTGACAAGTTCATATTATCATCTTCTCTCTCACAAGTTTTCCCACCTTTTAAAGATCAACTTTGTGACCTTAGCATTGTCCCAAAGTCGAATTATCCGCCAAAAAGCACGTCAGAGTATCCCTTTTAATGTCGGGAAAGTTAAGAAGGAAAATTTATTGAGTTTGACAATTTAGCAGCAGGGCACTGCGGCAATCAAGAATTTTAGCCAATATATTCCTGTTTCTCGCCTTTGAAGCCAAAAGAAGAACAGAATAGACCAAATTTATAAAAAGATATATATAAATATACACACATTAACTAAAAGTATCTTTCCACCCAAAGGTTCGACTTGCTCCGGGTTTTCCCACTAGCACTGGACACCATCTTTTCCTTCCTCTTTTGAGGTTATGTACGATTCTTTAGCTAGCTAGCCTTAAAAGCAAATAATAATAATAATGATAAAATGAGATACACAATCTTAATTATATTGTTAAGTATAAATTTTTTAGATCATATTTGGTAAGACTTGCGTTGCACAACTTTCTATAAATTGTAAGAATCCATTAGAAAATCAAAATTAAATAAATTCCAGCATATAAGTGAATTATTAACTTTCCTTCAGTGTCACAGTATATATACTATTGACTTAAAGGAAAAAAAATATATTTATATATAGATATATAGATATGTAAATAAATTTTTTTTTTTACAAAACTATGGATATAAAAATTAAAAATAGATAATTATATTAAAAATCTAATTTTAATATAGAAATTCATATATAATAATAAATAATTAATTACATAAATTTAAAAAATTATAATATTTGTATAATATATGAAAATAAAATAGTGTGTATATGTATTATGTGTGTGTGTGTGTGTATTGTATATATAAATAAAAAAATAAGTAATAGTATAACAAAATATCAAATAAAAAACTTTTATATTTTTTTTTTAAAAAGTTTAGTTTAGAAAAAAGCCATGTTTTTTTTTTTTCGATCGGATCAAATTATTTTTGAGTTGCATTATGTCTCGAGTCCAATTGAGTTGGATTTTTTAAAACTAGTTCAAATCAAATTGCCTGGTTAAGTTGATTTTTGACACCTCTACATCCTCCTCATCTATTTTGTATCAAATTTTGCATCAACAGTACTCTTATTGCTAGGATGCAATTTTCAGACGTAATAATATCACCCACATTAAAATAATAATTTTTTGGAATGTGCATGAAGCAGAACAAAATGTGTATCGTATTCTGTGGAGAGATGTTTTTGCCATGGCCTTGGGTGGGTGTGGAAACGACGGACGGAAGGGAGTTAGTTTTTAGAGGCGGTGCAAGTGTTTTCCCACTCTGTGGCTTGGGAGCTAGCTCTGTCAAAGGAATTTTTAGGCTTTCGGGGTCCGTAGATGTAGGGCTCTCATTGGATTAGTTTGCTCCGCCTGCTGGCCAGGTAAAACTGGATACTGATGGGGCCGTAAGGGGTAACCTAGGAGAGGCTGAGCCGCTATATCAGGGGTGATTCCAGGAACATTATAGCTCCTGGTTACGAGATTTTCTCCGAATGTTAGGGTACTGCACTTCATTTGTGGCATAAATTTTGGGGCATTCTCCAGGGCCCCAATTCGGGTGGGAAGTAGGATATAGGCCTGTCATTCTGGAAGTTCACTCCGAAGCTATTAACAACAGGGCCCTTGTGCAAAACCATCCCTAAGCTTAAACTTATTGATGGGAAGTAGGGTCTACGGAGAATGTAATAAGCTTGTGGACTGGTTGACATCATCATCCCTCACTCTTAGAACAACACCTAGGGGTTCGTATACTTTGCAACATCCTCCTCCAGATGGTGCCCTTTCACAGCCACCGGATGATACGTGTAGCAGTTGGGGGGTTAATTGTAGGTCTTCCCCCCTCCATTTAGACCTGAGAGAAGAAAAAAAAAAAAGAATTCTCTCCATTATCTAAAATTTCCAATGAATTATTACAGCACATAAACCAAAACGGCTCAATGTTTGAGAAAAAGTTCAAACTTTGCAGTAGAAGTTGCTAGTTGCCAAGGTCAAGCGCACATGCAGTTACTGCATATCCACGTTAGGGTGTTCTGCTAAATTCGGCTCTGCTAAATTGAAATTGGTTTCAGTTGCTTTTTTTTTTAAGGAAAAAAAATGTAATTTACGCGTAAAAAAATATTTTTCTTGTATATTTTTTTTTAAAATAGTAATTGTTATTTTATATAATTTAAATAAGTAATTGCTTAAGATATATTAATATTTTATTCGTTATCATTAATTGTATTAATGATATATTTTTTAATATTATTAAAATAGAAAGTAAAAAATATATAAATAAAATAACATTTTTCGTTCGTTTAACAGTAATTTTTAAAACACAAAATTATAACTAAATAAAAAAAGAATTAGTTTACATTAACTCAATTAATGAAGGATAAAAAAAATTTGTTTCTGTTAACCGAAATCTTAATTCGGTTTGGTCGATTCAACTAAAATTTCCGGTTTTATTTATTTATTTTAGCAACCCCTGGATCCACGTAGGAAGCCGGGGTGGCAAGACCGTAATTGCCTCCAACGCGAGGCCTGCTTCGACGGTAGTAATTGCCAGAAAGGACGGAAGCGGCCAAATTAAAAAAAAAAAAAAGATAAACAAAAAGGAGACAATAAATAAATAATAAAAAAAAGAAATACCACTTGCCGCTGGGCTGTGGAAGGCTCGGTAGGGCGGATGTACACGCGTCAGCGTGAGGTTGGTCTGTGGCCACTATAAATAACCCGCACTTGTCCCTCCGTAACGTGCCGCCAACCCTCTGGAGATTATCACAACAATGTCATCTCAACGTTTCGCTTGGGGCTCCGGCGCAGACGAAAAGGTTACCGCGGTCTCTGGCTCGCTTGGTGCAGGTCGGGAACTGATTGGCTCCTCTAGTTATTTATTTTCGCCCTCAAAAAAGAAGATGATAATAATAATAATAATAAGAAGGAAAAAGAAAAGGAAGAAAGAAAAAAAAAAAGAGAGAGAGAGAGAAAATTGCTAGATGGCGAGTTGTGACTGGGCGGAAGCAAATTAGATCCCGCCTTGCATCAATTGAATCGGAGACAGAGGTGAATGGGGGTTTCCACCGCTGGATCTCGGCGCTCTTTCTCCGGCTGCCTGCAGATCTCCCAGGTTGGGCTCCGTTTCTTCATTTTCTTGTTCTTTTTCTTTTGTCTTCTTTTTTAAAATTTTTTTATGTATTTTTCTTTTTTTCTTTTTTTAAAGGAAAATTAGGTGGTGGTTCGGCTATATTTGGTAATTAAGAATTAATATGAATAGATCTTCGATTTATGAATAAAAAGGACTAGCGGATGGAATCTCATTATTAATACCTTAATACTGCTGTAATCATCTTGGCTTGGGCTACGTTAATCTTGTTTGAAGTTCTTTTTCGTCCCCATTCTCTCTCTCTCTCTTTTTTTTTTCTGGTAAGAAGTAGGAAAAGGATAAATTAAAGTGGGTTTCTAATGAATGTTATGTTCATTTATTTCTGAAGAATTTCTGTCCAATTTTCTTTTTCTGTGTGTGTGTGTGTGTGTGTTGCAAACATGGTTTGGGATCCGCTTGCATAGATTGATCTTTCATAGCTGGGTTCTCTCGCTTTCTGTTTTTCTTTTTCTTTTTCTTTTCTTTCAGGTTTTAGTTAAGAAAGGTTTAGAATGATTGGATCTTACTACTCACTCTGTGCACAACAAAACGGGGTGACGAGAAACGATTCGTGTAGTCGACCCCTATTAAATTTGGGATTGAAACTTTGTGGTATTTCAAATTCCCATATAAACGACATGATGATTAATTTTTTTATGAACTACTACTTAGTGTAGGGAGATGATAGTGTATTTGCACTTTTCAATGGTTAATGCAAGATTCATCCAAATATCCCTATTCTGGAAGTTCCCATCTTCTAGCATGTGTTGTTGCCACTCATTTTGGCAATCCTATTGTTGAAGTAGGGGTAACCCTTGAGCAAGAAAATTGGTTTATTATGTCCATCCTTTTCTTTATCTACCATTAGTTGGTTCGATAGAGATGTTTTAAGCATGATGTCTAGTCTTCTTTGCGTTGGATCCAACCAGACATTGGGTCTGTCGTACTTGCAGAATTATTTATGGCACAACATAATTCAGTGGTTTTGGATGTGCATTTTTAATGTGTGAAAAAGATGAGAGAGCAGAGATTCAACAGCAAAGGGCAAAATGATTGAACTTAAAGAAAAACCACAACAAAGTGCTTCTTCTGCAGATGTCACTTTTGGCTCCAATGTTTCTGGGAATTAAATGTCTGTCCATCATTGATAATAGCCATAGAATGTAGCAGAGAGACTTAGTTTTGATAAAAGTTGGTTGTTGGCTTAGTTCAATCATCAGCATTCTCATATCATCTCTTGCTGGTTGTTTTGTCACATTGTTCATATGCTTTTATGCATCATGCCAGGGAAAAGCTTGGTGGAAGTGATGATCCAGCCGTAGTCTTCAATCTTCCCCTTTTTTTGGTTCTCCTTTTGCTTCTTTGTCTAGTTTGTAGAATAATTATCTGATCCAACTTGAATTCGTGGTTCCACATTGGAAAAATGTGATGATAGGAGTTGGCTCTACCACTAGTTGCGAGGATCTGAGGAGCTGTTCCCAAGTAGTAAAAATGTTGCTGAAATGAGCTTATTTTAGCTGAGTGGTTTGTTTTTGGGACAACGTTAAACTGGGTGTGTGGTTTGTTATTGTTAATTACCGGTAGCTTTTTCAATAAAATGTAGTATGAATCGATCGAACAGGCTATCAAGGTCGTGTGTAAATCCTTTCAGTGAGCAATTGAGGACTGCGTGGAAAACTGAAAAATGTTTTACTAAGCATACGTTTTCCCATTGAATAGTGATGGGTAAACGAAACTGGTTTTTCCGCGTTTCTATACAGGAATGGAAATTTTTGAACCTATTAAAAGGCCCTTTCTAAAAGAAAGGGTTCTGTTTTTTTTTTTCCTTAATGCGACAACGCCTTTTCCTTTTCCTTACCCTTTTGAGAACTTTTCTATATATTTTTTCAGAAGTAGAGACGTGCTAAGCATTTCTCTGCATAAATTGCTTATTTACCAGGTTACATCTATTATCATCAGCAGTTTACATTTTCACAAATGTATCTGTGCCAGCTTATTAGTACAGTGGTCGTTGCATTGTCAAAGAATGATTTCTCTTGGTTGGTAAGCCTATTGATGCACTTGAAGATGGCTCATAGGATGCTTCTTAACGATGAAAGCTTTAAAATGGCTGTATTTTTCAGTTTCATATGCTGACTATTTTTATTTTATTACCTTCCCCCCCACCCCGGTTTCAATCTCACTTTCAATCTCATTATTTTCCTTGTATTTATTGCCTTCTGCTTTCATTTATGGATATCAAGTTGCTGCATATCTTTGGTGGTATTGATTAGCTGGTATTCTTATGATGAACTATGGAAGGAGTCCAATATGACACCATGACCACCGCGATGATGATGACTGTCAAGACGCCCCCGTGGCCCCACCTGCCTAGACTTCTAAATGCCCCCTTTTTTCGGGATTTGTGGAGTGAGTGATAAGTGGATAGGATGTCGGTTGGTGACGCGGATGGGGTGCTTCATTAGCTTGCTGGGGATGTGTCATTCTGAATTTTGCACTTGATTTACTTACCCTCGTTGCAACCCAAAGTCAATCTATTCTAGGACTTTTCTGTCCCCCGTCCAGCTCAATTATTTCTTGTGGCTGTGGCGAATCTTTTGGGTGTGATTTGACAACCTAAAAATACTAGATTGGGAAATCAATTAATCCGCTAAGCCCCCTGTGATTCTATCTATCTAAGAATTTAGAGATTCGACGTTTGGGAGTACAGTTGTGTCTAAAGAAGGTGCGAGCGTCTCTGCAAATGCCCGTCAAAAGGTAAAAAGGGGAAACATTACCTTTTGACTACATAGCTTGTTCATGTCAATCTTTTCTGTTGCATGTTGCTGGTGATGTTATCATTTGATTGGATTTCTGATGTGTTTGGGATTTGTCGGTAGGCTGCACAGCCTCCACGATAATAATATCCACAGAGAGAGAGAGAGAGAGAGAGAGAGAGAGAGAGAGAGAGAGAGAGGGATCAGAGATGTTTGGACATGGCTAATTGAGAAAATGTTACGAGAGATCGAGAGTAATTGTCTGAGGTTGCTCTCATTGGGTGTGATGAGACGGAGCAGACTGGATAAAAAGGAATATATGGAAAATGAGGAAAGCAGAGAAAATTTGTTCGGATATTTTGAAAAGGATGTGAAAGAGAGAGAAGTGTTGAAAAGGAAATGAGATTAGAAAAGAATATCATTGTGGACGGACATTGACTTGAGAAAGTAAATAGTTAGAAAATCATGTGAAGATTAGACGTGGGTCGCAACCCAATAACTCGGCGACGAAGCCCGAGGGAGTTGCCGCCGCTGCTGCCGTGGGTTTGATATTGGAAAAATACTATATTACCCTTAGCCCTTGTCGCCAGGGGCACCTGTGAACCATGGAAGAGAAACGATTCTTCTGCTGGTCCTCATCCTCTCGAATCCAATTTCTTCTTTTGCCCCAGTTCCTTTCTAAATTTGAGCCCCTTAGGTGGTCTATGAAGAAATTTTTCATTTTTCTTCGTTTGCCCTCATAATTTTCTTGAAAGATTTATGGGTCTCGAGTGAATTTTGGTGGGTTAGCTTTGGTTTCTTTGGCAGACCAAATTTTTGGGCTCAAGAAATGAGAGGGATCTCAATTTTGTTAGAGACGGGGTTGCGCAGGGCACTAGGGAAGAAGAAGAAGAAGAAGAAGAAGAATATGAGGGCCTTGACGAGGAAGAGGATGTAACCATCGGAGATCTTGGCTTATTGTAGTAGTTGTAGAAGTTCCCGGTTTTAGTTTCAAAATAAATGAAATTAGGAATACTTGCAGATATTCTCTATTGTAACCATGAACACAATATTTTTATTTTTTAAATAAAAGATATAAGCTAAGAATAATAATAATAATAATAATAACAATAACAATGACGACGACGAGAACAATTCAATTCAATAAAAGTGAGAAATGCACGTTTCATGCTAGTTTTTCACGTTAGCTTGATGCAATGGTATTTTCTTCTAAAATTAAAATTAAGTATATTCGTCAAACTTATACATATCTTAACATTATATTAACACGAGAATAAAAATTTTTTTAAGTTACAATTTTTTTGATGCAAAGCCATAAGAGTTCATTATTAATTTGAAATTAATGATTCTAATATTATTTTTTTAATCATCATGTACACAAGTAATAAAATTATGTCTATTTTGAATCTATTTAATATAATAAAATAATCTTTGCTTTTATTGTTCTTATTATTAATCATAAGATAATTTTATTATTCATTCATTAAATATTATCTTCCTTATTTTATGTTTAAATTTTTTTAAAAATTATCAAATTATTTATTAGTTAGTATATAAGAATACAAATGTAAGTTTATAATTATTAATTTTTTTCTAAATTCTCTCACTATATTTAAATAAATAATTATAATTTTTATTCATTTTTTATTTATTTAAATAGCTAATAAAATTATTTTTTATCACGTCATTTTCTTTCTTATAATTTTTTTCCACTATTCTTGAAATCCGAACAAACCATCGAAGTTTTCACAAAATTGAATCTTATACTACTAATAATTAAAAATAAAATTGCAATTCCACAAAAAATGTTATTTGACGGCGTAGTTATATAATGCTATGCTTTTGTTCCGACAAGTAAATTATAAAAATCATTATCATTGTTATGGTATTGTCATTCTAAAAAGAAACATTGTTGCTTGTTTCATGATTATAATATTAAAAAATTGATTCTCTTTTATATAATTATAATGTTTCATAAGAAATTGATAAAATATTTTAGTCATTAACTCTATTGTAATTTTTTACAAAGTTGAAGGAAGAAGTTAATTTTGTATTTTTAAAATTAAAACTACATTAGTTATTCAAAATCTTCTATTTATAGCAACTCTATCTTATAATTTCTCCTGAATTTGGTAAGAATTTTTTTTTTTGGTGAGATTTATAGCTAATTTTCTTCTTACTTTTAAATTATTTTCTTTTTATCCAAATACAAATTATTCCTTCTTCAACTCACTTGTTTTTCTAACCACTTTCTTTCTTATCTTTTTCTTATAAACCAAATAAAGGATTTATTTATTGTTTCCATGCCTCTAGGATGATTTGAATTGATTAGAGAAGATTGGTTAAGGACTCTCCCTCCTTTTAAAGATCTAAAGTTAAAGTGATTAGAGAAAATTCAATTAATGATGTCTCCCCTTTACAGGTTTGAAATGAAAAAAAATTAAAGAAAATTTGCATAAGGCTATGTTGTCGCTAAAATACTTTGATTTAATAAAGAGAATTTATCATAAAATCTCTTGTCTTTTGAACAAATTTAAATTTAAATTCATTAAAAAGATTTGCCTAAAGTTTTATTACCTTTTAAAGAAATTTAAGTAAACTAAAGAACTTATTAAGATCTCTTTTAACTTTTAAAGATTCAAAATTAAAATGATTGTAAATTTGAAAATTTTAATGACTTAAATTTTACAAATGTTTAAAACTTATATTTTAAAATGTGCCCAACTTAGATTTAGATGTTGGTTGTTCAAATTTATCAAAAAACTTTAAAAACAAAAACAAAAAGCCCATGATTTAATTTGAAAATGCCTTTAACTTGAATTGAATATGTCTTAACTTGGATTTGGAAAATGTAACAATTTGAATTTTAGAATGTTGAAAGAAGTCTTATATGTAATTAATTAATGATCAATAGAGTAAAATAACTGAAATAACTATTTTAATAGTTAAATTTGAATCCAAACGAGGAATACACCAATTTAGGTTTGTTATGGTTAGGTTTTAAGAATCAATTTAGGATAAATCTTAAGGCTAAGGTTATTACCTTTAGCAATTAAATTGTTTATGGATTTATATTTTTTATTTTAAATTGCTTAAAAATTTTATGGATGTAAGGTTCTTGTAATAAAGCTAAAAGTCTTTTGGAATGATTTCTATAAATCTTTACTCTTAATATGTAAATCTCCTCACCAATGACCTTTGTTTTAAAATTAAAGGACAATTATTCCTTTATGGTAGTGACAAATTTCTTATTATTTCCAAGTAATAGAATGTTATCTATATAAAGATTAAATCACAAATTTATTTTTAAAAATATTGACATATATATAATGATCCTTATTAATCATTGTGAAGTCATATCTTATTATTATATGATGAAATCTCAAATAGTATTGCCTAGATGATTATTTTAGGCCATAAATTAATTTTCGAAGTATACAACTTTTATTCTCTTGGTCATGAACAATGAAACTTACTTGTTGTACTTTTTTATCAAACTCTGTATTGAAAAAAGTAGCTTTAACATTTAATTGATATAATTCTAAATCCATATTTGCTACTAAAACTTGAATTAGGTGAATTAAGGTACACCTTACTACTGGTGAAAAGGTTTTTTTTATAGATTATATTCTCTTAAGTATAATGTTTGGCCATATAATAAATCTTATATTTTTTTTTATATAGATCCATCTTCCTTACATTTAATTTTAAGAACCTATTTGTTCTCAATAACTATACTTCCTTAGGGTAAATTATCAAGCTTTAGACTTGGTTAGATTTTATGAATTTCATCTCTTCTTTCATTATCTTTAACTATTATTCCTTAGTAAGACATAAGAGAACCTCTATTATTGTTTTAAGTTCTTCCTCTTCAGGATAAGTAATCATAAAATCTCTCCTTTCAATTTTAAAATGATGATGTCAGATATTTTTGCAATTAATTTTACACAATATAATTTTTTGTAAATCTTATACAACTTATGGCATAATGTTTCCATTTAAATTGATAATTTAAGACATTTTCTTATCCATTTGAATTGATGGGTTTTGGTATGTCATAATCATCTAAATTACTTATCTCATAAAGATGAAAATCCTTATTAATATTACCTCTATTATGAAATTCATTTTCAAAGAATGTGAAATCATGCAATTCCAATTTTGAAATACTTTCATCAACTTGTTTATAGATAAACACTTACCTTTTGGATTGTTTGTAGTATCTTATAAAGATAAAATTTTTTCTCACGAACCTAATTTCCTATATTTATAAGTTAGATTATAAACATAAGTCAATAACTTTTATGGTTATAAATTATTCAAGTTTTAAAATTTCATTCTAATCATAATTCATATAGTATGGAAGTAATAGATTTAAAAAGTATACAATTAAGTACATATGCAATTGTCAATAAAGTATCATCATAATAATATATTAAAAAATTTGCTTATGTCATTATGGATCGAACCATTTATAATAAGGTTTTGATTCTTTTCTTTACTAAATCATTTTATTATAAAGTTTCATGAGTTGTTAGTTACTTAACTATATCTTTTTAATACATAATTTCTTAAACTATTTATAGAGATATTTTCGTTCTCAATTAGTTTTTAGGGTTTTTATTTCTTTATTTAACTAATTATCTATCATATTTAAATATTTTTAAAAATATTATAATACTTTAAATTTATAAAAAATCATATAAGCATGATTATAATGCATAAAATTATTTGTGAAAGTATAAAATTCTTTTATACTTGTCTATTTATTTTTTCTTTTTTATAATGCTTATAATGCCACTAATGTTTTCAAATATAAATAATCTTGGAACTAGTTTGAACTTTAGTCACATTCACTTGATTAAAATACTTAATAGCCCTAAGGTACTTTTATTCTAAAATTAAATGATGTGAGATATCTTTAAAGGTCTTAATAATCTTGTTATGTATTATATAAATTTTCTTATGTTCCTAGTTTGAAGGAATGGAGTGAATAGCAACTTGAACTTATTGCTTATAAGGAAGGATATAACTACCTGCTTTGAACTCCTTGATAAATTTAGACATCACTTTTTGGTGTTGTTTCATGTTATAATATGACTTTTTCATATAAACATCAAAATTGACTATTACCTCTCTCAACATCATGTCAAAGTACTCCTAAACTTGTTTTCCAAAGCCAAATACATTGCTTAGATAGTTTTATTCTACTTAAACTTAGAAGTGAGATCATCCTCAATATTCATAAGTGAAGCTATGCAAGTCATATAGTTCTTTCTTTTTTAAGCCTTAGAAGTCTTTTGGTTTTGCCTTTGTTAAGATGAGGAACCCTTTTTAAGCTATGACATGGTTGATGAATTCTAACACTTTATGCTCTTTGAGGATATATTGAACCTTTTGATACTAAATGTCATAGTTTTCCCATTTAACTTATCTCCCTTATTAGCCTCATTAACAATTTCCTTTGAAGCTATAGTTACAACCTACTTTTAGGTTTTAAATAAGGTTTATCACTAATTTTCAACTAGCATACAAGTTCATTTACTTTCCATTAGTTTTCTTTTTACTAAGCACAAAGCTTGTTCTTTCATAATGGCACTTTTATTTGGTTATAAAAAATTGCAATTATGCTTCTTTTTTCTTATGTTATAGTTCAATTCGATTCCTTCTCACTTATAAGTTCTATTGATTTATCATTCCAATGTGTAAGAACTTTTAATACCCTTTATTTTCCTTAGATATGTTAGTTTAATAATAAGTACTTTTACTAAATGATTAAAAAGGTTGTCTTTGTTTTGTGTTCATTATATACATGCACCACAACTAGCCTTATGGTTTGGTGGTAAAGTTACTAGGTTGCTAGTAGCTTTAATCAAATCCTAGTCCTAACAAAACAACATAAATACCTTTGAGTAAAACACAAAAGTAATTTTTTCCTTTTCTTTTTCCATCTAAAATTTTAGTTTTATGACATTGTTAGGATCTTGTGTGAATCACCATAGTTTAAGTGCAAGAAACACCTAAAGTAATTATATTGATTTTACTTTCTTATCAATTATTTTGACGAGGAATTCTACTTATTTCAACTTGTTAGAACATTATGAAATTATACACCATTGTAATCAATAATAATAGTATATTGTCAGCAATGAGATTCTTTGGAATTACCATGCTAGAATTTCCCTCATTTTATTCCATGTTTGATGTTTGTTTGGGATTATTGATCCCTTCCTATGTGATGTGTAAGTTTAATTGTTATGGAGATAATGTCCAAATGTATTTGTTTTTGGCTCATAACTCAAAACATTTAATAAAGGTATATTGCCCCTCTTTGGTTGTTGAAAACCTAATTAAAAAAAATAGAAACTACAAACAAAGAGAAGAAAAAGAGAGTTAAGTAGCTATTAAAATTTTTTAACTTTAGGCAATGTTTTTATTTCTTAATGTTAGAAAAGCAAAGGGTATTTGATTGAGTTGAAATTTGGACAACAAATAGTTCTTGATTTAGAATGGTGAATATTTTGTTTTGAATACTAGAAGTTTAAGATTTGTTCTTTAATTTCATGGATTTATATTTTAGGCATTTTTTGCATACAATTTTGATCATTCATGAAATTGAAAGGTTGTTTATAGTCTGATTAAGCTATTTTTTTATTTATAGTTAAAGGACACATATATCTTTATTATAGACAGTTAGATCATATTTTGGTGATATACAAGGGAAAAAATTTACTTGATAACCAAGACATTTGAATTCTAGTAACTTTTTATTCTTTTATCTTTGGTAGTTTTAGTAAACTATATGGATAAACATTGATTTATGATCTAATTGAGATAAATATTGGTTGGTTGGTATGGAATATTTGGAAGTCCATTTTGAATGATTAAATTACTGTTTTAAAGTTTACTTGTTAAGTTATGGCTAATAAATTGTAACTAGTCCATTTTGGTTAACTTATTAGCCTTTCATTGGGACCAATTTGAATTTATTCAATTTGTTTAATATAATTGAGGTTATATACCTTTATTAGCCTTTCATTAGCCTCACATTCACTTGATTATATAGAATTGATTTTTAAACTAATTGTTTTTCTTTTTTTTTTATTTGGAGGGATTTTCCACACAAAGATTAATGTTTCTCTTATGCAATTACTTTAATTGTCATAATTATTATTCAATCATCTCTTCATAGGTTCAAGCAAGTGAGAGAAGTCTTTTGGGCTATCAAAGCCAAGTTTAGCAAGAGATGAGTATAGATAATGCATGTTTCCTATACCTCAATAAAGAAAAAATAAATGAATTACACTTAGTAAAATTAAGGTACAAGCGAAGTGGTAAGACATGATTCCAAAAGAAAAGAGTGGCAATACATGTACTCCTAACATAGCTCTTGTAATATTGGCATATGCTTACTTTTAATTAGGTTAAATAAGGCTGTTTTGTTCTCATAGCCTTGTATGAGTTGTAATTGTTATCGACTAAATTTAAGTGTGCAAGTAATTTGAAACCATATAGAGGGGCAAGAAAGTAAAGCCATATGAAGGGGCAAGAGAGTAATCTGAAGTTACATGGAGGGGTAAGGAAGTAAAACCATACGGCAAACCCTACATGGAACATATACAATCGAGTGGATGAAGAAGAGAAAAAGTGTCAGTCAGCCAAAACACAAGAGAGAGAAAACATAGCTGTCAGAAGAGAGAGAAAAAAGGCATATGGCCAGAACAGAGGTGTGGATGGCAAATGAGAGAAAAGCCGAGAACAACCAAAGAGGGGTGGACAAAGAGAGAGAGATCATTAGTAAAAAAATAGAGAAAATTAGAATGATGGCAAAAACATAAGAAAGATCGAGAAAAAGCAAAGCTGGACAATATATATATATGGTTGGAAAAAATAGAGAAAATAGGAGACGACTGAAGGGGATGGAAAGAGCGAAACGGCAAAATCCTTTTTGGCCAACCAAGTAAGCCGACAACAGAATAGGGGAAGGAGAGAAAATTTGGCAAGGCCAAAGAGGAGAGTGGACGACAAAGGAATGACACACCACCGACACATTAGCGGTCGACAAGGAAACAACACGACAAAACAAAGGCTTAACGACAAGAGAGAGTGGATGGCAAAATAGAACCTACATAGCAAAACAAAGAGCAGCACAACAAAACAACACACGATGTGAGACCACAGGTAGGAAGAAAACCAAAAACGGATAGGTGAGGCGTGAGGCGTGAGACCACCGACTAGAAAAAACCAGAAACAAATGGGTGAGGCATGAGGCATGAGACCAACGAAAAGGAAGAAAACCAGAAATGTAAGGTGAGAGCAAAAACTAAAAATGCACCACCCTTGGAAGAAACAAGTGGCCAGGCCGTGAGACTAGTAACAGGTGGCTAGAAAAGGGAGACCAGAAATTGGTCACCTAAAACGTGAGATCAACAAAGCTGAAATGAGAGACCAGCGAAGCTGAAACCAGAGACTAGTAAAGCTAAAACGTGAGACCAGCAAAGCTGTGACGGGAGCCCAGTAGAAGCGTGGGTGTACGTCAAGAGACGACATGAGACCAGAATGTGCGATGGCGTGATAGACAAGAAGCGTGAGGACAGGCCATGAAATAGTAAGACTGTGGAACTAGGAGACAGGTGAGACCGTGAGACAGTGAAAGTAGGAGTTTTGTGAAACAACGTAGAGAAGAAATTCGGCAAAGCATCGGAAAGAACTCAACGTATTTCCAGATTTCTTCAAGAGAGGTTAAAGAGCATTATAGTAAACTTTTAAGCAATAATGGAGTAGCCTTTCAATTCAATAGAGGAAAGACAAGTTAGAAGAAGGGTAGACACAGTAAGTGACACTCTTTGTATTGTACTTGCTTAATAATTACAATAGTGAAATGAGCAGAGGATTAAGACATCCATTGTAATTAGAATTCTCAAGTATAGTGGATAGTCTTGGTAAGGGAGAGTCCTTACCACTATGGATGTACATCACATTGACAAAACCACGCAAATCTTGTGTGTCCTTAATTTGCTTTATGTTCTGTATTTTAAATTGATTTGTGAACGCAGCTAAAGTATCAGCTAACCCATAACCTAATGAAGACCTAAACAAGAACATCCAAATTGTCTATTAAGCAAGATGTCTGAAAGGTGACTTTTGGGACTATTGTGATTAGTAGGTAGTAATAGGTCTACCTTAATCGAATTTGAGAAAGAGTTCACTTTTATAAAGAGGTTGAAGTTGTTCACTTACCTACGAATTGCGAATTGTGGTGATACTAATTCACCCCCCTCTCAATATCACAAACTAGTAGATCCTAGGGAGAAGTCGGGAACTTCAGGTTGACTTGTGAATGAATTTAATGAAGTGGTAATTGGTTCTCAATGCATTTAAAGAGAATAAACTCAACATAAAAGAGATTCATAGTTGAGTGAAAAGATTATTGGAATTTCAAATGTAAATATGTGAGTTATGTGTTTAAAGAATCTCACATTAAAAGTGAAAGGGAGAAATAAGTAATATTTAAATAAATTAACTCATAAATTTAATATTTCAAGATTTTTATTTAAGATGTAGTATTAAACCTATAAATATGTTGCTTACTTTAACTCTATTCAAATTTCTCCCCAAAAAGTTTATTGGTTGCTGTGAATTTAACACATTTATATTTTATCTTGGCTACTTCAGATTGTGGAGAAGGGTTCTGTGAATAATGTAAAGAGTTTCATACTGTAACTAGGATGTGTCCCTAGAGTTCTTCTACTTAATAACTTTTCTACAAGAGAATCTATTGAAAGAATTAGGATGCAATTTCACTGGGAATGCCAATTCCTATGCATTTGAAGAACTCCACCCTTTTGTTAGTCAATGGTTGCGGTCAACTAAGTTTCTTATCTCTGTTTTCAAGATCTGTTGTCTAATTTTCTCATTCCCAGTGTGACCAGGCTCGGGATAATGCACAGTTGGCTATTTCAATTTTCATATACCTAGTATGACCAATAATTTAGCTGAACAAGCATGATGCTTAGCAAAATTCAAGTCTTGGCTTTTATCATCGTATTGTTGTTGGTCAATTAGATGGTAATGATATCATCCAGAAATAATTGCGACAGCAGATCTTATCAGATGCAGTCTTCCAAAATCATGTTTGTAGCAATAAAGATTCGAGTTATCATTACTACAAATGCTAGGGGTGAGAGCTTACTTGCTCAACCTCTATCAAGGGGTTTATTTGATATCTTGGGCATGCATATCAAAATAAATTACCGAATGCAACGCTATAGAATTTGGGGCCTACTATACTACCATATGGAGGTTGGATGATAACGTATCATGCAGGGCAACATTAGTAAAGACCAATAACTCCTATATTCCTAATGTTTCTCTAGCTCATGGTCATTTCAATGTGTCTAATCAATATAGGATCTAAAGCATCTAGCTCTATCGTATCTTGCTGCACGAAGAATGGTATGAAAAGCTGTTCCTAAAGCACTTCCACGTATGGGTTCCAATTAAGTTCATGGGTTGAACAGAGTCATAATGTGAGGCGTGAAAGCAATGTTGTGATAGCATTCTCTAAGAAAAATGATGAAGTGAGCAAAACCTAACCACAAAAGGCTCAAACCTAGAGGGAACCCTCATCCCAGGCCAAAAGATCATGGGAGAGAGTTGTAGGAAATCATTCCAAATGAGGCAAAAGTAATTAAACTCTAAATATTTTTTTGTACACATATCTTCATTGCTACCATGATATCTAATATTTGAAAATTGTTACTCATTTGTCTATGTTGTGGTCAAATAGCCTATGAAGGTGATGGCAGAATGAAGGGGGCCAAGCTTTAAGTGTTCAAGGAGAGATATGAATCTCTCAAAATGTAGAAAAATGAAACAGTCAAAGGGTTCTTCACTAGGGTTATTGATGTTATAAACGATCTTAGAATTCATGGGAAGAACAAGAAAGACTCATCCATTGTGAAGAAAATTCTGAATTTTGCTTGAGAGGTTTGCCTTAAAGGTAGTAGCCATAGAGAAGAGTAAATATCTAAATTCTATGTCTTTGCATGATCTCCAGTGCAATCTCATTGCATATGAGATGAGGATAAAGTCAGCTGAAAACTCTACAACAAAAAAGATATCAAAGAAGGCAGCTTTCAAAGTTATGAAGCACTTGAAGATAAAAGAAAAGGAAGCATCATCTAGTGAGGATGATGATAATGATGATAAGGAAGAAAGTGAAGGTGAAGTATTGGCTTACTTCACAAGGAAATTCAAAAAGGGGTCTAAAAAAGGAAAAGGATAGTTGTCTTTAAGATGTTATCATTGTGGACAGACTGGACACTTTGCTTCTCATTGCAAAGTGAAACTTGATGATGAAGATGAGGATGGTGATGATGAGCAGAATTCAAGATGGAAAAGATCATTATTCAAATCAAAGAAGTTTAGCAAGAAGACTACCAACCCTCAAAAGAAGAAGAGAGGCTCATTCAAGAGTTATATAAGTCAGACAAAAGAAGCTAATGAAGCGGAAGATGAAGACTTGTTAGATGAGCATGCCTTTTTGGCATCAACTTAAGGTGGTAGTTCAACCTCTAAAGAAGAAGAGGAGGTTGATGAAGAAGAACCAGATCTTAAAGCTGAGTTGGAAGTAGCTTCAAAGGAGATAATTAGAAGGGGCATAACCATAAGAAGGTTAGAGGCTCATATAAAAAAGTTGAAGCAATGTTTGAGGAAGTGAAAAGTCAAAAGGATGAAATAAGGGTTGAACATATTGATTTGAAGAGAAGATTTGAAGAATAGATCAAAATATGTGAAGACCTTACAATAGAGCTTGGCTCAAGGATTTCAAAAATTGAAGGACTGGAGAAAGAGTTGCTGAGACTTTAGCAACAACTTAAAAGGAGTGAAGAAAACATGCAGGAAATTGAAATGATAGGAAATACAAGTTCTATAAGAAAAAAGAAGAATGAAGAGAAAGTGCAACAATCTGAAGCTGCACTGACCAAAGAGAATGAGACTTTACCATAGAAGTTGAAAGAGAAGGTTGTGACTCAAGAGAAGATAACTGAAGAAGAGAAAACAATTATTAAACCAAAGTCAAGGTAAAAAATGATGTATGTGGTTAAAGAGCAACAGCCCATAACTGCTATGTCTTGGAAAGAAAAAAAAGTCAACCAGCCAAGGGCAATGGCTGAACAGAAGAAGGAGAAGAAGGTGATTGAAATGAAAGCCACACAAGCAAAGAAGCTAGCTACGTTGCTTACACAGTAAGTAATGAACAAAAGAAAACAAGCTGTGATTAGACCCAAGAAAAGGCAGTTTCAAGGTCATTACCTTTATTATGGAGTTTAAGGTCATAAGGTGAGTAACTGCTGACGGAGAAGGCCAGTATATGTCTCCAACTTGAGAAGATGCGACATTGCATATAGAGGGACACAATACAAAACTCAGAGGAGAACACCTATCGTGAGTTCTTGCACATATTATAAAAGGCAAGGATTGTTGGTGGAAGTCCAAACCAATAGCTTCAAAGAACAAGTTTGCTATATTGGCTGGCTTGGAACAGTGTGAAAGGTGTAGGCAAGATGGCCATAATGCCAAAAGATGCATGACACTTCTCCCTACAAGAGAAGACACTTAATGGCATAATAAAAACAAGTGGTGCAGTCAAAGCTGAGAAAAAGGAGAAACCTATCTTCCAACTAGTTGAAAAGAAGGAATATAGAGCAAAAAAGGAGGTGACTAATATAGCTGAAATTGCACTAAAGGCTGACCACAAGGATAAGCAGTAGATCCTTGATAGTGGATGCACTTCACACATGACAGGAGACAAGAGTAAATTATCAAAGCTAAACAAGTTAAGAGAAGGCAGAGTCAAGTTTTGCAATGATGATTCAGTCAACATCAGTGGTTAGGGGCTAGTAAATATTGGAAAAGGAAAGCTGAAAGATGTTCTGCATGTTAAAGGACTCAAATATAATCTAGCATCTGTTAGCCAACTATACAACGACGACCACAAAGTGATATTCACAAAAATAGGTTACCAAGTAAAGAGTAAAAAAGGCAATACTGTTGCAGTCGAGAAGAGAATAGTTGAAATTTAAACGTGATTGATGAGGATAAGACAAACAATTGTCTACTTATAAAGGAAGAAGAAAATTAGCTCTAGCATAGGAGGCTAGGACACTTATCACAGAAGAACATGAGGAAGCTGACCATTACTCATGCAATCAAAGACATTCCTAACCTCAAGAGAGAGAGAGAGAGTATGTTTTCTCAGCATGCTCTAAAGGAAAACATGCCAGAAAGCAGTATAAGACCAAAGAGTTTAGTTCTAAAGCAGTGCTTGACATTGTGTATACTGATTTGTGTGGACCGATGAGAACAAAAGGGTCAAATGGTGAGAAGTACTTCATCTTGTTTATTGATGATTATTCAAGAAGGACCTATACCATGTACCTCAAACACAAGTTAGAAGTTCTGAATTGCTTCAAGAGATGCAGAAGATTGACTAAAAATGAGAGTGGAAGGAAGATCAAAGTATTGAGGTCAGATCAAGGCATTGAATTTACAAATGAACCTTTTGAAGATTACCTTGAAAAGCATGGTATTCACCATCAGATGGCAGCAGTAAGAACACCTTAATAGAACAAGGTGGTAAAGAGGAAAAATAGAGATGTTGTTGAAATGACAAGAACTTTATTGCTGGAATCCAAGCTTCAATCAAGATTTTGGACAAAAGCAACATTTACAAATGTACATTTACTAAATAAAGTCTTACTAAGGCCCAATACTGATAAGACTTCATATGAGCTATGAAGTGGGAAGAAGACAATAGTCAAGTATCTCAGAATCTTTGGTAGCCCATATTTTGTGAAGAACAAGGAGCAAAACTTGGGAAAGCTTGATGCTAGGTCTAACGAAGGCATCTTTATGGGATACTCAGTAAAGACAAAATGTTATAAAATTTTCCTGCACAAGTTAGGAAAAGTGATCATGTCCAATGATATGAGAATAGATGAGAATTGGAAAAAAAATGTAGAATGAAGAAGCTGAGGACAATGAAGAAGATGACTTAGATGAAGAATCAGACCAACTTGAAAAAAAGGAACAAGAATTAGGTTCAAACTCAAAGAAAAGTGAGTTTGAAGATGAAGAAAGAGATTCTCTTGTAACTAAGATTGTGCAAGAGTGAAGGACAAAGAAGATATGAACCAGTGCTCATCAAGGAAATCAGATCGTAGGTGACCCATCAGTAGGAGTTATAATAAAAAGAAGAATTGTAGGAGCTACTGCTTTACTTTTACAAGTTGGACCTAAATCTGTTGAAGAGGCTACACTAGACAAAGCTTGGGTCAAAGCTCACAATGAGGAGCTGAATCAAATTGAGAAGAATGATACATGGGAGCTAGTTCTAAGACCCATTAATAATAATGTCATAGGAACAAAATGGGTGTTTAGGAATAAATACAATGAAGATGGCAAGGTGGTGAGGAATAAGGCGAGGTTGGTTTGCAAAGGCTATACTCAGATAAAAGGGGTAGATGTTGATGAAACTTTTGCACCAATGGCAAGGTTAGAAACTCTAAGAATGTTCTTAGCTTTGGTAGCACATAAAAGGTAGAAAGTTTATCAGATGGATGTGAAATCCGACTTTCAAAATAGGCTCCTGAAAGAAGCAGTGTATATTAAACAACCCAATGGAGTACAAATCAGTAAGGATGAGACACATGTGTGCAAATTGAAGAAAGCCTTGTATGGTTTGAAGCAAGCTCCAAGAGCATGGTACAGTAGGTTAGATGTGTACTTGAGAAGGTTGAACTTCAGAAGAGGAACGATTGATAATAACCTGTATATGTTCAATTCAGAGAAAGGTCGATTGATAACTATAATATATGTAGATGACATCATCATTGGACGGGATCACTTTGAGCTATGCCAAGATTTTGCACAAAAGATAACTAAGGAATTTGAGATGTCATTGATTGAAGAAATGATGTACTTTGTTGGATTACAAATAAAGCACTATGAAGAAGGTATCTTTATTTCTCAGACAAAATATGCCAAAGAGATGCTGAAAAGGTTTGGTATAGAGGATAGCAGACATGTCAGTACCCCTATAACAGTGGGCTGCAAGTTAACAAAAGATCAAGAGAGAAAGAGTACAAGCCCTACAGAGTACAAGAAGATGATAGGGAGCCTTCTGTACCTTATAGCATCAAGGCCTAATCTTATGCAAGCTGTATGTGCTGCCAGCAGATTCCAAGCTAATCCTAAGGATTCTTATATGTTAGCAGTGAAAAGAATCCTAAGATACCTCAAAGGGACACTAGAAATGAGTTTATGGTATCTGAATACACTGATGCAGACTAGGCAAGAAGTATAGATGATATGAAATCAACCAGTGGCTATACCTTCTACTTAGGTTCAAAGTGTGTGGCATGGTTAAGTAGAAAGAAAAATAGTGTTGCTTTGAGCATAGCTAAGGCTAAGTATATGGCTGCTTGTGCAGCATGTACATAGGTAATATGAATGCTAAGACAATTGGCAGACTTGGGTGTTGAAGTGAAGTTACCAATGAGTATACTTTGTGATAATCAAAGTGTTATTGATCTCAGTAAGAATTCAGTTCAACATTCAAGGAGCAAACATATTGACATCCGATATCACTTCATCAAAGATCAAATGGAACAGGGTACAATTCAGTTGGAGTATGTTGGCATTAAAGATCAAATTTTAGATATTTTAACTAAATCTCTGTCCATAGAGCTGTTTGAAAAGTACAGAATGAGTCTATCTGTGCAAATGCCTCCTCAAGCCTGAAGTTCAGGTGAATTTTTCATCTCTACTTTATGAGTTTTTCAAATTTGTAATTGGTTGGAAAATGGGGAGAGAAGCAACAGTGTAGGGGGAAATGTTAAGAAAAGGGGAGTGCATATTTAGGGGGAGTTGAAATTGCTGCATAATGGCTTTTGTTATGAGTGTTGCCAACAATTATAAAGGGAGAGATTGTTGTTCCCACAGCCTTGTATGGGTTGTAATTGTTGTCAACTAGATTTAAGTGTGCAAGTAATTTGAAGCCACATGGAGGGGAAAAAAAGTAATTTGAAGCTATATGGCAAGAGAGTAATTTGAAGCAACATAGAGGGGCAAGGAAGTAAAACCACATGGCAAACCCTACATGAAACATATATAATCGAATGGATGAAGAAGAGAAAAAGTGTCAGTCAGCCAAAACACAAGAAAGAGAAAACACAATCGTTGGAAGAGAGAGAAAACATAGTCGTCGAAAGAGAGAGAAAAAAGGTATACGACCAGAACAGAGGTGCAGATGGAGAAGGAGAGAAAACTCAAGAATTGCCGAAGAGGAGTGGAAAAAGAGAGAGAGACCGTTAGCAGAAAAATAAAGAAAATCAGAGTGATAGTGGAATCACAAGAACGACCGAGAAATAAAAAGGTAGACAAAAAAATATGTACAATTGGCAAAAATAGAGAAAAAAGGAGACGATTAAAGGGGCTGGATGACTGAACGGTAGATCGGAAGAGCGAAATGGCAAAATCCTATTCGGCCAACCAAGTGAGCTGACGGTAGAATAAAGGAAAGAGAGAAAATCTAACACGACAAAAGAAGAGGGTGGACGGAAAAGGAACGGCAAACTAGCAGTCGGTAAGGAGACAACACGACAAAACAAAGGCTTGACAACAAAAGAGAGTGGATGGAAAAACAAAGAGCACCACGGCAAAACAACATACGACGTGAGACCACTGGCAGGAAGAAAACCAGAAATGGACAAGTGAGGCGTGAGGCATGAGACCACAGGCTGGAACAAAACCAGAAACAGATGGATGTGGCGTAAGGCGTGAGACCAATGAAGAGGAAGAAAACCAAAAATGTGAGGTGAGAGCAAAAAACAAAAATGCACCACCCCTGGAAGAAATGAGTGACCAGGCCGTGAGACTAATAACAGGTGGCTAAAAAAGGGAGACTAGACATTGGTGACCTAAAATGTGAAATTTGCAAAGCTGAAACAGGAGACCAGCAAATTTGAAACGCAAGACCAGCAAAGCTGTGACAGAAGCATAGCAAAAGTGTAGGTGTATGTTAGGAGATGGCGTGAGACCAGAACGTGCGACGGCGTGATAGACCAGAAGCGTGAGGGTAAGGCTGTGAAACAGTAAGATCATGGAACCAAGAGACAGGTGAGACTATAAGACAGTGAAGTCAAGAGTGTGTGAAACAATGTAGGGAAGAAATTCAGTGAAACATTGGAAAGAACTCAACGTATTTTCAGATTTTTTTTAAAAGAGGTTAAAAAGCATTGCAGTGAACTTCTAAGCAACAATGGAGTAGCCCCTTCAATTCAACAAAGGCAAGACAAGCTAAAAGAAGGATAGACACAGTAAGTGACACTCTTTGTATTGTACTTGCTTAATAATTGCAATAATGAAAGGAGTAAAGGATTAAGACATCCATTGTAACTCAAATTCTCAAGTATAATGGATAGTCTTGATAAGGGAGAGTCCTTACCACCGTGGATGTACATCACGTTGATGGAACCACATAAATCTCATGTGTTCTTAATTTGCTTTACGTTCTATAGTTTGAATTGAGTTGTGAATGCGGCTAAGGTATCAGCCAACCCACAACCTAACAAAGACCTAAACAAGAACATTCAAATTGTCTATTAGGCAAGGTGTCTGAAAGATGACTTTAGGGACTATTGTGATTAATAGGTAGCAATAGATCTACCTTAGTCGAGTTTGAGAAAGAGTTTGCTTTTAAGAAGAGGTTAAAGTTGTTCACTTACTTGCAAATTACGAATTGTGGTGATACTGATTCACCCCCTTTCTTAGTATCATAAACTAGTAGATCGTAGGGTGAAGTCGGGAACTTTAGGCCGACTTGTGAATGAATTTAGTGAAGTGGTAATTGGTTCTTAATGCATTTAAAAAGAATAAACTCAACATAAAAGAGATTCATAGTTGAGTGAAAAGATTGTTGGAATTTCAAATGTAAATATGTGAGTTATATAGTTAAAGAATCTCACATTAAAAGTGAAAGGGAGAAATAAGTAATATTTAAATAAAATAACTCATAAATTTAATATTTCAAGATTTTTATTTAAGATGTAGTATTAAACCTATAAATATGTTGTTTACTTCGACTTTATTCAAATTTCTCCTCAAAACGTTTGTTGGTTGCTTTGAATTCAACACATTTATATTTTATCTTGGCTGCTTCAAATTATGGAGAAGGGTTTTGTGAATAATGTAAAGAGTTTCATATTACAACTAGGATGTGTCCTTAGAGTTATTCTACCTAATAACTATTCTACAAGAGAATCTACTGAAAGAATTAGGATGCAATTTCATTGGGAATGCCTATTCCTATGCATTTGAAGAACTCCACCCTTTTGTTAGTCGATGGTTGCGGTTAACTAAGTGTCTTATCTAAATTTTCAAGATTTGTTGTCTAATTTTCTCATTCCTAATGTGACCAGGCTCAGGATAATTCACAGTTGGCTATTTCAGTTTTTCATATACCTAGTATGACAATAATTTAGCTGAACAAGCATGCTGCTTAACAAAATTCAAGACCTGGGTTTTATCATCATACTGTTGTTGGTCAATTAAATGGTAATGATATCATCCATAAATAATTGTGATAGTAGATCTTGTGAGATGCAGTCTTCCAAAATCATGTTTGTAGCAATAAAGATTCGAGGCACCATTACTGCAAATGCCAGGGGTAAGGGCTCACTCGCTTAACCTCTATCAGGGGGTTTATTTGATATCTTGGGCACGCATTTCAAAATAAATTACCGAGTGCGATGCTATGGTATTTGGGGCCCACTAGGCTACTGAGCAGAGGTTGGATGAGAACGTATCATGCAAGGCAACATTAATAAAGATCAATAGCTCCTATGTTCCTAATGTTTCTCTAGCTCATGGTCATTTCAATGTGTCTAATCAACATAAGAATTAAAGCATCTAGCTCTATCGTATCTTGTTGCACGAAGGATGCTATGAAAAGCTGTTTCTAAAGCATTTCCACGTATGGGTCCCAATTAAGTTCATGGGTTGAATAGAGTCATAATGTGAGGCATGAAAGCAGTGCTGTGATAGCATTCTTTGAGAA
Organism: Ceriops zippeliana; assembly: GCA_037897445.1. NCBI lineage: Eukaryota > Viridiplantae > Streptophyta > Magnoliopsida > Malpighiales > Rhizophoraceae > Ceriops > Ceriops zippeliana. Next base: position 1,195,131 of record JBAPLH010000115.1, read on the forward strand.
AAATGATAAAGTGAGCAAAACCTAACCATAAAAGGCTTAAACCTAGAGCGAACCCTCATCCCAGGCAAAAAGATCATGGAAAAGAGTTGCGGGAAATCATTCCAAATGAGGCAAAAGTAATTAAACTTTGAATATTTTTTTGTACACCTATCTTCATTGTTACCATGATTTCTAATATTTGAAAATTGTTACTCATTTGTCTATGTTGTGGTCAAATAGTGTAGCATAGATACATTGCTTGAACATACCATTAAGAATATGCTTTTCTTGCAAAGTATGACAAAGCACACAGATAAGCTGTAACAAACAGGTGAGTCAAAGGTATGGATGACATATTTTTGTTAATTATGTTATTTTTTGTTATTTTCAACTATTTTCATGACCTTGTTTATTGAGTGTAACTGTTAGATTCTGCGTAAAAGATTATGTTTGAAAATATGAAACCGTTTGCTAATTGTTCTTGTTAGCTTGTTGACTTTGTATTTTATATAATTATGTGAAGAACATAAATTTTTTAAAATAGAGATCTTATTCTTGTCAGATTGTACAAATTATTAACTAGGAAGGTGGAGTTGTTTAAAGGAAAACTTTGAGGGAGGGGCGACTTAGGCATATAAAGTTCGCTCACAATATATGTTGTGTCCTCTCATAGTTAAGGACCCAAATCAAAGTTGTCTCACACCTTTTGTTCCTTACAGTTTTTGTCTCCTTTATCTCTATCTTTCTTTAATAAAGAGGTTTCCTTTTCCTTTTCAATCTTCACAGTTCTACTAGATTCGAAAGTTTTCTTCTTTTAATACTTATTGCCCCACCTACTGTCGCACTCTTGTTGCCCTATCTACTACCATGCCTCCTACTAGCTCTCCTGCTGTTGTATGGAGAGAGGTAAGTGAGTATCATGAATAACAAAATCCTTCTTGTACCTTTAAAAAGCATTGGACAAATAAGAATGCAAAAACTTGGTCTTTTCTTTGTTCATTTTTTGGCAAATCTAATGTAATTAGCATCTTAAATTAATTTAAAAATTAGAAAAAGATGGTATATGTTTGGATAACATCTCAAATCTTGTATGAACCTAATTGCTCACAATTGGCAAATTTGGATCATTCTTATTTCTTTCATTTTGGCACTTTATGTAGATAATGGACAATTGCAATATCCCATCTTAATCATTTAAAGAGCAATCTATGGATTCCACACCTAATACTCAATCCCTCTATCAAAGAAATGATCTAGCTTGAGCATAATTTTTTGAAGGGGTTGAATTTGGATCTAATGATAAAGCTAAACCCATTTATACTTGTCTTTATTATAGTGATAGTTTCAAGGGTGGGGGATCCATAGAATGAAACAACATCTTGCTAAATCAAAGGTGACATGGCTGTATGCAAAACGGTTTCATATGATGTTCAAGCAAAAAATGCTTAATATTTTTATACAAACATCTGAAGGGAATAAACAAGCTAAAAAGGCTAAAGACTATAGCTTTGGTAATGATCCTTGTGATATTGAGTTGGAGGAGAAAGAAGATGAGGTGGTAAAGATAAATGTGTCAAAAGGACAAAAATTAATGCAAGATAAGGTAAAAAGATAAGTTAGTCATGGAATTGATACAAATTTTGCTTTGAGGACAACACTTAGAGTTTAACCTAGTTTAAAAAGTTTCTTGGCTAATAAAGAAGTGAAAAGTATTGACATGGCTTGGGCAAGGTAGTTTTTTTATGCTTGTATTCCATTCAATGCTTTGTATTCACCATACTTACAACTTACTTTAAATGCTAGTCTTACAATTAGTCCTAGATATAAGGGTCCTTCTTATAATAATATACATGTCAATTTGTTCATAGATATAAAAAAGAATTTCAATTACTTATTGAAACCTATAGGACTCAGTGGATTACAAATGAATGGATAATCATAATTGTTGGTTAGAGGGATCAAAGAGATAGAACCTCCATCAATTTCTTAGTTTATTACTTTTGAATTTCCCAACTTTTCCCTAGGATCTACTAGTTTGTGATACTGAGAGGGGGGTGAATCAATATCACCAAAATTCACAATTTGTAGGTAAGTGAATAACGTCAACTTCTTTTTAAAAGTGAACTCTTTCTCAGACTTGACTAAGGTAGATCTAATACTACCTACTAATCATAATAGTCCCTAAAGTCACCTTTCAGACACACTTTCCTAATAGACAATTTGGATGTTCTTGTTTAGGTCTTCGTTAGGTTATAGGTTGGCTGATACTTTAGCTGCATTCACAACTCAATTCAAAACACAGAACTTAAAGCAAATTAAGGACACATGAGATTTACGTAGTTCCGTCAATGTGACGTACATCCACGGTAGTAGGGACTTTTCCTTACCGAGACTATCCACTATACTTGAGAATTGCAGTTATAATGGATGTCTTAATTCTCTACTCCTTTTACTATTGCAATTACTAAGCAAGTACAATACAAAGAGTGTCACTTATTGTGTCTACCCTTCTTCTAACTTGTCTTGCTTCTGTTGAATTGAAAGGCTGCTCCACTATCGCTTAGAAGTTTACTGCAACACTCTCTAACCACTCTTAAACAAATCTGGAAATATGTTGAGTTCTTTCAATGCTTCGCTAAATTCCTTCTCTACGTTGTTTCACACAACTCCAGATTTCACAGTCACACGGTCTCACACGTCTCTTGGTTTCACCATCTCACTGTTTGACGGCCTGTCCTCATGCTTCTAGTCTACCATTGCACGTCTATTGGCCTACACCACACTTTTAGTTTCACTAGTTTAAGTCACATGGCCAGCCTCATTGCCGTTGCATGTCTATTGGCCTGCATCACTCTTCTGTTTTTACTGGTTCAAGTCACACAGCCTGCCTCACGCCTCACCTAGTCTAACACCTCATAGATACCAGGTCTGCTCTCCCCATCGCTCATTTCTGCTGTACCCTTGTCACACGCACATTTCTGGTTTGCTGGTCTCTTGTTTTAGCTTCGCTGGTCTCCTCAGCTTCACGGTTTCACTGCACAGCTTCCCTATTCATTTCAACTGCACTCCCCTATTCATTTCATGCTTCTGTTGCACCCCCATCCATTTCATGGTTCCATTTAGCTCCCGTCCATCTCATGGCCTAGTCACTCATTTCCTATCTCATGATTTGGTCATTCGTTTCAGGTCTCACAACTTGGTCACCAGTTTCTGGTCTCTTGTTTCTGGTCAATCACGTTGTTCTCTTGTCGTGCTCTCCTTTTGACATTCTGCTCTCTTACCATTCGTCTCTCTTGCTGTGTTGCCTACTTGTCAACCGCTGGTATGCCATTCCTCACAGGTTCTCTCTCTTGCCGTCACAAGTTTTGCTATGATTTTTTTCATTTTCTCTCCTTCTGATGACAGCTTCTCTTTCTTCTTTGGGTGTATTTTGGGTGTATCGGTGGTGTGCCGATTTTCTCCTTTTTGGTCCTCTTCTCTCCTTTGCCGACAATAGGTTTTTTTTTTTCTATTCCAAGTGTTTTCTCTCTTTTCATCCGACAACTTCTTTTCTTCTCTCTTCCCTTCGACTACTTCTCTACTGTGCTCTCTTATGTTCCTTTATATACTCCTCCATAAAAACCTAATAGGGCGAATTTACTGTTTTGTCTTTCCGTGTGGCTTTTACATTCTTGCCTCTTCATATGGCTTTTTTCTTCTTACCCTTCCACGCGGCTTTACTTTCTTGCACACTTAAACCTAATTGACAATAATTATAACCTATACAAGGCTATGGAAACAACAATCTCCCCTTTTGTAATTGTTGGCAACACTCATAACAAAAGCCACTATGCAACAGTTTCAACTCCCCCTAAATATGCACTCCTCCTTTCTTAATAGCTCCCCCTACACTGTTGCTTCTCCCCCTTTTTGCCAACCAATTACAAATCTAAAAAATTGACAAAGTAGAGATGAAGGATTCACCTGATTTTCAGGCTTGATGAGGCATTTGCATAGACAAACTCATTCTGTGCTTTACAAACAACTTTATGGATAGAGATTTAGTTAGATCTTGTGTAGTCTCTTTAACAAATTTAGGTCTAACTAGTGAGAGTAAAGTAGTAGCTCCCACAATTCTTCTTCTTGTTGTAACTCCTATTGATGGGTCATCTATGATCTAATTTTCTTGATGAGCACTGGTCTACATTTTCTTTGGCTTTCTTTCTTGCACAATCTTAGTTGCAAGAGGATCTCTTTCTTCATTAATCACATACAACAGCTATTCTCTTCCCGGCTACAATAGTATTGCCTTTTTTACTCTTTACCTAGCAACCTATTTTTGTGAATATTACCTTATGGTCTTCATTGTATAGTTTGCTGACAGATGCTAGATTATATCTTAGTCCTTTAACATGCAGAATATATTTCAGCTTTCCTTTTATAATGTTTACTGACCCCTAACCATTGATGTTGAGTGAATCATCATTGCCAAACTTAACTCTGCTTTCTCTTGACTTGTTTAGCTTTGACAATTTACTCTTGTTTCCCGTCATGTGTGAAGTGAATCCACCATCATGGATCCACTGCTTATCCTTGTAGTCAGCTTTGAGTGCAATTTTAGCTATATTAACCACCTCCCTTTTAACTTTATATTCCTTCTTTTGAACTAGTTAGAATATAGCTTTCTCCTTTTTCTCAGCTTTGACTGCACCGCTTGTTTTCACTGTGCCATTGAATGCCTTCTCTTGCTCAGGGAGACATGTCATGCATCTCTTGGCATTATGGCCATCCTGCCTGCACCTTTCACACTATTCTAAGTCTACCAATACAGCAAACTTGTTCTTTGAAACAATTAATTTGAGCTTCCACCAACACTCCTTGTCGGTGTTTCCTTGCTTTTTATAGTATGTGC